>CM070596.1:26802492-27522350 GCA_036346395.1 Hsuehochloa calcarea
GCGGAACAAATGAGCTCATAATCGAAAGCTGTCTTGTAATTAATTAGTTTTAGCTCTGTCCATGTTTTTTAAACCTCCCTTTCGAAATAGAAGGTATATAGCTTTCTTCAATTTTGTTTCAAAATATAAGCCTATATGCTATTTTAATGTCATTTTTTTCTCTTTTGCCTTTATTTATCTTTTGTTCCTTCAACATTTATGAGTAAACATCCACCCACACTATCCTCTCTTATCCCAGTATATTGATAACATGGATACAAAGTTTTCCTCCCCTCTACTACGCCTTAGAAACGAACCGGATGGAGTACTCTCTTTGTCACGGTTGGATTACAGTATAATCATTTAAGCAAGCAATGTATCTCCCGCAACCATATCGTTTAAAAGGGAACACATGATTCGGCCTTTAATCTACTCAGGTGAGACAAACCATCAACTCACAACGTGCATATAGCACCGATCTCAACCAACCACTCGCGCAAGTCTCAATCATTTATAAGTACATTTTTCCTATTTCTAGTGGTAACCCATGTTACCACACAATAGTTCATAGTAACCAGGTTCTCGTTGTAGCAATGTTTGTGTCCTATTCATGTTCCGTTACTTAGCAATGTTTAAGCACAACCAATAGTCATGGTTATTCAACAACGGGAGTTTTACTCATGTAATAAATATCCTTAGGGTGACAAGGTAACATGGAGTCAATATGCAAGAAAGGGATTCATAATGATATTCAACTTTGGTGTAGCTAAGTATCAACTTCTGACAGACATTTCATAAATAATTTTAAGTGTGCAAGTTGTAATTTAAATCAAAATACTTTGCATTTGAAAAGTATGTTCAACATGATCAAAGGTGAGGGTTTGCCTGACTCAAATGTGGATGGGTCTTGGTCTTAATCTTGACTTGAAGCAGTGATGTAGTCGTCGGCGATGTTCAAATCTATCTAACGCGAAAACGACTTCAAATAAAGACCTATAACACAAATAAATGTAAAATAAATTCAAATGAACTCCAAAAGTTACGATTTTGGTACTATTGGAAAGATCTTGAATTTATATGAATTTATAGGAAAAAATAATTCAATTTGGATTTAAAACGAGGGAGAACGAGCTTTCCAAAGTTTGACCCGAAAAGAAAATCCAGAAATTCAAAATTTTCTAACAGCTGGGGTCTACCAGGATTTACTTTTTTATTTTTATTCCAGAAAATGTACTTTGAATGATAGGTGGGGTCCACTGGGGGTTTTTATTTTATTTCTCCTTATTTTTACTTGGCAAAACCCCGAGAGACTAACTAGTGGGGCCTTGGTCCACTAGACCAAATCCACGCAACGGTCCACATGAGCTAGGGCCCACTGGTTAGAGACCGTGGTCCATGAGCTCAATCTACGGACTAAAATACTTAGCCTTTACCATTTAAATTAACGTTTAAACACTACGGGCCCACATGTCATACTCTGATTATTTAACTACTTAATGTTAATTAAACTGGTTACACTAATGACTCTTACGTTGCTTCCACATGGCGTCCACGTCAGCCTCCACGTCATCTCCTCCTCGTAACAGAGGAGAGCACGGGGGCAACCATGGGCGCTTGGTAGGGAGCTCGCCACCGGTGAGGTGGTGCTCAGCAGACCCTTGGGACCGGCAAAATGGGTTGCAGCGACTCGGGTGGAGCTAAGGGTGGTGGTGGTGCGTTGGGAGATGGTCCGGGGCGGTAGCACGATGGTGAGGCAGCGGTGGCACGTTGGTGAGGCGGTGGTGGAGCTACTGTCATTATAGTGCAAACTATGCTACGGAGCTATTAGCGGCTAACCAATATGCGGTAGGAGCAACTATGTGCTATGGCGATGCTAACCGCAGTGGCGGTGTGCGCAAAGGCTTATTGGAGTGCTCTGGAGGCGGCGGTCGGCCATGAAGAAGATGACCAAAGAGGCTACGATGCTACAACGGCTAATCGTCTAAACCATCTAGCCTAGGAGGTACTCGGAAGTTAGGCATATGTTATGATGCAAAGAAGGGGGCAGAAGACGCAATTGAGACGCGGCGAGGAAGAAGGGGGAGGCTACGATTCTGTACCGGCGATGGGGAAGAAGAGGCTCTGGTGCTCCAGTGCTACAGTTGGAAAGGGGAAGGGGGCATCAAAGAGAACGTGAGAAGGTGAAGGTAAGCGACATGAGCATGATGCTCGAGGCTCACTGAAGCAGTGAGGAATGGGCGACGATGGTTTAGGGCACTAGCAGCCTTGGTGCTTATTCTAGGGCTTCGCTAGGGCGATTGAGAGTGAGAGAGGAAGAGTGAGTGGGGGGAAAGGCTTGCGGTGGATGAGGCGATGCCGCGGACATGCTAGGGGGGTTATAGGGGCAGGAATGGACGAGACGACGACGGTAATGTCGTGGTCATGCGCGAGAACTCGCGAATGTGCGCGATTTAAGGACGACGAGGGGTGCAGTGATGGGACAAGGTCACAAGGGAGGCAATGTGCTCGAGGTCTGCCCACAGAAGGGCACTCGAGTGCTATGGCATAATGGCGCCAGAGAGGAGATAGGTGAGCGGCGCTGCTCTCGTGCGGGTGAGGAAGATGATGAACAATGCCTAGAGCACTGACAGGTGGGCCTGGGGTCTACCGGTCAACGTGCGTGGCGTGGGCGAGAGAGAGAGAGAACGAGAGGGAGGGAGCATTAGTGGCTGGCGCGTGGGGCCAGGGACACTGGTCAGCAAACGAGTGCCCACACGAGTGAGAGAGAGAGCCACGGGGAAAGAAAGAGAGTGAAGGAGAGGGGAGGCGTGTGCTGTGGCTTTGCCGGGCGTATGGGGAGAGGAAGTGGGCTCGGGAAATAGTACGCAAGTAATATTCTTGCAAGGCTTGAACAAAGGATTAGATGTATGGTTCTTTTGTAGAAAGCAGTATTGACGATAAAATAACATAAATAGATTGAAATGCGTAATTAAAAAGAAAAAGAAAAAATAAAGTAAATAGTTTCATTGAAATCAACCAGTGAACTTTCCCTTCACTTCCCAACCAATCCACCAAGTGAATTCCCCATTCACCTTCCGACACAATCCACCAAGTGAATTACCCATTCACCAAACAGACATTATATTCATCAAGTGAACTTCTCATTCACACTCTGATATATTTTATAAATAAACTCTACCTCTCGTGTGAAATTCCTGAGCATGTCCATGACCGTGATGTGGCTATTCGAATAGATTAATTAATACTCTGCAGAAGTTGTACACTTAACCCACAAGATGCAATCAACCTGTACGGAGCTAATCACAATAAAACCTTTTGAAAGTTTCATCTCAACAATTGACTCTCCAAATGTTCATGTTGTCGACTCCAACTTTACCACTGGTTCAATGTACATCGTTGGACCTAGAGACGGCAAACCGCCCATAGATATGACTTTCAAAGTAGTCTACACCTCCACCCATACTAAACCTACAACCTGAGTAGTCAATGTTAAAAACTCCACAACTTACTAAGTTAGGCATGTCCCACCAGATATGTGGTTGTGCGATAAGGCTCAGTTCACTGGCACACAAGATTAAGTCCTTGACAAGTTACTCGGGTGAGTCTACCACAAACCCACAACGTGCTTACCGCACCCCCACTTCACAATCACTTGCCCAGGTAGAAACATTTTGTTCAATCAAGACCAATGACATACCCTGTCATGGTACCCAAATTTTAACAATTTTATATCTCATTAAGTCAAATTTAATATTTTTGAACATGTGATCATGAGCCCATCGTATCCAAGCATGACTAAGCATCTGTACGATACTCATGTTGGTGATACAAATATGTCCAACTAATAATAACCATCCTATGGTGACAAGTGATTCGAGGTATTCCAAATGTTCAATGGAGGCAAAATGATAAGTCGGTGATTAGCTACTCCCAAAACAATTGATATAAAGCTAGCATAGAATTGTTATAAAACAATATACTTTTGAAATCATGGGTCAATATACTTTTGAAATCATGGGTTCGATATGATCAAAGGACTATGACTTGTCTTGGCTTTGTCTTTGCTCAGTTACCGCACTAGAATCTTCAAAGTTTGCTTCTGCTCCTGTTCCGTGAAACATATCGTCTAACGAGAGAGAAAACAACAGGTGAAACGCAAATAAATTCAAAAGAAATTCAAATAAAATCCAAAAAAAGTAAAACCAATTCTAATAGAAATAGCTCGATTTGAGATGAATTTAGGAATTTGAATAGACTGGATCGGAGTTCGAACAAAATTGAACGAATTCTCGAAATATTTGCCAGAAAGGAAAAAGATGAGAGAAAAGAATATTCCAGAGTGACATGTGGGATCGAGGTGTATGTGAGAGAAAGAAAAAGAGGGGACGACAATGATGGCCCACATGCAAGAGAGATAGAGAGAGAGGAAGTTGGAGAGAAGGAAGAATAGAGAAGCTTGGCCGGAGGCAATGGCGGCGAGGTCGACGACAAACGGAGGCGAGGCAGATGAGGGCAAAAAAGGGTTCTTGGGGAGGAGAGAAACACAAGGGTGATGGAGGTTCGGCAAGGGCGGCGACAACTCGGCGGCGGCAGTGAGGCGACGAGGGTACGCGACAACGATGGCGACTCAACGGTGTTCGAACAAAATGAAGAAGAGCACTAGCATGGCGATGGAAAGAGGATCACACCGGGTCAACCGAGGCGGCTGGAGGATGATCGGAGTGGTGACGAGACGATGGCTGGAGGTAGAGAAGAACGGTGGCGGCTTGGCTCATCAGCGGGGAAGCAAAGAGAAGGTGGGGGATCTGAAGAGAAAAGGATGACAAAAGAGATGATGTGCAAGAACGGGAATGGAACTCACCAAGGAGATAGATGGACAATGGAGGCGGCGGCCGGTTTTGGGGACGATGGGGTCAGCGGTGGTCCGACGATCCTTCGGGATGAAGACAGAAGCACAACGTAGAACATCTTGAGGCAATTCTGATGGAAGTGACCATGCGGGCGGAGGAGCAACACCGACGACAGAACGGGTAATGGAAGAGCTTGCTTGCGGCGATGGCTTCTCGGCAGATTGTGGCGAAACGAAATCAATTTTGGTGAAACCGACTTGGGGCTTTTAGGAACGAGGTCGAGGCAAGTAATAAGGCGCAGGAGGCGCTCTTGTATAGGCATCGGACAGGAGGATTAGAGAGGAGCAACGACGACATGAAGAAGAGATTAAGACAGGGAGGAAAAGGACAAAGCTAATAATGGTGGCCTGTGAGGGCGAAAGAAAAGGAGAAGCTTCGGCTGGGCTTGGCACAAGAAGAAAGAAGGAAAGCGGGTCGAAAGAAAAAGGAAAAGGATCGGGCTGGCGGGAAAAAGAGAAGGGGGCTAAAGAAAGAAGTTTGAACCGAAAGGAAAATCCAGAATTAAACTAAATTCTGAATTAAAGCAAACAGAGCTCAAAGAAATAGCAAATAAACTACAAAAATTCCTAGAAATTTCTAGAAAATCCTCTGGAACTCAAGGAACCCAAATAAAATAACTTTTAATTTAATTGAAGTTTAGATTATTCACATTAAATTGTTTTAATTTCTAAAAATTCAAATTAATCTTTGACTTAAACAAGAAAATTCAAATTGTTACTTTTATTTTTAAAAACTTCAAAAACAAACTAAAATTTTGGGATGTTACAAATTGCTAACTTTTGTGAAATATCGCTTGCAACATACAACCTTTCTAAGGTGGGGATCGGGTATGATTGTTAGGATCGTGCTCAGGATCTGTAGGATCATGATCTTAACAATAAACTATGTCGAGATATAAAATTTGGTATAATCTCTTGCTAATTTAAGTTGCGTGAGTTTATTTTGCTTTGTTTGTGATGTTTAAGTGTTGTTCTAAGGTACAAGATATTTTCATTAACATATTGGAGTTTTAAATGATTAGTTTATTTTAAAAATAATCATATAAGGTTTGAATGTAACATGAACAAGTGTACCCAAATTTACACTATTAAATTCAAAATATTCAAAATTCTACTATAGACTTGCATATTTGAAAATATAGTTCAATTTTTTACAAAAAATATACATGCTTTCAAAAATCTGGTAGAATAATGATTCTACGATCCGATACCGTCAAACAAAAAACGATCGTACCTAGGATTGTGATCCTGGCATGTGAGGAAGATGTTACTTTGCTATGGCAAATCAGAGATCTGAAACATTTCTATGGCATATAAAAAATAATCCCTTCAAATAAAAGGTGACCTATACTTTTTCTTGTTTTTTTTTCTTTTTGCGAGGTAGCTGAGCTCTTCTCAAATCAAGCCAATTTGGTTCCTTTTGGATTGCTCATGCATTTTCTACAACAAATTGAAACAACGTCCACTGTCGCTCCATTGCAAAGGCTATGCTACCTGATTTTACCGCCATTCATGAACAAAGTTAATGTTTTGGATAAGAACAATTTTCTCAATAACACTACAAAGATAACACGAGTTGAAAAATAATATCGATGTATTATTGACATATAACCTCATAACCCGCCTCCTCACACTGGATATTTGACGAGGATCTAATAATCCTCATTTTTATCTTTTATCTATAATTCTTATTATGGGTAAATATGATGTCACACAGTCCCTGAGGTACCCCTTATCTAAAAGGGAGAAGTCCAATGAGTGGTTGTAAGTCTTTCACGACCACTACATAGTCGAAGTCCTTCTACGACTACTACCTAGTCGTAAGTCCTTCTACGATCGCTACCGGTCGTAAGTTCTTCTACGACTGTAAACTACGCACCACCTTATAATCAAACCTACAAAGCGAGTGGGTCCAATTGATTAACGAATCCGAACGGTCAAGCACGCACTATTATTCCGCTTATTAATGGTGCGTAATTACCCCATTATCTCCGAAGATAATTGCCGACGGCGTGAAGAAGCCGAGGCGCCGAATTATCGCCATCATGCGCCTGCTTCGAATTAATCAGCACATCTTCGCAGGCAAACGGCTACTTCTTCACGACTATATAAGGGCATCGATCGTAGAGATAAAGGAGAGGCGAAGAAGAGCCACCAAGTAGGAACACAAGTGCTATTCTCTGTAATAGTCTTAGTCTTTTACTTGATCATCAAGAATACCATACACACGGGATTAGGGTTATTATTCTCTCCGAGAAGGCCTCAACTCGTCTAAACATCCCGTGTCAATCCACTCTGCGTGATCTTATCTCTAGGAGACCCCGAATCAAACAATCTTTACGTAAGATCGGTTCTAATACACCGGCGCTGGCGCCGTCCGTGGGGATCTTCCGTAATCTCTTGTCAACATACTCTCTTTTCCAATCTCATGCAATCATGGCAGAGAATGGAACGAGGAGAACTGGTTTGACTTGGCAGACACGCAGACGCCGACATGGATGCCGGTTTCGACTATGAACCGAGTGATGCATCCACGATGGTGATGTTGCCTTCTGAGATTATTCTCCAGAAACTATCCCATTAATAGAGTTGAGGAGGGATCCTTATCCCCACAACAATACGCCCAACAGAGGAGCCATTTCTCAAAGGACAAGGGTCAATCCGACCAGACCGCCTCGGGAGGACTCACAACGACGAGAGTTTTTCTCCAAGTGTTCAAGTCCCCTTAAGACGGTCCGACTTGGTAAGTCAAGTTCGGGAGCCACCATTCCAGGACTCCACCAAAGATCTAGTGATTCTCTCTCGTGGTAACTCCGAGAGGGTGGGATCAAGCATGCTTTTCCTGCAAATTCGACCGCCTCCCGCAGATCTCATTTGCGAACGGAGACGCTTATAACCCTGAGTTCCCCTACCGGAGGGGATTACTCTAAGTCGCCAGATGGTGTCCTCGAGCACTCCTCAAGCGGGAGGCCTCGAGCGCAAGTGAGAATCATCAACGGAGGTCTTCGCCCTTCCCCAAATCGTGGTCACCTCATGGAGGCCGAGATAAGACACTCCCGAAGATCACACCGCGCCCCTCGTGGTAATGGCAAGGGCACCACCGCTGGCGAGAGGACCAACACTGATGAACGCGAGGAAATCCTCGACATTCTCGCACTCCACTAAGAAGGCCTCAAAACCTCGATGAGGAGGATTTTGATGTCGCCGTAAGAAAGAAAATTGCAGTCCGTAAGAACTTACCGGCGCATTCAACATCAGTCGGAGGAGGTACAAGAACTCCAGAACATCAACGACTTGCTCGAGAATCCCACAAGAGCTTGCTCGAACGCCAGTGGTACGATCTCTTTGTCAAGAGATTACGCAAAGACTTCGAATCGTGATGACAAGACCGAGGTACCTCATCGACAACAATCGTAGTCGTAGCAATACGACTTCCTCACTACTATCAATCGAATATTTTCACGTAGGAATCGACACGACCATAAGTCGAATCGATTCCCTATTCGAGAAATACCTTCGATCACCAAGATCAAGAAGCCCCTCAAGAGGTGATCATTCACCACTTCGACAAAGAAATTCTAACGAGTAGAATACGAGGAGTATTCTCCTCGTAGAATCGAGGCCTACTACGTAGCAAAGTCACCACACGGTATCGTCGTATACGATCACCGGTGACATTAACCCTTCTTTTCTACAAAGAAGGCGCAAGAAGTGATTACCGGATGCCGGGCATTTTCGCCTGACCTTCGAGCAGTTCGCTGGCCACCTCATTTTCGACCAGTGAACATGGAGAAATTTGATGGATCTCAAAATCCCATCGAATTTCTTCAGATCTATACAACATCTGTCCGAGCAGCAGGAGGAGGAGAGCATGTAATGACGAATTACCTTCCGACTGTGCTCGAAGGATCCGCCGATCGTGGTTATTAAACCAACCACTCGAGTCGATCTACTCTTAGCAACACCTCTGTGATCTTCTACAGCGAATTTCAAGGCACATACAACCGCCCGAAAAGAAGACGACTTGCACCGGATAAAAGAACAACAACGAGACTTTGCGCCAATTCATCCAACGCTTTAGTCAGGTTCGTAACTCAATTCCCGAAATTTCGATTCCTCCGTGATCGTGGCTTTAAGCAAGGAGTCCGCAGAGAAGAATAACGGAGGACATTGCTCAATCCTCCCAACATCATTGCGAACTCTTCGAGATGGCCGATCGATATGCAATCGCTTCGAGGCAATGAGTGGAACAACACTATCGATCGAGAAACATATACTCCTCGAGAGCCGTGAAGTTGGTAAGGATAAAAAGCAAAAAGTCCAAGAAGAAAATAAAATCAAAACCACAAGCCGCTGGTTCCAAGGAGGTTCTAGCCGTGAAAGATGGAGAGCCCCAAACCACCAAGTCGCACTCGATCAAGGCAAAGGTAAGCTACGATCGTAGGAACGACAAACCAAGGTGGTGTCCTTTTCATAAAAAGGAAGGACATGACTCCAGAATCGCCGAAGTTTTCCAAAGAAAGCTCGAGGACTACTACAACGACAAGCACCACTCCCTACTCGAAAGGTAGGACATACGAGTGGCCAAAAGTCGCTTGGATGATGAGGAGATGCCGCCCAAGATCCGCAACATACCGTTGAGCACATCTACGGAGGATCATCGATACGACTCCAAACGACAACTTAAAGTCACGGACGAGAGGTAAATTCTCTACATACTCCTCTCGTCAATAAATTACCAAGTGGTCTGAAGTTACCATCTCTTTGAGAAGGATGATCGTCCGATCACTACGAGTCGATCAGTCGATATCCGATTGGGGTGAACCCACCATCAACAATCGTCGGGTCAATCGAGTGTTGGTTGATGGTGGCGATTCTTTGAACATATTATTTACTAATGCCCGGACGAGATGCAAGTACCGGTGACAAAGGTAAGGCGAGACGATACTCCTTTCATGGAATTGTACTGGGGTCTTCACCAAACCTATTGGCCAAGTTTCTCTTCCTTTAACATTTGGCTCACCAAGTAATTTCGTGACGAGAAAGTCTCCTTTGATGTGGTCGATTTCGACACGCATATAACGCCATACTCTGGACGACCAACTTTGGCAACATTCTTAATGGCTACTCATTACGTATCAATGTCTTAAGATGCCAGTCCCAAAGGAGTGATCACCATTCGAGCAGACAAAAGATGGCGATAGTCACGGCCGTCGATCCTCGAGATGGTTGGTCAAATACCAACTCGAGATGAAAGTCACCTTCGACTAGCAAGTCGAAGCCTAAAGTCGCACCAAAGCCGAACGACCAAGTCAAAGAGGTTCCTCGACGCTTGAAGAACCCTCAAGATCGCTCAGACGGGAGACTTCCACCCCAAATAGGAAGACGCCCTCATTACCTTCCTCCGAGCTAACGCAGATGTCTTTGCGTGGCAAGCATCCGACATGCCCGAGTCCCGTGGAGGTGATCGAGCACGTGCTAGCTTTACTACCGATAAAGTACCAGAAAACAAAATTACGGAGATTTGCCCCGATCGACGAGATGCTATTAAATCGAGTTGGATAAGCTACTTAAGCGTGCTTTATAAGAGAAGTCAACCACCCGAGTGGTTGGCTAACCTCAGAATGGTCAAAAAGTCAAACGGCAAATGGCGATGTGCGTGGACTTTACCGATCTTAATAAAGCTTGTCCAAAAGATGATTTCCTTTACCTCGTGACGATCACCGTTGATTCAACTGCAGTTGTGAGATATTAAGTTTTTAGATGCATATTCGATACCACCGATCAATATGTGTTTAAACGATGAAGAAAAGACCGCATTCATTACTCCATTTGGTACCTTTTGCTATGTCAAAATGCCATTTGGTCTAAAGAATGCCGGTGCTTCTTTTCAACGCTAATGCAATCGACTTTTTCATCTCAATTAGGCCGAATTTGGAAGCCTATGTTGATGATCTAGTCGTAAAAGCATTAAGAGACTTAATCATATCACCGACCTACAAGAAACATTCGACAACCTCGTAAAGCACCGCTTAAAACTCAATCCGAGAAGTGTGTGTTTGGAATTTCTTCAGAAAATTGCTTGGATTCCTAGTATCCGAACGAGGAATCAAGCAAATCTGAAAAATAAAAGCCATCCTCCGATGCGCCCTCCAAACACAAAAAGGAAGTCCAAAACTCACTGGGTGCATGGCGGCTTTAAGTCGTTTCATCGCACGATTAGGAGAAAAGGACTACCTTTCTTTAAACTTCTCGTGAGACATGAAGGTTTTGAGTGGTCGAACGAGGCAAACGTTGTTTTGAGGATGTCAAGAGGTATCTTTCGAGTGCTCTGCTCGTTTCTCCAAAGCCGTAAGAGACGCTCTTAATTTACCTAGCCGCCACGCCACAGCGAAGAAGCGCAGATTAGTCGTAGAACGTGAAAACGCATAACGACCGGTTTACTACGCCGTGAGTTTTACACGCCTAAGGAGCGCACCCCTCGTGTCCAAAACTTCTATATGCCCTCCTCATGTCTTCGAGGAAATCATGCATTATTTTCAAAGCACAAAATAGTCAGGCTGCCCGAGTTTCCTTTGGGAGCAATCCTCCATAATAAGGAAACAATGGACGCATGGCAAAATGGTCGACCGAACTTGGGGAGTTCGACCTCCATTTCGTGTCCCGAACGGCCATAAAATCCTGATCTTGGCGGACTTTGTCGCGAATGGACAACATCGAACTGCTCAGATCCCGATCTGATTCCCACGACCGATGGATGATGTACTTTGACGGTCACTTACTTTAAGTGGCTCGGGTCGGGTGGTCTGGTATCTCCTACCGGAGAAACCTTAAAGTATGCCATACAATTAAACTTTCGTGCTACTAACAATGTAGCAGAGTACGAAGGTTTGCTAGCTGGCATACGAGCTGCGAAAGCACTCTCGATTCGTCGACTACTCGTGAGAGGAGACTCTCAACTAGTCGTGAATCAAATCGGAAAGAGTACCAATGCTCTAACTCAACAATGGCTCGGTACTTATCGTAAGCACGTAAGCTAGAAAACATTTTTTAGGTTTCGATGTACAATTTATCCTCGAAGGATAATTTCTCATGAGACCAACTGCTCGGATGGCTTCTTCCCGATCCACGCACTAAAAGGAGTTTTCTTGGAGCAACTCTAAAACCGCCTCTCGTCGAAGAACCGAAACACCTCCTCTTGAGATGGCCTCATTAGATTACGAGGATACCTGGATGACTCCCATCTACAAGTATCTTTACAAGGGTTCCGTACCCGAAGATGATCTTGAGGCAGATCGATTATCCCGAAAAGCCAAAATGTATACTTTGGTTGAAGGAGTCCTCTATAAACGAGGAACCCAAGGGATACTCATGCGATGCATTCCGCAAAGCGAAGGAATAACACTCCTTCATGATATACAGTGGCATCGTGGGACGATGCTTCCTGAGTAACATTGGTTGGTAAAGCCTTTCGACAAGGTTTTTACTGGCCTACAGCCCTGTACGATGCTATGGAGGTGGTTAAAAAGTGTGTCCAACCAGCTCAAGCATTACAAACAATACCTCTTTCTTGGCCTTTTGCGACCTGGGGGCTTGATATCCTAGGACCGTTTCCCAAAGCTCCAGGAGGTTTCAATTCCTTTGTGGCTATTGACACGCTCACAAAATGGATCGAAGCCGAACTCAGAATCGGATAACAACTAGCAACAAAAAGGTTCATGATGAGAAGCGAATTAGTCGATTTGGAGTTCCGAGTCGGATAATTACGCATAATGGTAAACACTTAGCAAGTGCAAAATTTCGTGAATTTTGCGACGAGTTGGGTACCAAGTTATGCTATGCTTCATTGCACATCCCCAAAGCAATGGGGCAGTCGAACGAGCAAATGGCCAAATAATGCGAGGAATTAAAACTCGAGTCTTCGACCAGCTTGTTAAGCGCTCGGGGGCTTGGGTACAAGAATTACCTTCCATATTATGGGCAGCCAGACGACCACCAAGAGAGCAACAGGAGAAACACCATTTTTCTAGTTTTGGAGCCGGCCATGCTTCCTCCGAGCTAAAATTGCGGTCGACACGAGTTGAAACCTTCAACAACTCGGATCAGAACAACTTCGAGCAGATGACATTAACCTACTCAAGAGAGGAGAAACCTAGCCTTAATCCGCTCGCGGTCTACCAACAAGCCCCCGCGCAGATACTATAATCGTAAGGTCCAACCTCGCACCTTCTTTGAGGTGATTTGGTATTGAGGCTCGCCAATCCAAGTCTAATCGAATAAACTTTCCCTAAATGGGAAGGTCCTTACACAAAGGGTCGGCTAACTTTCGGCGAGTATGATGCACGACTAGCAATGGAAGATGGACGAGTTCTCTCAAACTCTTGGAACATCGACCGATTCACGCAAATTCTATGTGTGACGGTTTCTCGTGCAATAAAAGTCCGTGTTCTTTCTACCTCTTTTTGCCTTAATTTTTGAGTAGTGCTTTTTAATCTTTCGACTATGATATGAAAACACGCAGCTTTTCTTTACACCGCCGAAAGCGAGAAACGCCATCCGGTCGAAACTTCTCCTCTCTCGCATGTGGCTCGCCCACTAGAAGGAATTTCCTAGCATCGACTCGCTACTCACTTTTTCACAATACAAAGAGCTCGGGTTTTATCTAGTCATAATGTTATCAAAGCCAACTCTCTCAATCTTAGTCTATTTTTTCCAAAGAATTCAAAAAATATTCTAAGTAGAGTGCACTTTCTTACATTTGTTCGACCACATTTGGTGTACTCGATTTGTTTTAATCGGTCAAGGAAGAGACACACCTAGTCGAAGTCTTTCCTCTCTGCATGTGGTCCCGCCACTAGAAGGAAACTTCCTAGTGTCGCCATCTCCTACTTTGCTCTCGAAAAGACTTATCAAGTCCACCAAAAAGGACGAACGAATGACTAAAGTACTCTTAGACGCTTGTTTAACTCAAGTTGTTTGTTCTTGGTTTGATTAAACTAGTCTGAGATGGGAACATCACCTAGTCGAAGTCTTTCCTCTCGCAGACGTGGTCCCGCCCACTAGAAGGAACTTCCTAGTGTCAAGTCGCTTTCTACTCTTTTCGACTGCTTAACAACCGCAACAAAAGCTATAAGTTAAATAAACCTCTCTTTGTTTTCGTAAACCCTATTTTTAAACACTATTTATTTAGATTGTCTAAACAATCTAAGCAAATAGTCGAGGCTAGGATAAAGTTATTAATTTGACTTCAATTCTTAGTCTTTCGCTCGCTTATTATCTTTTGAGTTACTAACTACTCGACAAGATGATTTTCGTGAAATGAAGCGGATTATATATTACTCATTAACAAAAATTGTCTCATTTACAAGGTAGTTACAAGATTACTCACGGGGAGAGCCTAGTGCATTTCCTCCGCCACCTTTTACCAATCGATCATTTCCTCAATCGCACGACTTGCTTCGATTCGTGAGACGATCAAGTCGGCTTCGATTGGTTTAACATTAAGGCGGGGTCTTGAGCTTTAAGTTTCGCCAAAGCGTAACTTATTGCAGCTTCGATCGCTTCCTTATTGATTCAACTTTGATTAGTCTTCAGAGTGGTCACCATTTCTGCAATTTTCCGACTTGTTCCCCAATGGTACTTGTGTGAGCAACTATGGTATCTTCTCGAGGAGTTTTTCCTCGAATGTAGCTCACTAAGCACATTGTTCAGAGAGTGATGTTGCCTTGAAGACTAGTCTTCATCGACTCCATCTCCGTTGGGTACAAGTCGAAGCCTCATGAGCTTCTTGTTTTCACCACTTGTTCAAAAGAATAATATCGGTCAAACAAAAATATACTTCTAGAGGAAGATAACACAAAGATAATTATAGGTAAAAGCTTTTTCTTACCTACTAATTGAGAATCCAATTTCTTGACCTCTTCTCGATGGGAAGCAACGGTTTGAAAGATGCTTTTGCCCCATGCTTTGATGTCCTCTCAGATTCATCTTAGCAATGCGACGGACTCATTGCAAATTAAGGTCTTTGCTTGGATTTCACCTCAAGGCTTCTCAATTGGGCAAGAATTTCAACAAGAAATTGTCATTAGAAAAGGAAAATACTCAAAAGGACAATAGGTAAAGAGTTACTTACATTATTTGAGTTCTCGTAACTTCGAGTTCTTGATCCTTATTCTTGGTAATACGGAAAACTCCCAATTACCAAAGCTTTGTCTCCAACTTCACCCCGAGCTTTGATCTCATTTTCTTTATCTAAAGAAGAAATGAGAGTTAAGTAAAGGTTAAAACTCAAAAGCGCCTTAAGTTCAAGACTTCATCGCTTATTTTTTCCTGCAATTTCTTAGATGCAGACAGGTCTCTCAAGTCTATCCGAGAGAACTAATACTTCATTCCTTAGCCTCCTCGACTCCTCTTTTTCATAGTCGAGTGAGTCACTAAGGTCTTCGTATCACCGCTTAACCTACAAAAACAGAACGAAGATAAACATCACCGAATGGTTGTGAGTACTTCTACAACCACCAACCTAGTCGTAAGTTTTTCTCGCGACTAGGATATGGTTGTAAGTCTTTCTATGACCACTACCTAGTTGAAAGTAGTCGTAAGCTTTTTACGACTAATACTTAAACATGAGTTTCTTCCATGACTTTTCTCGTGAAACATTTTACGAGTATTTAAGTCAAAAACAACTATGAATGATAAGTGACTTACCACCTCTCTCGCCTCTCACAGAGTAATTCTTTCTCTTGTCTTAGTTTCTAAAAGTTGTCGATGATACTCACCGACAACAAAGAATTTGCTCCAGAGCTTTCTCAAAAAGAAAACAAAGGAGAAGGGAAGGAAAGCCACATATATAAGTATTCAAGATACTTAAATTCATAGTCGTCTAGCAAAATCGAATATACAAGGTCCGGGTGCCGACTTATCTATCCTCGCGACTTTATCCCACCACACCTTCTCGAGGCGCTGTCAAAAGTATTCTCCGTATTGGGAATATCTTTGGGATGGGGACTCACACGAGATCTGTAGCGCAGACCCTACGACGGAGGCGAGCCCAAAGAAGTCACCACGGTTGAAATTTTCTCCTTCTCGTTCTGCGTGATTTCTCTTTGGGTAGGGGAAGGAACGCCTCCTCGATTTCCTTCCCAGAGCGGTGCATAGATCGGTCACCACCTTGACCAGAGGCTTCACACCGCCTCGTTGTTTCTACGACTTCGAGTCGAGCGCCACCTCAACAAGAATACCGCTACCTCAAGAGTCGAGTTACGACTTCAAGCAGATGTGGGAGACACTCGGGAGTCTCGACTTCATCGCCACCGGGCCAAGGGTGATGCTTCAACCACCTCCGTTGCTACCTCTCCAGAAATGAAGGGATAGCAATGGACTTCTCAACAGAAGCATTCCCTGGGTCAAGGAGTCTGACTAAAATAAAGAAAAGCAAATCAAAGTTGTGAAAAGAAAAAGGTAAATGTCGTTCTTACACTTCAAGACATTTCACATACCTCACTCGGTCTTAACCAGAATTTTGGAGCAATCCTCCCAACGGAGGACCTCTTTCTTCTCCACGACCACGCCCGTCGAGGTTCAACAATTGGCTCAATTTACGACCACGCCTCGTCAGAAGTTTGAACAGAACCGAGCTCGTTTCTCGATCTTTTGATGGACGAGATCGGTCTCGACCATTCCGAAGCGAGATCGCCTCGCTTGCGTGTTGTGCCGATGCAAAGATCGTCCTTCATAAAGACACAAAATCCTTCCAGCTTCTCCTTTCAAGTTTCTTAATAAAACTAGGAGTGGCACCAATCGCGAAAGATTCCGTGTCATAATAGAAGGGTACCTTAGCCTTGCGAGGTTTGCGCTGAGAGGTTCAACCGCTTCAACCTCTTGGCCGGCGATTTACGCGCCTCGGCTCAGATATAACTACAAATGCCGCAGCCTTGTAGAGGGTTTGGTCGAAAGACCAGAACTCGAACTTGCTCCCCCCTTGTCGGCAGATTTTACAAGTCGACGTCTCTTCGAGGGAGGAGCCGAGTCTTTGTCTTTCGACAACCCAGCACCAATAGTCATCAAGACGACTTCTTCGTCGTCCTGGCGATTTTCCATGCCTACTTTCTGTAAAGCAAAACAGAAAAAGAAGAATCACTAATTTGTCGTAAGTTTTTTCTACGACTAGTACCAAGTCGTAAGTTTTTCTACGACTTTTTCTTGATTGTAAGATATTCTACGATCACCATTAGTCGTAAGTATCTTCTACGACTATAAAGTCCTAAAGAGAGAATCAGATTTCTGATTACCTTTAGGCGCTCTATCCTTTCATCCGCGACAAAACCGCAATGACTTGAGGAACCGCCTCTGATCGGCGGGGACTTCTCACAGATGAGTCTGACTCTGGAGTCAACCTCAGCCTGTGAAAGATCTGTGTAAACAGATAAAAATATTAGACAAGGTTGAGAAAGACCAAACGGAGAGTTAAGTCGACAATTGCTTACCCTCCTCGTAGTCTCTGGTGGGGTCTCCTCTCCCCGAGTACCTCCACATAGGAGATGCTCGTTTCTTCAGAGGACTAATTCTGGCGGTGATGAAATCTTTCACCACATGCCATCCGGTCAGCCCTTCTTCCTTCAAGTCCTTAATGGCTTGAATATAAGGGCTAATCCGGTTGATATCTTCAGGGGTTGAGTCCCATGAAGATTTCTTTTCCGCAGCCTTCCCCACGAAAGAAAGGCTGTCTTCAGAGGTGACCTTCCAGTAGAACCACCTCTTCCTCCAGCTCGGCCACGAAGACCGGGTGAAACTCTGAATGTACTCCTTCGACTTCGAGTCGTGGAGCTTGCATCGCAGCTTCCTGATTCGGCTTGTCGAGCCATCCCATAATAATATTGGAACAGCTCGAGATCCGCCGAATCCCTGTGCACGCCGCGCATATACACGAACACACTCAACATAGTAATGGAATTGGGACCTAAGTTCACCGCCCACCCCAAAGTGTTCGAGTACTATCAGAAGAAAGGGGGGCAGCAATCAAGGCCGCACTCACAATACGCTTGGAAGACAGGGATTTGCCCATTTTCCCCGATGGCCGGTCGCCAATAGCCGAATCCACTTCACCGAGCCTTCTCGAATCTTCCCAAGATCGACCAAGATCTTGATCTTAGTCGCATCCATCTCCGATTCCTCCCATTCGTAAACTCTCTTGGCCATTTCGCCGTAAGCAAGTTTTTTTTGATTGGGTTAGCGGCGAGAAGATGAAACCTAGTCGAAGACGGAGAAAGCAAGAGCTCAAGAACAATGGAGTGATTTGGGGAAGAGTAAAATCCAAGTCTACCTCCCGTAAGTTTTTATAATCAGCACGATCTCCGCCGCCTGAAACCGGGCCCGCTTATAGGTCTATGATAGATGGTTGTACCGCCGGGAACCGCTTCATCGGACAAGTCTATGAGAGACGGCAAATTCTCCGATGGTCCGCTCGAGAAAAAGTAGGTACGTATTGTCACCTCCAAGCAAAATTACATTCTTGACCAAGTCTTTCTAGTTGAAGGAAGTATCAATCGGAAGAGTTTTTCTCCGATTCCCTACCACGACCATCGACGGCCATAGGGTTTTTATGACTTTTAATAGTCGTAAGCAACCTTCCTGATAAAGCAAATTCCTGGTCAAAGCAACACTCAAATGTCGAAGAGTTTTTCCTTCGACTATCGTTCTACGACATTCTCATGGTCGTAAGTCCATTTACGAAACCTTTATCAAGTAAGTTACTTTCACTTGAAGCTGGGGGGCTAGATGACGAGGATCTAATAATCCTCATTTTTATCTTTTATCTATAATTCTTATTATGGGTAAATATGATGTCACACAGTCCCCAGAGGTACCCCTTATCTAAAAGGGAGAAGTCCAATGAGTGGTTGTAAGTCTTTCTACGACCACTACATAGTTTTAAGTCCTTCTACGACTACTACCTAGTCGTAAGTCCTTCTACGACTGCTACCTGGTCGTAAATTCTTCTACGACCAGGTAAACTACGACCACCTTATAATCAAACCTACAGGCGAGTGGGTCCAATTGATTAACGAATCCGAACGGTCTGCACGCACTATTATTCCGCTTATTAATGGTGCGTAATTACCCTATTATCTCTGGAAGATAATTGCCAGACGGCGTGAAGAAGCCGAGGCGCCGGTAATTACTGCCATCATGCGCTGTTCATCAATTAATCAGCGCATCTTCGCAGGCAAACGGCTACTTCTTCACGACTATATAAGGGCATCGATCAGAGAGATAAAGGAGAGGCGAAGAAGAGCCAGTCAAGTAGGAACACAAGTGCTATTCTCTGTAATAGTCTTAGTCTTTTACTTGATCATCAAGAATACCATACACACATGATTAGGGTTATTATTCTCTCCGGAGAAGGCCTGAACCTGTCTAAACATCCCGTGTCAATCCACTCTGCGTGATCTTATCTCTAGGAGACCCCCCGAATCAAATAATCTTTACGTAAGATCGGTTCTAATACACCGACAGTGGTGACGAGACGATGGCTGGAGGTAGAGAAGAACGGTGGCGGCTTGGCTCATCAGCGGGGAAGCAAAGAGAAGGTGGGGGATCTGAAGAGAAAAGGATGACAAAAGAGATGATGTGCAAGAACGGGAATGGAACTCACCAAGGAGATAGATGGACAATGGAGGCGGCGGCCGGTTTTGGGGACGATGGGGTCAGCGGTGGTCCGACGATCCTTCGGGGATGAAGACAGAAGCACAACGTAGAACATCTTGAGGCAATTCTGATGGAAGTGACCATGCGGGCGGAGGAGCAACACCGACGACAGAACGGGTAATGGAAGAGCTTGCTTGCGGCGATGGCTTCTCGGCAGATTGTGGCGAAACGAAATCAATTTTGGTGAAACCGACTTGGGGCTTTTAGGAACGAGGTCGAGGCAAGTAATAAGGCGCAAGAGGCGCTCTTGTATAGGCATCGGACAGGAGGATTAGAGAGGAGCAACGACGACATGAAGAAGAGATTAAGACAGGGAGGAAAAGGACAAAGCTAACAGCGGTGGCCCAGGGGCAGAGAAAGAAAAGGAGAAGCTTCGGTTGGGCTTGGCGCAAGAAGAAAGAAGGAAAGCGTGTCGAAAGAAAAAGGAAAAGGATCGGGCTGGCGGGAAAAAGAGAAGGGGGCTAAAGAAAGAAGTTTGAACCGAAAGGAAAATCCAGAATTAAACTAAATTCTGAATTAAAGCAAACAGAGCTCAAAGAAATAGCAAATAAACTACAAAAATTCCTAGAAATTTCTAGAAAATCCTCTGGAACTCAAGGAACCCAAATAAAATAACTTTTAATTTAATTGAAGTTTAGATTATTCACATTAAATTGTTTTAATTTCTAAAAATTCAAATTAATCTTTGACTTAAACAAGAAAATTCAAATTGTTACTTTTATTTTTAAAAACTTCAAAAACAAACTAAAATTTTGGGATGTTACAAATTGCTAACTTTTTGTGAAATATCAGTTGCAACATACAACCTTTCTAAGGTGGGGGATCGGGTATGATTGTTAGGATCGTGCTCGTGGATCTGTAGGATCATGATCTTAACAATAAACTATGTCAAAGATATAAAATTTGGTATAATCTCTCGCTAATTTAAGTTGCGTGAGTTTATTTTGCTTTGTTTGTGATGTTTAAGTGTTGTTCTAAGGTACAAGATATTTTCATTAACATATTGGAGTTTTAAATGATTAGTTTATTTTAAAAATAATCATATAAGGTTTGAATGTAACATGAACAAGTGTACCCAAATTTACACTATTAAATTCAAAATATTCAAAATTCTACTATAGACTTGCATATTTGAAAATATAGTTCAATTTTTTACAAAAAATATACATGCTTTCAAAAATCTGTAGAATAATGATTCTACGATCCGATACTAGTCAAACAAAAACGATCGCATCTAGGATTGTGATCCGGCATGTGAGGAAGATGTTACTTTGCTATGGCAAATCAGAGATCTGAAACATTTCTATGGCATATAAAAAATAATCCCTTCAAATAAAAGGTGACCTATACTTTTTCTTGTTTTTTTTTTCTTTTTGCGAGGTAGCTGAGCTCTTCTCAAATCAAGCCAATTTGTTTCCTTTTGGATTGCTCATGCATTTTCTACAACAAATTGAAACAACGTCCACTGTCGCTCCATTGCAAAGGCTATGCTACCTGATTTTCGGCTGGCCATTCATGAACAAAGTTAATGTTTTGGATAAGAACAATTTTCTCAATAACACTACAAAGATAACACGAGTTGAAAAATAATATCGATGTATTATTGACATATAACCTCATAACCCGCCTCCTCACACTGGATATTATTTTCTAATTTATACATTATTGCAATATTTTTCTAATTTATACATTATTGCAATGTTACTAAGCAAATTTTCCCTATAGATAATTGCTAAGTTTCATTTTTTTTTTAAATATCAGTTATAGCATGCAACCTTTCTACGGTGGTTTGCTAATATTTCTGTCTGGAAAGATCTGGCACGTTGCATTCCCAATTAGATGGTCATAAAAAAAATGCATGCTATTAAAGTAAACGAATGATATTTATAGCACCGTATCTTTACCGCACTACACCATAACCCAATATCAGTAACAACAGATCTGTCGTAAAAGGGCCCAAAGGCCACATTCGGCGGCGAAGAATCTATCGGCAATAGTTTTTTCTGATAGAAAACAACAGTCAGTTATAGTCCCACCGGCAAGTCTTTTGCAACAGAAATTTTTTTTAACGACAGATAGTCTGAACATGTAAACCAATGGAGAGTCAGAGATGATTTCTCTTTATCTATATTACCTACAAAAGGCAGAGACTACATTTTTGGGATAGCTCCAACAGTTTTAAAAATAGACCAAGCATGAGTTCCTCAAAATATGTCTAGCTAAAGAGCTCCAAGCATGAATTCTACGTTTCCCAGTCACACAAAACCGACACATGAACTAATGGGCTCCATGCCAAATAAGAGAACACATACGGGGGTGGTCACCAACATACATGACAGTAGATTCTTAAAACAACACATTTTCACCTGACTTCTGCATCTGACCCACTTTCACATCCTGCATGCAATAATCATCACAAGTTAGATATCTGATAAATCATATGTATTCATCCAGAATAGCTAAGCATTACAAGAACTCCTCAGATTGCGGAGGGAAGAAAGAAATTTGGGTTCAGATGGTAAGCGAGTCCTTAAGTGCTTCATACATGCCAATCCATACTCGTTTATGCGTGCAATGAAAACAGAGCAGGTAGCTGAGCCTTCCATTGCTACTACTAACACTACTACAAAACAAGCTGTACTAGACGCCTCATCACAGGCAGTTCTGTAAGAACCGTCTGTAATACAGAATTATCACAGACGGTTTGTAGATAGAACCGTCTGTGATAATCTAAGTCATCACAGACGGTTCGTATCATGAACCGTCTGTGATAAGTATCTAATCACAGACGGTTCTTTCTAATCACAGACGATTTGTATTAAGAACCGTCTGTGATGAGATACTTATCACAGACGGTTCATGATACGAACCGTCTGTGATATGTCATCACAGACGATTTTTGTGAAATCGTCTGTGATTCGCAGCGTTGGAGTTCGAAAATTTTTGAACGCGTGCGCGGGAGGTAAACTATTTTGGCGCTGTCCTTATAAATAATAGCCGAGTCGAGGCGGGATGTGTTGGGGAGGGTGTCGAACCCGCGGAACACCGACGTGCTGCTAGACTTCGTCTCCGTCGACGTGCTTTGGTCCAAGTTCGTCGCTGCAGGCCTCCATGACAAGGACTTCGTCCTCCTCAGCTGTAAGCAAACGAAGTTCTTCTTCCTCGATGACTCGATCGATCATGGTAGCTAACCTATGGGTGCACGTACGTAAATGGTAAATGGGTGCAGCGGCTCACATCCGCAATGGCTTCGCCGTCATCACCTCCGATTAGGATGGCATCGGCGCGGCGAGTGCGGTAGTGCTCGCCATACCGCACTCGCGACTTCGATTCCCCACGGTATACCCGCTGGGACGACGGCGAAAAACCTCGCCATACCCGCCGCTCGCGGTACTCGCGCTCACGGTATACCCGCTACTCGCGAATAATGCATTGCCGCTCAGGTACCCATCGCTCACAGACATGCTCATACCCATGAGCAATGCATACATCAAGTTCATCATAATTCACACATCAATGGTGCATCACACATTCAACAACTAATAAAGTTCATCACAATTCACATATCATGTTCGACAAGACAACTAATCAAGTTTAACAAATAAAATACAAATACAAATTGACATAGTTTCTTACACATGTGGGTAGATTACTGTAATCCAAGCGAAGCGGTACGGTAGAGCTTACCCATGCCCATACCCGCTATCGATGGGTAAGGAATTGTGCCCGTTTTTATACCCGTGGGCAAAGAAAGACGCCCATACCCGCCTCTATTAGGGTATTCGCCCGCAGGTACGCGGGTAATCGGGTACAATTGCCATCCCTACCTCCGATGCCGTGCTCTACAACGACACCTCCACCGTCGATGTCGTTGACTCCTACTCGGGCCTTCTCAGCACCCTCTTCGTCGACACCATGGTCAAGATGGGCAACATCGGGGTACTCACAGGCCGTAGGGGGGGTCAGGAAGGTTTTCGTATGAGAGTGATGTCTTTTCATGTATTTTCAAGAGTCTCTGAAGATGAAAAACTCACATAAACTGTGATGGTACTAACTATGAAACAATCAAAACCCGATTTTTTTTGCAATATAAAAAACTATCACAGACGGTTGAACAAGAACCATTTGTGATAGTTACTATCACAGACGTTTTGTTCGTAACCGCTCGGAAAATAGACTATCACAGACGGTTGAACAAGAACCATTTGTGATAGTTACTATCACAGACGGTCTGTGATACCTTTTTTCACAGACGGTTTGAAAACCGTTTGTTATCACAGACACATAAATTCAAACGGTTCAAAAAACTGTCTGTGATGATGGTTTAGAACCGTCTGTGATGAAGTTTTGTGTAGTAGTGTAAAAATAGTAGACATGATATATGTGCACAATCTTATAAAATACAGGAAATATTTATATGTGCTGCGTGCACAATCTTATAAAAATATAGAGGCAATGATTGAAATTATAGTTCAGTTCAGCCTCCATAAAAAGTATACCAAGATTCGTCTCCAAAAAAATGAAGAAAAAAAAAGAAAGTGTACTGTTATGAAATAAAATTACTACTACCATGTTTACGAAGACAATTTCATAAATTATCTGATCTACTCATGAATGTCAATTGATTTCCCAAATGAAGAGTTTGCAAGCCAAAGCATCTTAATTGAAAAATTGAAGAAAAAGAAGCAACCCAAGCATGCTTACGTCAATACATGCTGATCGGGAAAAAAAGAAGCGAGCAGCAGCCAGAAGATTTTCTGTACATGTAAATGCACCAACTATTCCTCTATTTTGATGCTGATAGTTAGCAAGCAAAGAAAGAGTCATGCTAAACAAAAGATAGATCTTTAGCTGACTCAAAATTATGCATCTCGAGATACTCTACTTACTAACTCCAAGGTTCACCAAGAGTAGCAATTTGTAGAGTCCATAAATATGCATCTATAAATTGTGATTTGTGAACCTGAACACATGTATTCCCTGAGCTGTTTTTTCACTCACTGAATACAGGGTGTGGAAGAGTTCTCTACATTACATACTATCTAGACAGGGCAGTAAAATAAAGTTTTGCCTTTGTGTCAAAGTATTACATGGTCATTTTTGTACAGTCTAAATAGAAGGTTCAGGTCTAAAGATCCTATAATTCTAGTCAGTGAATGATATCCGACTATATTAAATCATAAGATGCTGATGCTTGTTCCTATACCCATCTATGTCCCATCAGTTCAATTGTAACCAAAGATTTGTGCTCCAAAAAGAAGAAAAATGAAAACAATCTTATATTAAGAGATGTGAACTATTCAAATCACAATACGAGAGACAAAATACCTAGCAGTTTTATTTATGCTCCTGAGGAGTAGAGTGGAGTGACATGCATGCAGACAATATACTTTCACAATTCAGATGGTAAGTTGATTTTTCTCCCAGATAAAGATGCTAATGTCTTACTGAGATGTCTATAACATATGATTTAGCATCATAAGATAGGCATAAATTTATTGAATTGAGATAAACTATAAAAAGGAGTGAAGATTTAACAATACATGAGAAATGGGGAGAAAAAGAGAAGAAAAGAAACAAAGGTAGATCGGATTGACTCAAATGACACATACCCAACAAGAAACTAAATCAAATAATCCAATTGGAACAACTAATTGTACGCACAGAGGGAAGGGAAAGGAAGAGAGATAAAAGTAACAACTAAATAAGCCCAACTAATTGGAACAATCAGATCACTTTGAACTAACAGGTATTAACGTCACAACTCACTTAGGGTATGTTTGGTTAGGTAAACCATAGTGAATTAGATGAGATAGTAGAATATGGATTGGATGATCCTGGATGGCATAGTACAATTTATGTGTTTCGTTAATGGGATAAAATAATTCAAGATTTTATTTGGTTATACGAATGAGATGGTACCAGATGGTACAAGATGTTTGGTTTGGGTGATGAGGTTGAATGAGTTGTATACACATAGGAGTATTTGCACTATTAATTATTGAAATATTAGTACGATTATTAAATTTACCTTAATTACAAAAGAGTATTTAACTAAATTAATTATTTTAACTATCCACTAATTGGCATGGACCACTGGTAAGTGACGTATACACAGAGTGGGAAGGGGTAACAGAGGGGATGCGCTCGTCCCTGTACCACGTAGTTCACCTGTTTTTATGGAACCGTTCGGTACAACATATTTGAAAAATATTCTCAGAATCTATATGACCCTATCCAAGATGAGTTGGTTAGGTTCTCTGAACCAAACACAGAGATAGAACATATTCAATGCCATCCCATATATGTATGCTCGGATTCACCGAACCAAACACACCCTTAATCTATCTGTTTATACCTGCAATGTGCACATAGCATATAAACTTTAAGGTAATTTATTACTGGAAGATGCATTCAAGGACTGCTTATCAGGCAACAAGAAACAAAATAAGAATTAAGTTGTAAAGGCACAAAATTCATGTTCAAACAAACAATCAAACATATGGTCGAAAACTGGAAATAATCAAATAAATGTAATAAACTGTCCATCTCTATGAAGCATTTTAACAAACAAGTGCTGGGCAACACATTAGGCAAATGGATCAAACTGTTGGGAAACTTGGGCCTGGGCCGTGCAGGCTTGGCCCATCGTGGGCTTCTCATCCTTCTCTAGTCTATTTATATGGGAGGGGGTTTCTAATTATTTGTACGTGCTTACTGAGAGAATTGAAATAAAGAATAGCGTAAGAGTCTTCCCATTTCTCTGTGTCTATTTTACTTTATGTACTTGAGTATGTGCGATTCCCCTTCCTCTACGACAGTGATCATCGGACCGGACTCGACGACAATGGGTCACAGAACACGTTATCAAGACGATCAAGGCCTCCGCCTACTCCTAGGCCTCCTTTACACAGATTGAAAAGATGACATGCATCACGAACTGGGAGTTCGAGGAGCAGGCCCAGCACGGTCAAAAATACTTAACTTGGGCTTCCAACGTCGAGATTGTACTTGGAGCCAAGAAACTCTGCGCTGCCATTGGGATTGATGCAATGAAGGATGCCAAACCCACCCCTGAGGAAAATGATCAGGCACTTCATTTTCTCATGCACCATCTCTGCCTCATACTCAAGAATGAGTACATAGCAGAGAAGAGTGTGTTAGCCTTGTGGACTGCACTAAAGATGCGGTTCGAGAAGCTGAAGTATACCATACTTCCTCAGGTAGAGTAGGAGTGGATCCGATTGAGCTTTGCTGACTTCAAGACCATGAAAGAGTATAATTCTGCCTTGCACAGGATATGTACCTGTCGGTGTATTAGAACCGATCTTACGTAAAGATTATTTGATTCGGGGGGTCTCCTAGAGATGAAATCACGCAGAGTAGTTGACACGGGATGTTTAGACAGGTTCAGGACTTCTCCGGAGAGAATAATAACCCTAATCCTGTGTGGTGTGGTATTCTTTAATGATTGAGTAAGAAGCTAAGACTATTACAGAGAATCGAACTCCCTTCTCTACTCGCCCTTGATGCCCTTATATAGTCGTGAAGGAGTAGCCGTTTTGCCTCGCGGAAGAGGCGCCTTAATTGAGCCAAGAATGGGCGGTGATGGCAGAATTACCGCGCATTGGCTTCTCCACGCCGTCCGCCATTATCATTCAAAGATAATGGGGTATTTAAGCACAATTACTACGCGGGATAGTAGTGCGTGCGACTGCTCGATTCCTTAATCAATTGGACCCACTCACCGTAGGTTTGATTATAAGGTGGTCGAGTTTACCCGGTCGTAGAAGGACTTACGACTGTAGCAATGAGAAGGACTTGCGACTATGTAGTGGTCGAGAAAGACTTACGACCATGTAGTGGTCGAGAAAGACTTATTTACCATAATATAGTCGTAGCAAGACTTACGACTATAGGGGTGATTGTAGAAGATCTTACAATCATTTGGTAGGCCTCTCCCTTATAGATATAAGGGGTACTTCTGGGGACTATGTGACATCATATTTACCCATAATAAGAATTATAGATAAAAGATAAAATGAGGATTATTAGATCCTCGTCATCTAGCCCCCCAGCTTCAAGTGAAAGTAACTTACTTGGTAAAGGTTTCAGAATGGACTTACGACCATGAGAATGTCGTAGAATGATAGTCGAAGGAAAAACTCTTCGACATTTGAGTGCTGCTTTGACCAGGAATTTGCTTGGTCAGGAAGGTTGTTTACGACTATCAAAAAGTCATAAAAAACCCCTACGACCGTCTGGTGGTCGTAGTAGGGGAATCGGAGAAAAAACTCTTCCGATTGATACTTCCTTCGACTAGAAAGACTTGGTCAAGAATGTAATTTCGCTTGGAGGTGACAATACGCACCTATTTTTCTCGAACGAACCATCCGGGAATTGCAACCGCCTCATAGACTTGTCCGATGAAGCGGTTCCCGGCTGCACAACCATCTCTCATAGACCTATAGCCGAGACGGTTTCCGAAGCGGCGGAGATCGTGTGGTTATAAAAACTTACCAGGAGGTAGACTTGGATTTTTACCTTTCCCCCAAATCACTCCGCTGTTCTTCGAGCTCTTGCTTTCTCCATCCTCGACTAGGTTTCATCTTCTCCGCCGCCAACCCAATTAAAAAAAACTTCTTGCTTCTGAGCGAAATGGCCAAGAGAGTTTCTGAATGGGAGGAATCGGAGATGGATGCGCTAAGATCAAGATCTTGGTCGATGTCGGAAGATTCCGAGAAGGCTCGTGAAGTGGATTCCAATGATCGGCAAAGATCGCCATCGGGGAAAATGGGCAAATCCTCGCCTTCCAAGCGTGACAGAGTGCGGCCTTCGATTGCCTGCCCACCCCTTTCTTACAGTAGTACTCGAACACTTTGGGGTGGAACTGGTGAACTTAGGTCCCAATTCCATTACCATGTTGAGTGTGTTCGTGTATCTGTGCGAGGCGCACTGGGATTCCGCGGATCTCGAAATGTTTCAATATTATTATGGGATGGCTCGACAAACCGAATCGCCGGAGTCTGGGTTCAAGCTCCACGACTCAAGTCGAAGGAGTATATTCAGAGTTTCACCCGGCTTCGTGGTCGGGCCGAGGAAGAGGTGGTTCTACCGAAGGTCACTCAAGACACCTTTCTTTCGCGGAAGGTCGCTGAAAAGAAATCTTCATGGGACTCAACCTCAAGATATCAAATGGATTAGCCCTTATATTCAAGCTATTAAGGACTTGAAGGAAGAAGGGTCGACCGGATGGCATGTGGTGAAGGATTTCATCACACGCCTAATTAGTCCTTCAAGAAACGAGCATCTCCTATGTGGAGGCACTCTGAAGAGGAGACCCCACCGAGACTACGAGGAGGGTAAGTAATTGTCGACTTAGCTCTCGGCTTGGTCTTTCTCAACCTTGTCTAATGTTCTTATCTGCTTAAATGATCTTCACAGCCGAGGTTGACTCTAGAGTCGACTCATCCGCGAAGTCTCCACCACTCCGAGGGAGGTTCCTCAAGTCATTGCGCTTTGTCCGTAGATGAAAGGATAGAGCGCCTAAAGGTAATCAAAAGTTGATTCTTTCTTTAGGACTTTATAGTCGAGAAGATACTTACGACTAAAGATGATCGAGAATATCTTACGATCGTGAAAGAGTCGAGAAAAACTTACGACTTGGTACTTGTCGAGAAAACTTACGACTAATTAGTCATTCTTCTTTTCTCGCTTTGCTTTACGTAAAGTAGGCATGGAAAATCTTCGTGACGACGAAGAAGTCGATCGATGACTATTGGCGCTGGGTTGTCGAAGACAAAGGCTCGGCTCCTCCCTCCAAGAGACGCCGACTTGTAAAATCACGACAAAGGGGAGCAAGCTCAAGCTCGTTTTTCGACTGCACTTTCTACAGGCTCGCGGCACCGTAGTCAGATCTCGGCCGAGGCCGCAGCCTATCGGGCCGAGGAGGTTGAGGCACCAATCTCTTAAGCGCAAACCTCGCAAGGCTAAGGTATCCTTCGTTATGACAAAGAATCTTTCGCAGCTTCGCCACTCCTAGTTTTGTTAGGCAACCGAAAAGGAGAATTGGAAAGATTTTGTGTCTTTATGAAGGACGATGTCGCATCGCGACAACTCGCAATCGAGGGCGTGGTCGCTTTGGAATGGTCGAGACCGATTTCGCCATCCAGAGAAACAGAAACCGTAGCTCGTTCCTGCTCAAACTCTACGACTGCACGTGGTCGTGAATCGAGCCGATTGTTGAACCTCACTGACGTGGTCGTGGAGAAGAAAAGGTCCTCCGCTGGGAGGATTGCCCCAAAATTCCCGGTTAAGACTGTGGTGCGAGGTATGTGAAATTTACTAAAGTGTAAGAACGACATTTACCTTTTTTTTCACAACCCGATTTGCTTTTCTTTATTTCACCGACTTCTTCACCCCCGAATGCTTCGTTGATAAGTCCATTGCCATCCCTTCACCATCGAGGAGGTGACAATGGAGGTGGTCAAGCATCACCCTTGGCCCAGTGGCCGATGAAGTCGAGACTCCAGAGTGACTCCCACATCCGCCGAAGTTGTAGCTACGACCTTGAAGTAGCGGCCGTTATCGTTGAGGTGACCGCCACGATCGCCGAGGTCGAGAAACAACAAGGGCACTGTGGAAGCCTCGTCAAGGCGGTGACCAGCTTGTGCACCGCCTGGGAAGGAAATTGTAGGAGGCGCTTCCTTCCCTACCCAAAGGGAAGTTACGTAACCGTAAGGAGAAAATTTCAACTTCGTGGTGACTTTTTGGGCCCGCCTCCGTCGTGGGTCTCTCACAGATTCGTGACCGAAGTCCCCATCCCAAAGATATTCCCAATACGGAGAATACTTTTGATAACGAGCGCCGAGAAGGTGTGGTGGGACAAAGTCGCGAGGATAGATAAGTCGCAGTAACCCTGACCTTGTATATTCGATGTTTGCTAGACGACTATGAATGTAAGTATCTTCAAAATACTTATATATGTGACTTTCCTTCTCTTCTCACTGCTTTCTTTTGCGTAAAGCTCTAGAGCAAATTGTCGTTGTCGTGAGTATCATCGACAACTTTTAGAGCTAAGACAGAGAAAGAACTACTCGTGCAGAGGCAGAGATGGTAAGTCATTTATCATTCATAATTGTTTTCGACTTAAATACTGTGATAATGTTTTACGAGAATAGTCATGGAAGAAACTCATGACAAAGTACTAGTCGTAAAAAGCTTACGACTACTTACAACTGTGTAGTGGTCGAGAAAGACTTACAACCATATCGTAGTCGAGAAAAACTTACGACTAGGTCAAGAGTTGTAGAAGTACTTACAACCATTCTATGATGTTTATCTTCGCTCGCTCTTTGTAGGTTAAACAAGGATACGAAGACCTTAATGATTCACTCGACTATGAAAAAGAAGAGTCGAGGAGGCTAAGGAACGAAGTATTAGTCCTCCTGATAGACTTCGAGAGACTGCTCTCGATCTAAAAGATTGCAGAAAAATAAACAAGAAGTTCTCAACTTAAGACGCTTTTGATCTTTAACCTTTACCCGACTCTCCTTTCTTCTCCGTGATAAAGAAAAAGAGATGCGAAGCTTCGCATCAAGTTCAAGAAAAGCTTTGGTCATTCAGAGTTTTCCCAGACACGCGAATAAGGATCAAGAACTCGAGGGTCTTAGAACTCACCAATGTAAGTAATTCTTTACCCGTTATCCTTTTGAGTATTTTCCTTTTCTAATGCCAATTTCTTGTTCGTAAATTGTCGTCCAATTGAGAAGGCTCGAGGTCAAATCCAAGAAAAACCTTGATCTACAATGAGTCCATCCGCATCGCTAAGATGAATGCAGAGGACATCGAGCATGGGAGAAAAAGCACATCAAACCATTGCTTCCCATCGAGAAGAGGTTAAGAAACTGGATTCTCAATTAGTAGGTAAGAAATGCTTTTACCTATAATTATCTTTGTGTTATCTTCCTCCGTAAGTTTATTTTCGCTTGACCGATTTTATTCTTTTCGTAACAAGTGGTCGAAAACAAGAAACTTCAGCGAGGCCTCGACTTGTACCCAACAGAGATGGAGTCGATGAAGACTAGTCTTCAAGGCAACATCACTCTCCGAACAATGTGCTTAGTGAGCTACATTCGAGGGAAAACTCCTCGAGAAGATACCATAGCCGCCACACAAGTACCATTGGGGAACAAGTCGGAAAATTGCAAGAAATGGTGACCACTCAAGACTAATCTGTCAATCAATAAGGAGGCAATGGTCGCAGTAGTTACGCTTTGGCGAAACTTAAAGCTCAAGACCCCGCCTTAATGTTAAACCAATCGGCCGACTTCGATCGTCCCAATCGAGGCAAGTCGTCTGATTGAGGAAATGCAATACAGGTAAAAAGGTATGAGGAAATGCAACTAGGCTCTCCCCTTCGTGAGTAATCTTGTAACTACTTTGTAAGGCGTATAATTTCATGATGAGTAATATATGATCCATCTTATTTCCGAAAATCATCTTGTCGAGTAGTTAGTAACTCAAAAGATAATAAACGAATGAAAGACTAAGAATTGAAGTCAAATTAATAACTTTATCCTAGCTCCTCGATTATTTGCTTAGATTGTTTAGACAATCTAAGTAAATAGTGTTTCAAATAGGGTTTCAAAACAAAGAGAGGTTTGTTTAACTTATAGTTTTTGTTATGGTTGTCAAGCACTTGGTCGAAAGAGTAGAAACGACTCGACACTAGGAAGTTCCTTCTAGTGGGCAAGACCACGTGCGAGAGAAAAGGCTTCACTAGGTGATGTTACCATCTCCGACTAGTTTAATCAAACCAAGAACAAAGAACTTGAGTTAAGCAAACGCCTAGAGGACTTTAATAATTGCTCGCCTCTTTCTCGATGGACTCGATAAGTCTTTTCCAAAGAGCAAAAGTAGGAGACTGAGCAACTTAGGAAGTTCCTTCTAGTGGGCGTGACTACATGCAGAGAGGAAAACTTCGACTAGGTGTGTCTCTTCCTTCACTACCCAAACGAAACGAGTACATCAAAGGTGGTCGAATAAATATATCAAGTGTACTCTACTTAGAATATTTTTGGAAATCATCAAAAATAAACTAAGATTGAGAGAGTTGGCTTCGAGAACATTTCGATCGGATAAAACCCAAGCTCTTTGTATTGGTGAAAAATGAGTAACGAGTCGATGCTAGGAAATTCCTTCTAGTGGGCGTAACCACATGCGATAGGAGAAGTTTCGACTAGATGATGTTACTTGTTTTTCGACCAAGATAAAGAAAGCTAGGTGTTTTTGTATCATAGTCGAAAGATTAAAAAGCACTACTCAAAAAATAAGGCAAGAGAAGTAGAAAGAACTCGACTTTTATTGCTCGAGAAATTGGTCACACATAGAATTTGCGAATCGGTCGATGTTCCAAGAGTTTGAGAGAACTCGCCCATCTTCCATCGCTAGTCGCATCGACTCGCCGGGTTACTTCGACCATCGTAAGGACCTTCCCATTTGGGAGAAAGTTTATTCCGATTAGACTTGGATTGGCAGAGCCTCAATACTAAGTCACCTACAAGAAGGTCGCGAGGTTGACCTACGATCATAGTATTCGCGCAGGCTTGTTGGTAGACCGCCGAACGGATTAAGGCTATGTTTCTCCTTTCTTCGAGTAGGTTAATGTCATCCGCCGGTTGTTCCCGGTCCGAGTTGTTGAAAGTTTCAACTCGTGTCGACTGTAATTTTAGCTCCGAGGAAGCATGGCTTCGCCCAAATACTAGAAAACGGTGTTTCTCCTGTTGCTCGATCGGTGGTCGCATTTAACCGCCCATAACACGGAGGGTAATTCTTGTACCCAAGCCCCGAGCGCTTAATAAGTCGGGTCAAGACTCGGTTTTAATTCTCGCATTATTTGGCCGCTTGCACGCTCGACCGCCCGCTGCTTTGAGGATGTGCAATGTAAGCATAACATAATTTGGTACCTAACTCGCCGCAAAATTCCCAAATTTTGCACTTGCGTAATTGTTTACCATTGTTCGTAATTATCCGACTTAACTCCAAATCGCTAATTACGCATCTCATCATGAACCTTTTTGCTGCTTCCGATGTTATCCCAGTTACAGGTTCAGCTTCAATCCATTTTGTGAACGTGTCAATAGCCACAAAAAGGAATTCGAAACCTCCTGGAGCTTTGGGAAACGGTCCTAGGATATCGAGACCCCAGGTCGCAAAAGGCCAAGAAAGAGGTATTGTCTGTAATGCTTGAGCTGGTTGGTGTATTTGTCTACCATGAAATTGGCACTGGACACACTTTTTAACCACCTCCTTAGCATCATACAGGGCTGTAGGCCAGTAAAAACCTTGTCGAAAGGCTTTACCAACCAAGGTTCTGTAGGAAGCATGTGTCCCACAGATGCCATCGTATATCATGAAGGAGTGTTATTCCTTCGCTTTATGGAATGCATCGCATGAGTATCCCTTGGGTTCCTCGCTTGTAGAGGACTCCTTCACCAAAGTATACGCTTTGGCTTTTCGGGATAAACGATCTGCCTCAAGATCATCTTCGGCTACGGAACCTTTGCGAAGATATTCGTAGATGGGAGTCATCCAGATATCCTCGTAGTCTAATGAGGCCATCTCAATAGGAGGTGTCTCTGGTTCTTCGACTAGAGACGGCTTTTGGAGTTGCTCCAAGAAAACCCCTTTTGGTACCGTAGATCGGGAAGAAGCCATCCGAGCAAGTTGGTCTCATGAGGAAATTATCCTTTCGAGGGATGAATTGTACCTCAAACCTAAAAATGCTTTTCTAGCTTGCGAACTTCCGATAAGTATTGAGACATTGTCGAGCCAGAGCACCGTACTCTTTCCGACTTGATTCACGACTAGTTGAGAGTCTCCTCTCACGAGTAGTCGATTTAATTGAGAGTGCTTTCGCACTCGTATGCCGCCTAGCAAACCTTCGTACTCGCCACATTATTAGTGGCCCGAAAGTTTAATTGTATGGCATACTTTAAGGTTTCTCCTAGGAGATACCAGACTACCTCATTTCGAGCCACTTAAAGTAAGTGACCCGTCAAAGTACATCATCCATCGGTCGTGGAATCAGATCGGGATCCCGAACAGTTCAGATTTGTCCATTCGGCGACAAAGTCCGCCAAGATCTGGATTTTATGGCCGTCGACACGAAATGGAGGTCGAGCTCCCAAGTTCGACCGACCATTTTGCCATGCGCCCCATTGCTTCCTTATTATGGAGGATTGCTCCCAAAGGAAACTCGACGCACACCTATTTTGTGCGCTCAAAATAATGCCGCAGCTTCTCAAGACATGAGGAGGGCATATAGAAGTTTTTGGACTCGAGGGTAACGCCCTTAGGCCCGTAAAACTTCGCTAACGTAGTAAACCGGTCGTTGTACGCCACGCTCTACGACTAGTATCGCGCTTGTCGCTCGTGGCGTGGCAAACTAGGTAAATTAAGAGCGCTCTTCCGCTTTGGAGAAACCGTAACAGAGCACTCGAAAGATACCTCTTGACATCCTCAAAGGCGCTGCTTGCCTCGCTTGACCACTCAAAACCTTCATGTCTCCCGAGAAGTTTAAAGAAAGGTAGTCCTTTTCCCTAGTCGCAATGAAACGACTTAAAGCCGCCATGCACCCAAAGGAGTTTCTCGACTTCCTTTTTGTGTTTGGAGGACGATCCGAGGATGGCCTTTATTTTTCAGATTTGCTTCGATTCCTCGCTCGTATACTAGGAATCCAAGCAATTTTCCCAAGAAATTCCAAACACACACTTCTCTCGATTGAGTTTTAAGCTGTGCTTTCGAGGTTGTCGAATGTTTCTTGTAGGTCGCTGATATGATTAAGTCTCTTAATGCTTTTACGACTAGATCATCAACATAGGCTTCCAAATTCCACCTAATTGAGATGAAAAGTCGATTGCATTAGGCGTTGAAAAGAAGCACCGCATTCTTTAGACCAAATGGCATTTTGACATAGCAAAAGGTACCAAATGGAGTAATGAATGCGTCTTTTCTTCATCGCTTAAACACATATTGATCCGTGGTATCCGTAATATGCATCTAAAAACTTAATATCTCACAACTCGCAGAGAATCAACCAAATGATCGATACGAGGTAAAGGGAAATCATCTTTTGGACAAGCTTTATTAAGATCAAGAAAGTCCACGCACATACGCCATTTGCCGCTTGACTTTTTGACCATTACAGGTTAGCCAACCACTCGGATGGTTGACTTCTCTTATAAAGCCCGCTTTAAGTAGCTTATCCAACTCGATTTAATAGCATCTCGCCGATCGAGGCAAATCTCCGTAATTTTTGTTTTACAGTACTTTATCAGCCGTAAAGCTAGCCTCGTGCTCGATCACCTCCCAGGGACTCGGCATGTCGGATGCTTGCCACGCAAAGACATCTGCGTTAGCTCGGAGGAAGGTAATGAGGGCGCCTTCCTATTTGGGGTCGGAAGTCTCCCGATGCGACGCCTTGAGGGCTCTTCTCAAGGCCCGTGAGGAACCTCTTTGACTTGGTCGCTCGCTTTGGTGCGCTTTAAGCTTCGACTTGCTAGTCGGGGTCGACTTTCATCTCGAGTTGGTATTTGACCAACCATCTCGAGGGATCGACGGCCGCAGCCTATACGCCATCTTTTGTCACACCGAATGGTGATCACTCCTTTGGGACTCGACATCTCTCGTCCGTGACTTTAAGTTGTCGCTTGGAGTCGTATGCCGATGATCCTCCGTAGATGTGCTCAACGGTATGTTGCGGATCTTGAACGGCATCTCCTCATCATCCGACGACTTTGGCCACTCGTATGTCCTACCCGCCGAGAGTAGGGAGTGGTGCTTGCCGCTGTAGTAGTCCTCGAGCTTTCTTTGGAAAACTCCGGCGCTTCGCGGAGGTCATGTCCTTCCTTTTATGAAAAGGACACCACCTTGGTTTGTCGCTCCTACGATCGTATGCTTACCTTTGCCTTGATCAGAGTACGACTTGGTGGTTTGGGGCTCTCCATCTTTCACGGCGAACCTCCTTGGAACCACTGGTTTGTGGTTTTGACTTTTATTTTCTTCTTGGACTTTTTGCTTTTTATCCTTACCAACTTCACCGCTCTCGAGGAGTATATGTTTCTCGATCGATAGTGTTGTTCCACTCGACCGCCTCGTAGCGCTTGCATATCGATCGCCATCTCAAGAGTTCGACAAAGTTGTTGGGAGGATTCAAAGCAATGTCCTCCGTTATTCTTCTATCATGACTCCTTGCTTAAAAGCCCCGATCACGAGGAATCGAAATTTCCGATTGAGTTACTTAACCCGACTAAAGCGCTTGATGAATTGACGCAAAGTCTCGTTGTTGTTCTGCTTTATCCGGCAAGTCGCCTTCTTTCCGTATGGTTGTATGTGCCTTGGAAATTCGCTCAGAGAAGATCGCAGAGGTGTTGCTAAGAGTAGATCGACTCGAGTGGTTGGTTTAATAACCACGATCGAGCGGATCCTTCGAGCACAAATGAAGGTAATTCGCCATTACATGCTCTCCTCCTCCCGCCGCCGGACAATTGTTAGATAGATCTCAAGAAATTGATGGGATTTTGAGATCCATCAAATTTCTCCATGTTCATCGGTCGAAATGAGGTGGCTAATGAATCGCTCAATGTCGGCGAAAATGCCCAGATCCAGAATCACTTCTTGACGCCTTCTTTGTAGGAAAGAAGGGTTAATGTCACCAGTGATCGTATACGACGATACCCTGAACAGTCGACTTGCTCGTAGTAGGTCTCGCTTCTACGAGGAGAATACTCGTATTCCACTCGCTAGAATTTCTTTGTCAGTGGTGAATGATCACCTCTCGAGGGGCTTCTTGATCTTCACCGATCGAAAGGTATTTCTCCAATAGGGGATCGATTCGCCTTATGGCCGTGTCGATTCCTACGAGAAAATATTCGATTGATCGTAGCCGAGGAAGTCGATTGTCGCGACTACCGAATGTTGTCGATGAGGTACCTCCACCTTGTCATCACAGTCAAGTCTTTGCGTAATCTCTTCAAAGAAAGAGATCGTACTCGCGCTCGAGCAAGCTCTTGGTCGGGATTCTCGAGTAGGTCGTTGATGTCTTGGAGTTCTTGTACCTCCTCCGATCGATGTTGAATGCGCCAGCAGTTCTTCCGATCGCAATTTTCTTTCTTCCGACGACATCAAAATCCTCCTCATCGTCTTTGAGGCCTTCTTAGTGGAGTGCGAGAATGTCGAGGATTTCTCGCTCATCGAGTGTTGGTTCTCTCTCGCCAACGGTGGTGCCCTTGCCATTACCACGAGGGGCGCAGCGTGATCTTCGGGAGTGTTCTTATCTCGCCTCCATGAGGTCGACTCGATTTGGGGAAGGACGAAGACCTCCCGCTGATGATTCTCACTTGAGCTCGAGGCCTCCCGCTTGAGGAGTGCTCGAGAGACACCATCTCGGCGACTTGGAGTAATCCTCCGTAGGGGAACTCCGGGTTATAATCGCTCCGCTCGCAAATGAGATCTGCGGGAGACGGCCGAATTTGCAGAAAAGCATGCTTGATCCCACCCTCTCCGGAGTTACCCCGAGAGAGAGGATCACTAGATGCCGTGGAGTCCCGGAATGGTGGCTCCCGTAACTTGACTTACCAAGTCGGACCGCCTTAAGGGGACTTGAACACTTGGAGAAAAACTCGTCGTGTTGTGAGTCCTCCGGGAGCGGTCCCGGTCGGATTGACCCTTGTCCTTTGAGGGAATTGGCTCCTCCGTTGGACGTATTGTTGTGGGGATAAGGATCCTCCTCAACTCCATTAATGGGATGGTTTCTCGGAGAATAATCTCCGAGGCAACATCACCATCGCGGATGCATCACTCACCGTAGTCGAAACCGCATCCATGTCGACGCCTCACAGACCGCCAAGTCAAACCAGTTCTCCTCGCTCCATTCTCCCGCCATGATTGCATGAGATTGGAAAAAGAGAGTATGTTGACAAGAGATTACCGAAGATCCCCACGGACGGCGCCAACCGCCGGTGTATTAGAACCGATCTTACGTAAAGATTATTTGATTCGGGGTCTCCTGGAGATGAAATCACGCAGAGTAGTTGACACGGGATGTTTAGACAGGTTCGAGCCTTTTCCGAGAGAATAATAACCCTAATCCTGTGTGGTGTGGTATTCTTTAATGATTGAGTAAGAAGCTAAGACTATTACAGATAATCGAACTCCCTTCTTTACTCGCCTTGATGCCCTTATATAGTCGTGAAGGAGTAGCCGCTTTGCCTGCGGAAGAGGCGCCTTTAATTGAGCCAAGAATGGGCGTGTGATGGCGAGAATTACCGCGCATTGGCTTCCACGCCGCCCGCCATTATCATTCAAAGATAATGGGGTATTTAAGCACAATTACTACGCGGGATAGTAGTGCGTGCGACTGCTCGATTCCTTAATCAATTGGACCCACTCACCGTAGGTTTGATTATAAGGTGGTCGAGTTTACCCGGTCGTAGAAGGACTTACGACCGGTAGCAATGTGAGAAGGACTTGCGACTATGTAGTGGTCGAGAAAGACTTACGACCATGTAGTGGTCGAGAAAGACTTATTTACCATAATATAGTCGTAGCAAGACTTACGACTATAGGGGTGATTGTAGAAGATCTTACAATCATTTGGTAGGCCTCTCCTTATAGATATAAGGGTACTGGGACTATGTGACATCATATTTACCCATAATAAGAATTATAGATAAAAGATAAAATGAGGATTATTAGATCCTCGTCAAGCACTAATCTTCAACTTTGTGGCGCATAAGTCACAAATGAGCATGAAGGACCAAATGGCAACAGAGGGGGTGAATGGTGCCTTAAAATTAAGAACTCCCCTTTATCAGATTCAAACAAACCTACAAAGCCCTCCGAAATCTCAAGAAGAGTGAAGCAAAATCGTAGAACGAAAACAAGCTTCGGCCGTTCACGAAATCGAAGTCTGATTCTACCCAATGTAGTTCCGCATCATGCGTAGTTCCGGTTCATGAAGTTCCGCCAATGTAGTTCACTGTGGACAATCGGAAGTTCCGATTGTCCCGACCAAGAACAAAGGCGCTGGTTTTGCCTAAAAATCAAATACTAAATCTTGAATGCTCTTCTCAGGTCAAGTTTCACAGGACATCATCCTAAACAACATCTTGACCTCATGGAGAAGAATCGCAGACAAGGATTCATTAATCAAAGCAAAAACGGATTTCTTGAGTATTAGGCAAGAACAACCGAAAACCCACAATTTGCAAGATTCTTAGATTCTCGGCTCATGAGACTTTGAAGATATATTAGCAATATCAATAAGACTCTAGATATCAAGTTTCATACCATCTCATAAGACGAATCAAAAGTTTCATCAAAACCCTAGCTATTCAAGAGAAGAACAGAGAGAAGAAGGGAGGCATAAACAAGAACCAAAACCTTAGGATTTCATTGATAGTAATCACAAGATTACAGAGGAAAACACAGAGGAATGATTACACAAGTTTTCAGTTCATCCTCTCCAACTCAACAAACTCTCAAAAAGCATAACAACCTCTCCAAAGGCTCTTTAGTTAAAGCTAACCCTAATTTTCTTAAAAAGTCTAACCCTAACACCAGGGGTTCACCTCTATTTATAGCCCTTGGCTAATGGGTCTCCAACCCATTAAGCCCGCTACACCCGAACGGAACCGCCTCCACTTGTGCCGCTTTGCGAAAAGATCGTTCGCCTTTACGCACCTTCCGAAGCCTACCGACACCTTGCCGTCCTTGACTCGCAACCACCTCAAGATTCACGCCGCCTTCGACACATCCCGACCGTTCGACCTCAACGCCGCCGCGCTTAGTCCGATCACCTGTCTCGCCACGACTTCGTCTCGATGTCCTGCAGTCAACATAGACAAAAACACATCACATAGCCTTGCCCAATATCATAGCATCAATATTTGTACAAGACTCAAACTCATACAAACTCAAAATCACAAACTATGCCTTTTTGCTCAGTTCTGCCGATAATCGGAAGTTCCGCACTTACCATTGCGGAAGTTCCGATTATCGGAAGTTCCGCACTTCCCATTGCGGAAGTTCCGATTATCGGACCGTCCGCACCCCTAGGTTTGAAGATCCGATTGTCGTCACAGCAGAATACTCTTTGTCAGTATTTTCGGACATACCGCGTTCCCAGGTGCGGAAGTTCCGATTACTTCAACCGAACACATTTCCCAGATTAATCGGAAGTTCCGCTTTCCAAAGCCGGAAGTTCCGATTATCGGAACTTCCGCTACATACACTGCGGTAGTTCCGTTTCTCCTGTTTCATCACAGAAACAGTACAAACAGAGAGACTTAACTCTCAACCTATTCAACAAGTTGTCAAATACTCATCACTCACAATGGAGGATCTCTCACATGGTCTCTCAATCTCCCCCTGGATGAGTATATTGACAAACACGAAAAAGCATATAGAAGAGTTTGAGATAGAAGCCAAACATGGTCTAATCTAGAAATCAAGAAGGCTCAAAACCATATTTGTCAAAGAAGAAAGATTGAAGCTTGAAATGAAAGAGCAAATTTTTCAGCAAAGCTCCAGAAGACTTTTTCTCTCCAAACTAACTTCTCCCCCTTTTGGTAATAAACACATCAAGAAGTGTTAAAGAGAGGAAATGACTCGATGATATTCATTTTAAGCATTAGGAGCCATGTAGATTATCCAAAATGACTATTAGAGTATTTACACCAAGCCATAACACAGAAGAATGCTATCAAGATCATGACAATTGATGTATAGAATAGCTAAGACAGAAAATCCATAATCTGAGAAATGGTTCAATTCTTTAGCAAGTCAAATAAACCAAGATTGTAGTCTAGCTAAAGGTATCCAAGGATGATACAAGCCATGTCAAATAATCTAAGTTGAACCAAGAAGACTCATATTGATCAGTTTAGAGTACTACCAGTCAAAAGATTGACTCAATTTTATCCAGTACTTGGTCTTTTTAATGAGAAGCAATTTTAGCACAAGTTTCTTTTTCTGGAAACATAATTATGGCTTTATCTTAGTGAAGCAAGTCCTGGACTAGGTGCCATCCACAACTGCCTCCTAAGCTTCAACCAATTTTTCAAATCTTAACCATGTGCTAGATCCCAAGCCTTATGCGACCACTCCAAGCAACAGACTTAAGGAAGTGATCTTAGTTCATCCAAGGCTCCCCCTGAGTTCATGCCTAGTGCAATGGCAAGCAGTCTCATGAGAAAGATTTGGTGAGATCAGTTTTTTTCGCACAAAAGAGATTATTTTTGCTTTTGAAGTTTTTAGACCAACGATTAAAGATAAGTCAAGTTTCTGAATGAACTGACATAGCTTACTCAAAAGTTCAAAAGAGATTCAAGACTCAACTCAGCCTACTTGACATGGCGAGAAACATAAAAGGATAACTTCAACCAGACTAGTCTCAAGAGCTATCATGACAAGATTTTAGTTCAAGTTGAGCAATTTTAGTCACCTTATCATGGCAAAGACTAAACTACACATAAAAAGTCATGATAAATCTAGCAGTTTAGCATAAATCATGGCAAGATGTAAAACAGTGAAAACAGATCATAAGGGATAATAGACAAGACTCCAAATGATTATTTTACAATGCAGGATGAAATGCACGGAAAACCAGATTCCCTTCAGAATAAGATGCACTTTTTAATTCAGGTTGAGTTATGACAAATTTACTAATATGAAGAAACAAGATGAACTCCCCCTGAACCAAAGGAACAAAAACGAGAATCTGATAAGAGAAACAGAAAAGGCAGTCCTTAGAGCATAGAAAAGATATAGAGAATACTATCGCTCAGACATGTTCTTATCTACCCCATATGATTCCAAGACTATCAGCTGATCAACTCACACACTAAGGAGCAAACACTGTCCCTGTCTACCCAAGGGTGGCCCGACCCTTACTAGAACCTATAAGAAGTGAGTAAGCTCTACTTAGAGAGAGAAGAGACAGCTAATAAGCAGCATCCTAGAAGCACAAGATAAGAATTAGCAGTCAAAGCAACTTGGCAAGAGAACCACTCTAACCTATGCTGGAAGGACTTAGACCCAAATCATTTAAATGAAATGTAACCAGAAAGGAGAAATAGCAAAAAAAAAAAATACAGTAGTAGCACATAAGCTCCCCCTCAAAACAGTCCATAAGGACAAACCACCCCAAGCTCTCCCCGCAGAGCTGAAAACCAAGAGTTGTCCAAAGGCTTAGTGAAGATATCAGCCAACTGGTGTTCACTCTCCACGAACTGAAGCACAATGTCACCCTTCTCTACATGGTCTCGAAGAAAGTGATATCTGATATCAATATGCTTGGTCCAAGAATGTTGCACTGGGTTCTTGGCAATGCAAATCGCAGACGTGTTATCACAAAAGAGTGGAACACAATCGACTACTAACCCAAAGTCCTGCAAGGTCGAGACTATCCAAAGCACTTGGCTACAAAGAATCGGTCGCAAAGAACGCACTCGGCCTCTGTAGAGGGATCAGGTAACACCGGATCGCTTCCTTGAAGACCAGAGACAAGAGAAGTGCCAATGAATTGGCAAGTGCTGAGGTGCTCTTCCTATCTATCCTACACCAAATAAATCGTGATCGGAGAAGGCTCTAAGAGATAGACAAGAAGAGGAAGAGTACCGATACCATAGTCAATGGTAGCTCAAGGTACCGAAGATGCGCTTCACCGCTCGACGGTGAGATACGCGAGGAGAAGCTCAAACCGAGCACAAAGACATGCGGAGAAATGTATGTCCGGTCTCGAGGTCATTAGGTACAAGAGAGAGCCAATCATGCTCCCGAACTCCTTTTGGTCAATGTGTTCGCCGTCTTCATCCGGATCAAGAGCACCAGAGATGCCATCGGAGTTGATATCGGCTTTCCATCATTCATGTCAAGCGCTTGTAAGGTCTCGAGTGTACTTGCCTTGGTGAAGAAAAGTACCTTCCGAGTCTATTTGATTTGGAAGCCAAGGAAGAAACTCAACTCGCCCATCATGCTCATCTCAAATTCCGAGCTCATAACATCTAAAACTGGGAAACGAGTATGTGAGGAGCCGCTAAAGATGATGTCGCCCACATAGATCCGGACGAGCAAAAGATCGCACCAAGACGGCGGATGAACAAGGTCTTGTCTATTTTACCCATTTCAAAACCATGACTCAAAGCAGATAGGACTTAAGCCTTTCATACCAAGCTCGGGAGCTCGCTTGAGTCCATACAAAGCTTTGGAAAGCTCAGACATGGTTAGGGTATTTGGGGTTCTCGAAACTGGAGGTCGTCGACATAGACTTCTTCCTCAATAAGGCCATTGAGGAAAGCACTCTTGACATCCATCTGGTAAAGCTTGAAACCCTTAGAAGTCGCAAAGACAAGCAGATTCTAATGGCTTCAAGTCTAGCTATAGGGCAAAGGTCTCTTCAAATCTAGACCTCAACTTGGGTGTACCACGAGCTACCAAATCTAGCCTTGTTTCAATGACTAACCCATCTTCACTTTGCTTGTTCTTGAACACCCATTTGGTCCCAATGATATTGTGACCTTGAGGGGGCTCAACAAGGGACCAGACCTTGTTTCTTTCAAAGTTTTCCAACTCCTCATGTATGGCGTTTATCCAAGACTCGTCAGATAGAGCATGACAAACGTCTTTGGGCTCAAATGAGGCGACGAAAGCAGAATGGAGACAAAAGAGAGACAAGCCAGCTTTGGAACGTGTGACACGCCTCAGGTGAGCACAAAGTTTTGCCCTCAAATCCCCTTCCTGGTTTCCTTCTCACTCTGATTTTATCCCCTGCATCCTATTAGATTTCGTTCTCAGTAAGGACCCCAATCTGTGGTCGATAAGGGAGACCAATTTGGTTCGAGATGGATGCCTCTACTCGACCTCATCCTCATCAGAGAGTGACCCATTGATTGATTGAGAGAGAGAGTATCTTGTAATTACGTTCTTGCAAACTATTGAAAGAGTATATAGAAACTATTGCCTAGCAATTGATTGGTTTGGCTCAAAACACGATTTTTTTTCTGTAATACAAAAAACTATCACAGTCGACTTTTTTGCAAAAAAACGTCTTTAATAGTCTATTTTCACTAACAATTCTGAACAAGAACTGTCTGCGATAATTGACTATCGCAGACGGTTATTGTTTAGAACTGTCTGTGATAGCTTTTTTCACAGACGGTTCAAAAACCGTCTGTGATGACCACATAGTATCACTGACCCATAAAGTCAGACGGTTCAGAAAACCGTCTGTGATGACGATTTTGAACCATCTGTGATTACCTCTTCTATAGTAGTGTTACCACTAGACGCGTAGTGCAGTGGAAGAAGAGTTGGAGCAGCCAAATCCAACGTAGAGCGCATCGATGTAGTGGTCGTAGTCGATCGTCTAGCGCCCTCATCTCCGATCGTCTCCTCCAGTAACCAGTCACGTCCCTTATCAAGTCGTGGATCATCCTTTAGTGCAATGGCAAATGGTGTAGCGTCTCTACGGTATCCACACGTTCAGGGATGGAACACCGTACACCGGTGTGCTAGCACCAACTCGCGCGGTAGGGCTCTTGAGAAGATGACGACTAGGGTTTCAGTGGAGTAACTCACATCCTCTGTCGTCTCTCCTAATAGCCTCATGCATCCTCTTATATAAGGCACATGGCGGATCCTATCCGAACACGTTTGTTTCAACCCATTAAGTGTGTGACCCGTTAGGTTCATGTGTAATCGGTTGTGACTCGGAAACTATTTTTCGAACACGAGTCGTTAGCGGTTCCTAGCAGGACATAACGATTCCCGAGTACACATAAATTATTTTGGATGAATTTTAATGCAATATGATCTACGATCAGATCCTTATCACTTATGACCAACTCTTATCTCTATACGATCAATTCATATTTAGTCATGACTAATTCATATCTTCTTTCCTTACAGAATGGAAACAACAATAACCCTCGGAACTGCATAACAGGAACAGGCAAAGGATGATAAAAGCTCACACCTGCGACTACAAGAGAAAATGACCCCGTCAAATAAGCACCGCAGGAGCTCAAACTGCAGGACGCAGGAAGGCTATATTGTCCGTGTTCGCTGCTGCCTGCCGCACGCACGCACGCCCTGCTGCATCACCCCTGTCCAGGCTCACTGCGGCTCTCCACCACCTGGCGCAGCACAAGAACCTCCCGAACCAAGCAAGATAGTCGCACGCGCCCACAGCCCGGAGCGAAGCCTCGATGCACAGATCACCGAGTATTCTCCTGCTGTCCTGCTGTTCCATCCCAAAACCTCCAATGCATGTCAAGAAATCTGAAAAGTGTGCATGCAAGGATAGATTTCAATTTTTGACAAGTTGATTTGGAGAAGAAAGGGGAAGAACTCACCTTCCTGAGCCACCGAGGGGCAGTAGGATGCCAGCAAAGGGAGAATGACGGCGCAGGTGCGTGGTCGAATGAGCTGAGAAGCATACGGGGAATGGAATTGGAGTAAGGAGGATGTTGGCCGTCAGCATGCCAGATGTGGAGAGGGCCCGACAGGACCTGCAACCAGGAAAATAATAGCACAAACTAAATGAGAGTGCATGGTATTGCTCAATCACATGCATAAGCAAGTACACAATTCTCTTGTATCAAACAATTCAGAGGTAACTAGTAGCAGAGTTGTCCCAAAATTAAGCAAGAGAATGCATTACGACGGCAAAGCGTTACAAATCTCATTTGCAAACAAAATCAAGAGGATAGAATGGATTCAATTATGGCATGACATCAATAGGATAATATTACACTTTTGATGCGTATTGTTGAATTAAAGGCTCATGATCTCATCCATTCAACAAATCTTACATCTTCATGAGAGCTTTGGGGTGAAAATCAAGGGTTCAATCATCCGAGCCGTGATGCAAAACTCCATTGAGCATTGATAAGCTAATATGGTTGTCATTTCAAGAAATTATAAGTGCAGATATAAGCTAGAAAAAAGAAGGCATAACTGTATGGTTGACACATTCTCTCATTTTGCCGAACCAAGTGCTTGTACTACAAAACCAGTAGATAATAGGAAACTGACGAGAGTAAATAGTAAACACCCGTACAAGAAAGTATACACTTCACTTCAAATAAATGACACATAGTTTACCAACTGGACTGTCCAAAAATGGTTACACATTTAACTCGCTAGACAGATGAGAACAATCCTTTATCACTCATAAGAGCATTTTAAAGCTCTAGGTGACCAGAATCACTAAAAGTTTTTTTTCTTTCTTTCCAATTAGCAGTTCTGATGCATGAACAATACAGGCATTAACTCCCATACACATGTTCAAACATAAATACAACAAATGAAAACTTATATCAGCCAAATGGCACTGCTAACACATGCTCAACTCTGTTGTAGCTCTAGCATAAAGAGGAGGTTGGATGAAAGCAGGCTGTGGTACAGGAAGATGCATAACATATAGTATGATATACGAAGGTGAATTCAAGGAAATAATCTGATCCTGAGAAATAAAATTTGAATCAATTTTCTTAATTGATGCTAACATAAGTATAAAACATACTTTTAACACTAGCAAAATTAATTTTTCCAGTTTATACTTCTATTTCCTACCGAAATAACCAGGTGTAGAATGTGAATTCAACAAAATCTACATGGATCACAGCCTCTTCTCCTACTGCAGAAAGTTGGTTATCAAACTCGATACGAATTGGGAGTCTAATTTCTACAAGTTCTATGTATTTGTAAATTTTACAAGAATGTAAAGATTTTTTGCAGCACAAATGGGTTATAATTTTCCTTTGTCAAATGATCAAACATATTGCCGAGAATAATCAGGAGCATACTGCTTTTAGGATTACAGACAGCTACCAGTTACCACAATGATGCCTAACTTAGTACATTTAATAATGTAAAACTCAACCAAGAAGAAACGGAGCCTAGAAGTGTCAAAAAAGTCTCACCTTCAAGCATCAAGGTGTGCAGTGTGCAGTTGGAACAAATCCACCTTGTTTAACAATGACAGAATTGCACGGGTCGTGTATGTTCACATCAGGAAAACTAGAATAAGGCCCTGAATGTTTTACCAACGATGGGCCTTACAGAGGTTCAAACCTATATAGACCAAAAACTGCTGGTTACAGAATTCCATAGATTCTGGGCAATGTCGGGACAGGCTGAACACATTGATTCTGTAGATAGAAATAGGAATTCAGAAGATACGACGAAGTTCATGGGAGAACTAAAGGATGAAGCAGAGACAAAAACAACTCACATGAATTTATATGAAGCCATGTGTTTTCTAGAGCTGTTGTGGTATTCCTTGCGGGGAACCCACTGCTACATAAAGCCACATATGCATATAGCTGGCTTGATATTCCTCAAGGGCGCTTTATGTACCAGAGATATGACAAGTGGGAATTTTGTCATAGTTGTATCCACCAGTCAATACTTTCCTGCCAAAATAACTGCAAAGTCTTAGTACCACCTAATAACCTAAGAAGTTGTTTAAAGCTAGATATAAGCCTAGAAAAAAAAATACTGCCTACTGAAGGAAACTGAAATAAGAGCAAATGATTTGAAATGATATTTTGATAGAATCCTAAGTCCTAACAAATAGAATGTAACATAAAAATAACAAGATATATTTCCGTATTGCAAGAGTGAGCAATAAATGCTGTTCTCAACCAACAAAATCATGCTAGAATCAAAAGTATGACTAAACAATTTGAAATAAAAGCAACCTTGCATTTGTACAATTGTATTCCATCATTATTTTAGAAAAGAATGATGAAACTCTAAATTAGAGATTATTATGTGCAGTAAAGGTGATGTTAGAGAACAGTCATATAGACTTGATCTTACTTTACATGATTGTTACCAGGGTAGATGAATGATTCCACAGAGTTGACAGTTTTCCATTCCACCTACAATGGTCAAAGAACAAAGTTCATAAGGCTGCCAAATGTCTAGAACGAAAAGCTCGGGAATGAGTCTCATTAGTATTGTCAATGAGACAATACAAAATAATAGCAGACATACCTTCTGGGAATCCTTTCCAAAAATTTCACCAATACCACAAGTCAGATTCTTTGGTTCCTTCTGTAGTCAAATTCATCTGCTGTCACTTAAATCCATATTGTTCTGAATTCCTAGAGATTGATGAGTAGGGGTATCAGGGGCATTTCCCTGCTTCAACATAGTACTGTACAACTCATATGCTTTTTCCAAGTCGCCTACTTTCCGGTATCCACATATTAGAGAAGTATAGATGACTACATTAGGTACAAAGTCAATCTTTATCAGTTCATACGCCAGCAAGATGGCAACATCCATTCGGTGTAGCTTGCCGAAGCCATCAATCAAACAAGAATAAGTAACAACATCTGGCAAGAAACCACGTCGCATCAACTCTATGGCCCTCTTCATATTTCCAGACATACAACAACAATTAATGGCAGATGTACATGTAGCTCAATCAGGCTTAACACATTGTTGAATCATCTCATCAAACAAACCCAAAGCTTATCCTGTTCTTCCAGTCTTGCAAAGCACACTATGAGGCTAGTGTACGTGAATTTGTTAGGTTTTATTCCTTCTATAGACATCCGTGAATATAATCTTTGAAGTTCATCAATATTTGACATTTTCGCATGTGTATCTATAAGTATACTTGTCATAGCAAAAGAGGGCTAGACAGTAAGATGGGCACCCTCGGTGTCTTCGGAGTGACAAAGGTGTCCTTAGGAGAAGAAATCAGTTGCTAGAAAAATGTGTGTATTATTTGCTCCAAAGAAATGTATCTGCCTAGCAGCGTACTTGACATTACTATACTACTCTTAAAAAAACCTTATACGCGTAAGGGCTGCAGGGACTTTTCCTCCTCCTGTACGTAGCCTTTGGCCCACGGTGGACTCTCCTGGGGTCGGTCCAGCGGGCTGGTGCACCTAGTCCACCGGTGCCCGAGGCGCCTCCCGGGGTATAAGACACCCTCGGGGCGAGGGGGCCCTGGGCGTCCTCTGCTTCTCCCGAGGTGCCCTGGATGAACCGCCGCTTCTAATCTTGCGGTGCTTCGGTGACGATGGCCTCCGGGCGGGCGCTTGGGATTGCCGAGGTGGCCCCAGAGGACCCACTGCTCCTAGCCTTGAGTTGCCCTGGAGACCCTCCGGGGAGGCTCCGGAGAAGACCCGGACTCCTAGTGCTCCCCAGAGGGGGGTCCTTTGTGCTCGCTGGAGGGCCCGCTACTCCTAGCTTCGAGGTACCACGAGACCCTCCGGGGAGGCTTGGTCTTCTCCGGCCTCCCGATTGCTCTGGTGCCCCTGGCGGGGGCTTGGTGCTCGCAGATAGCGGGGTCTGTCCCGCAATCGTCGCCGGGTCGTGGGGGCCGCCCTCATGACAAGCCCCACGCAGTCGAGGTCCTGCTTTGTCACGGCTGAAACCACACCATTCCCTAAAAGGGTCCAAGCACACCGTCCCCTTCAGCCTGGCGAAGCATGCTTGCGCTGTTTCCTTCGGGGATGTTCCGATGTGTTCTTGATTTACTTTTGTTGTGGTCGAACCACCTTCGACCCGGTGGTCGGAAGATTCTTGTTGCGGCCATATTCAATTGGCCAACAGTCTAGATGGCGCCTCTTTAGGTGAGGCACGCCGCCATTGGTTGGCGCGCTGTGACGTCGTTAGGTGCTTTTGCGATGAAATGGCTTGTAGCTGTTGGCCTGTTTAGGGCCCACGTGTCAACCGATGATTGGCGTGTGGCTCTTCGGCTTCTACGTTGTGTTGTTTCGTGGGCCTGATGCGGCTATAAATAGGGGGGTACCCCCCGTACTGGCATTGCCCTACATTCTGAAAACCCTAGCTGATGTTGTTTGTGTGTGTTGCTTCTTCGAGGGTCCTAGCTCCGGTGCCTTTGTCTTCTTCGGCCCATGACAAAGCGGCCTAGAGATGGTGGTGGGGCGGTTGCCTACACCGACGAGCTTGGCTGCTTATCGGTGACACCGCAAGTCCTGCATACCCTAAGGGATGAGGGGAAATTGTCGGATCTTTCGGTGACGTGAGCCCCCGGCTCGAAGATAGTGTTGGAGCCCTGGGAAGACGAGGCTGTCGTCTTCGTCGCCTTCTTCGATGCCGACCTTCGGTTTCCATGTGTGGAGTTGGTGGCGTGTGTGCTCCAGCTGTATCGGGTGGAGTTGGTACAGCTGACGCCCAACTCCATCGTCAAGCTCGGCATGTTTGAGTGGGTGATGTAGTCTGCGGGGGCGAGCGGGGAAGGTTGGCTCTTCGCATACCTTCACGATGGGTGGTGTCAACCGAAGAAGAAAAAGGATACCGGCAAGACGCTCAACCTCGGGAGCATCGACTTTCAGACAAAGGTGCGATGCCTCCAGTATTGCCGGCTCCCGTGTCTAGGAAAGGTGGGAGACCGACTGGATTCCACGGTGGTTTTACCATAAGTCCCCGGTGGGCGACGGCTTGCGCTCGACCGAAGGGCCCATCCAACTCACCCCTCCCCGTAGATTGATCTAACGTCAAGGGAGGAGGCGCTTCTCTAGCTGCTGCTAACAGCGACGCAGAGGCTCTCCATGAGGGATCTTGTGGAGGAGTTCTGCGTGCTTCAGGTATGGCCCCTCGTGCAGGGTTGGGACGTGAAGCTCAAGGCGGAGAGGGGTGGCTTCCCCTCCTTCGATCTATCAGATGGCGAGGAGGGTAATGACTTGCCTCTTTTTTATTGCTATATATATATATTCTAACTCTGCTATAAAGGTGCTCGTGCAATGTTGCCCGTCGACGAGGCTACGTGAGTTACGGAGCAGCTGCTGGGCCCCTATACTGGGGAGGAGCATGCGAAGTAGGGGCTGGTGGTGCACGAGCCTCATCTGAACTGGGCGTACCTTCACCCAACTATTCGCCTGGCGGAGCGGCCTGACCCCGACGAGGGGAGGAGGAAAAAGAATCGGGTGCCGGAGGAGCTGAACACCTAGGGGCCAACTGGCGCGGTGCCCTTGCAATGCGTTGGAGCCAGGGGCACGGGCGGCTCCCGCTGCGTGGGGGTGGACGTGTTGGGACATCTGCCACCATCCAAACATCCATTTCGTCCAAGTCCAAACCAATTTTTATTTTATTTTCAAAGTCAAATCATTTTCCAAAATTTCTATGGCAATATCATAGCATCAAGTTAAATCATAGTTGAACATTTGGCTAAATTCCCCAATTGAACATTTTTGGTCTAAACTTTGACTAAGCTTAAACTTTTACAATGTGTCTAGTTCAAACTAATGTACCAACTAGATTTTAACTATAGCATCAAGGTACGGTTACCTCAATAGCAACATTTGGCTATACAAAGGAATTGATAATAATTATAGAGCTTAAAACATGAATTTAAATTAGTTGCTTATAAATACGCATACAATAATAATTTAAAATAGAATTTAAATAATTTAAAATACCATAATTCAAATATGATCAAAAGATGTAACTTGCCATTCTTATTTAGTTGTTGTTCTTTAATAGCGTTGAAATCCGATTCTCTGAAGTCGTCGAAATCTAAACGTAAAAATAAGCCATACTCAAGTAAAACCTAATTAAATTCAAATGAACTCCAAATTAAATAATTCCAGTATAGATAGCTAGATCTTGTTTTAAGATAAATTTTAAAATTTGAATCACTTAAATCATAGCTCGAACGAAGGAGAACGGGCTCTCAAAAGTTTTGAAATCACATGATCATGAGGAAGTTCGATTGGTCGAAAGGTTTTGACTACCTGGTCGAAAGAGGTTCGACTACAGGTGGTCGGAAGGAGGTTCGAGTACAAGTGGTTAGAAGGAGGTTTAGACTACTTGGTCGGAAGGAGGTTCCAACTACCTAGTCGAAAGAGGTTTGACTGCAAGTGGTCGGAAGAAGGTTTTGACTACTTGGTCGGAAGGAGGTTCAACTACAGGTGGTCGGAAGGAGGTTTCAACTACCTGTTCAAAAGAGGTTTCAAATACCATGCCGAAAGAGGTCAAAGGTGGTCTCAAGTGGCCAAAGGTGGTCAAAGTTGGTCGCATCACTGGCGGAGGTCCAGCGCAACGGCGGCGTGCAAAACAGTGTCGGGGTGCAAGGAAGCGACGGTGCTCCGACAATGCGCCGATGAAGGTGTGGGGAGCACCACGTAGAATGTCGTGGGGAGAATCCAATGGTGGTGACCATGTCGCTGGGGAATGGTAGACGGCGATGGAACACGAGAAGGAAAGAGCTTCAACCGGCGGTGGTAAAGCCTCGATTGTGGAGAAATGAATGCAAGAGAGGATGTCGAATTCGGGGAGGTGGAAGAGGAAGCCAAGGGGCTCGCCATGACGTGGTCGGTGTAGCAAGGCAAAGGCTGAAGAAGGATAACAGTGGGGGAGTTGCTCACGGTCAAACTGGAGAAGAAATGGAGCTGCTGGTGGTGTCTGTGGTTTGGGGGAAGAAAAGAGAAGAGGAGGGCAGAGGGTTCCCAAGGGTTTCCATTTATAGCAGCCGAGGAGTAGAGACGGAGGTGTTCGATAGCATAGGCGCATGAGCGAGCTCTGGCTGACGCTGGGCATGGCGTGGCCAGGGGGATTCGTGGGGAGAGAAGGGCAGGTGTGTACGGGACAGGGCAGAGCAGAGGGCAAGTGAGCGACGAGGTCAACAGGACAGGTTGGGGAGAAGACGGGCAGGGAGGAGAAAAGACAGGGTGGCGAGCGCTGATGCGGGTGTGGAGTCAACAAGAGCAGGTGGGGGAGCAGTCCAGGGTAGGTGCGGCCAGGGGATGATGAAAGGCTGGGCGAGCAACGGGAAGTAGGAGGTGACAGGGAGGAAGAAAAATAGGGAGAGGTGCCGACATGTGGGATTGAAATATCGGGGGGAGAGAGAGGGGGAGGCACGGCTGGGCTCGCAGGCCGGGCGAGCGGGAGCGGCCGAGGAAAATAGGCCGACGCGTGGGAAGGGACTTAGGCTTGGAGAGAGGAAAGGGAAATGGGCAGGAGAAGATGCAGCCCGAAAGCAAATGAGATTTAGTTGATTTTTTTTTCAATTTTTAGAAAATACAATAAATCAAAAAAGCTTTTAGAAAATAGCAAAAAAGTTCCAAAATTGTGGAAAAATTCACATAAATTTTCTAATTTATTTTGAACTTAAAAAAATTATTTCCAACTTAAAGTTGGTTTTTTATTTTTGCACAAAACTATTTTTAGTTTTATAAAATAGGAAAATTCTTTTTTAAAATCCAGATAATTCAATAAATTAATTAAATTCTCCTTTTAACTTTAAATTTAATGAAAACCCAGTAAACTCAATAAATTTTATTTTTGGCTTTTAAAATATAAGAAATCGAGAAAAGTAATAAAACTCTTTTAAAACTCAGGAAATTCTATAAAATAATTATATTATAATTTTAATTTTGGTAACAAAACTTTAGGATGTTACAAACTACCCCCCTTAAAAGGAATCTCATTCCCGAGATTCGAAAAGGCTAGGAAGAAAGTTGGGAATACATGGTCTTCAATTGGAACTGTCGTCGTTCGTAACATTTTCCACATTTGTCGGGGTCTGAGCTGTGATGTTGTATAGACGTCTCTCTCCAGAATTCTGCGACTTCCTTTTTTATTGCATGGTGTTGACTGTTGGAACTTTGGAGATGCTCAAGGCAGCTGGATTTGTTGTCTGCTGCCGGGCATAGTGTTCCATCTCTCGTGTGAGAACCTAGGGTATTTAACTTGTAACACTTAACCATCAGAATGGTCCTAGCATTACAAATCAAATATCTCAATTCTCGGCGCATATTTACTACCCAAAATTGCAGTACACATACCCCATACAAAAATTAAGCATCCATTCCATACAAGTCAGTTCAATACTCGGTTTACAAGCTTACAACATAAAGGACATACAAGTTCATATTACAAAAGTAGGGCTGTAACATCCCAAATGTGGATTTGTGTTTCAAATGTATAAAAATTGGGAGAAATTTAAACTTTTCTCACACCTGGATGTGTTTGATCAGCTCCATGATTCTTGTACAGGGATTGTGGAAAAATTAAAATCAAAATCCTCAACTGACTCCAATCAAAAACCTCCTTGGCAAAGATCTTGTGCCAAACCCATGTAAATATTTTCCTGAGCTCTAGGGATGACTTGTGACACCTCTGAATTATTTCATGATTTTTAAAAATTATTTGATAATTTTGGGAGGCAAGTGAAACCCAGTCAAAGCTTGGTCAAACCCTAACTCCAACCTTCTAGAATTTTTGGAGAGGAATGCAGTGCATAAAAGTCTCTAGAAATTTTATGAAAGGTTTATCCTGCAGTCAGCAGCATCCTGTTAAAATTTCATGATTTTTGGAGCTGGTTTGCTACCTTCAGCAAATTCCCCAAAATCTCTGCTTTTAATTCAAACCCTAGCTGGTTTTCACTGTGCCTTGGGTGCGAGTCAGACTCGGGCTCGAGCCACTTGACTCGGCCCAGTCAACTAACTGCACCCGGAGCAGTCGCTCGGGCGTGAGTATCGCGGATCGTTGGATCTAAGATCAACGACTCATATGCGTGTGAACGTTCGGACCATCCGAACGTTTCGATCAACGAGAGTCGTTGGATCTTAGATCAACGGCCTGGATTGAAGTGAACGTTCGGACCGACCGATCGTCCCGTTCATTTGAACTGTCTGATTTGTAGATAACAGCCTGGATTTAAGTGAACGTTCGGATCATTCCAATCGTCCCGTTCATTGGAACCGTCCGATTTCAATCCAATGGTGGCCGCGTCGTCTCCTTCCTCGCGTTTGAGCAAGCGTGCGATCGAGTCAAAAGCCATGCCGTGTGCAAGACCTGGAGCAGCGTAGTGTTACCTCGGTGACCACCTTTAAACGGCTCTCTCTGCTCGCATTGATTGCTCGTCGTGCACCGCCCTCAAAAGTCCATTGCTCAACTGCTCCCGTCGCTCTCAAGTGCTCTCATGGCTGGTTTGACCCGAGAGGGTTTATCGCCGTTGCTCTCTGCCATTTACTCTATTTAAGCTCCATTGCTTCCCCTTTGGCTTCCGTTAGCATCTCCGCAACTCTAGCTAGCACTTCCGTGTTTGTTTGAGCTGCATTCATCCGAAAGCACTTTTGCCGCCATTGTTGAGCTTCGAGCTTACGGTGAAGGCGGTACAGCAGTGGCTCTCTCTCTTCACTTCTTGCTCCCTCTGCTCCTTCTTGATTCTCTTGAGCTTAACCCTCGCTCAATTTCGCTTATCTTCCTCAGGGCTTGGCTGAATTGGAGATTCCCTATTTTCGGCCGAAAGCACCATTTTTCATCACCGGAGCAGCTCCAACCTTTCTCTGTGTCTCTTCCGTGCTCAGGTAACTCCACATTAGTCTCTAGATGCTTGGCACTAGCTTACTTGGACCACAGCGGAGCTTCTTTGCATTTTTTGTTTTTCGGCCATTTTGGCACCTCCGTAAACTCCGGCTTGTCGGCGTTCTAGACCACCGCAGCCGCTAGTTTTGGTCCCATTGTGTGTGCAAAGCTATTGCGGACCCATTTTGGACGTTTGCTCGCACTGCCGTGACCAGAGTCGCCGGCGGTGAGCCTCCTTTCGCCGTCGAGTTTTGTCGGTTGAACTGGGCGCAGGCTCTTTGAACGTGGTTCGCTGTGGTCCGTCGATCCTTAGATCAACGGCCCACAATCGTGTGAACGTTCAGACCATCCGAACGCGGCGATCCATGTGTACCGTAGGATTTTAGATCAACGGCTCAGATTCGAGTGAACGTTCGGACCATCCGAACGTCTCGATCCACATGGACCGTTGGATCTAAATCCAACGGTGAACATATGAGCCGCGCGCGCGCTGTGCTCTGCGCGCGTGGGCCATTGGATTTCGAATCTACGGCTCAGATTCGAGTGAACGTTCGGACCGGTCGAAGGTTCCTTTGTTGTGACCCGTCCATCTCTAGATCAACGGCCCGCATCTATTTGAACGTTTGGACCGTCCGAACGTCTCCATCCACATGGACCGTTGGATCTAAATCCAACGATGGGGGTTGTCAGCCGCTGGAGCGCGCGCTGTCCCGTGGACTTGGCCCGTTGGATCCAAGATCAACAGTCCAAGTTCGTCCACGTCGTTTTAATCTCAGATTTTTCCCGAGAGGATTATTTGTCAACTGAAAAATGAAATTAACTTATAAAATGCATAACTATTTCATTTTAATTCCTTTTCGGTTGATTCAAATTTTTTTAATTATGTTTTTAACTGAAATTTAATCTAAAAATGTTTCTAACCTCATTATAGCTCTAGAAATTTTTGCTAAGATTTTAGTTGTAATGAATAGTAGTATTTGTGATTTATAAGGCTGAGCGATTTGTTTTGCTCATATCTTTTGCATTAAGAATCCAAATCAATTGGTTCTTATTGCTAAATTCCTTATAAATCATGCTCTTGCTGCTGTAAAATTTTGAAAGCATTCGGAGAAAGTTTGATATGGAGTCTTTGTGTTTTCTTCGTTCTGATTGGTTCTTTTTCGGTTTCTCGTTAGGTTCCGAAGAGCACATTGATAACCTTAGTGATCCTCCGCAACATCTTGAACAGAAGCAACCAGGCAAGCAGTTTGATCATGTTAATCCCAGTATTTTTCAAGTCTAATACCTTGATTTCAACTTGTATGTATGCATTGCTATGTTGTTGTTAAATTATGGTTAGTATCCTATAGTTGCATAATCTGTAGGAATTGATTATCCTCTACTACAATGAGCCTAGGTTATTTGCTGTGATTTGAGTTCGATGGATGAGCTCTTGTCACTTAGTAGATTGCGAATTGAAATTGCTTAGAAATGCTTAGTTTCTATAGTAATGGGCGATCATCGATTTTAGTCGATGATCTTGATCACACATCTATTTATTATTCCATTATGCCCAGCACTTGTGCTTTGTTACTTTGTAAAGTCAAAAACTGAAAATAAAATTATTTTAGACTTGTGCACAATGGTATGTTGGTGTGATCTGTTGGTGTGAATGGAATGGTGCCTAGGTCATCAAGGACCGAGTTACTTGTGTCACTAAGCCAAGCGCTTTTGCGTGCTAACCACACGAGATGGATATGGGACCTCTCTTGACTTAGTACTTTGGCATGTGTTAGTTCCTAGTCGCAGGAGGGGGTTGTGTGTGTTGTGTGAAAAAGGATCTGTGTTCTTGTGTTGGGTGTGCGGTGGTGGTGGGGATTCCGGGTAGGCTCTCCACCTCGAGGGGTATCGTAGTTGTCCAGAGCTTTACCCGCGATGGGTAGTTGACCGAGGCTTTACGATGACTCCAACACAACGTATGGGTTTCTATCCATACATGCGACTCGGAGTTAATACATAATATTGGAAATATCTCGAAGGACTTAGCTGTGCCGGCATACCAAAGGAAGTATGCTAATCATGTGGCAAAAAGGCGATCTGACGTGTGGGTACATTGGTACAACCCTACAGGGATAAAACTATTCGAATAGCCTCGTCCTAGGTTGTGGACATGCTTGGTAAGGTCGTGCAAGAACTAGACTACAACCTTTTTATTAAAATTTGACATGGTTGGCATGGATGGGTAATTCATGCTATTGTTGTGGTGACTATGGGTTTAGTCACTTCCAGGATTGTTGTTGTCCTCTATCTATTGTTATTATTGTTGTCATTTACTGTTATTTGAACATTAAAAACAGATTTATCAACTTGCTTTTAAATGTACTACGTTATTGCAAATAAAGATTGATTTGTGCCAAAAATGAAACATGCAGCCTCCACTTAAATAAGCTTGCATGTAGCATATGTATAGGTCTGTTATTCTACACGTAAGTCTTGCGGAGTACAATTTTTGTACTCATTTGCTTTGCTTAACTATCTGTTGCAGAGGAGGAAGGTGAGCCCCAAGGGCCTCACTTTTGTGAGATGCGCTGAGGGTTTGACGACTAGCTTGGCGGCCCGGTCGGTTGCCTTGTGGGGTTAAAGGCACACTGATTGGCTCTTTTGTTTATGGCCATCTTATCGCACTTTTGCTTCCGCTGTTTATTTTTGTATTTATATGTATTGGCCGGTCGGCCTCTCTTTTGTAATAACTATCCTTTATTTAACTTATCTTCTGGTTTGTGTTTTTGCTTCGGTTCTATGTGAATGAATGGAATTGATGCATGACTTTTTGTAAAGAGGTGTGTATACTGCATTTCTGGGAAGTATACATGTCTCGAGTCTTGGTTTATTTGATTTGTGATGCTAGGACCGAATGGATGGTTAAGCATTACAAGACTGATAAACCGGTGTCTCACAAGGGCCGACCGACCAAATGACAGGAGTTAACCAAAGTAGAAGCGGAAACACAAGCCATAAGATGGTCATAAACAAAAGCCAAACGGTTTGCCATTACCCACAAGGCAACCGACTGGAAACATCCAAGCTAGTCGTCGAGAGCAAAATCGAAGTCGGTCTCACAATAGTTAACCCCTTAGGGGTCAACCTCCTCTGCAATAATTAAGCAAAGCAACTGAGTACAAAACGTACTCGCAAAACTTACGAGTAACAAACCTATACATAGCTACATGCAAGCTGAAAGAAAGGAGGAGGTCAAATGGTTCATTTGACGCGCAAAGCAATATCTCATTTGCAATAAGTAATAGATTGATTCATTTGACGCGCAAAGCAATATCTCATTTGCAATAAGTAATAGATTGAAAGCAATTTGACAAATCTATTTTTAATTGATTAAATAACAGCGAGACAACATTTATAAACATAAATAGCATCCTAGAGGTAATTTCCCAACCGCCACCACAACATAGCACGAATTACACATTCGTACCACCCGAAATCAAGTTTTATAAAAAATTGTCGAGTCTAACTCTTGTAGAGACTTAACCAAGCATGTCCATAACCAAGGACTTGGCTATTCGAATAGATTATACCCTACAGGGGTGTACCAATGTACCCACACGCCAGACCACCTTTTTGCTATGCAATAGAGCACACTTCCTTAGGTATACCGGCAATGCTAAGTCCTACGAGACATTTTCCAATGGATTGTACTAATTACGAGTCGCACGTATGGCGGTTAACCCTTAGTGAACCGCCGTTACGGGCTCCCACTAAGGACCCACACGTTGAGTGGGGCGACGCCCACCAAGCAACATCGTGGGTGCTCCTGGGTATGGCGAACTGTTGGACCGAAAAGGCGACTAGAGGGGGGGTGAATACGAGCACACTCAGTTTTTCACAAATAATTGATTCAATAAGATTTTACTCTAGTAGCTATGGAAGCTATGAAGATGAATATACCAGTATAGCGGAAGACTAGTATTGAATCAATTTAACCCCCTAAGCAATACGACAAAAATCAACACAAGCTAAAGCAATTCGGTCTTTCGGGCGGTCGGATCATGGGTCAATGGCGGTCCGCCACGGCCTCAACAATGATCAAATGTACTTTCGATGAGAAAGTTGCAAATAGATGAAACTTTTGATCTACAGCTCCAAACTCGATGAAACATGGAACACACCTTCTCTATGATATCAGGAACCTATTCCAATCAAAGATTGATGAAATTCTTGGAAGAATTACGATCATTTTCCGTTTGAGACGAGGAAGGTTCAAAACCGGGTCAAAATGAAAACTAGATCCAAAACCTTGCTCGTGGGTGATTGATGATCAAGATGATCCTAGATATGTTCCCACATGTCACAGCAAGCTAGATCACGTGAAGAAATCAATCAAAAACTCACGGATCAAAGAAAGGCTCAAATCATCAAAAAGAGAGAAGGAAAGCAATGAGACAAAACATTTATCAAACATTCATTGGATTGATTTGATATACTTTGGGTTTATAGCCAATCTATCAATGGAGGACAAAGCTCAATCAATGAGCACGAAATCAAATCAAAAATCTCAAGAACCCTAACCTCCACAAAATCTCTCCCTGAGCAAATTAGAGTTTCAAACGATGAAAAGAGACGAGAGAGGGGGGCAGCCACCACCCTCCTCTATTTATAGTGGAGGCTTAGACCTTCTAGAAGTTTGACTCAATTGGGCTCCCGTTAAGGCCAAAACAAATGGGTCACACACGCACGCATTTTAATACGCCGTATTTAACACCTCTTGACCTAATTAGCTACACCACGCGCCATCTTGCACCGCGGATTAGCCAATAGGCTACCCTTGTCCATCTTGCACCACGCTTGAGTTCATTGACCTCACCCCGCATCGTCGATTGTTCTGTACCTCAGCTCTCCAAGCCTAGTCCCGATCATCCTTGCCGTTGACCGTCGTTGACCACCAAGCAACCTGCATTACAATAGACAAGAAACCGAATCCGGGAACAAGTTCTTCACAACTTGACCCATGTTAGTCAAAACATGCATCATGCAATACACGTGCACTGAAACTCATGACTTTGACCTAACAACCGAACATCGCCGCTGTAACACCCTGATTATAAGGAAGTCAAGATGTCACCTACAATCACTACTCTTTAGAATAATAACATCAAAACGCATGACAAGGTGAAGGAGTTAATAAGGATATACGAAAACAAGGATTCATCATCAAGTTTAATCAACGGAATGGAAATAAACAATTCAGAGGGATACGGTAGTTATGACCAAAATGGCTTATTACAATTCAACACAAGACATAAATAACGACAATAAAAATTCTCAAAATATTTGGATTATGGTAGTGAGTGCATCGTGTTGAACTACCCTCCACGAGATCATTCTTCCTTGTCATTTACCTAAATAAAACAACAAAGCAAGAATGAGCCAAAGACTCAGCAAGTACTTGTATGTAACAATCAAACATACCATGAACAATTTATCACAATCATAACTTGAACATTGATTGGAAACATCTTTATGAATGGATGAAGTGAAATGATGCATTGAAGGAATTGGACATATCGCAAAGATATATCAGATAGCGAGTGAAACACCCGTCGGTGTTCACTTAAAGTAACCGTATGAAGAACGTTTCATACGGCCGTCCAACGTGGCCCACATTGGAATGGTGGACTCACGTAACGTGGCCCACATTGGAATGGTGGACTCACGTACCCATTCTGGAATTGATGGGATTTTCAAGTGCCCATACTGGAATTGATGGGTCTTACAAAGGTAATTTATGCATGTCATGATGTGATCCCATGGCAAGATTGAATAGTACTCATAAATGAAAAGATACACATGGCATTCATCTACAAATACGGACAAATATAATCATTCATTCACACATCACATAATGCATCAATCATAGTATACAAGTTACTTGCTCGCTGGCACACATGACGGTTTGGGAGGTAATCGAGGTACCCTCCACTCACCGCTTCACCGCCTACAATATAAAATGATCGATATGAGGACAACCGAGTACGACAGTGCTACACGTGCCCTCCCACAATCTCTAACCAAACCAACCAAACAAAAGGTTCAATTTGATCCTCTACACAAAAAGTCCAGATTACCTAACTTCTGGCAGTCGTACGAGAAAATTCACCATTAATTGTCTGTAACTCTAAAAGACATGAAACTAGTGCTCACTGATTCTTAACTGATCAGGCTACAAAACATTAGTTGACGGAATCCCCTGATTCGGCCAAAACAGAGGGCTAATTATCAGTTAAACACAACCCATCTACGTCTGTCCAGAATACATATCAGTAATAAAGAAAATAGCGTAACTTTTAGCCTACTGATCCAATGAGAATGATCCTTATCAACTTGGAAATATAAATTCGATAACTACAATAACTTAGTTGGGTGAAGGTTCTAATTCGGCCCCTAATTTGAACAAAACCGAGGGACAAACCTACTGACCCCAGTTTTCAGGCAGACTGAATAGATCGCAATCAAAAATTCATATCTCCCAAACTACAGATCGGATTTTCCTGATCTTGGTGCCAAAAGAAAGCTAACGTTCCCAGGAATAAAACTCTAGAAGGAAAAAACCCCAGATTCGGCCTCTACAGTAGTCTAAACAATAGATGAAAACGCTAACATTTATCTGCCCAGAATTCAGAACAGTGGTAAAGAAAATATCATAACTTTCATTATACAGATCCAATGGAGATGATCTTTATCAGCTTTGAAAGATAATTTAAAGGTCTACAATAACTTATTTGGGTGGAGGTTCTGGAAATGCCTCTAACTAAATCAAAACCTAGGATCAAGCCGACAGATCCTTCTCGTCAGACAGACAGAACAGCGCGCACTAAAAAAATCATATCTCCTAAACCGTAAGGCGGAATCACGTGATCTCGGTGGCTATGGAAAGCTAAGAACAATACCTACAACTTTCTAAGAGATGGACAGGACAGAAAACGAACGCATCTTACCCAAAATCGACGTACAAGGCGGCGCACAGCAATGGGGAAAGGTGGCGGCGGCTCCAAAGGGGGGGAGGGGGAGAGAAATGTGGAGTTTAGGGTTTGGGGTGGAACCCCCTTATGGCCAGCCACCACATGGGCCCCTCCCGGCCGTGGCCCAGCCCAGTTGCCGTGAAATCACGAAAACCCCGTGAAAAGATGATTCTGTTTTTCGATTAGCTCCTCTTCCAAACTTCTTCTAATAAGTCAATCACCTTCGGTATTACATTCTACCCCTTAACGGAATTCGACCTCAATTCTAACCGCAACTAATACCGTAACGAATTTCCAAGGAGTTGAAATCAACGGATTTAACCTGCACTAAACAAACGGTTCGATATCGCCGCGCATGCGAGACTCTATCTCCCAAGTGGCCTCTCTCTAATAGAGAAACCACAAAGCAAAGATGTGAAGCAACGTCGACCTAACAATCAACTTGAACTTTCTAGGTACACTCATCGAAGAGGATCAAGGTAAGACCTTACTCGATGGTCAACGCCTTAAACTAAAACTCAACCTTGAATGGTTCAACCGCCCACTCAAAGACTGTAACACACCGACGTTGTGTACTTCACAGATACCCGAGACGGTCAAAACGAAATACCAACTTTCTAATTTCGCAACTTTCAAAACGAAGAGAATCCAATTGAAAATAGAGAGTCCTCATCGCGCCCACTCAATGCTAACTCTCCACCAAAAGATTAAATTCCAAATTTGACAATTCATCTCAAAACAAATCCATTTTCTAAATAGGCGCTTACAAATGAACACCACTACAACCAAAGGAGAAATTATCGAACGCCTAAACTAAACACCGGCAGCTTGTCCGAATTGGAAAGAATCTACATGCCAACACACCTCAACTCAAATTGCGTAAAACACCGGTCAACAATACCAAACTCAAACGAGAATCAAGAAAACACCTAATTATCCGATGAACATTTCTTTCCACGCTTTCTCTCTAGGGATAAAATTTCTCTCGAACCTTGAATTTGACTTCATCGCATACCACACGAGCTTAAACCTCTTAGTTAAATATCCTCAAATCATGCTCAAACTGAATTAAATCATCCACACCATTGTGAAGAGACTCTATGAAATCTACCTGATACTCTAGGTAATACAAAATCGATTTGATTGAAGGCATCCATAACACCACAAGAGTAGGCACCACGCAATCACATTACCTTCAATTTCCAATAACAACAATTCAAGATCCTTAGCACGCACGGACATGTATTACATCGTAAGAGTTCTATCAATGACCATTCATTGCTCAGAAACTCTATTATCCCACTTCCTCTACGCACAATCATCGCGTGACCAATGGTCTAGCATAAAATGCACAACCTGATCCAACTTCCAAAACCTCTACAACGGATTGCTCTTATAACCGATTGTGAAATCATCGAATTAAATCTCCAACATTACCACCATACTAACATACTCACTCATTGACATCATCGTAAATCACCCACACCATCTCGCAATGCTATCCAATTGCGTTACTCTAAAAATTCAATGAAGGTTTCCATACCTCCGATAATCACCAACCTTTCAATCTCGAATTGAAGTTCTAGAATTTCACTATACCGTGTTAATCACCGTAACACTTTTCGCACTTACTCAAGTCAAACATCTCGTGAATCAATTTCTCCAAGGGATACAGATCAAAACTATTTCACATTCTACTACTCCTCCGATAACTTGGTAGCAAAATATCGCCGCTACGATTACTCATCCACCACCAAACAATTGCAAACTTTCACCTTGCAAACACTTCGAACACTAAACCGTGATCCTTTCTCAAAAGGAAGAGGCGAACAAAAACAAGTTCATTCATACAGGAAGCGTTGCTCACCACTACGCCAAGAAACCAAAAGAAATATTCTCGCTAAAGGTGATCTTAGAAAACGAAAACTAAGTTCGTAGTTGAGGGAACACATTCCTCGAAGATAATAGCAAATAACAACCGATAAGAAAACGGCATTACGATTGAAACTCAAATCTTTGGAGTGAAAAGGGCGTAAAATTTAGGCATGTTTTAAAACCTCAAGTTACAAAACTTGACTCGGACTAACACTACTTCTACTGCACTTTCCTTTAACACAACAATTAGTCCTTGAACGAATAACACCTTGCCACATGAACAAGGTAAGTTCTTTAGTCCAATCCACTAACTACTTAAGAACCAATAACATTTTTCAACCCGCCAAATTTGTTCTAATAGTTCATCTACTCATGAAACATGAGATCCAAATGCCTTTAGCCACAAAATTCAAGCATTTCCTTTACAAGACTTCAGGGAAAACAAGCGGATTCTCAACTAATCGACGATAATTTACTTTGATTGTAACCTCTCTTAGCTTAACCCAAACCAAGGAGCCTTTAGGGCTAAATCACACTAAACTCTTAAGAAGCAATAGGATAATCCTATACCTCAAGTTACCCAAAATATTTTCGCTTTCAGATGATTCATGAACTCCCAAAAGGTCACAAAAACTAAACTCAAGTATTCTCATGTTAAGCGATATCACCAAGGGCGATCAAATTTCCACATGTATCAACATCAAACTCACTACAACATTTAGAAAGTATTTCGAAGACCCACGTGGAAAGAATGGGTTGATTCTTTCTCAAAAGAAGAGGCAAATAGAAACGATCTTCACCAACTAGAGAATTGCTTACCACTCGCAAAGGAACACGTAACCAAGAGGAAAACCAATTACGCAATGAACTCATTGAACATAGGTGGAGTCCACAATTGAAAACATGAGCCTCACAAGAAGAGAATGTCGGATCTTTACAGATAAGAACAACGATCATTCAAGATCAAAACGATCGATCATCAAGAACCATTATAACTCGCACAAATCGCTTTACGTGGCAAACTTCGCTTATCATAATAAACTGGGACCTCCAATAGGTCATGAACACAAAACTCAAATTGAATCATTTTGGAAACATCAAGAAGGTGGTCAAACTTCTTTCTCTACAAAAGAATCAACCTTACTCTCACATTACTGATCGTGTCAATAAACCTTCTAAAGGAAACATGATAAATCGGGTCATAAAAATTTTCAAAGATCACATGGAATTATAATAACAACTTGTTCTAGAAAAGAATTCGCACGAAACCACAAAGTTGAACAAACGTCACACCCAAAGACTTCAAAACTCTAGAGAAAGGGGTTTCGACACTTTTCTTTTCCAAAGGGAGGTTCTAAACTCCAACACTCCAAATATTCCAAAGAAATGAACATAGTCGAAATTTCTTCAATGAACTTTGTGAAAGGAAATTTTCATTCTCCGAATCACAAACGGATAACCGAGCTGCCCTTATCAACAAGAGAGATAGGGCTAACATAAGGAGATCGATCTTGTCAAAAATAACGCTCACAAACAAAGAATGAGAGCTCAAAGAATGTAAAGGCAAGAAACTATTTTGAAAAACAAATAGGGTCTAATAGAAACCCGTAGCCCACAATCTTTGTTTGGGTACAACCCCGACTTAAGCATAACCAAGCACTCCAAAAGGGTTTTAACGCTTTTCTTCGTAAAAGAGATGCATCAAATTTCAACAAGCGAGGGTTCCAAAAGGAATACATTGAGCCAAAGCTTTCTCGTGTTAACGAACTTGCAACAAGAATTCTCATTAGGCAAACCATCAAACGAGTAAATGAGTCGCTTTTTCCAATGAGAAAGAAAGAACAACCATGAAAATATCAATGTTGCCAATTTACAAAGATCATTCGTAGTAAAAGCAATTCGACAATCGAAAAACAATAATGTTTTTGGAGTACCATTAAAGGCCTTTTAAACTCGTCTACCAAAATCATGAACCCAAGAGAAATTCATCAATCGCCACCGACAAGAATTTGTCAAATTCAAAATCAAGGAAGAGAACGACTTACTAAAGCAACTCAAGAGAAATATGCAAGATCAATACACACTTGATAAAGAACTTGCAAAAGAAGTTTTCCAATACCGAGATTCCAAACGAACGAATGAGTTAAATTTCCCAATAGGGTAAAACAAGTCTTTGTGAAAAGAGGAATCTTGCATTTGAACTATGCTCACGTGGAGCGTAAATATCACAATAGTCGAAAGGGCAATATTTGTTTCAAAGAACGAATCGTAGAACCGCTGAGCTTGCCTTCTTCATTAAAACCCCAATTTCAAAAGAATTCACGAACTGCCAGGAACCACAACCAGGAAACCAGATATCAGTTCGAGAAAGGCAACAAGTTCATCAATGAGCTCATGCTCAATACAGAGCTTATGGAACAGAGGTAAGAAGTTCTCTAATATCATACTACAAACAAGGTGTAGCCCGCAAAACCTGTGACATCAACCACGAACTCAATCGATCAACGCCCGCTAGCGAAACGCATAACTAATGCAATCAATTATGAATATATATATATATATATATATATATATATATATATATATCGGATCATCTCATGACGATCATAGAATAATTTCATAGATAGAGGTTATCACATCATATCATGGATTAACACATCATAGCACAACACAATTTAACAACGACTCAATACTCGAGTCACCACAATTGAAATGCGGAAGCAACAGCTTACCCAACCCTCCTAATGTGCACAAGGTGTCAATTTAATATGTTTGAATGAACCACGGACCTAAAGCCCGCTCTGATACCAACTGTAACACCCTGACTATAAGGAAGTCAAGATGTCACCTACAATCACTACTCTTTAGAATAATAACATCAAAACGCATGACAAGGTGAAGGAGTTAATAAGGATATACGGAAACAAGGATTCATCATCAAGTTTAATCAACGGAATGGAAATAAACAATTCAGAGGGATACGGTAGTTATGACCAAAATGGCTTATTACAATTCAACACAAGACATAAATAACGACAATAAAAGTTCTCAAAATATTTGGATTATGGTAGTGAGTGCATCGTGTTGAACTACCCTCCACGAGATCATTCTTCCTTGTCATTTACCTAAATAAAACAACAAAGCAAGAATGAGCCAAAGACTCAAAGCAAGTACTTGTATGTAACAATCAAACATACCATGAACAATTTATCACAATCATAACTTGAACATTGATTGGAAACAACTTTATGAATGGATGAAGTGAAATGATGCATTGAAGGAATTGGACATATCGCAAAGATATACCGGCAGATAGCGAGTGAAACACCCGTCGGTGTTCACTTAAAGTAACCGTATGAAGAACGTTTCATACGGCCGTCCAACGTGGCCCACATTGGAATGGTGGACTCACGTAACGTGGCCCACATTGGAATGGTGGACTCACGTACACATTCTGGAATTGATGGGATTTTCAAGTGCCCATACTGGAATTGATGGGTCTTACAAAGGTAATTTATGCATGTCATGATGTGATCCCATGGCAAGATTGAATAGTACTCATAAATGAAAAGATACACATGGCATTCATCTACAAATACGGACAAATATAATCATTCATTCACACATCACATAATGCATCAATCATAGTATACAAGTTACTTGCTCGCTACACAAGCGACGGTTTGGGAGGTAACTGAGGTACCCCTCCACTCACCGCTTCACCGCCTACAATATAAAATGATCGATATGAGGATAACTGAGTACGACAATGCTACACGTGCCCTCCCACAATCTCTAACCAAACCAACCAAACAAAAGGTTCAATTTGATCCTCTACACAAAAAGTCCAGATTACCTAACTTCTGGCAGTCGTACGAGAAAATTCACCATTAATTGTCTGTAACTCTAAAAGACATGAAACCAGTGCTCACTGATTCTTAACTGATCAGGCTACAAAACATTAGTTGACGGAATCCCCTGATTCGGCCAAAACAGAGGGCTAATTATCAGTTAAACACAACCCATCTACGTCTGTCCAGAATACAGATCAGTAATAAAGAAAATGGCGTAACTTTTAGCCTACTGATCCAATGAGAATGATCCTTATCAACTTGGAAATATAAATTCGAGAACTACAATAACTTAGTTGGGTGAAGGTTCTAATTCGGCCCCTAATTTGAACAAAACCGAGGGACAAACCTACTGACCCCAGTTTTCAGGCAGACTGAACAGATCGCAATCAAAAATTCATATCTCCCAAACTACAGATCGGATTTTCCTGATCTTGGTGCCAAAAGAAAGCTAACGTTCCCAGGAATAAAACTCTAGAAGGGCAAAACCCCAGATTCGGCCTCTACAGTAGTCTAAACAATAGATGAAAACGCTAACATTTATCTGCCCAGAATTCAGAACAGTGGTAAAGAAAATATCATAACTTTCATTATACAGATCCAATGGAGATGATATTTATCAGATTTGAAAGATAATTTAAAGGGCTACAATAACTTATTTGGGTGGAGGTTCTGGAAATGCCTCTAACTAAATCAAAACCTAGGATCAAGCCGACAGATCCTTCTCGTCAGACAGACAGAACAGCGCACACTAAAAAAATCATATCTCCTAAACCGTAAGGCGGAATCACGTGATCTCAGTGGCTATGGAAAGCTAAGAACAATACCTACAACTTTCTAAGAGATGGACAGGACAGAAAACGAATGCATCTTACCCAAAATCGACATACAAGGCGGCGCACCGTAATAGGGAAAGGTGGCGGCGGCTCCAAAGGGGGGGAGGGGGAGAGAAATGTGGAGTTTAGGGTTTGGGGGTGGGAACCCCCCCCCCCTTATGGCCAGCCACCACATGGGCCCCTCCCGGCCGTGGCCTGTGCCCAGTTGCCGTGAAATCACGAAAACCCCGTGAAAAGATGATTCTGGTTTTTCGATTAGCTCCCTCTTCCGAAACTTCTTCTAATAAGCCGAATCACTTTCGTGGTATTACAGCCGCTACGACAGACAACGATCCAAGTGAAAACCGGTCAGGCCACCGCCATGGCCGGTCTAACCGCGACCTATTGGCCGGTCAGACCGCCAGTTGGGGCTTAGCCGAAATTAGCTCCTGAAAATCCGAAACCTACTGGAATTTTCAAACGAATAGAACTTTTGACTGGAGACTCCAAAAATTATAAGACCAAGTGCAATAGAATCCCCTCTCTTGCCTACACCCTCTATTTTTGGCCCAGCTCAAAATACCACTTTCTGAAATTGCCGGTCTGACCGCCACTAAGGCCAATCGGATCGCCATCGGCGGTCCGATCAGCTAAGGGTGGCCGGCTCGATCGCTTAGGCCGCTTCGATCACGGTTCGATCGGTCGATCACTCGAGGCCCGACAATTCTGCATTCTTTGTCGAAAACACATGAAACGACAAACCTTTAATATCATTATCAATTGTCACATCATCCTAAGATCTGGAGTATATCCCCCTGATATCCACAATCTCCCCCTTGATGAACACATTGGCAATAATCCAGAAAATGTAATTTGGAGGTTTGAAAAGTAAAATATTTTTGTTTTCGCATAAAGGCATAATTTGGTCCATAAGCAAGAGAAAGCAATGGAAATGACCAAGCTAGCATCAGAATAGCAAAGGCAAGTGAAATAAGGCAAAATAAAGCATAAAAACTTTAAATTCCAGAAAAGAGTCAAAAATCTCACTTAAGCTCCATATGAAAGAACAATTGTTCAATTGACCTATGATCCTCGTGAGGATTAAGAAATGCAATTCAAGTTCAGAAAAGCAATAAGACGATAAGAATGCAATTCAAAAGCTCCCCCTCACTATGATCCTCAAATTTCAGAAAATTTTAAATTCTTCAATTTTCTTCCCCTTTTTAACATTTTTATATCTTCTCCCCTTTATACAACATTGAGATATCTTCTCCCCCAACATTGAAATATCTTCTCCCCCTTTGACAATGGAGTCACTAAGGAATCACGACTTCCTCTCGTCCAGAGATAACAAATGCAGAATGAAAAAGAAGCATAAGAAGGAGTATGCATGAAGTGCAATGAAGTGGCTTTATTTTTGTATTTTTCAATTTTTGATTACACGAAGCCTTGGAGATTACCCAAAAGAACAAGCTAGCATTTCTAATATTGCACAAACAACATATCAAGCCTAACAGCGCTAGCAAGATCATGATAAGACATATATATCAAAACTAAGCTTGAAGGCTCAAAATAAAGCAATAGATTTGATCAATTAAGCAAAGCTTCAAATTTAGCAAGTTCATCAACAGGGATCCTAAAATAAAACTGGCCATGTCAAAATATCAAAGTGAAATAAAAAAGCTAACAAAGACCACATTAAGAGACAATCAGGTCCTGTATTGAATCAATTTACTCAAATTTCTCAAACGCCCATTTTTCAATATTTTTTCATTTGCACTGAATATTGAAGTTGACTAATGGTCTAACTTAGTGACAAGATCCTGGACTAGGAGCCATCCACAAACTCGTCCTAAGCTTCGACCAGAAGTTGATTAAAGGTATATCTTAGTGAAGAAGATCCTGGACTAGGAGCCATCCACAAACTCTTCCTAAGCTTCTACGAGGGCGACAAATCTTGAGGTTCATGTCAGTTCTGACAAGCAGTCCCCATGAGATCGTCTGGATCATCAAACTATCTCCAAGTTCATGTCTTTGACATGCAGTCTCGTAAGAGTAGTTTGGCACAATTTAAGCATAAGACAATCTTGAAATTTGATTTTTCATGTTTCACAAGAGCAGTTTTAGATTCTCAAGAACACAAGAAGCTCAAGTAATGGTCAATTTTAGATTCAAGAGCTAACAAAGCAATTCTGATAGGGCCAGTGTCACAAAAGGAGCACTAATTGCGCAACTAGCTAAAACATCCACAAATTGCAGTTTTTAGTTCGAGTTGTTTTAGAGTTCTAGCTCATACAGAAAAGACTTATCTGTGTATGTGAAAGCAAGATAATTCTAGCAAGTCAAAGAACTAGACATGGCATTGAGCAAGAATTGAAATACTAAACCTCTAAAGGGTAATAGGCAAAGCTTCATCAATTTTAAAAGATAAGCAGAAAATCTTATATGGCAATGCATCTTTTTGGATTTTTCATATGAATGCAATATGATACAATAAGATGCAATAAAAGCCTAAAAACCTAAAAAGTTCAAAAAGATCATTAAGTTCAGAAAAGAATAAGGAAAGATCAGAAAAGATCGAACTCCCCCTCAAACCAACCCATAGCGATAAATTACCCCTAACTCGCTCCTCAAGGTGGCAAACCTTGTTGGGTCTAAAGGCTTGGTGAGGATATCAGCCAGTTGAGCCTCGGACTCCACGAAGTGGAGCACAATATTACCTTTTTTGACATGGTCTCTAAGAAAGTGATAGCGAATGTCTATGTGCTTGGTCCTAGAGTGTTGCACAGGGTTCTTAGCAATATTAATGGCAGAAGTGATATCACAGAAAAGAGGAACAGTAGCAAAATTTAACCCATAATCCTTAAGAGTGGTTACCATCCGCAAAATCTGACTACAGTAACTAGCAGCAGTTACATATTCAGCTTCAAAAGTGGATTGTGCAACAGAAGACTGCTTCCTAGAAGACAAAGAGACAAGAGAAGTGCCTAGAAAGTGACAAGTGCCTGAGGTACTCTTCCTATCTAGCCGACAGCCCGCAAAATCAGAATCGGAAAACTCCCGAATGGATAAAGACGAAGAACAGTAATACCAAATGCCACACAATAGGGTAGAGTGTAAATACCTGAATATGCGCTTAACGGCTTGGTGATGGGAAGCTCTCGGAGACGCTTGAAACATCGCACAGAGGTAGACCGTGAAGTGGATGTCCGGTCTTGAGGCCGTCAGGTACAGGAGGGAGCCGATCATGCTACGATACTCGCATTGATCCACAGCTTCTCCTTCCTCATCTGGATCCAAAACAGTCGAAGTCGCCATGGGAGTGGAGATCAGCTTGCAGTCACCCATGTCGAAGCGTTTGAGTAAGTGCTTAGTGTACTTCGTCTGATGGATGGAGATCCCTTCCTTGTATTGCTTGATTTGAAGCCCCAAGAAGTAATTGAGCTCTCCCATCATACTCATCTCAAATTCCCTGGACATAGTCTCAGAAAAGCTGGAAACAAGAGCATGAGAAGAACCACCAAAGATAATATCATCAACATAAATCTGAGCAAGCAGGAAGTCATTACCACATCTAAGAATGAACAAAGTCTTGTCTACCTTACCCATCTCAAAATCATTTTTAAGCAAAAAGGTTTTAAGTCTATCATACCAGGCTCTAGGGGCTTACTTAAGACCATACAAGGCTTTGGACAGCTTGAACACATGATGTGGGTTCTTGGGATTCTCAAAGCCTGGAGGTTGCCTAACATAAACTTCCTCCTCTATGAAACCATTTAAAAAGATACTTTTAACATCCATCTGATATAATCTAAAGCCCTTAGATGCAGCAAATGCAAGCAGAATGCGAATGGCTTCTAGTCTAGCAACAGGAGCAAATGTCTCATCAAAATCTAACCCCTCAACTTGGCTAAAGCCCTGAGCTACCAACCTAGCCTTGTTTCTAATTACAGAACCATCCTCATTTTGCTTATTTTTGAAAACCCAACGAGTTCCGATAACATTATGGCCACTAGGAGGTTCTACTAGATTCTAAACTTTATTCCTCTCAAAATTTTCTAACTCCTCATGCATAACATGTAACACCCTGACCCAAAATCGGCTCAATGCCCAGCCCACTGTGGGGCGGACCCGCCCACACATAGCACCCCACTTACACTTTCGTCCTCGCTTCGTGTAAAAGGGTTAACCCGGAGGTGCTACGTTTGGATCCAACAGGCATTATATACTACTACAACTCACTTGAGACAAGCAATATGGGACTAATCCCACCACACAACTCCTCATGGGCCACATGGGCTACACTACAAGCAGGCCGGGGTATTACATTCACCCCCCTTAAGGGCTGACGCCCTCGGCAGCATACCGCATACACGGCAAATGCCTGTAACCACCTCGGTACACGCCCGCGTCGCCCAAAGGCGAGCACATATGCCATGCCATGTGTCTACTCCGGCCCACATGTGCCATGCGCCATATGCCCGCTCTCTCCCCCGCACGCGCGTGCAACAAGGTTGATGCTCGATACCATCCAGTAACACCGACCCAAAATCGGCTCAATGCCCAAATTTCACCGTGGGGTGGACCCGCCCACATAGCACCCCACTTACACTTTCGCCCTCGCTCGTGTAAAGGGTTAACCCGAGGTGCTACGCTTGGATCCAACAGCATTATATACTACTACAACTCACTTGAGACAAGCAATGTGGGACTAATCCCACCACACAACTCCTCATAGGCCACATGGGCCACACTACAAGCAGGCCGGGGTATTACATAGCATTGACCCAGCTAGAATCCAATAAAGCATTTGATATATCGCGGGGTTCAAAACAAGCAACAAAAGCAGAATGCGAGTAGAGGTTTGGATCATGATACCTAGAGCGAGTGACTCGCTCATGGAGATTACCTATCATCTGATCAGGAGGATGCTGCCTTTGAATGTGAAGTGGTGCACCCGGAGAAGAAAGCATCTCTTCGACCTCCGCAGGTACTGCTGATGATGAAGATGCAGCAGGAGCCTCATCTGAAGGCGAAGTAGTCACAGCAGGTTCTTGTACTGGAATAGGAGTGTCAACAGCAGCAAGTGGAAGAACATCATCGAGTCCTTCATCATCTTCCTCTATAAATATGCTCTCTGTCACCTGTGTATCACCTGAAATATCTGATATAGCTCTAGGGCTAGTATCATCAAAAGTGACATTGCATGTCTCCTGAACAAGGTTAGTTTCAGCATAAAAAACCCAAAAACCACTCGAATGTGCAGGATAACCCAGAAATAAACCATCAAAAGTTCTTAACTCAAATTTATATAGATTTCCTGTCTTGAGAATAAAGCATTTGGATCCAAAGACTCGAAAGTGCAAGACAGAGGGTTTTCTACAAAATCGAAGCTCATAAGCAGTCTTGCCAAAAGACGGTCTAAAAAAGACACAATTTGCAATATGGCAAGCATTAGCAACAACTTCGGCCCAAAACCTCCTCAGTGTGCTATACTCATCTTGCATCGTCCTAGCCATCTCGACTAAGGTCCTATTCTTCCTTTCCACAACGCCATTTTGTTGAGGGACGTGTGGAGAAGAGAACTGTTGCTCAATTCCACGCTCAGCACAAAAGAAAGCAAAAGTGGCATTCTTGAACTCCGTGCCATTATCACCGCGGATCGCTCTCAAGGCACCCGGAAGTTCAGAAGCCAAACAAAGAATAAGATCATGATAATGATCAAAAGCTTCATCCTTCGAAGCAAGAAAGAACACCCAAGTGTATTTAGAAAAATCATCGACTATGAAAAGAATGTACCATTTTCCACCAACTGACCGAACCCTAGGAGGACCAATAGTATCCATATGAAGCAACTGTCCCGGTCCGTCAGTCATGACTATAGTCACTGAAGGGTGTGAGGCAGCAACTTGCTCTCCATGCCTACAGAGCGCACACACAACATCTTTGACTACTTTGAGTTTGGGTAAACCTCTCATGAGCTCAAGTTTACTAACTCGCGTCAGATGATCAAAACCAATGTGCCCCAAACGACGGTGCCACAGCCAGAACTAAGAAGAAGATGATGAAATCAAACATTTGAGAGAACCAGCAAGAGATTCAGAAAAATCAGCTCCAAAGATCCTAGCAACTCATGTAATGCCAAAAACAAGCTCACCAGTTGAATCAAGCACCCGACAATCATTTTTCTTAAATCTAGTCTCATAGCCATCATCAAGAAGGTGAGAGACAGAAAGTAAATTAAACCTTAGCTTGTCCACAAGGGTGACGTTCTTGAGGATGAAATTGTCGTTCATCCTGATCGATCCTGTTCCTTCAATCCGCTCTTGTTTATCATCTCCAAAGGTGATGAAGTCATCATCCGTCGACTGCGTGAAGGAGGTGAACCATCTTGAGTCTCCGGTCATGTGGCGTGAACAGCTGGAGTCGACGAACCACGTGTTCTTCCTCTTTCTGCGGTAATCCTAAAAATAAAGGCACAGAAGAACGATGTGTCTCAATACTGGGGTTAGTTAAACAAGACTTGGGAACCGAGTACTGAGACACACGTCTGCGAGTAGTATGCAAAGCAGAAGTGCTATCATTGATTCTATTTGAAGTTCTGTTATGAGCAATGGTTAAACTAACATAAGAATTATCCTGTCTAGGAGCATGATGATGAGCATGTGACACAAATCCTAAACCAGGTTTCTTTTTTTTTCTATATTACCATGTCTCATAAAAGCTCTAGGTTGATTGGATAAAATTGTAGTAAAAATTTTCTTATCATTTTTCAACCTACGCCAGCAGAACTCAACAAAATTCCCATCCTTTTTGCAATAGGTGCAATGGTACTTGATACCACTAGGAGAAGCACTCTTTGACTTAACAGATGGTTGGACAAAACCCGCAGATTTAAAAATAGTTTTTGCAGGTTGGGTTTTGAATTCAACTAACCAATTTTCCAAGACTTGAGTAACTTTTGGCTTATAATTATCTGGGACATAATTGTATCCTAGTCCTTGCTTCTTATAAGGAGTTTTAGACTTGTCCAGAATCATGTTTAATTATTTCTTATCTTTAGAGAATTTTTCTAAGGTATCGTTAAGATAAGCATTTTCTTCTTCAAGATTAACATATGATTCACAGGTTTTACCTTTAATGGCTCTAGCATATTTTTCCTTATATAAAGCAGTTTTAAGTTTAAGAGCTGGACAAGAAGCACATGTAGCAGACTCAATACTGTCCTTAAGCTTGGCATATTTAGCTCTAACTGCTTCTAAGATATCTTTGACTTCATGTTCGCGTTCAATGCAGAAAGTGCAAAGGCTAGAATCAACCACACCACAAGCAACCAACTTGCTAGAGTCTAAGCATTTTTCATATGGAGTAGATTTAACCTCAACTAGCTCAGTCCTAGCATTTTTAAGTTGTCGCAAAGTAATATTATGAGCATATTGTAATTTAGCAAATTCTGAGTGAATAGCATGGCAAGATGAACATTCATCAGATTCAAGAGTTTTATCATTTGTAAGTTCTAAAGTCAAACTATCTACTTGTGACTCTAAGTCCTTGTTCTAGGCCATGATAAACTCTAAAGCCTTATCCTGACTCATGAGTTGCTCAAACATAGTTTTACATCTATTAGAAAGGACATCATAGGAAGGAAGCACCTCATCATTGTTGTCGACAACGGAGTCGGCCATGAAGCACAAGCCGGTGAAGTCCTTGGCCTTCCCCTTCTTCTTGTTTTGAGGGATCTCCTCCTCCTTGTCCTCCTCGCTCCCGGAGTCCATACCGATTAAGGATTGTTCCTCAAAAGCAGCAAGCACCCGGTGAGCGGCCTTCGTCAGCTTGGCAGCATCATACCTTTATTTGTTCCATTGAGGCTTCTTCTAAGCTGGCTTTCCCTCCTTATGGTTGCTCTTACCTTTCAGCTTGGGGTAATTTGCCCAGATATGATTAAGCTCACCACACTCATAGCAAGTCACGGGACCTCCTCTATTTCTGTTTATCATATTATTATAGGCCCGTGTGATCTTTTTGACTATGAGGACCAACTCAGCCTCAGGGAGACTCTCAAACTCCTCTTCATGGATTGCAGATAAACCAGTAAGCGAAAATCCAGAAGAAGACTCAGAAGACCCATTAGATGCTCTCTTGAGCGGGTCTGCTACCAAAGCCATATTTTTCTTCTTAGGATGATCAATCCTCTTGATCTCATGACTCTTGAGCTTGCTATAGAGCAGCTCCAATGTCAGATCAGAGAGGTTGACGTTCTCCGCATGGCCGTAGCCTTTATCTCCCACTCATTGGTGTTGATTGCAGCCAAGAGGTGGGTGGTATTTTCAGGCTGAGAATATTCAATACCAATAGCTTTTATCTGATTAATCACTTTATTAAAGCGACTGAAAATGTCGTCGATGCTCTCTCCAGGACACATCTCGAATTTGTTATATTCACGCTTATAGACTGTTTGGCGTACTTTCTTGATTTGGGACGAACCCTCATGGTAGGTTTCGAGGGTGTTCCAAATCTTATGCGCAGTCTCAATATTGCAAATCCGATCATACTCCTGTCTACCAAGCCCACCATATAAGAGATTTTTTGCCTTATTGTTGCTAGCCAAGAGGGCTGCTGACGCCGGCGTAGCAACTTCGGGAACAACGAGCAGAGCTCGAACAACCTCCCATATAGCTTGTCCTTTGCTCTCAAGGAAGACTCGCATGCGATTCTTCCAACAGGCATAATCGTGCCTATCGAAGATATGCGGCTTGGTGTAGTATTTATCCATCGCCAAGTTCAGTGACCGGTTAAGATCAAGATTGAACTAACCGGGCTCTGATACCACTTGTTGGACCGAAAAGGCGACTAGAGGGGGGGTGAATAGGAGCACGCTCACTTTTTCATAAATAATTAATTCAATAAGATTTTACTCAAGTAGCTACGGAAGCTATGAAGATCAATATACCAGTACATCGGAAGACTAGTATTGAATCAATTTAACCCCCTTAGCAATACGACAAAAATCAACACAAGCTAAAGCAATTCAAGGTCTTTGGCGGTTGATCATTGGTCAATGGCGGTCTAATCTTTGCTTCAAGCGGTCCGACCACGACCAAGAACATATCAAACAGCACCAATGACAGAGTTGCAAATAGATGAAAATTTTGATCTACAACTCCAAACTCGATGAAACTTGGAATACACCTTCTCTATTATGTCAGGAACCTATTCCAATCGAAGATTGTGGAAATTCTTGAAAGAATTATGATCCTTTTCTGTTTGAGGCGAGGAAGGTTCAAAACCGTGTCAAAACGAAAACTAGATCCAAAACCTTACTCGTGGATGATTGATGATAAAGATGATCCTATATATGTTCCCACGTGTCACAGCAAGCTAGATCATGTGAAGAAATCAATCAAAAACTCACGGATCAAAGAAAGACTCAAATCATCAAAAAGAGAGAAGGAAAGCAATGAGACAAAACATTGATCAAACATACCTTGGATTGATTTGATATACTTTGGGTTTACAGCCACTCCATCAATGGAGGAAAAAGCTCAATCAATGAGCACGAAATCAAATCAAAACTCTCAAGAACCCTAACCTCCACAAAACCTCTCGCTAAGCAAATTAGGGTTTCAAACAATGAAAAGTGACAAGAGAGGGGGGCAGCCACCACCCTCCTCTATTTGTAGTGGAGTCTTAGACGTTCTAGAAGTTTGACTCAATTGGACTCCCATTAAGGCCCAAAACAAACGGGTCACATACGCACGCATTTTAATGCACCGTGTTTAACGACCCTTGACCTAATTAGCTACACCATGCGCCATCTTGTGCCGCGGATTAGCCAATAGGTCACCCTTATCTATCTTGCACCACGCTTGAGTTCATTGACCTCACCCGACATCGTCGATTGTTCTGGACCTCAGCTCTCGAAGCCTAGTCCTGATCATCCTCGCCGTTGACCGTTGTTGACCACCAAGCAACCTGCATAACAATAGACAAGTATACCAAATTCGGGAATAAGTTCTTCACTACTTGACCAATTTTAGTCAAAACATGCATCATGTAATACATATGCACTGAAACTCATGACTTTAACCTAACAACCGAACATCGCTGCCACGACGGACGACAATCCAAGTGAAAACCGGTCAGACCGCCGCCATGGCCGGTCTGACCGCCCACCCTGGCCGGTCTGACGGCCACCTATTGGCTGGTTAGACTGCCACCTATTGGCCGGTCAGACCGCCAGTTGGGACTTAGCCGAAATTAGCCCCTGAAAATCCGAAACCTACTGGAATTTTCAAAGGAATAGAACTTTCGACTGCAGACTCCAAAAATTATGAGACCAAGTGCAATAGAATCCCCTCTCTTGCTTACACCCTCTATTTTTAGCCCAGCTCAAAATACCACTTTATGAAATTACCGGTCCGACCGCCACTAAGGCTGGTCGGACCGCCAGGGGTGACCGGTCGGACCGCCCTTAGGCCAGTCTGATCACCGGTTCAGCTTGTCAAACTGCCTGAGGCCTGACAGCCCTGATTCTTTACTGAAAACACGTGAAACGACTAACCTTTTACGCCATTACCAATTGTCACATCATCCTAAGATCTGGAGCATATCCCCATGATATCCACATGAACCTAGAAAGGAACACATCCCTCTCATCCCAAAACAAACACTTTCTTTTTCTTCCCACCAGCGACTTCAATAATTAATACCTTCCAAAGTACTTAGTCAAGAGGGGTTCCCAATACCGTGTGTGGTTAGCACGCAAAAACGCTTGGGTTAGTGTCCAAGATGTTCAGTCCTTGTTGACTTGGGCACCAATCACACACCCAACAATCAAACCATCAAACCAATGTGCCCAAGTCTAAAATATTTCACTCTTAGTTTTAGTTTTTCCAAATACAATTACATACATTAGTATCCTGACTCAAATAATTATAGTGATGATATAATGACCATCGCCGAGGCGACGATCCCCATTCTACCGCTCTAACCATTTCTAAGCAACATCAACTCGCAAACTACAAGTAAAGTGATTAGAGCCCATCCATCGAGCTTTAAATCACAGAGAATAAATCCTAGCCTCAGTGGTAGAGGATGAACATTTACCTAAAGTTTATACAACTATAGGATCATCTACTCGATCAATAATTTTACAACAAAAAAGAGCATGCATACATATACTTTGCAAACAAGATAATAAACTTTGAAAGTAATCGGATCAATATGATAAAATAGAAAGAACTGCTTGCCTTGCTTGATATAACTTTCTTGCTGCAGAGGATCACTCACGTAATCAACAAATTCGTCGGAACCTATTCGAAAGAATCGAAAGCACAATAAGAACGAATAATACCGAAAAGACCCAAAAATACAAATTCATCCAAAAATCAAAAAAATTCACAGAAGGTAGAGCATGAGTTTAGGTGAATTTATCAATAAGAATCAATTGATTTAGATGTTCAATGAAAAAGTTATGGCAGTTTGAAAGTTGGTTTTCCAGAAAATTGTAACATCCCAAATGTGGATTTGTGTTTCAAATGTAAGAAAATGAGAAGAAATTAATACTTTTCTTGTATCTTGTAGTCTTTGGCCATTTCTGTAATTCTTGTAAATGAATTATGGAAATAAAAAATCAAGATCCTCAATTGACTCCAATCAAAAACCTCATTGGCAAAGATCTTGTGCCAAAACCATGTAAATATGTTCCTGAGCTCTAGGGATGACTTGTGACACCTCTAAATTATTTCATGATTTTTAGAAATTATTTGATAATTTTGGAGGCAAGTCAAACCAAGTCAAAGCTTGGTCAAACCCAAGGTTTTATCAACCATTCCTATTTTGAAATCATTTTCAAGCAAGAAACTCTTAAGCCTATCATACCAAGCTCGAGGAGCTTGCTTCAATCCATACAAGGCTTTAGAGAGTTTAAAAAATAGTTTGGGAACTTATGATTTTCAAAACCAGGTGGTTGCTTGACAAAGACCTCTTCTTCTATGAAACCATTTAAGAAAGCACTTTTAACATCCATTTGAAAAAGCTTGAAACCCTTGGATGTTGCAAATGCTAGTAAAATGTGAATGGCTTTCAATCTAGCTACAGTAGCAAAGGTCTCTTCAAAGTCTAAGCCTTCTACCTGGGAATAACCTTGAGTTACAAGTCTAGCCTTATTGCGAACAACCAATCCATCCTCACTTTGCTTATTTTTAAAAACCCATTTTGTTCCAATAATATGAGAATTAAAAGGAGGCTCAACTAAGGTCTAGACTTTATTTCTTTCAAAATTTTCAAGCACTTCATGCATGGCATTGACCCAAGAGGCGTCAGTTAAAGTATGGGTGATATCTCGGGGTTCAAAAGAAGCGACAAAGGCAGAATGAGCATGAGAATCAGGAGAAATAAACCTGGAGCGAGTGACTCGCTCTTGAAGATCCCCAATAATCTGCTGAGGTGGATGCAGTCGCTGAATATGAAGAGGAGCTCCTGGTGCAGAAGTGGCCTCTACCTCACGAGCTGTGAAGGTAGGAACAGAGCCACTCAAGTCGTCGGTGAAGATAGGAGGAGGTCTCACCAAATGGAGTAGTAGTAGCAGCTCTCCAACCCTCTCAGAAGTGACTGGAGGATGTATCGGGTCCTCATCCTCAGAGTCATCATCGACGAAGATGCTTTCTTGAATTTCAGGAACCTGTGTACCTATAGCATCGGGTCTAGTACCAGGACTAGCCTTATCAAAAGTGATTTCGCAAGTCTTCACAATTTTGTTAGTGTCAACATTAAATACACGATAGCCACGAAGAATGAGCAGGATATCCAAGAAATATACCATGAGAACATCTAGACTCAAATTTATCAAGGTTGTCATGTTTAAGAATGAAGCACTTGCAACCAAAAATCTTGAAATGAGAGACTTTGGGTGAATGACCAAATCTAAGCTCAAAAGAAGTCTTCCCAATCATAGATCTCAAGAAAACCCTATTAGAGATATAACAAGTAGTAGAGACCGCCTCAACCCAAAATCTCCTAGGAGTGGAGTGCTCATCTAACATGGTCCGAGCCATCTCTAGAAGGGTCATGTTCTTCCTCTCTACAACACCATTCTGCTGGGGAACTCTAGGTGAAGAAAACTGATGCTCAATTCCCCTATCAGTTCAGAAGGTAGAAAAGGAAGAATTCTTAAATTCTGTTCCATTGTCACTCCTAATGGCTCTCAAAGCTCCAGGAATATCAACAGCAAGTCTAAGGAACAAATCTCTAAAGAAGCCAAAAGCCTCGTCCTTAGAAGCCAAAAAATAAACCCATGAATACCTGGAGAAATCATCCAAAACAACAAGCACATACCATTTCCCACCAGCTGACGGAACTCTAGAAGGACCAACAGTGTCAAAGTGCGTGTCGCCCCGTCCATCACCATCACCAAGGTAAGAGGTGGATGGGAAGCGATACCATCTTACCATGTCTCAGAGGTGAGCACACAAGATCTCTAATGACCTTCACCTAGGCAAACCTCTAATCAAGTCCTTGCAACTGACTCTAGACAGATGATCAAAGCCTATATGCCCAAGTCTGCGATGCCACAAAACAAGATCATGAGAATCAGAGGCTACAAGACATCTAGGACTGGAAGCTGAAGAAATACTGAAATTTGCACAAAAGATCTTCTCAAATCTGGAGATCTCAAAAACAAGCTCACCCGACGAATCTAGAACTCTACACTCACCACTTTTAAACCTCACTTCTAGACCCTCATCAAGCAGCTGAGAAACAGATAGAAGATTATACCACAGCTTACTTACCAAAGCGACGTCTTTAAGCATGAACTTGTTGTTGATGCGCACAGTGCCCTTGGCAGTCACGGTCCCTGTAGAAGCATCCCCAAATGTAATCAATTCATTTCCGGATGCACGTGTGAGGGAGGAGAAACATCTAGAATCTCTGGTCATATGTCGAGAACACCCGGAGTCAACAAGCCATATGTCCTCCTTCCTCGCACGACGGACCTAAAAAGCACAAACAGAAAATATCTGTGCCTCAGTACTGGGGTTAGTGATAAAAGATCTAGGAATCCAGTACTGAGATGCACAATGCCTGTGAACAACAGTAGAAGCAGCAGAAAAATGATCAGAAACAAAATCATAAGAATGCACACGAGAACCACCTAGACCTCTCCGAAATGATCTACCAAAAAATCGATACTCCCCCTGTCTAGATGCTACCCGTGGTCTCTCCTCACGATATTCTAAACTAGAATGCTGCCTAGACCCACCAAAAGAGTCAACAAAGTTCTCTACAAACTTAGGCCTATATGTAGTACGATAAATAGGCTGCCTGGCTCTAGAGACTACAGCAGGTGAAGGGACTCCTCTAATGGTTCTCAAAGCGCTCATCCTCTCTTTTCTCTCAATCTTAGCTCTCCGGAAACAAAACTCAACAGTGTGGCCATCTTTCTTGCAGAAAGTGCAATGGTACTTGACCTTTTGAGGGGTCTGTACTGGTGAAACAGAAGCACCTTTCTTGCTAGAAAGAGTTTGAGCAAAACCTGTAGATTTGAAAACAATCTTGGATGGCTTAGGAGGTTCCACCTCAAACAGACCACTTTTCACAACTCTTGCAATCTTAGGTAATTCTTGGAATGCTCTAGGGGATTAAAACCTAGGCCACTATTTTTCACACTCACCTTGGATTGGTCAAGAATCATGCTGAGTTTCTTTTTCCCACTAGAAAACCTCTCAAGAGTCACTTTGAGGTAATCATTCTCTTTAGCTAAATCCTCACATCTAGTGCACTTTCTTGACTTGATTGCCTCATCATGTTTACTCTTAAGAAGAGCCACTTCCACTTTCAAAGCCTCACAAGACACACAATAGGAATCCTTAATCTTATTCAACTGCTCCTTAAATTTAACTCTAAAAGCTTCTTGTATCTTACCAATAATTATTTCAACTTCAGCATTCAATACACAAGAGGTAGAGTCAATAACTTTCTTAGAAGCAGTAAGAGACATGGATTTTTCAATTTTAGCCTTTTCTTCTAGAGTCTCGTTTAGAGCTTCAATCTCAATTAGGACAATTTTCACATGAAGTAGATCTAGAGTACACAACCATTTCTTTCATCTCTTGCATTTTAATCCTATTATTCTTACAATGAGAGTAAGTGTGACTAGCATCAAATTTTTGCAATCTATCTAATTTTAATTCAAGCAAAGCACAGTTTGAGCAAGTTAAAGGGATAGCATCCAATGCAGTCACATCAAGAGAAATGGCATCCAAGCAAACAGAACTAGACTTGAGAGATTCTAGTTCATCAAGAGCATCTTTTAATTGATTCACTACAGAGGAATGAGCAAATTTTAAGCTTGTCAATTTTTTAAGCAAGCTAGAGCGGGAATCACAAAAATCATCAGGATTAATGGATTTGAGCCTAACAACTTCTAGGTTCAAATTATCAATCATAGTGTCCTGTTTCTTAATCATTTTTACTTGCTTATGCAATTTCTGTTCAGCAAGCACCAAATCCCTTTTCATATCAGCAAGCGAAGGGCATACCTCATCGGGATCGCTGAAAGGATCCTCGTCATTAGAGGAGTCAGTGTCGTGGCTGTTCTTGGCCATGAAACTCATGCCGGTGAAGTCATGAGCCTTCTTCTTGCCATGGGAGTCACTCTCGTCGTCCTCCGTCTCCGAGTCCACATCGCTCATGTTCACATTCTCAAGAGCGACAAGAACCCGGCTGACAAACTTGCGATAGTTTGTTTTTTTGGGTTTCGCATCCCTCGCTTGAGGATGCCTTTGTGACTCCTTCTCCTCCTTGCCCTTCAGCTTCGGGCACCTAGAGCGGATGTGGTTTGGCTCACCACATTCAAAGCAAGTGATAGGTCCACCTCTCCTCCTGTTCCTCACCTTGTTGTAAGCTCTCGTGAATTTGGTGGATAGGAGGGCAAAATCATCTTCAGGTAGTTTCTCGAGTTGCTCATCGCTCAAAGAATGTAAAGCTGATAAAGAAAAACCCGATGAGCTAACATCTAAAGAATCAGAAGAACTACCCATAGATTGGTCGACCACTAAAGCCATCGACTCTGTCTTGGGGAGACGTGAGATAAAATCAATCTCATGCGTCTTCAACCTCGAGTATAGCTTATCCATGGTAAGCTCACTCATGACAGTGTTGTCATTGATGGAAGTGATCTTCATTCCCCAAACCTTCACATCAAGAGCACCCAAAAGCTGGCGTGCATTTTCCGACTCAGAAAAAACACAGTCAACAGCGTAGAGATCATGAAGAATCTTAGAAAATATTCCACACAGCTCATCTAAAGACTCATTAGGTCTTTGCTCATCTTGGAGTAAATTTTCTTGAGTTGGTTCTGTCTCACTTCCTTGATCGTAGTGGAGCCCTCGTGATAATCACAGAGAGTCCGCCAGATCTCATGAGCATACTGCAAATGAGCGACACGCTCAAACTCCGATCGACTAAGGCCTTGGATCAAAAAATTCTGAGCCTTGCTGTTAGCCTCCACATCTAGAGTGATCACATCGTCATCGGCTGGCACAACATAAGGATTTTTTACCTTAAGCCAAATTACGTGCCCTTCAGCCTCGATGTAGGCCTGCATTTGGGCCTTCCAATAAGCAAAATTAACTCCATCAAAAATATGCGGTTTGGTTGAATACTTGTCAGTCGCCATGGCTCCAAAGACCGGTTAAGATCTATGAGAAGAGCTAACCGGGCTCTGATACCACTTGTAGGACCGTAAAGGCGACTAGAGGGAGGTGAATATGCGCTTTCTCGATTTTTCGCCTTAATCAAATTCAACACGCACTTTTCTCCTTCCTTGGGTCGGAGCGCGCGTCTTCAAGTAATACAAGATCCAAAGACCAAACACTTGTTGTCTCTCTTTGTGATGGCTTGACCAGTTCTTAGTTCTTCTCTTGTTCTTGATCTTCCCTCTTACTTTTGCCTTGGATTTGGATGTGCAAGAAAGGGTAAGTGATTGAATAAGTTGTTCATGTTCATATCCATCCACCTAGTGCATCAAGTTTGCATCTTTACCGGTTTTCTCTCTCTTTGTCCAATTTGGCTTGAACTCTGCTTTTCGTGCAAACCATGCAAAGTATTGATTTTGATTTGGTTTTCTAGTGCCATGATGGGTGTAGAATGGACGTGCATGTAACATCCCAAAAATGGATTTGTGTTTCAAATGTAAGAAAATGAGAAGAAACTAAAACTTTTCTTGCATCTTGAAGTCCTTAGCCATTTCTGTAATTCTTGTAAAAGAATTATGAAAATCAAAATCAAAATCCCCAATTGACTCCAATCAAAAACCTCCTTGGTAAAGATTTTGTGCCAAACCCATGGAAATATTTTTCCTGAGTTCTAGGGAGGCTTGGTAATACCTCTGAATTATCTCATGATTTTTAGAAATTATTTGATAATTTTGGAGGCAAGTCAAACCAAGTCAAAGCTTATTCAAACCCTATTTCCAACCTTCTGGAATTTCTGCAGAAGAATGCATTGCATAAAAATCTCTGGGAATTTTATGTGAGGTTAATCCTTAAGTTAGCAAACCCCAGTTAAAATTTTATAATTTTTGGAGCTGGTTTGCTACCTTAAACAATTCTTCAAAACTCAGTAGTTTAGATTCAAACCCTAACTGGTTTTCACTGTTCCTTGGGTTCGAGTCGGACTCGGGCTCGAGCCACTTGACTCGGCCCAGTCAACTAACTGCACCGCCTCGGTCGATTGGGTGCGGGCGTGGTGCGTCGTTGGATCAGCATCGAACGGCCCACGATCGCGTGAACGTTCGGACCATCCGAGCGCGCCGATCCATTTGAACCGTTGGATTCTAAATCAAAGGCCCGCGATCGCGTGAACGTTCGTCCGTCCGAACGCCTCGTGCAACGAGAACCGTAGGATCCAAATCAACGGCCCAGGTTAAAGGGATCACTCGAACCGTTGTAATCACACCGTTGCATTTGAACCGTTCGATTTCAATCCAACGGTGGAAATGTCGTCTCCTTCCTTGGGTCGGAGCGCGCGTCTGAGTCGGCCATGGCGTGAGCAGAGGAGAAACGAGCAGCATGCAGTCACCTCCTTGGTCGCCTTTAAACGGCTATCTCTGCACGCATTAAATGCCCGTCATGCTCCTCGCTTAGAAGTCTATGATTCAACTGCTCCCATCGCTCTCAAGGGCTCTCATGGCAGGTTTGAACCGAGAGGATTATTGCTGTTGCTCACTGCCATTCTCAGCTATTTAAGCTCCATTGCTCCACCCTTGGCTTCCTTTAGCAGTTCCGCAACTCCAGCTAGCACCCACAAGCTTGCTTGAGCTGCATTCCCTCGAAATCCATTCGGCCTCCATTGATGAGTTTTGAGCTTCGGTGAAGGCGGTACAGCAGGGGTTTTCTCCTTTCGTTTCTTGCTCCCTCTGCTCCCTCTTTACTCTCTGGAGCTTAACCCTCACTCAATTTTGTTCATCTTACTCAGGGCTTGACTGAATTGGATTTTCCCCTTTTCGGCCGAAAGCCCCTATTTTCTTCACCAAAGCAGCTCTAGTCCTCTCTGTGCTTTCTCCGTACTCAGGTAACCCATCTTTTGTCCCTAGTTGCTTGGCACCCGCTTACTTGGACCGCAGCAGAGCTCATTTGCCATTTTCGTTTTTGACAGTTTTCGGTCATCTCTGTCATCTCTGGCTTGCCGGCGTTTTAAAACACCGCAACTGAAATTGTTGGTTCCATTGGGTGCGCAAGGTTGTTAGCAACCCATTTTGGGCATTTGCTCGCACCGCCGCGGCCAGAGTCGCCGGCGACGAGCCTATCTTCTCCGTCGTTTTGTCGGATGAAAACAGGGACGAGCGTTTGAACGCGATTCGTTGTGGACCGTCGATCCTTAGATCTACGGCCCGGGATCGCGCTAACGTTTGAATTGATCGCACGCCTTGATCAGTGGACCGTTGGATCCAAGATCAACGGTCCCGATTCGAGTCCGCGTGGATCGTTGGATCCAAGATCAACGGTCCCGATTCGAGTGAACGTTCGGACTCTCCGAAAGGTTCGATCCGTGTGGACCGTTGGATCCAAGATCAACGGCTCCTGTGCGTGTGAACGTTCGGACCGCCCGAACGCCTCGGTCACGCGAACCGTTGGATCCAGATCCAACGGTGAGCGTATCGGGTTTGTGAGCCGCGCGTGCGCGCGTCATCCCGTGAGCTTGGACCGTTGGATCCGAGATCAACGATACAAGTTCGTCCACGTCGTTTTAATTTCTGATTTTCCCGAAAGGATTATTTGTCAACTGAAAAATATAGTTAACTTGTAAAATACATAACTATTTCATTTTAATTCCTTTTCGGGTGATTCAAATTTTTTTAGTCATATTTTAAACTAAACTTTAATCTAAAAATGATTCTAACCTCAGTATATCTCCAGAAAATTTTGCTAAAATGTTAGTGCAATGAATAGTAGCATTTTTTATTTTTAAGGCTAAGCAAAACTGTTTTGCTCATATCTTTTGTATTAAGAATCCAAATCAATTGGTTCTTATTGCTAAATTCCTTATAAATCATGCTCTTGCTACTGTAAAATTTTCAGAATTTTTGGAGAAAGTTTGCTGTTGAGTCTTTGGGTTTCTTCGTTCTTATCAGTTCTTTTTCGCTTTCTCACTAGGATCCGAAGAGCACATTGACAATATAATTGATCCTCAGCAATATCTTGACCCACAGCAAATAGGCAAGCAGTTGATCATGTTAATCCTAGTATTTTTCAAGTCTAATATATTGATTTCAACTTGTATGTATGCATTGCTATTTTGTTGTTAAATTATGGTTAGTATCCTATGGTTGCATAATCTGTAGGAATTGATTGTAACAGCCCAAAATTTTAGTTTCAGTTAAAAATAAGACTTTAAATATTTTTGTGGATTTTCTGGAAATTTTAAAAGCTTTTCTCTAAGTATTTTAAAGCCAAAATAATTTATGTGCAAAATCTATTGCCAACTAAAAGTTGTAATTATTTTATTTAAGTCCAGAATGCCTCATAGAATTTCTGTGAATTTTCTCAAAAATTTTGGACTTTATTTGCTAATTTCTAATGCCTATTTGAATTTCTGGAATTAAATCAATTGAAAAAGATTTAAAATTCCTCCATAACAAGATCGGGTCAAGCTCAAGATCAGACGCGCCTCGCCCAATTTCTCCTCACAAGACGATGGATGCGGGCGTCCGATCAAATCGGACGGCCGACATCAATCCACCCCGCGCCTCTTCTCCCGCTCTCAGATCACCGACAGTGGGACCGCCCGAGCCACGCCACCGCCTTCAACCTCCCGTTCTTCCTCGCGCGAACACCGCGCGGCCCGCCATTACCACTGACGAAAGTTTCCAAAACCCGTAAATCAACTCGGATTCTCCGGATTTTTGAGGCATTAATTCCCGAATCAATTCCGCTCAATTTTGGCATTAGTTTCCGCTTTCATCGGCGCAAATCCTCAAACTTCGCCGACGACCTCTCGGACCTTCGTGCGCTCCACGCCACCCCGACCTCACCCCGGCCCTATTTAAGCGTGCCTCGACCGCGCCATCCATCCCGCAATCCAACGCACTAAGTCTCCACCTCCCTTCCGCCAATCGCCGAATTTCAAGCTTTCCGCGCAACCGGCTTGCCCTTGTCTTCTCCGGCGACGCCAAGGCCACCCGGTGACTTAACCTCGCCTCGGCATCGCCTCGTCACCGCGAGTCTAGTGCGCACCTCCGCCCTCGACATCGCCGAGCTCCTTCGCCGCCAACGACCGAACCACACCGCCGCCTCTCCGTCGCCGACCATCTTCCACCACGCCCTCGCCGCTGTAATGCATCGGCATCGCGATCACTCCACGATTCTTTTGCGCCGCGCGGAGCCCGCCAGCCGCCGTTCACGAACCTCGGTTCCGAGCCGCCTCCCGGCGCCGATGTGGCCGGCAAGTCAGCGCGCCACTGGCGCCACATGGGCACTTTGGCCGACGAGCGACCACATAGGCGCCGGCGTGGGCGGCGCGCCAACCGCCTCGCCCTCACCGCTATTCGCGGCGCCGAGTCCACTGTGGATTCGGGTGACGCCAGGATCGAGTCCACGATCATGGGCCCACATGACGACCTCTCACGTACAAGATCTGACGCAATAAATGGAATTTCCTTTAAAAATTTAATTCGGGAAATTCGGAAATTCTGATTTTAGGATTTAATTTAGGTTTTAAACTTCCAGGAGCTCGTATTTCTTCATAGAAACTCCGATTTAGGTGATTCAAATTTCTAAATTTGTATAAAATTAAGATCTAGCTAACTAAACCAAAATTATTTAATTTGGAGTAAATTTGTATTTTCATTTGAATTTATTTGAGTTCTTTTGAATTCTGTTTGAATTTGGATTATTCTCGCGTATATATTTTGACGACTCTGGAGAGCTTGATCCTATTGAAGAAGTAGAATACCAAGATTTTGAACAATGCAAGTTACACCATTGACCATTTTGCCTCCAATATTTAAAATTATTTAATTTCTGTTTTAAATTTTTATTGCATGCATAATTGTATTTAATTATTTTAAATTCCTATTTTAAATACTTAATTATTCCAATTCCTTTGTATATCCAAATTTGATTGTTGTATTATCAATTCCTTGTAACCTTAGTCAAATGAATTTAAAAATAAATATATGCTTAGCAAATGCTTAGACCACGAAATATTTGATTTTGGGAGAATTTAGCCAAAACTTCATAAATTGATAAAAAGCCTATGACATTGCTTTGTCATGGTGGACTTTTGCAAATATCTTTGAAAATTATAAAAATAAAAGAAAATAGTTTGTACTTGGGCAAACATGGACCGTTGGTGGGTGCAGGTTTATGCACGGGCTCGTCTGGTTAGGACTGAGACCCAGGGTTTTTATTGAAAGTTGCCCAAGTAGGTTAAGGACCGGCCTTTGAGCCGCATCTTGCAAAAGCTCCACCGTACTACCACATGTTCTGTATGGGCAGAACCAGGCTTAATAATTTGTCTTACCTTATTATTGTTTATGCCATTTTTGTTGTGTGGGTGTCGGTTAGACTTTATTCCCACTTGGCGTAAGAGGGGGCTTCCGGCAGGTGGTTAGCCTAATGGAAGTGAAACCTTAGCGGGCATATTGGTATTGAGGTAATGCATTGGAAACACCTTGTGATAATTGCCCAGTCACACGCCTAAGGAAGCGTGTATTGGCTGACATAACGGACAAATTATCTCGTGTGGGTAAAGTTGTACCCTCTCGCAGAGTGTAAATCTATTCGAATAGCCGTGTCCACGGTCCTGGACATGCTGAGCAAAGCCACTCTAAGTTAGATTTGTTTTTGGTTTTAAAATAACTTTGGACATGATTTGAGGATGGTTAATCCTTGTGGTAAAATTGGGCGGATAGCCTTGTGATAGGAGGGTATCCTTCACCATGTTTCATATGGAGGTTATCCACTATAAAATGATAAAATCTGATTTTAGCTATGGAATAAAAATGTGCCTTGAAACTTAGTATAAATATTTAAACCAAAAAGGCTGATTTACGCAAATAAACCCTACAACCTTCCTTTGAATAACTTATGCATGCATTCTAAATTCTGTATTGGGTGTAATTTGCGAGCACAGTTGTAGTGCTCACTCTTGCTGAATATTATTTGTAATACCCCGGCCTGCTTGTAGTGTGGCCCATGTGACCCATGAGGAGTTGTGTGGTGGGATTAGTCCCACATTGCTTATCTCAAGTGAGTTGTAGTGGTATATAATGCCTGTTGGATCCAAACGTAGCACCTCCGGGTTAACCCTTTTACACGAAGCGAGGACGAAAGTGAGGTGCTATATGTGGGCGGGTCCGCCCCACGGTGGGCTGGGCATTGAGCCGATTTTGGGTCAGGGTGTTACAGATGGTATCAGAGCATCAACCTTCGCTGCACGGGCGCGTGTGGGACAGGGGCGCGGGCATATGGCGCATGGCACATGTGGGCCCGGAGTGGACACATGGCATGGCATATGTGCCGGCACTGGACGCACGGACGTGTACCGAGGGGTGGTTCTGGGCATTTGCCGTGTATGCGGTATGCTATCGAGGGCGTCAGCCCTTAAGGGGGGTGAATGTAATACCCCGGCCTGCTTGTAGTGTGGCCCATGTGGCCCATGAGGAGTTGTGTGGTGGGATTAGTGCCACATTGCTTGTCTCAAGTGAGTTGTAGTGGTATATAATGCCTGTTGGATCCAAACGTAGCACCTCCGGGTTAACCCTTTTACACGAAGCGAGGACGAAAGTGTAAGTGAGGTGCTATATGTGGGCGGGTCCGCCCCACGGTGGGCTGGGCATTGAGCCGATTTTGGGTCAGGGTGTTACATTATTATTCAGGAGAAGACTTCTATCCAGAAGGTGAGGAGCAGGACGATTAGGAAGCGATCTCCAGACGATTGCCTGTGGCGTATCGTGTGGCTTACCATTATATTTTGCTTCCGCTTAATGTTTTATTTGGCCTCCGGCCCAAATTGTAATAAACTCTATGCTTATTAATAAACACGCTGGATATGTTTGTGATAATATTTTTGTGACTGTGTACACTGGAAATCCTGGACTAGTGTATGAACACAGAGAATTCGGGATCCTTCGTTCCCGGGTTCGACATTGATTATCCTCTACTACCATGAGCCTAGGTTATTTGCTGTGATTTGAGTTTGATGGATGAGCTCTTGTCACTTAGTAGATTGCGAATTGAAATTGCTTAGAAATGCTTAGTTCGGTAGTAATGGGCGATCATCGATTTTAGTCGATGATCTTGATCACACCTCTAATTATTATTCCATTATGTCCAGCACTTGTGCTTTGTTATTTTGTAAAGTCAAAATCTGAAAATGAAAATTTGATTTGGACTTGGGCAAGTGGTTGGATGGTGGGTTATTGGGTTTGTGGATGTCTTGCCTAAGTCAACAAGGACCGAACATCTTGTGTCACACTCTCCAAGCATTTTTACGTGCTAACCACGCAAGAGGGATATGTGACCTCTCTTGACTTAGTACTTTGGCGTGTGTTATCTCCGAGTCGTAGGAGGGGGTTGTGTGTGTTGTGTGAAAAAGGATATGTGTTCTTGTGTTGGGTGTGCGGTGGTGGAGATTCCGGGTAGGCTCTCCACCTCGAGGAGCATTGTAGTTGTCCAAGGCTTTACCTGAGACGGGTAGTTGACTGAGGCTTTACAATGACTCCGACACAACGTATGGGTTTCTATCCGTACGGGCGGCTCGTGGTTAATACACAATATTGGAAATGTCTCGTAGGACTTAGCCGTGCCGGCATACCTAAGGAAGTGTGCTTAATAGCTTGGCAAAAAGGCGGTCTGGTGTGTGGGTACATTGGTACACCCCTGCAGGGATAAAACTATTCAAATAGCCTCGTCCTAGGTTATGGACACGCTTGGTTAGGTCTTGCAATAGTTAGACTACAACCTTTTAAATTAAAATTTGACATGGTTGGTATGAATGGGTAATTCATGCTATTGTTGTGGTGACTAATGGTTTAGTCACTTCCAGGATTGTTGTTGTCATCTATCTACTGTTATATTGTTGTCATTTACGGTTATTTAAACATTAAAAACAGATTTGTGAACTTGCTTTTAAATGTACTACATTATTGCAAATAAAGTTTGCTTTGTGCTGAAAATGAAACATACAGCCTCCACTTAAATAAGCTTGCATGTAGCATATGTATAGGTCTGTTATCCTACACGTAAGTCTTGCGGAGTACAATTTTTGTACTCATTTGCTTTGCTTAACTATTTGTTGCAGAGGAGGATGGTGAGCCCCAAGGGCCTCACTTTTGTGAAATGTGCTGCGGGTTCGACGACTAGCTTGGCGGTCCGGTCGGTTGCCTTGTGGGTAAAGGCACACTGATTGACTCTTTTGTTTATGGCCATCTTATGGCACTTTTGCTTCCGCTGTTCAAATCTGGTATTTATTGTATTTGGCCAGTTGGCCTCTCTTTTGTAATAATTATCATTTATGTATTTTAACTTCTGGTTTGTTGTTGTGCTTCGGTTCTATGTGAATGAATGGAATTGATGCATGAATTTTGTAAAGGGGTGTGTATACTGCATTTCTAGGAAGTATACATGTCTCAAAAACACGGGTTATTCTGTGTGTGATGCTAGGGTCAATTGGTGACTAAGCATTACAAGCCCAATAATCCGGGGTCCTCACAAAGTTTGGTATCAGAGTCATACTGACCGTAGTAACCCAAGGTTGGTCGTCTTTTAGGATATTTTGGAAAACCTTATTTTCAAAGTATCAAATGATTTATTAAAGCTTAAGGAATTCTCAGATTTTACTCCTTACCTATCTTAGCTTTCTCCTCTCATCTTACTCTAATTTGAGTTTTAAAAATTGTTTACCTCTCCTTCCTTCAAAGACAGTTGTTATCGTTTAATGGGGTTTTGGGAACTAATGAGTTTGGCAAATTGAAGTGTTAGCTGCCCTCTACAAGGTTTTGAAGTTTCTGGTATGGATAATTCCGACTAGAGGCTTGGATGCAAAACCTGGACAGCGATCTTTCAATTTTCGGACAGCAAGCTCAAAGGTTCTAAATGGGGTAGAAAATGAAGAGTTAATCAACTAAAACTTGGGGGAATAGAAGGGTAAGAGGTGATACTAGTTAGCTATGTATCTAACACTAATTTCGCTGATTTAATCTTGCTCTTTAGTGGTATTAGATCTTACGTAATCTTCTGATTTTTATCTTCTCAATCAATTACTCGTTCATTCAATACGGGTTAGTTGCATTGGGAAGTTGAGCTTTGGTTTGGTGATTCTTTGCTATTTTTGGAGTCTTTTTATAAGCATTTTTAAGTTTTTACACTTGCTGTTTTTGGGCCTTCGATTAGGGTGATATTACATTCCCCTAGTCGTTAGCTTTTTGCTTTCGTTCGGCTTGGTTTAACGGGTCTAGTTTTAACCAAAGTTTCTTGTAACAGGATGGCCGGACGCACTCATAGCGGCCAAGACCAGTCAGCTGGTCCGGACGAGGATCTTCCTCCTCCTCCGACCATGGCCGAGGTCCTTCTTCAGATTGAGCGCAACCGCGTAAGACCGGGGTTCTTACGACGCCATCGCGCGCAACACCTCCGCCCTTACCGGTGCTTCATGATCCGGGCAAGGGAGTGGACACCAGCCGCGTGGGGGACTCGCGGAGTTTCTTCGCACCCAGCCCCCCACTTTCTTCAGGTCTGAGGACCCGCTTGACGCAGATGATTGGCTTCGTCTGGTTGAGCGAAAGCTTTGCATAGCCCAGTGCCAGGAGCATGAGAAGTCACTTTTTGTATCGCACCAGCTGGAGGGTGCAACTTTATCTTGGTGGGAGAGCTTTCTCGCCATGCAGCCTGACGGCCACACCGTCACCTGGGAGGAGTTTTGCACTGCCTTCCGTCGGAGTCATATTCCTTCCGGCTTAATGAGGCTGAAGAAGAAGGAGTTCTTGTCGCTCAAACAAGGGCATTTCTCAGTTACGGAGTATCTCTACGAGTTCAACCATTTGGCTCGTTATGCTCCAGAGGAGGTGGCCACTGATGAGGCCAAGCAAGAGAAGTTCAAGGATGGTTTGTCCGAGGAGCTGCAGGACAAGCTATCTATCGTCGACCTCCCTGATTTCCAGACCTTGGTGGACAAGGCCATCGTCGCCGAGCACTCGGGAGAGCGCCAGGATTCCCGCAGCGTAAGTGGGAGGCCCACAAGTCCTCTAGGGCGCCTATCCCCGCTTCCTCGCCTCGGGGTCGCGTCGTGACCAAGACTTCGAGGCCATCGGCCTGACCCCTCGTCCTTCGCAGGCCGTGCCCCAATCACGTGCACCTGTGAGTCAGCATGGTGGCCCCCGCAACCCGGCTGTCGGAGTCACTTGCTTCGCCTGCAACCAGAAGGGGCATTATGCGAACCAATGCCCTAAGATGATAGGAGCAGCCCCTCGTCCTAATGAAGGACGCGGGCAAGGACGTGGTTCTTCTCAGGACCTGAAGATAATCCCTGCTACCCAAGGTGTGGGTAGTGGTCGCGTCAACCTCATCTCAGCGGAGGAGGCACAGGAGGCACCCGACGTCGTGCTGGGTACACTTTCTGTTAACTCTCATTCTGCGACTGTTTTGTTTGATTCAGGAGCATCTCATTCTTTTATTTCTGAGCCTTTTGCTGCTATTAGTGAGCTCCTTTTTACTCCATTATTGGTTCCGTTACTCATTCGCTCTCCGGGTTCGGAGTTGAGAGTTGAATTTGAGTGTAGGGATGTCCCGATTGAAATTGAGGGAGTAGGATTCTTCGCAAATCTTATCCTCCTTCATTCAGCAAGTCTAGATGTAATTCTTGGCATGGATTGGTTGTCCCACCACCAGGGACAAATCGATTGCGCTAAGAAGTGTGTCTCTCTATCTAGTCCTTCCAGTGAGCAGGTTCACTTTTCGCCGAAGCTGCTAGGTCCGCATCTCTTCGCGCTAGAAGCAAAACCCGCTCTACATATTAGGGAAGTCCCAACAGTTTGTGACTTCGTTGATGTCTTTCCTGAAGATCTTACAGGGATGCCACCAGTTTGAGACCTCGAGTTTGTCATTGAGTTGGTTCCCGGTACCGCCCCGATTTCCAAAAGGCCTTATCGGATGCCACCGAACGAGTTGGTGGAGTTGAAGAAACAACTTGGTGAGCTGCAAGAGAAAGGCTTCATCCGCCCTAGCTCATCTCTGTGGGGTTGTCCTGCAATCGTCGTAAAGAAGAAGAATAATACTTTGCGCATATGCGTTGATTACCGTCCGCTTAATGAAGTAACGGTAAAGAACAAGTATCCATTCCCCCGCATTGATGATCTCTTTGATCAATTAACTGGAGCTCGAGTATTCTCCAAGATTGATTTGAGAGTGGGATATCATCAAGTTCGGATACGACCTGAAGATATTCCAAAGACGGCTTTCTCTACTCGCTACGGATTGTACGAGTACACCGTCATGTCTTTTGGCTTAACCAATGCTCCTGCCTTGTTCATGAACCTCATGAATTCAGTATTCATGGAGTATTTGGATAAGTTTGTCGTGGTCTTCATCGATGATATTCTTATCTACTCCAAGAATGATGAGGAACACGATGAGCATCTGAGGCTTGTGATAGGCAAGCTTCGTGAGCACCACCGTATCGAAGTTCACAAGTGCGCGTTCAGTTGAAGGAAGTGGCCTTCTTGGGTCATGTTCTTTCGGCAGGAGGCGTAGCCATTGATCCTAGCAAGGTCAGCGATGTTCTTTCATGGAGTCACCTACTTGATGGCACCGGTGCGGAGTTTTCTTGGTTTAGCGGGATATTATCGTTGCTTTATCGAGAACTTCTCCAAGATCGCGAAGCCGATGACAGAGTTTCTCAAGAAGGACAAGAAGTTCTTGTGGTCCGATGCTTGTGAGGAAAGCTTCCAAGTACTCAAGAAGCGTTTGACCACTGTTCCCGTTCTCGTTCTTCCCGATATCCATCGAAGCTTCGATATCTATTGCGATGCTTCGCGTCGAGGACTCGGTTGTGTCCTTATGCAAGAAGGCAAGGTAGTGGCCTATGCATCAAGGCAATTGAGATCTCATGAACTCAACTATCCTACCCATGACTTGGAGTTGGCTGCTGTGATTCATGCACTTAAGATTTGGCGACATTACCTAATTGGTAATCGTTGTGAAGTGTATTCGGATCACAAAAGCTTAAAGTACTTGTTCACCCAATCAGATCTGAACCTCAGGCAAAAGAGATGGTCGGAGTTGATCAAAGACTATGACATGGGTATTCACTATCATCCGGGCAAGGCTAATGTCGTTGCCGATGCGCTCAGTCGCAAAGCGCATTGCAATGCCTTGTTTCTCCAGGAGTTTCAACCCACCCTTCTAGAGGAGTTCCAGCGTCTTAATTTAGGTTTGGTTGAGCATGGTTCCCTCGCTGCCTTGGTTGTGCAACCAACCTTGGTAGATCGGATTAAGATCGCTCAACAATCGGATGTTGGAGTGAATAGCATCAAGGAAAATATCAAGAACGGAACAGCCAAGTGTTTCTCTGAGGATGAGCGTGGTATTGTAAGGTTCGGGCAACGCCATGTGCTTCCAAAGGACATGGAATTGCGGAATTTGATCCTCCGTGAAGCCCATGATTCGCCTTTGTCTATTCATCCCGGGGCCACAAAGATGTATCAAGATCTCCGTCAGAGATTTTGGTGCACCCGAATGAAGAGGGAGATCGCGAAGTTCGTTGCCGAGTGCGCCGTATGTCGTCGTGTCAAGGCCGAGCATCAGCGTCCAGCAGGACTGCTTCAGCCTTTGCCAATTCTCGAGTGGAAGTGGGATTCGATCGGGATGGATTTTATCACCGGTCTGCCCCGAACATCCAAGGGTAAGGATTCCATCTGGGTTGTCATCGATCGATTGACAAAGGTAGCCCATTTTCTGCCAGTACGAACAAACCTCAGTGTGAGTCTACTAGCGGACCTCTATATTTCCCGCATCGTCTGTTTGCATAGTGCGCTTTTCACCGCCAGGTTTTGGAAGTGTTTGCAAGAGGCTATGGGAATCCGTCTTACCTTTAGCACAGCATATCACCCCCAAACCGATGGTCAGACCGAAAGGGTCAACCAAGTGTTGGAGGACATGCTCCGTGCTTGTGTTCTCTCCTATGGAAAGAATTGGGGGAAGTGCTTGCTATTTGCCGAGTTTTCCTACAACAACAGTTTTCAAGCAGGTCTCGGCATGTCACCTTTCGAGGCCTTATATGGGAGAAAGTGTAGAACCCCGTTGAATTAGTCTGAGACCGGCGAAAGATCTTTCTTTGGGTCGGACTCGATCAATGAAGCCGAGAGCCAAGTCCAGCTCATTCGTGATCGCTTACGCATAGCTCAATCCAGGCAATAGAGCTATGCGGATCGTCGTTGTCGTGAATTGAGCTTTAAGCCTAATGACTTTGTTTATCTCAAAGTCTCTCCGTTGAAGGGCCATCAACGTTTTGGCATCAAGGGCAAGTTAGCTCATCGATATGTCGGTCCTTACCGCATTATCGAGAAGAAAGGAGCCGTTGCCTATAAGTTGGAGTTGCCAGCTGCACTTGAGGGAGTACATGATGTGTTACATGTATTCCAACTAAAGAAGTGTCTCCGTGTTCCAACTGAGGAAGCTCCGTAGGAAACTCTCGATGTCCAAGAGGATTTGACCTACCGCAAGCATCCTGTTCGCATACTCGATGAGGCTGAACGAAGAACAAGGAATAAAACCATTAGATTCCTTAAAGTTCAGTGGTCGAACCATTCTGAAGATGAGGCTACTTGGGAAAGGGAAGCTCGTCTCCGCGCAGACTATCCATCTTTCTTTACCGAGTAAGCCAAATCTCGGGACGAGATTTTTGTAAGGGGGGAAGGTTTTGTAACATCCCAAAAATGGATTTGTGTTTCAAATGTAAGAAAATGAGAAGAAATTAAAACTTTTCTTGCATCTTGAAGTCCTTAGCCATTTCTGTAATTCTTGTAAAGGAATTATGGAAATCAAAATCAAAATCCCCAATTGACTCCAATCAAAAACCTCCTTGGCAAAGATTTCGTGCCAAACCCATGGAAATATTTTTTCTGACTTCTAGGGAGGCTTGGTAATACTTCTGAATTATCTCATGATTTTTAGAAATTATTTGATAATTTTGGAGGCAAGTCAAACCAAGTCAAAGCTTGTTCAAACCCTATTTCCAACCTTCTGGAATTTCTGGAGAAGAATGCAGTGCATAAAAATCTCTGGGAATGTTATGTGAGATTAATCCTTAAGTCAGCAAACTGCAGTTAAAATTTTATAATTTTTTAAGCTGGTTTGCTACCTTAAACAATTCTTCAAAAGTCAGTGGTTTAAATTCAAACCCTAACTGGTTTTCACTGTTCCTTGGGTTCGAGTCGGACTCAGGCTCGAGCCACTTGACTCAGCCCAGTCAACTAACTGCACCGCCTCGGTCGTTTGGGTGTGGGCGTGGTGCGTCGTTGGATCAGCATCGAACGGCCCACGATCGCGTGAATGTTCGGACCATCCGAGCGCGCCGATCCATTTGAACCGTTAGATTCTAAATCGAAGGCCCACGATCGCGTGAACGTTCGGACCGTCCGAACGCCTCGCGCAATGAGAACCGTAGGATCCAAATCAACGGCCCAGGTTAAAGGGATCACTCGAACCGTTGTAATCACACCGTTGCATTTGAACCGTTCGATTTCAATCCAACGGTGGAAACATCGTCTCCTTCCTCGGGTCGGAGCGCGCATGTCGGCCATGGCGTGAGCAAAGGAGAAACAAGCAGCGTGCAGTCACCTCCTTGGTCGCCTTTAAACGGCTATCTCTGCGCGCATTAAATGCCCATCGTGCTCCTCCCTCAGAAGTCTATGATTCAACTGCTCCCATCGCTCTCAAGGGCTCTCATGGCAGGTTTGAACTGAGAGGATTATTGCTGTTGCTCACTGCCATTCTCAGCTATTTAAGCTCCATTGCTCCACCCTTGGCTTCCTTTAGCACTTCCGCAACCCCAGCTAGCACCCACAAGCTTGCTTGAGCTGCATTCCCTCGAAATCCATTCGGCCTCCATTGATGAGTTTTGAGCTTCGGTGAAGGCGGTACAGCAGGGGTTTTCTCCTTTCGTTTCTTGCTCCCTCTTTACTCTCTGGAGCTTAACCCTTACTCGATTTTGTTCATCTTACTCAGGGCTTGACTGAATTGGATTTTCCCCTTTTCGGCCGAAAGCCCCAATTTTCTTCACCAAAGCAGCTCCAGTCCTCTCTGTGCTTTCTCCGTACTCAGGTAACCCCTTTTTTATCCCTAGTTTCTTGGCACCCGCTTACTTGGACCGCAGCAGAGCTCATTTGCCATTTTCATTTTTTACCGTTTTCGGTCATTTCTGTCATCTCCGGCTTGCCGGCGTTCTAGAACGTCGCAGCTGAAATTGTTGGTTCCATTGGGTGCGTAAGGTTATTAGCAACCCATTTTGGGCATTTGGTCGCACCACCGCGGCCAGAGTCACCGGCGACGAGCCTTTCTTCTCCGTCGTTTTGTCAGATGAAAACAGGGACGAGCGTTTGAACGTGATTCGTTGTGGACCGTCCATCCTTAGATCTACGGCCCGGGATTGCGCTAACGTTTGAATTGATCGCACGCCTCTATCAGTGGACCGCTGGATCCAAGATCAACGGTCCCGATTCGAGTCCGCGTGGATCGTTGGATCCAAGATCAACGGTCCCGATTCGAGTGAACGTTCGGGCCGTCTGAAAGGTTCGATCCGTGTGGACCGTTGGATCCAAGATCAACGGCTCCTGTGCGTGTGAACGTTCGGACCGCCCGAACGCTCTGGTCCACGTGAACCGTTGGATCCAGATCCAACGGTGAGCGTATATGGTTTGTGAGCCGCGCGTGCGCGCGTCATCCCGTGAGCTTGGACCGTTGGATCCGAGATCAACGATCCAAGTTCGTCCACGTCGTTTTAATTTCTGATTTTCCCGAAAGGTTTATTTGTCAACTGAAAAATATAGTTAACTTGTAAAATACATAACTATTTCATTTTAATTCCTTTTCGGGTGATTCAACATTTTTTAGTTATATTTTTAACTAAACTTTAATCTAAAAATGATTCTAACCTCAGTATATCTCCAGAAAATTTTACTAAAATGTTAGTGCAATGAATAGTAGTATTTTTGATTTTTAAGGCTGAGCAAAACTGTTTTGCTCATATCTTTTGCATTAAGAATCCAAATCAATTGGTTATTGTTGCTAAATTTCTTATAAATCATGCTCTTACTACTGTAAAATTTTCAGAATTTTTGGAGAAAGTTTGCTATTGAGTCTTTGGATTTCTTCGTTCTTATCGGTTCTTTTTCGCTTTCTCGCTAGGATCCGAAGAGCACATTGACAATATAATTGATCCTCAGCAACATCTTGACCCACAGCAAATAGGCAAGCAGTTTGATCATGTTAATCCCAGTATTTTTCAAGTCTAATATATTGATTTCAACTTGTATGTATGCATTGCTATTTTGTTGTTAAATTATGGTTAGTATCCTATGGTTGCATAATCTGTAGGAATTGATTATCCTCTACTACCATGAGACTAGGTTATTTGCTGTGATTTGAGTTCGATGGATGAGCTCTTGTCACTTAGTAGATTGCGAATTGAAATTGCTTAGAAATGCTTAGTTCGGTAGTAATGGGCGATCATCGATTTTAGTCGATGATCTTGATCACACCTCTAATTATTATTCCATTATGTCCAGCACTTGTGCTTTGTTATTTTGTAAAGTCAAAATCTGAAAATAAAAATTTGATTTGGACTTGGGCAAGTGGTTGGATGGTGGGTTATTGGGTTTGTGGATGTCTTGCCTAAGTCAACAAGGACCGAACATCTTGTGTCACACTCTCCAAGCATTTTTGTGTGCTAACCACGCAAGAGGGATATGTGACCTCTCTTGACTTAGTACTTTGGCGTGTGTTATTTCCGAGTCGTAGGAGGGGGTTGTGTGTGTTGTGTGAAAAAGGATATATGTTCTTGTGTTGGGTGTGTGGTGGTGGAGATTCCGGGTAGGCTCTCCACCTCGAGGAGCATTGTAGTTGTCCAAGGCTTTACCTGAGACGGGTAGTTGACCGAGGCTTTACAATGACTCCGACACAACGTATGGGTTTCTATCCGTGCACGGCGCTCGTGGTTAATACACAATATTGGAAATGTCTCGTAGGACTTAGCCGTGCTTAGCATACCTAAGGAAGTGTGCTTAATAGCTTGGCAAAAGGCGATGCGGTGTGTGGGTACATTGGTACACCCCTGCAGGGATAAAACTATTCAAATAGCCTCGTCCTAGGTTATGGACACGCTTGGTTAGGTCTTGCAATAGTTAGACTACAACCTTTTAAATTAAAATTTGACATGGTTGGTATGAATGGGTAATTCATGCTATTGTTGTGGTGACTAATGGTTTAGTCACTTCCAGGATTGTTATTGTCATCTATCTACTGTTATATTGTTGTCATTTACGGTTATTTAAACATTAAAAACAGATTTGTGAACTTACTTTTAAATGTACTACATTATTGCAAATAAAGTTTGCTTTGTGCTGAAAATGAAACATACAGCCTCCACTTAAATAAGCTTGCATGTAGCATATGTATAGGTCTGTTAGCCTCCACGTAAGCCTTCACTTCCATTGGGTTAACCACCCGCCGGAAACCCCCTCTTGCACCAAGTGGGAATACTGTCTAACCGACACCCACACACCAAAATGGCACAACTAACAATGGAACGTTGCAAATTATTCAGCCTAGCCTGTCCCATTCCAGACTTGTGGTAGTACGGTGGAGCTTTGCAAGATGCGGCTCAAGACCTGTCCTTAATCGACTTAGGCGACTTTCAAAATAACCCCTGGGCCTCAAACCTACCCGGATTGAGCCCGTGCATAAACCTGCACCCACCAAGCATCCATTTCGCCCAAGTACAAACCAACTTTTCATTTTTGCTTTTCAAAGTCATTTGTAAAATCTTCCATGATAAACCAATGTCATAGGCTTTTAAACAATAGTTGATTATTTGGCTAAAATTTCCCAAACTAAACATTTTTGGTCTAAGCATGTCTTTGCATAATTTTTCCCAAAATGTTCTAGTCATACTATTGCATAAACTAGATTTTCATCTAAGGTGTCAAGGTATGTTTGATTCAATAACAAAGTGGGCTATACAATGACAATGGGAATAACTATAACTTAAAAACAGGTATTTAAATTACTTGAATAGAAATAGCATGCAATAATAATTTAAAACAGAATTTAAATAATTTGAAATATTGGGATCAAATATGATCAAAGGTATAACTTGCCTTGCTTGGTTATGTGTTGTTCTCAAACGGCGACGAAATCTGACTCTCCGAAGTCGTCGAAATCTATACGCGTACATAAGCCAAATTCAAACAAAATCCAAATAAAATCCAAAAATTATAAAATAAATACTATAAGGAATATATCTAATTTATATGAATAAAGGAATTTGAATCGATGGAATCGGAGTTCGTATGAAGAAGAACGAATTTCCGGAAGGTTGAAAGTCCAATGAAAAGATTAAATTCCGAATTTCAGAATTTAAGATATTGATTTTCCAAAGATAAAGAGGAAATATACACATGGTATGACGTAGCTATTGATTTGGAGAGATAAAGTGAGGTGGCACTTGGGTGACAGCCATGTAGACTATGTGGTGATGTGGCGGTTACATGGCAATGATTTGGCGCCACATGGCACGACATAGCGTTGCTGAATTATTACGAAATTCAAAAAAAAATTTGAATAGAAAGGTAGATAATATTGAATGGAACATGTAGGTAAAAGGGCTCACGCAATTACCCAACAGATGAAAAGATCGGGCTCGACGGAGTTCTCACCGGACTTGGGGAAGAAGATGTGACCGGTGGTGAAAAAGTTAGTGAATAAAAATTCCACTTGAATAGAAATATGGAGAATCTCAATAGGAACTCACAAATAAATTTTGGTACATAGTGGATCAACGGATGAGGAGATCGGGCTCATGGAGTTCTCATGGGAGTTGGAGAAAGAAGGCAGTCGGTGCTTTTGTGGTTGAGGTGAAACAATATGTATATCAAAATTTGGCTTGAATAGAAATGTAGAGAATCTCTATAGAACGCACCAGTAAAATTTGGTGCTGAACAGACTCTGAGATGGAGAGATCGGGCTCATGGAGTTGTCACCGGAGTTGGAGAAGAAGGCCGTCGGTATATTTGTGGTGATGTGAAACAATAGGTAAATCAAAATTCGGTTTGAATAGAAATATAGAGAATCTCGAGATGAACTCATGTTAAAATTTGACGACAACGGAGCACCGGATGGGAGATCGGGCTCGCGGAGTTGTCGCCGGAGTTGGAGAAGAAGAGCTAGCAGAGGAGCTCAGGGAGGCTTTTCGCGAATCTGGCGAGTGGGATGTGGGAATGAGGAGGAGGCTACGGTTCAATTTATAAGCACGAAAGAAGTAACGGTTTGGCGGAATTCGTCACGGAGTTATGAGCGGATTTTTGGGCTGAATTTTGGGCGCGGCACTGTAGCAGCCGGAATATTCCGAGGAATATTCTTTTTTTTCAAAATTCGAAAAGCATTAATTAATTCCGAAAAAATAGCAAATCAATTCCGAAAAATCCCAAATAAATCACAGATATTAAACACCAGATTCTGAACGTAAATAAAATAATAAAAGTAAAAATAATAATTTTATTATTATACAGTAATTATTTTTATATTGCTGAAAATTATTTTTAAACTTTAAAAATAGTAATATTGGTCTAAAAATTCTATAACTTTTTAGAGTAGTTCAATAGGGTATTTTTATCTTAAATAAAATATTTTCAATAAAAATTTATCTTTTCCTTGCGAACGGAAATTCATTTTTAATTTCTAGATAATACAAAAATCAAATAGGAATTTTTAGAAAATAACAAACAGTGTTAAAAAATTCCAGAACAATTTAGAGAAATTACTTTATTTATATTTAACTTAATAAAAAAATTATTACAAATTAAATTTATACTTTATTTTTGTACAGTAATTATTTTTTTTAATGAAATATAGGAAAAATATTTTTAAATACCAGGAAATTCCAGAAATTAATTAAAACTTTATTTTTAAATTTAAATCCAATTAAATAGCAGAAAACTCAATAAATTTTATTTTTAACTTTTAGAATTTAGGAAATTCAAGAAAAGCAATAAATCTCTTTTAAATTTCACAAAATCAAATAAAATAATAACTTTATTAATTTTATTTTGGTAACAGAACTTTGGGATGTTACAAACTACCCCCCTTAAAAGGAATCTCGTCCCCGAGATTCGGAGGAGCTAGAAAGAAGGAAGATGGACATAGGATAAAGAAATTGAGACAGAGAGTCTGTCTTCAAGTTGGCTTAAGTCCAAGGGTGTTGAATTGTCTGATGTTTTGAAGCATCAATTCGTCCTTCAAGTTCCAAGTGCATCGATGGGTTAGAAGTCCAATGGATTGTTAGAGAAGAGATAATAGCAAAGGATGAGAAAGAAAGTTATGAGGAGAGAAGATTACACATTTAAAGCAAACGTTGTACACAAGATCAAAAGATCTATGTACGACGTACCAAAAGAAAACATACGATACAAGTTAAGAAACAATACAACGTTCTACTCGATCGATACTCGTAAGCTGGTGAAATGACTCAATACACAGAATGAGAATTGGCAAACTTAAACTATATGGCTTGGCTCACATCGCGATCTTCGGTAAATCTTGCATGTTGTCCTTGAATGACTTGACGATCTTACGATGTTTTCTTGATAGTTCCAGGTCTTGTAGTCTTGAACGTAATGGTAAGAACGTGTTGACCATCTATAGAAGCTTTTCAAGGGAAAGAGGATCCGTTTAACATTATAAAACGATGAAGAGAGAATTAGGTAAGAAAGAATACCATGAAGGAACTAAAGATAGATAGATGACCAAGATGAGGAGAGAACAATTTATTTTCCTTTTTATATAAAATAAGTTTTGAAGTTTTCAACTAACGTCCAATCTAACTAGGTCACGACCTACAGTCGACATGGCTCTGATACCATTTCTGTCGGACCCGGGAGTAACACCCCAGAATCCTCTGTGCATTTCTGAACTAGTCCCATGATCAGTAGCTAGTTCACACAGTAAACAAATATGGTAACATCCATAAATCGCACAACTTTATTAATAAATACCAGAGTTGATTACAAGAAAGGCTTACAAGCCAACATTAAACAAACACAGCGGAAGACGAAGAAATAGTGGAGTCGGTGATCGCCACAGCAATCGATCAGGTAGCGGCCTAGTCGTCGAGATCCGAAGTCCTTCTCCTCTGAAATTTATTTGCATGAAGCAAGGGTGAGCACAACTACCGTGCTCGCAAGTTACACCCAATAACAGAGTTAATGCATGCATGGATATATCAAAGGAATGCTTTTTGGTTGAATTTGCATAAAGCAAAGTTTTCTTTAAATATTTGTTACTAAGTTCCAAAGCAGTTATTCTATAACTAAAATTCATTTTTATAAATTCTCAAGTTTTATAGTAGGATAACCTCCATATGAAACATGGTGATGGATACCCTCCTATCACATGGCTAACCGCCCAATTTTACCACAAGGATTAACCATCCTCAAATCATTTGTACAAATCATTTTAAAACAAATCAAAGTCTAACTTTGAGTGGCTTTGCTCAGCATGTCCATGACCGTGGACACGGCTATTCGAATAGTTTTACACTCTGCAGAGGTTGTACAACTTTACCCACAAGAGATAATCAACTTTTAATGTCCGTCGACACACTTAGTAGGTGTGCGACTAAGTGATTATCACGAGACCTTTACAATGCGTCATTCCAAAGTAGTCATGCCCGCTAAGGTTTCACTTCCATTGGATTAACCATCCGCTAGAAGCCCCCTCTTGCGCCGCTAAGGTTTCACTTCCATTGGGTTAACCACCCGGAAACCCCTCTTGCACCAAGTGGAATCTTGCCTAACCGACACCCACACACCAAAATGGCACAACTAACAATGGAGCGTTGCAAATTATTCACCTAGCTTTGTCCCATTCCGGACTTGTGGTAGTACGGTGGAGCTTTGCAAGATGCGGCTCAAGACCGGTCCTTAAGCGACTTGGCGACTTTCAAAATAACCCCGGGCCTCAAACCTACCCGGATTGAGCAGTGCATAAACTGCACCCACCAAGCATCCATTTCGCCCAAGTACAAACCAACTTTTCATTTTTGCTTTTCAAAGTCATTTGTAAAATCTTCCATGACAAACCAATGTCATAGGCTTTTAAACAATAGTTGATTATTTGGCTAAAATTTTCCAAACTAAATATTTTTGGTCTAAGCATGTCTTTGCATAATTTTTCCCAAAATGTTCTAGTCATACTATTGCATAAACTAGATTTTCATCCAAGGTGTCAAGGTATGTTTGATTCAATAACAAAGTGGGCTATACAATGGCAATGGGAATAACTATAATTTAAAAACAGGTATTTAAATTACTTGAATAGAAATAGCATGCAATAATAATTTAAAAGCAATTTAAATAATTTGAAATATTGGGATCAAATATGATCAAAGGTATAACTTGCCTTGCTTGGTTATGTGTTGTTCTCAAACAATGACGAATCGACTCTCAAGTCGTCAAATCTATCTGCGCACATAAGCCAAATTCAAACAAAATCCAAATAAAATCCAAAAATTATAAAATAAATACTATAAGGAATATATCTAATTTATATGAATAAAGGAATTTGAATCGATGGAATCGGAGTTCGTATGAAGAAGAGCAATTTAGGAAGGTTGAAAGTCCAATGAAAAGATTAAATTCCGAATTTCAGAATTTAAGATATTGATTTTCCAAAGATAAAGAGGAAATATACACATGGTATGACGTAGCTATTGATTTGGAGAGATAAAGTGAGGTGGCACTTGGGTGGCAAAGTATGTAGACTATGTGATGATGTGGCGGTTACATGGCAATGATTTGGCGCCACATGGCACGACATAGCGTTGCTGAATTATTACGAAATTCAAAAAAAAATTTGAATAGAAAGGTAGATAATATTGAATGGAACATGTAGGTAAAAGGGCTCACGCAATTACCCAACAGATGAAAAGATCGGGCTCGACGGAGTTCTCACCGGACTTGGGGAAGAAGATGTGACCGGTGGTGAAAAAGTTAGTGAATAAAAATTCCACTTGAATAGAAATATGGAGAATCTCAATAGGAACTCACAAATAAATTTTGGTACATAGTGGATCAACGGATGAGGAGATCGGGCTCGCCGGAGTTCTCGCCGGAGTTGGAGAAGAAGACCGTCGGTGCTTTTGTGGTTGAGGTGAAACAATATGTATATCAAAATTTGGCTTGAATAGAAATGTAGAGAATCTCTATAGGAACGCACCGGTAAAATTTGGTGCACAACGGAGCTACAGATGGAGAGATCGGGCTCGCCGGAGTTGTCACCGGAGTTGGAGAAGAAGACCGTCGGTATATTTGTGGCTGATGTGAAACAATAGGTAAATCAAAATTCGGTTTGAATAGAAATGTAGAGAATCTCGAGATGAACTCACTGGTAAAATTTGACGCTGTACGAGCATCGGATGGGAGATCGGGCTCACGGAGTTGTCGCCGGAGTTGGAGAAGAAGAGCTAGCAGAGGGAGCTCCGGGAGGCTTTTCGCGAATCTGAGCGAGTGGGATGTGGGGAATGAGGAGGAGGGGCTACGGTTCAATTTATAGGCAAAAAGGAGTAACGGTTTGGCGGGAATTGCTCGCCGGAGTTATGAGCGGATTTTTGGGCTGAATTTTTGGCGCGGCACTGTAGCAGCCGGAATATTCCGAGGAATATTCTTTTTTTTCAAAATTCGAAAAGCATTAATTAATTCCGAAAAAATAGCAAATCAATTCCGAAAAATCCCAAATAAATCACAGATATTAAACACCAGATTCTGAACGTAAATAAAATAATAAAAGTAAAAATAATAATTTTATTATTATACAGTAATTATTTTTATATTGCTGAAAATTATTTTTAAACTTTAAAAATAGTAATATTGGTCTAAAAATTCTATAACTTTTTAGAGTAGTTCAATAGGGTATTTTTATCTTAAATAAAATATTTTCAATAAAAATTTATCTTTTCCTTGCGAACGGAAATTCATTTTTAATTGCTAGATAATACAAAAATCAAATAGGGATTTTTAGAAAATAACAAACAGTGTTAAAAAATTCCAGAACAATTTAGAGAAATTACTTTATTTATTTTTAACTTAATAAAAAATTATTACAAATTAAATTTATACTTTATTTTTGTACAGTAATTATTTTTTTTAATGAAATATAGGAAAAACATTTTTAAATACCAGGAAATTCCAGAAATTAATTAAAACTTTATTTTTCAATTTAAATCCAATTAAATAGCAGAAAACTCAATAAATTTTATTTTTAACTTTTAGAATTTAGGAAATTCAAGAAAAGCAATAAATCTCTTTTAAATTTCACAAAATCAAATAAAATAATAACTTTATTAATTTTATTTTGGTAACAGAACTTTGGGATGTTACAATTGGTGACTAAGCATTACAAGCCCAATAATCCAGGGTCCTCACAGTGCAAAATACTAGGCCGATCCAACACCCGACCACTTCATTATTTAGGTTTTCCATTTGAACCCGGTTTTGGTGCAAGTTGCCTTTAGAAGCAAAAAGGTCTTAAATTTGGGTTGATCTATCTAGATCCCTTGTTGGTTTAGATTCCTAAGGAGTTGGTCTTGTTCTACGATCATCTTTTCTTATATTGGTGTTTTAGATTTTGATCTTTGCAAGTTTCCTCTTGAGTTCTTGTTTTCCCGTGTGGATTGGACCATGCAACCCAAAGTCGGAACATCCAATTGGATATTATTATGATGGTCCATTCTAAGGTCGAACCATCCAACGCAGGGTGTTCTTTGGGGAAAGATTTTTTTTTAAGATGTTGTTTGTTGGTGTGGCGCCTATTCAACGATGTTTTAGTCACCTTATCGGTCCTAAAAGTTCCATGCACATAGGACTATAAAAGAGTTAGTTCTAGACATATTTTGCCCGTATTAATTATATAATCACCTCTCTAACACAACTACCAATAGCAATTAATGCAGACATTTGTGAAAAAAATATTGCCTGAAAAAACAAAACAAAACCATCTTGCTAAATGGCATTTATTTGGAATTGGAGTGCCAAACTCAAGCTATCCTGGTGCACATCTTAGGATTGTATATATATATATATATGTGTGTGTGTGTGTGTGTGTGTGTGTGTGTGTGTGTGTGTGTGTGTGTGTGTAGTCCACTATTTATATTTTGAACTTTATTTATGGTTTGTATCTAAAATATGTACGTTTGTACGCTTGAAAATTTAACTTTAAATTGATCAAAATAGGTAACTTTGAAAATACAGTTTCAAATTTAAAGAATGATTTAGGTTTGAAGGTACAATTTCTTTTTTAGTATAAAATTTTGAAACAGTAGCCTAGACAAAATTTTCTTAAAAGAACTGTCCACAAAGCTATATATCGCTACAAAGTTATTTTAAATTCAAACCCAATTGCTGTGGCCCCAAGTTAGTAAGTATTTCAAGAAGCATACCGAGGAGTTTGATCTCCAGAAGAAACATCGGTGCCAGTGGTAGCAATGGCGCCTGATGATGTCAACATCGACCCCTCACGTAATTCCTTGGTTCAAAGTCAGTTTCTACTTGGAATTCTTTTTTAATTTGAACCCCAACTTGGAACTACAATTTTTGCTAAATCGTTGAACCAATGTTTGAGTCGGAATTTGCCTTTCTCAAGATCGAAAAGAGACTAGAGGGGGCTTTAGCTAAAAAAAAATTCTCTTCTTCACAAGGCACTAGACTTCTTAATGGTAAAATATAATACGGAGCTGCGCTTGGCTTAGGGCAGGCAGGGACTAACACATGAGAGTAGCAAGTCACATGCACTGTAAGGTGATGGTACGAATGATTTGTATGCATACAATTTCCTTACATCAATTCACGTTCTACCGTCGCACGTACGTACGACGGTAATTTGATCGTTTGGTTCTAATTTCACACTAATTTGATTGCTACAGATCGGAAAAGAATGCAAGCCCACGACTGGTTCCGTATAATTTCGGCTACAGTCGTACAGCACCGGCATAAAGCCGTTGGGGACACCTGAACTCATTTCGTCAACTGAAAAGTCGTACAGATGCATTATTGAAAACAGTCATAGGAAAGGATCGCCTTCTTCCCTGTAGATACAGTGCTTACCGCAGAGAATTCGGATCCAAAAGTACAATGGAAGAGGAAAAGAGCAACAAGCAAACACAATAGGAAACAATTTGAGCTGAAAGAAAAGACGATTATTCCGTATCCATCTGTCCATACATCCCAAATTCCAGCTATTTTACGATGTTTATTTGTAAAATTCCTACCGGGAAAACGGAAGGGATTTCATGATGAATCTTCGCTTTTGAGTTCGATCATTTTTTGGGTAAAGTTGACATTTTGTGATTGCGATGAGAATCCGCTATTTTCAATTGGATTCTGGTTATAAAAGAGTTATTTAAAGCAAGTTCTGTTGTGTGATCCTAGTTAAAGGATGTGCTCATTGTTAAGATGAAAAGATCGATCGAGAGTTGGAACCAGAGTCCCATGTGTTATGTGTAGAGTGTCTGGTTTGGTACCGAAGGGAAGGTTGGTCCAAGGTACATCAGTTTGATTTTTGGATGCTAGCATTTCGCTAGAGCCATCTCGGGTCCATACGCGGGGTACACAACGTTTCATATGACCCGATGTCGAGAGAGTATTTGAGAGTCTAGAGTGTGAGATTTATCAGGGACGACGAACCACAAGTAAAACCTTACGTTCGAGTTCCGTCCGTTGAGTAAACCAGATAAGATCAAGACGAGCGTGGTGGTGTAAGATGTTGAAATCCATCAAGGTGCGGTGGTCGCATCAGACCGAGCGGAAAGTGACCTAAGAGCTGGAGTCCCGCATGCTAAATGTAAATGTCCTTCGAGTAGAGTGACAGAAATAATTCAGGGTCAAATTCTGTTTAGGGGGGGTAGAATGTAATATCCCGGATTTGAACCGGGTAATTAGAAAATCAGCTGAAAGAAGAGAGGGCAAAGAAAGGAGTAAAAATTCTAAAATTACAAGGGGGTTTTCCGCATTATTTGGACAACCTGGGCCGCGGGCGCGACCCAAGGGCAGCCCACCAAGTGGCCGGCAAGGGGCGGGGGGTTCCCACCCCCCCAAAACCCTAATTTCCCTCCCCCTCTCTCCCTCCCCTCATTGAGCCGCCGCCCCTCCCCCTGCCCTTGTGCGCCTCCCCTGCGCCATCAGCCCCCCAACAGCACCATCTCTCTCCCCGGCAAAGCTCCTTACTGCAGTCCATTGGAAGGAATGCGAGGAGACGACAATTGGAGGGCCGGCCAAGTAGAGGTAGCAGATCAGATTTGTTCAGCGCTGTTGCTCGTCACTTTTGGGTAAGATGCTTACGTTTTTTGATCTGACCACCTCTTAGAAAGTTGTAGCCCTTGGTCTTAGCTTTCTTTAGGCACCGAGATCACCTGATTTGTACTTAGGATTTAGGAGTTATGGTAGTTTTACCGCGACTGTCTAAGAGGGCTGACGAGAATTGGCAGATTGTCTTGTCGGGCCATTATGAATTATTTAGAGGCCGAATCAGAAATGCCACCCAAAATGAATGTTGTAGATAATTCAGGAAGCTTTCCAAGTTGGTAAAGAACACAATTTTTAGAGTTGGCAATCAAAAGTTATGAAATTTTTACCGCCGTTGTTTCGCTAACTGTCAGATTGCAGACAGAAACTTTACCTGAATATAAGAATTAGTAGGGGGTCGAATCAGGGGACTTGCCCAACTAGATTATTGTAGTTGGTTTTGTCATGATTCCAAAGAGTCCAAGATCGCCCTATTCCAAGTTGTGTAGTAAAAGTTATATTATTTTTAACACTGCTGTCACATAATCCTTTCTGCTGGACTGTCGAAAAGGTGGAGTAGAACCTGTATTCCAAATGTCCATACGCGTACACCAAATTCCAATGTCCCCGTCTCCGAGTGCGTGCGACCTCGCCCACCGCACCCTACCCCCAAAATATTCGTATATCCACTCATTGGTATAAAATGTAAAAAAGAAATCATCCTACTCATTAGTGACTAAAAGTTTACTACTTAATTCATCTACGCTAGGGCCATCACTTCCTCGTTGTGAGTCGCAGGACAAAGACCGTTGGATGCATGAATCTCACTGTCTGCGGGCCCCCTGCCGCAGGCTGGTGACGCGTCCATTTCGTTTCAACATTTCTTGTGTGCACGATTGTCTCGTGGCATGGCACGCGTCCGGCGTCCCTCGTCGCGCCACTGTGCAGTGCACCGCCCCGCCGGCCGAGTGGGTTGTTCAGTGATCATCAATCAGTACAAGGCGCACGCGAGGGCGAGGGACGCGACGGCTAGGAGGCGCGACGGCGGACGCGCTGTCACGGCTGCACCGACCTGATCGCCGCCGAGATACACCATCGTGTCGTTGATCAGCGGCAGCCCCGCCTGCGGGTTCGACCCGGCCGACTTCACGCTGCAGAAAAGAAAATAGACAAAGAAACGTACTGTCAGCCTCAAATATTATATCCTCAAAATATATACTATTTGGTGTCACACAAAAAATCGTTTATATCCATTTCTTTTCCAATATCTAGATTGAATAAGGAACGTGTAATGACACGCGGATAAGGAACGCAGCAGGCTGCCGACCTATACCGCACCTAGAGGCCAAAACGTCTTTCTCTTTTGCTTTTGGGACACTTGCGAATTGCGATGGAAAGGTTGTTTCCTCTTGGTTTGGCAACATTCGGCTAATCTGGTCGCCCACCCCGCGAAGCTAAACACACGAACACACGAAAGAAAAATCTAACATTTTTGTTCACACGATTCACGGACAACTGGGAGTATGTAGCGTGTACCTGGTTGTGCTGGGGCAGAAGGTGATGGCGTAGGCGGTGTCGCCGCCGGCGCACGTGAAGGTGGAGGTGGCGTCGTCGTAGGCGTAGCTGTAGGCCCGCGGGCACGCGTTCTTGAAGAACTGTGAGTACGCCGACGGCCGGCACGTGTTGGGGTTGCCGTACTCGCCGCTGCAGCAGTACTGCGCCGACCCGAACGCCTCGCACGCGCTCTTGCACGCCACGCCGCCGCTGCCGGCGGACGCCGACGCCACGCGCAGGTCGGCCGGGCAGGCCCCGTTGAGGTCCACCATGCACCCGGTCGGCGCGCAGTTGCCGCCCGCCGCCGCTCCCTGCGGCGCCACGAGCATCGGCAGGTTGTACCCGTCGACCAGGCTGACGTCGTAAAAGTCCATGCCACCGCTTCCGTCCATCGTGAACTCCGCCAGCGTGGCAGGCGGGGCAGCCCCGCCGCCGGCACAGTCCTGCCGGCCGGAACCGCAGTCCCCGGTGACGCATGTGAACTTGCCATCGGAGTCGGTGGAGCAGAGCGTCCGGCCCCAGAGCCGGCCCGACCACCCCGCCGGTACCGACATGGTCCGCGACTCCCCCGGCGCGAGTACGAAGCCGGTGCTGTCCATCCCCGCCGACCCGGCGCTGGAGAGGATCCCCGGCCACACCGTGTACTCGCAGTTGTTGGTGATGGCGTACGACTTGGACGCGACAACTGAAGCAGCAACGACGAAACAACGATACAAGATTAGCAGAGCAAGTTTAAATTGACCGCAAGAAACGAATTGCGCTCGGACATGCATCCGTGGATCGATTGGCAGCTCACCACGAACTGAGACGAAGGCGACGAGGAGGAGGGAGACGATATTTCGTTGTGCGCGTCTCGCCATTGTGGCGAGTGCGAAGCTCTTCGCTGAAGGTATGGTGACGCGGCCGGTGCGGCTAGGAGAGAAACGTGACTTTTGTTATGAACGACGGTAGAGTACTATGGCCAAGGGCGTGGGCATGCGTCGCTGGTATTTATATAAGCGTAGCCAAATTGGTTGTGGGAACGTACTGTGAATGAGAAATTTTTTTTCTCTCGTTTGACTGGTGGTTTGAGCGATAGTTTGCTGCCTATATTGCCGACTAGCTCCTGCTGAGATGATGATACATTTGAGATACAGTTAGATGGTTTGCGATCTCCATTTAGGGGTGGAAATTTCCCATGGCTTATCAGAAAATCAAATTAATTAGGTGCAGCCGACTCGCCATCTGGGAGTAGGTTTGTGATCCCCCAAAATGATCAGAAGATGGTGAGAGTTCAAATTTAAGGTATCACGCGTGGTTATGTATGGGAATAACTTGCATCACGCCACAATAGTTGCTTCATTATCTTTGTTGAGCAACCAATAAAGAAATCTCAATTGTTCAGTCGGACTCATGATACGGAGCTCTCGAAATTTTGTTTCCCGGGAGAAATATCTCTGTTTCTGAATTCTGACTGTTGGGAACTTTAAAGCAAAGGGAAAGGAAAGGTGGATAGAAAATGAGTGCAAGAATCAATTAGGAGCTGGGAAGTGGGAAAGAAGGCGAAGGGAAAGAAACAGATTAGCACGAGCGAATCACGGGCTTGCGGCGCTTGCCGTATATAACTTCGTGTCTTCTTCCTTTTTACCAACATTTCGTTGATTTTGAATACTTTCGTTGATTTTACCAACATTCCGCCAAGATCAAACACAAGACGTTCAAACAAACGAACAATCTTCACAAAAGGAAGATGGTAGATCAATGGCAATATGTAACAAGAAACTCGAAGGCTCGTGTGATTCAACCCCAACCCAACCGAGCACAAACAACAACTGCAATCATGACACCCAGATCAACTCTATATCCAGGGATACAGATATTCCGCAACAATAATGATGACCAACCTTAACATAACAAAATATCAAGGGCAGGAATACAATACCTCAATTGTCGGGATATGGGGTATTATGCCAATTGATGCCCAAAAAGACGCTTAACACTCACCTCAGACAGCATCCCAGAAGCTACTCTGATCGCAACAATAACAATAGAAGCAGGTGATAAAAATAATAGAAGATACATGTCATAGTTGCATAAATACAAAAAAATTAAGCTTGTCAATGCCTCAAGAAACAACCATGAACTAGCCGGCCAACTTGTTGCTCCCCAACACTTCTATTAGAGGCCAGTCATGGAAGAACTCATCTCATGTCACAAGTATCATGTGTTTCCACTGCCAAGAGATAGGACATTATGTCAATAAATGTCCAAAGAAGCAGTAGGCAGCAAATCCATCCAGCTCTGAAGTTCCAAAAGTCAACACCATGAAAGCGAACAGGAAGCCATAGAATTCTAGAAAAGAACGTCTATACAACATCATAGTTCAGGCCCCGTCAGATGAAGAGCAGGGTTTGTTCGACGATAATTCCAGTTGAAGATCTTGTATCCCTGGCTTTCTTTCTAGCTTCTCTGAATCTCAGGGACGAGATTCCTTTTAAGGGGGGTAGTTTGTAACATCCCAAAGTTCTGTTACCAAAATAAAAACTAATAAAGTTATTATTTTATTAGTTTGTCTAGCTGTCAAATATTTTTCTTAATTTTATGTAATTTAAAAAGAGTTTTTCTATGTTAAAAGGGAAAAACTTAATTATTTAATTTCTTAGTTTTAAAGTCAAAAAGAAAATTTATTAAATTTTCTAGGATTTTATTGGATTTAAAGTGAAAAATCAAACTTTAATTAATTTCTGGAATTTTCTGGTATTTCAAAAGGTTTTTCCCATTTTTTAGAAAATAAAATAAAAAATAAAGGACAACTATAACTTGTAATTATTTTTTATTAATTTCAAAATAATTCTATGATTTTTTGAGAATTTTTTTTCTAGAATTTTTAGACTTTATTTGCTATGTTCTAAAGATGTATTCTATTTATGGTTTAAATTGTATTTAGAAAATAAAAAAAATCCAAATTCCCATCGGTCACCCATCCCAATCCTACCATAGACCCAACACACTTAACTCCCAACACATTACCATCTTTCCCTTTTTCTTTCTTTGGTCATACCTTCCCTTTCCTTCTTTTATTCCTCTCTTTCTCTCATCTTCTTCCTCCAGCCGAACTTGCTTCTCTGTACTCTTTCTTTCCCGTGAGCTTCCATGGCAGCACAGCCACCACCCCTTACCGCCGGCCGTCGCCGACCTCACCTCCGTCCGCCCCTCGCTGCGCCTCCCCCGGCCTCGGCCAAGTCGCTCCTCCCCTTGCTCCCTACCGGCCGCAACCACCCAGAACCGAGCTTCAAGCTCCATTAATGGCTACCACCACCTCTCTCTCCTCTTTTCTCCGCACTCAATGCATTAAAAGCGATTACGTCTGAAGAAAAACATTCACATTAACCTCACCTATGTTACCATACCATCAATGGGGCGTTTCTTCCTTTGCATTCAATCCATTTTGTAGTTTACTTTTGTTCTTTATTGCACCCGAAAATGTAGCTTTTTCTATGACGAATACCTGTGGATTCAAGCACCTCCTCCCCTATAGAAAGTGATAACCAGGAGGCCCTCTCCATCTTCAACTCACCCCCAAAACCTCTCCTCCCATCTCCCGGTAGTTTGGCTGAGTTTTCGATTTGAAGTACCGCCTCCAGTGGGTCTCCACCACCATCGTCACCACCGCTGGCATCGCGACGTTATGCTCTACGCGTGCACACCTTCGCGCCATCGAAACCTCACTAGAGTGTCGCCCCCTCCATGGTCGCCACCACCGTGCGTCGCCGCCACCATCGCCGGCCGTCCCTCACCGCACCGCCACCTCCTACGGCTTCGTCTCAAGGTCAGCAATCCATTTTGCTAATTTGCCGGGTACCTTTCCTCTTCCTTCACTGGTGATGTGCATTTCCTCTATGACGCTGTGTTTCTTCTGTTCTCTGGAAGCAAGAAGATGTACAATACCATTTATGCAGTTACTACTTTGTACATGAGCATGATATTCCTTTCAAAATTTCTTTCTCTCTCATAAAAACTCCAAATACATTGATTCTTCCTCCTAAATTCATCTTTTATTTTCCAGTATTTATTTTATAATTTTATTTTATTTTTATTATTTATTTGGTCCATTTTTGGCGTCGTTGCCGCCGCCGGCCGACACGTTCCACATATACTCGTAGGCGCACGTGTCCACCACCTAACCAGCCACATCTGCTCGAACCATCCGCATGTCGCTCGATCAACTGCGTCGGCACCCCACAACTCTAAACCAGATCCGATCTGTTGTAAACCCACTCCACCACACTCCGTGTCTATGCCATGTGGGGTCCACCGGCCAAATCTATGTTCCTGATCCGTGAACCCATGAACTGTAGGACCTTTCCACGACCAGATAGTCGTAATCTCTCTAGGACCAGGTAGTCGTAGCCTTTCACGACCAGATAGTCGTCATCTCTCTACGACTAGGTAGTCATAGCTTCCCACGACCAGATATTCATAATCTCTCTAAGACCAGGTAGTCATAGCCTTCTATGACTAGATAATCGTAATCTCTCTACGACCAGGTAGTCGTAGCCTTCCACGACCAGGTAGTTGTAGCCTCCTACAACCATGCAGACGAAACCTTCCGACCGTGCAATCGAAATTCCTTTCAAGTATGTGAAGTCGAGCGATGTACAACACTCATTTGTATAGTGCTCGATGAATAATACTTGAATTCCTTTTTGAGTATTTTCTTTAGATTTAGAACTTCCAGATGCCATATCTTCTTCATCCGAACTCCGTTTGAGCCCATTCAAATTCCTACATTCATATAAAGTCAATACCTTTCTACCAGTATTTATTTTATAAATTTTGGATTTTAACTGAATTTTATTTGAATTTGGATCGTTCACACGTATAGATTTCAACGACTTCGGACAACTGAATTTTGACGCCGTTTGAGAACATCGATTAATCAAGCAATGCAAGTTATACATTTGATCATACTTGATCCCATTATTTCAAATTATTTAAGTTTTGTTTTAAATTATTATTGCATGCTTATTTTTATTCAATGTAATTTAAATACCTATTTTAAATTTATGGTTATGCCTAGATCCTTTGTATGGCCAATGTTGATATTTGAATCAAATATATTGTCACCCTAGATAAAAACCTAGTTGATATGCTAGTATGAACTCGGATCATTTGAAAATATTATGCAAAGACATGCTTAAACCAAAAATATTTAGTTTGGAAAATTTTAGCCAAATAATTAACTATTGTTTAAATGTCTATGGTATTGGTTTGTCATGAAAGATTTTGCAAATAATTTTAAAAAGCAAAAATGAAAAGTTGCTTTGTACTTAGGCGGAATGAATGGTTGGTGGGTGCAGGTTTATGCACGGGCTCAATTCGGGTAGGGTTGAGGCCCAATGGTTATTTTGAAAGTCACTCAAGTCAATTAAGGACCGGTCTTTGAGCCGCATCTTGCTAAACCACATCGTACTTCCACATGTTTCGAATGGGAGGGACATGGCTAACTAATTTGTAACATTTCACCATGGTTGTGCCATGTTGATGTGTGGGTGTCAGGATGACCTACTTTTATATTTCCCACATGTCACAAGTGGGGGATTGAAACCGGCAGGTGGTTAGCCCAATGGAAGAGAAACCTTAGCGAGGCGGGACTACAGTGTGATGATGCATTGTAAAGGCCTTGACACGTGCTCTAAACTGCTTACCTAAGGTAGTGAGCGGTGCTATCGACGGATGCTAAACAAACTAGAGAATTCATATCTTATGGGTAAAGTTGTACCACCTCTGTAGAGTGTTAAGAACTATTCGAATAACCGTGTCTACGGTCATGGACATGCTGAGCAAAGCCACTCAAAGTTAGACTTTGATTTTATTTTCAAAAGACTTTATTAAATGGTTTGGATTTATATCCAAATGGGAAATTGGGCAGGAAGCCATGTGATAGGAGGGTTTCCATCACCATATTTCATATGGAGGTTATCCCACTATAAAAATTGAGAATTTATAAAAATGAATTTTAGTTACAAATTAACTGCTTTGGAACTTAGTACAAATATTTAAAGAAAATATTGTTTTATGCAAAATCAACCAATAAACCTCCTTTCACATATCTATGCATGCATTAACTCTGTTATTGGGTGTAACTTACGAGCACGGAAGTTGTGCTCACCCTTGCTTAATGCAAATAAATTTCAGAGGAGAAAGACTTTGCCACAAGTGTGGATCTCGACAACTAGGCCACTACCCCAATCGATTGCCTGTGGCAGATCAGCTGGACTCCACTACTTCTTCGTCTTCCGTTGTGTTTTGTTTAATGTTGGCTTGTAAGCCTTTCTTGTAATCAAATCTGATATTTATTAATAAAGTTGTGCGATTTATGGATGTTACCATATCTGTTTACTGTGCGAACTAGCTACTGATCATGGGACTAGTCCAGAAATGCACAGAGGATTTGGGGGTGTTACTCCTGGGTTCGACACGACTTCATCCCTTATATAGTGCATGAAGGGGTGACAGTTTCTCCAATCCAAGAGACGTTTCAACGTTTGAAATGATGAACCAGTTGATGGAGGTTATTGTCAGAGAGATAACCTCCCCCCACATCGCCAGATAGTTATTGTCAGAGACAAAGGTATAAAACATATAGTTATTCTAGAGAATAACAACATATATTAACTACCCCGTGTGTTTAAACACGGTGCATAAAACTCTAAATCAAATTGGACCCACATATCTGCAAACTCCACATATCTTGCCAAAGTTGGTTGTCCGAGTATGGCATTGTATGCCGTGTCGAAATCGACCAAGTCAAAGGAGATTTTCTCAGTCCTGAAGTTGCTTGGAGAACCAAACATTACAGGATGAGAAACTTGCCCAATGGGTTTGACCGACGACCCCGGTACGATCCCATGAAAAGAGTATCGTACAGGTTTTATCTTGGTTCTAGGTACTTGCATCTCATCCAGGGCGCTTGTAAATAAAATATTTAATGAACTGCCACAATCAACTAATACTCGATTTACTTGATAATTGTTGATCGTGGGCTCGACCACGATCGAAAACCGACCTGGTCGAGTAGAGGGGATTGGACGGTCGCCCCTCTCGAAAAAGATGATGACTTCCGACCACTTCAGTAATTTATTGACAAAAGGAGGATCAATGGAGTTTACCCCACACTCAATAGCCTTGAGCTGCCGTTTTGACTCATATGTCGATGATCCTCTATAGATATGGCTGATGGTATGTGTCGGTGTATTAGAACCGATCTTACGTAAAGATTATTTGATTTGGGGGGTCTCCTAGAGGTGAAATCACGCAGAGTGGTTGACACGGGATGTTTAGATAGGTTCAGGCCTTCTCCTGAGAGAATAATAACCCTAATCCTGTGTGTGTATGGTATTCTTGATGATCAAGTAAACAGCTAAGACTATTACAGAGAATAGCACTTGTGTTTCTACTCGACCCTCTCTATTTCGCCCTCCCCCTCGTCTCCCTGATTGATGCCCTTATATAGTCGTGAAGGAGTAGCCGTTTTGTCCTGCGGAGGAGGCGCCTTAATTGAGCCAGTAATTAGCGCATGATGGCAGTAATTACCGGCGCATTGGCTTCTCCACGCCGTCTGGCAGTTATCATTCAGAGATAATGGAGTATTTAAGCACTATTACTACGCGGAATAATAGTGCGTGCGCACGCTCAGTTCCTTAATCAATTGGACCCACTTGCCTGTAGGTTTGATTATAAGGTGGTCGTGGTTTGCCTGGTCGTAGGAGGACTTACGACCAGGTAGTAGTCGTAGAAGGTCTTACGACTATGTAGTGATCGTAGAAGGACTTACGACCATGTAATGGTCGTAGAAAGACTTACGACCAGGTAGTAGTCGTAGTAAGACTTACGACTATGGGGGTGATTGTAGAATATCTTACAATCACTTGGTAGGCCTCTCCCTTATAAAAATAAGGGGTACTTCTGGAGACTATGTGACATCATATTTACCCATAATAAGAATTATAGATAATAGATAAAATGAGGATTATTAGATCCTCGTCATCTAGCCCCCCAGCTTCAAGTGAAAGTAACTTACTTGGTGAAGGATTCGCAAATGGACTTACGACTATGAAAAATGTCGTAGAACCATAGTCGAAGGAAAAACTCTTCGACATTTGAGTGTTACTTTGACCAGGAGTTTGCTTGGTCAGAAAGGTTGCTTACGACTATCAAAAAGTCATAAAAACCCCTACAACTGTGTAGTGGTCGTAGTAAGGCGATCGGAGAAAAAACCCTTCCGATCAATACTTCCTTCGACCAGAAAGACTTGGTTAAGAAAGTAATTTTGCTTGGAGGTGACAAAACGAACCTAACTTTCCTGAACAGACCGTCTGGGGAATTGCAAACGAATTCCACGGATCTGCTGATAAAGCGGTTCGGCGATTGCAATCGTGAAGATTGCTTCGACTATCAAAAGTCGTAAAAACCCATCTGACCGTCGGTGGTCGTAGTAGGGAATCGGAGAAAAACCTCTCCGATTGATACTTCCTTCGACCAAAAGACTTGGTCAAGAAAGTAATTTCGCTTGGGGTGATAATCGCACCTAATTTTTCTCGAGCAGACCATCCGGGAATTGCAACCGCTCTCACGGACTTGTCAGATGAAGCGGTTCGGCGGTACAACCAACTCCCATAGACCTATAGCCGAGACGGTTTCGGCGGCGGAGATCGTCTTGATTATAAAAACTTACCAGAGGTAGACTTGGGTTTTACCTTTTCCTCAAATCACTCCATTGTTCTTGAGCTCTTGCTTTCTCCATCCTCGACTAGGTTTCATCTTCTCCGCCCGTCAACCCAATCAAAAACTTCTTGCTTCGAGCGAAATGGCCAAGAGAGTTTACGAATGGGAAGAATCGGAGATGGATGCGCTAAGATCAAGATCTTGGTTGATCTGGGAAGATTCGAGAAGGCTCGGTAAAGTGGATTCGGCTATCGGGCAAAGATCGCCATCGGGGAAAATGGGCAAATCCACATATTCCAAGCATATTGTGAGTGCGGCCTTGATTGCTGCCCACCCTTTTCTTCAGAGTACTCGAACACTTTGGGGTGGGCGGTGAACTTAGGTCCCAATTCCATTACCATGTTGAGTGTGTTCGTGTATCATGCGGCGTACTGAGGATTCCGAGGATCTCGAGCTGTTCCAATATTATTATGGGATGGCTCGACAAACCGGAATCGCCGGAAGCTGTGGTCTGAAACTCCACGACTCGAAGTCGAAGGAGTATATTCAGAGTTTCACCCGGTCTTCGTGGCCGGGCTGGAGGAAGAGGTGGTTCTACTGGAAGGTCACCTCTGAAGACAGCCTTTCTTTCGCGGGGAAGGCTGTCGAAAAGAAATCTTCATGGGATTCGACCCCTGAAGATATCAGCCGGATTAGCCCTTATATTCAAGCCATTAAGGACTTGAAGGAAGAAGGGCTGACCGGATGGCATGTGGTGAAGGATTTCATCACACGCCGAATTAGTCCTCTGAAGAAACGAGCATCTCCTATGTGGAGATACTCGGGAAGAGGAGACCCAACCAGAGACTACGACGAGGGTAAGTAACTGTCGACTTAGCTCTCGGTTTGGTCCTCTTCAACACTGTCTAACATTCTTATCTGTTTACACAGATCTTTCACAGGCTGAGGTTGACTCTAGAGTCAGACTCATCTGTGAGAAGTCTCCGCCACTCCGAGTGGCGGTTCCTCAAATCATTGCGGCTTTGTCCGCAGATGAAAGGATAGAGCGCCTAAAGGTAATCAAAAAGTTGATTCTTTCTTTAGGACTTTATAGTCGTAGAAGATACTTACGACTAATGGTGATCGTAGAATATCTTACGATCAAGAAAGAGTCGTAGAAAAACTTACGACTTGGCACTAGTCGTAGAAAAACTTACGACTAATTAGTGATTCTTCTTTTTCTGTTTTGCTTTACAGAAAGTAGGCATGGAAAATCGTCAGGACGACGAAGAAGTCGTACTGATGACTATTGGCGCTGGGTTGTCGAAAGACAAAGGCTCGGCTCCTCCCTCTAAGAGACGTCGACTTGTAAAATCTGCCGACAAGGGGGGAGCAAGCTCAAGCTCTGGTCTTTCGACCAGACCCTCTACAAGGCCTGCGGCAGCTGTAGCTGTATCTGAAGCCGAGGCCGCAGCCATCGAAGCCGAGGAGGTTGAGGCAGCTGAATCTCTTAAGCGCAAACCTCGCAAGGCTAAGGTACCCTTCTATTATGACAAAGAATCTTTCGCAGTTTCTGCCACTCCTAGTTTTGTTAGGCAACTGGAAAAGGAGAATTGGAAAGATTTTGTGTCTTTTATGAAGGACGATGCTGCATCAGCACAACCTGCAGCTGAGGGCAGTGCTGCTCTTGGAATGGTCGAGACTGATCTCGGCCATCCAGAGAATCAGGAAACCAGAGCTCTGGTTCCTGTCCAAACTCTACGACCAGACGTGGTCGTAGCTGAGCCAATTGTTGAACCTCGACCAGACGTGGTCGTGGAGAAGAAGAGGTCCTCCGTTGGGAGGATTGCTCCAAAATTCTGGTTAAGACCAATGCAGAGGTATGTGAAATTTACTAAAGTGTAAGAACGACATTTACCTTTTCTTTTCACAACTTTGATTTGCTTTTCTTTATTTTAGTCCGACTTCTTGTTTCCGAATGCTTCCACGAGAAGTCCATTGCCATCCTTCAACTCTCGAGGAGGTAGCAATGGAGGTGGTCGAAGCATCACCCTTGGCCCAGTGGCGATGAAGTCGAGACTCGAGTGACTCCACATCTGCTGAAGTCGTAGCTCGACCCTTGAAGTAGCGGTGATTCTTGTTGAGGTGGCGCTACGACTCACCGAGGTCGTAGAAACAACGAGGGCACTGTGGAAGCCTCTGTCAAAGCGGTGACCAGCTTGTGCACCGCTCCGGAAGGAAATTGTAGGGGCGTTCCTTCCCCTACCCAAAGAGAAGTTACAGAACAGGAAGGAGAAAATTTCAACTTCTGTGGTGACTTCTTTGGGCCTGCCTCCGTCGTAGGGTCTTCTGCTTAAGACTACTTTTGAATTTACCCTTTACCCATCTCTCATTTCTTTTTCAGAAAAAGAAGATGAGATGAGGAAGCTTCGGACCGAAGTTGGAGACAAATCTTTGGTCATTCAGGAGTTTTCCCGTATTACCACGAATAAGGATCAAGAACTCGAGGGTCTTAGAACTCAAGTAACAGGTAAGTAATTCTTTACCTGTTATCCTTTTTGAGTATTTTCCCTTTTCTAATGCCAATTTCTTGTTCAGAAATTGCTGCCGAATTGAGAAGCCTTAATGCTGAAATCCAAGAGAAAACCTTGATCTACAATGAGTCCGTCCGCATCGCTAAGATGAATGCAGAGGACATCAGAGCATGGGAGAAAAAGCACGCTGAAACCATTGCTTCCCATCGAGAAGAGGTTAAGAAACTGGAGTGGTAAGAAATGCTTTTACCTACAATTATCTTTGTGTTATCTTCCTCCAGAAGTTTATTTTTGTTTGACCGGTTTTATTCTTTTCAGAACAAGTGGTCGAAAACAAGAAACTTCGCGAGGCTTCGACTTGTACCGAACAGGAGATGGAGTCGATGAAGACTAGTCTTCAAGGCAACATTACTCTCCTGAACAATGTGCTTAGTGAGCTACATTCTGAGGGAAAAACTCCTCGAGAAGATACTATAGCTGCTCACACAAGTACCATTGGGGAACAAGTCGGAAAATTGCAAGAAATGGTGACTACTCTGAAGGCTAATCAAGCTGAATCAATAAGGGAGGCAGTCAAAGCCGGAGTAAGTTACGCTTTGGCGAAACTTAAAGCTCAAGACCCCCAACTTAATGTGCAACCAATTGAAGCCGAGTTCGATTGCTCTGAATCAGAAGCAAATCGTTTGATTGAGGAAATGCAGTTGGTTGGCAAAAAGGTGGCGGAGGAAATGCAGCTAGGCTCTCCCCCTTCAGAGTAATCTTGTAACTACTTTGTAAGGCAGACAATTTCTGTTGATGAGTAATATATGATCCATCTTGTTTCCTGAAAATTATCTTGTCGAGTAGTTAGTAACTCAAAAGATAATAAACGAATGAAAGACTAAGAATTGAAGTCAAATTAATAACTTTATCCTAGCCCCCGACTATTTGCTTAGATTGTTTAGACAATCTAAGTAAATAGTGTTTGAAATGGGGTTTCTGAAAATAAAGAGAGGTTTGTTTAACTTATAGTTTTTGTTATGGTTGTCAAGCACTTGGTCAAAAGAGTAGAAATGACTCGACACTAGGAAGTTCCTTCTAGTGGGCAGGACCACGTGCAGAGAGGAAAGGCTTCGACTAGGTGATGTTACCATCTCCGACTAGTTTAATCAAACCAAGAACAGCAACTTGAGTTAAGCAAGCGTCTAGAGGACTTTAATAATTCGTTCGCCCTTTTACGATGGACTTGATAAGTCTTTTCCAAAGAGCAAAAAGTAGGAGACGAGCAGCGCTAGGAAGTTCCTTCTAGTGGGCAGGACCACATGCGAGAGAGGAAAAACTTCGACTAGGTGTGTCTCTTCCTTCGACCAGGTCAAAGCGAAGCGAGTACATCAAAGGTGGTCGAATAAATATATCAAGTGCGCTCTACTTAGAATATTTTTGGAAATTATCAAAAATAAACTAAGATTGAGAGAGTTGGCTTTGAGAACATTTCGACTGGATAAAACCCGAGCTCTTTGTATTGGCAGCAAAAATGAGTAACGAGTCGATGCTAGGAAATTCCTTCTAGTGGGCAGAACCACATGCGAGAGAGGAGAAGTTTCGACTAGATGGCGTTACTCGCCCGACCCGAAGTAAAGAAAACCGAGTGTTTTGTATCATAGTCGAAAGATTAAAAAGCACTACTCAAAAAATAAGGCAAGAGAAGTAGAAAGAACTCGGACTTTTATTGCACGAGAAATTGGTCACACATAGAATTTGCGTGGCGGTCGATGTTCCAAGAGTTTGAGAGAATCATCCATCTTCCATCGCTAGTCGTCTCGACCACGCCGAGTTACTTCGACCATCGTATAAGGACCTTCCCATTTGGGGAAAGTTTATTCGATTAGACTTGGATTGGCGAGCCTCAATACCAAGTCACCTACAAGAAGTCTGCGAGGTTGGACCTTACGATCATAGTATCTGCGAGGCTTGTTGGTACCGCCGAACGGATTAAGGCTAGGTTTCTCCTTTCTTGAGTAGGTTAATGTCATCGCTTTCGAAGTTGTTCCTGGTCTGAGTTGTTGAAAGTTTCAACTTGTGTCGACCGCAATTTCAGCTCCGGAGGAAGCATGGCTTCGGCTCCGAATACTAGAAAAAATGGTGTTTCTCCTGTTGCTCGACTAGTGGTCCTACGAACTGCCCATAATCGTAAGGTAATTCTTGTACCCAAGCCCCGAGCGCTTAACAAGTCGGGTCAAGACTCGGGTTTTAATTCCTCGCATTATCGGCGTTGCACGTTCGACCGCCCCGTTGCTTTGGGGATGTGCAATAGAAGCATAGCATAACTTGGTACCCAACTCGTCGCAAAATTCCTGAAATTTTGCACTTGCAAATTGTTTACCATTATGCGTAATTATCAGGCTAGGAACTCCAAATCGGCTAATTCGCATCTCATCATGAACCTTTTCTTTCGCTTAGTTGTTATCCTATTCTGAGTTGACTTCGATCCATTTTGTGAGCGTGTCAATAGCCACAAAAGGAATTGAAACCTCCGGAGCTTTGGGAAGCGGTCCTAGGATATCGAGACCCAGTGCAAAAGGCCAAGAAAGAGGTATTGTGCGTAATGCTTGAGCCGTTGGTGTATCATCTACCATGGAATTGTACTGGACACACTTTTTAACCACCTCCTTAGCATCGTGCAGTCTTTGTAGGCGAGAAAAACCTTGTCGAAAGGCATTACCAACCAATGTTACTCAGAGGAAGCATGTGTCCCACAGATGCCACTTGTGTATATCGTGAAGGAGTGTTATTCGCCGTTTTGCGGAATACATCGCATGAGTATCCCTTGGGTTCCTCGTTTGTAGAGGACTCCTTCGACCAAAGTATACATTTTGGCTTTTCGGGATAAACGATCTGCCTCAAGATCATCTTCGGGTACAGAACCCTTGTAAAGATACTCGTAGATGGGAGTCATCCAGGTATCCTCGTAGTCTAATGAGGCCATCTCAATAGGAGGTGTCTCTGGTTCTTCGACCAGAGACGGTTTTTGGAGTTGTTCCAAGAAAACTCCTCTTGGTACTGTAGATCGGGAAGAAGCCATCCGAGCAAGTTGGTCTGCGAGGAAATTATCCTTTCGAGGGATGAATTGTACCTCGAAACCTAAAAAATGCTTTTCTAGCTTGCGTACCTCCGATAAGTACCGAGACATTGTCGAGCTAGAGCACTGGTACTCTTTCCCAACTTGATTCACGACTAGTTGAGAGTCTCCTCTCACGAGTAGTCGACGAATCGAGAGTGCTTTCGCAGCTCGTATGCCAGCTAGCAAACCTTCGTACTCTGCCACATTGTTAGTGGCCTGAAAGTTTAGTTGTATGGCATACTTTAAGGTTTCTCCGTAGGAGATACGGGACCACCCACCCGAGCCACTTAAAGTAAGTGACCCGTCAAAGTACATCATCCACTGGTCGTGGGAATCGTACTGGGGATCCTGAACAGGTTCAGGATTTGTCCATTCGGCGACAAAGTCTGCCAAGATCTGAGATTTTATGGCCGTTCGGGACACGAAATGGAGGTCGAACTCCCCAAGTTCGACTGACCATTTTGCCATGTGTCCCGCTGTTTCCTTATTATGGAGGATTGCTCCCAAAGGAAACTCAGACGGCACAGCTATTTTGTGCGCCTGAAAATAATGCCGCAGTTTCCTCGAAGACATAAGGTGGGCATATAGAAGTTTTTGGACCTGAGGGTAACGCTCCTTAGGCCCGTGTAAAACTTCGCTAACGTAGTAAACCGGTCGTTGTACGTTTTCACGTTCTACGACTAGTACTGCGCTTGCTGCCTGTGGCGTGGCAGCTAGGTAAATTAAGAGCGTCTCTTCTGGCTTTGGAGAAACCGAGCAGAGCACTCGAAAGATACCTCTTGACATCCTCAAAGGCAGCGTTTGCCTCGTTTGACCACTCAAAACCTTCATGTCTCCTGAGAAGTTTAAAGAAAGGTAGTCCTTTTTCCCCTAGTCGTGCAATGAAACGACTTAAAGCCGCCATGCACCCAGTGAGTTTCTGGACTTCCTTTTTTGTGTTTGGAGGACGCATCTGTAGGATGGCCTTTATTTTTTCAGGATTTGCTTGATTCCTCGTTCGGATACTAGGAATCCAAGCAATTTTCTGAAGAAATTCCAAACACACACTTCTCGGATTGAGTTTTAAGCGGTGCTTTACGAGGTTGTCGAATGTTTCTTGTAGGTCGCTGATATGATTAAGTCTCTTAATGCTTTTACGACTAGATCATCAACATAGGCTTCCAAATTCCGACCTAATTGAGATGAAAAAGTCGATTGCATTAGGCGTTGAAAAGAAGCACCGCATTCTTTAGACCAAATGGCATTTTGACATAGCAAAAGGTACCAAATGGAGTAATGAATGCGGTCTTTTCTTCATCGTTTAAACACATATTGATCCGTGGTATCGAATATGCATCTAAAAACTTAATATCTCACAACTGCAGAGAATCAACGGTGATCGTACGAGGTAAAGGGAAATCATCTTTTGGACAAGCTTTATTAAGATCGAGAAAGTCCACGCACATCGCCATTTGCCGTTTGACTTTTTGACCATTACAGGTTAGCTAACCACTCGGTGGTTGACTTCTCTTATAAAGCACGCTTTAAGTAGCTTATCCAACTCGATTTAATAGCATCTCGTCGATCGGGCAAATCTCCGTAATTTTTGTTTCTGGTACTTTATCGGCCGTAAAGCTAGCACGTGCTCGATCACCTCCACAGGGACTCGGGCATGTCGGATGCTTGCCACGCAAAGACATCTGCGTTAGCTCGGAGGAAGGTAATGAGGCGTCTTCCTATTTGGGGTCGAAAGTCTCCCGTCGAGCGATCTTGAGGGCTCCTCTACGTCGGAGGAACCTCTTTGACTTGGTCGTTCGGCTTTGGTGCGACTTTAGGCCCGACTTGCTAGTCGAGCGACTTTCATCTCGAGTTGGTATTTGACCAACCATCTCGAGGATCGACGGTCGCACTATCGCCATCTTTTGTCACATTGAATGGTGATCACTCCTTTGGGACTGGCATCTTAAGACATTGATACCCATAATGAGTAGCCATTAAGAATTTTGCCAAAGTTGGTCGTCCGAGTATGGCGTTATATGCCGATGTCGAAATCGACCACATCAAAGGAGACTTTCTACGTCACAAATTACTTGGCGAGCCAAATGTTAAAGGAAGAGAAACTTGGCCAATGGGTTTGGCGAAGACCCGTGACGATTCCATGAAAGGAGTATCGTCGCCTTACCTTTGTCCCGGTACTTGCATCTCGTCCGGGGCATTAGTAAATAATATGTTCAAAGAATCGCCACCATCAACCAACACTCGATTGACCCGACAGGTTGTTGATGGTGGGTTCACCACAATCGGATATCGACTGATCGACTCGTAGTGATTGGGCGGTCATCCTTCTCAAAAGAGATGGTAACTTCCGACCACTTGGTAATTTATTGTGAGAGGAGTATGTATGGAATTTACCTCTCGTCCGTGACTTTAAGTTGTCGTTTGGAGTCGTATGTCGATGATCCTCCGTAGATGTGCTCAGCGGTATGTTGCGGATCTTGGAACGGCATCTCCTCATCATCCGACGACTTTTGGCCACTCGTATGTCCTACCCGCCGAGAGTAGGGAGTGGTGCTTTTAGTTGTAGTAGTCCTCGAGCTTTCTTTGGAAAACTTCGGCGATTCTGAGGTCATGTCCTTCCTTTTATGAAAAGGACACCACCTTGGTTTGTCGTTCCTCGATCGGTAGCGCTTACCTTTGCCTTGATCGAGTGCGACTTGGTGGTTTGGGGCTCTCTATCTTTCACGGCCAAAACCTCCTTGGAACCACCGGTTTGTGGTTTTGACTTTTATTTTCTTCTTGGACTTTTTGCTTTTTATCGTTACCAACTTCACGGCTCTCGAGGAGTGTACGTTTCTCGATCGATAGTGTTGTTCCACTCATTGCCGCGAAGCGATTGCATATCGATCGGCCATCTCGAAGAGCTCGACAATGATGTTGGGAGGATTCAAAGCAATGTCCTCCGTTATCCTTCTACTACGGACTCCTTGCTTAAAAGCCACGATCACAGAGGAATCGAAATTTCCGAATTGAGTTCTGAACGACTAAAGTGTTTGATGAATTGACGCAAAGTCTCGTTGTTGTTCTGTTTTATCCGTGCAAGTCGTCTTCCTTTCGAGGCGGTTGTATGTGCCTTGGAAATTACTGTAGAAGATCGCGGTGGTGTTGCCAAGAGTAGATCGACTCGAGTGGTTGGTTTAATAACCACGATCGAGCGGATCCTTCGAGCACAGTCGGAAGGTAATTCGCCATTACATGCTCTCCTCCTCCTGCTGCTCGGACAAATGTTGTATAGATCTGAAGAAATTCGATGGGATTTTGAGATCCATCAAATTTCTCCATGTTCACTGGCCGAAAATGAGGTGGCCAACGAACTGCTCGAAGGTCAGGCGAAAATGCTCGGCATCCGGTAATCACTTCTTGATGCCTTCTTTGTAGGAAAGAAGGGTTAATGTCACCAGTGATCGTATCGACGATACCCTGCAGGTGACTGCTCGTAGTAGGTCTCGATTCTCGAGGAATACTCCTCGTACTCCACCGTTAGAATTTCTTTATCGAAGTGGTGAATGATCACCTCTCAGGGGCTTCTTGATCATCGGCCGATCGAAATGTATTTCTCGAATAGGGATCTATTCGACTTATGGCCGTGTCGATTCCTCGTGAAATATTCGATTGATCGTAGGTGAGGAAGTCGCATTGCTACGACTACACGAATGTTGTCGACGAGGTACCTCGATCTTGTCATCACGATTCGAAGTCTTTGCGTAATCTCTTGACAAAGAGATCGTACCACAGCGTTCGAGCAAGCTCTTGATCGGGATTCTCGAGCAAGTCGTTGATGTCCGGAGTTCTTGTACCTCCTCCGATCGATGTTGAATGCGCCCGAGCATGTTCTTCTTTCTTCGCAATTTTCTTTATTCGGACGACATCAAAATCCTCCTCATCAGGTCTTTGAGGCCTTCTCTGTGGAGTGCGAGAATGTCGAGGATTTCCTCGCGTTCATCAGTGTTGGTTCTCTCTGTCACCGGTGGTGCCTTGCCATTACCACGAGGGGCGCAGCGTGTGATCTTCGGGAGTGTTCTTATCTCGGCCTCCATGAGGTGACCACGATTGAGGAAGGACGAAGACCTCCCGTTGATGATTCTCACTTGCGCCGAGGCCTCCCGCTTGAGGAGTGCTCGAGAGACACCATCTGGCGACTTGGAGTAATCCCCCGTAGGGGAACTCAGGGTTATAATCGCTCTCGTTCGCAAATGAGATCTGCGGGGAGACGGTCGAATTTGCAGGAAAAGCATGCTTGATCCCAACCTCTCTGGAGTTACCCTGAGAGAGAGGATCACTAGATGCTGGTGGAGTCCTGGAATTGTGGCTCCCAGAACTTGTCTCACCAAGTCGGACCGTCTTAGGGGGACTTGAACACTTGGAGGAAAAACTCTCGTCGTGTTGTGAGTCCTCCTGGGTGCGGTTCTGATCGGATTGATCCTTGTCCTTTGAGGGAATTGGCCCCTCTGTTGGACGTATCGTTGTGGGTGGTAAGGATCCCTCCTCAACTCTATTGATGGGATGGTTTCCTGGAGAATAATCTCCGGAGGCAACATCACCATCAGCGGATGCATCACTCGGCTCGTAGTCGAAACCGGCATCCATGTCGACGTCTGCGTAATCTGCCAAGTCAAACCAGTTCTCCTCGTTCCATCCTCCTGCCATGATTGCATGAGATTTGGAAAAAGAGAGTATGTTGACAAGAGATTACCGGAAGATCCCCACGGACGGCGCCAACTGTCGGTGTATTAGAACCGATCTTACGTAAAGATTATTTGATTTGGGGGGTCTCCTAGAGGTGAAATCACGCAGAGTGGTTGACACGGGATGTTTAGACAGGTTCAGGCCTTCTCCTGAGAGAATAATAACCCTAATCCTGTGTGTGTATGGTATTCTTGATGATCAAGTAAACAGCTAAGACTATTACAGAGAATAGCACTTGTGTTTCTACTCGACCCTCTCTATTTTGCCCTCCCCCTCGTCTCCCTGATTGATGCCCTTATATAGTCGTGAAGGAGTAGCCGTTTTGTCCTGCGGAGGAGGCGCCTTAATTGAGCCAGTAATGGGCGCATGATGGCAGTAATTACCGGCGCATTGGCTTCTCCACGCCGTCTGGCAGTTATCATTCAGAGATAATGGGGTATTTAAGCACTATTACTACGCGAAATAATAGTGCGTGCAGACCGTTCGGATTCCTTAATCAATTGGACCCACTTGCCTGTAGGTTTGATTATAAGGTGGTCGTGGTTTGCCTGGTCGTAGGAGGACTTACGACCAGGTAGTAGTCGTAGAAGGTCTTACGACTATGTAGTGATCGTAGAAGGACTTACGACCATGTAATGGTCGTAGAAAGACTTACGACCAGGTAGTAGTCGTAGTAAGACTTACGACTATGGGGGTGATTGTAGAATATCTTACAATCACTTGGTAGGCCTCTCCCTTATAAAAATAAGGGGTACTTCTGGAGACTATGTGACATCATATTTACCCATAATAAGAATTATAGATAATAGATAAAATGAGGATTATTAGATCCTCGTCAGTATGCTTCAGATCTTGGAACGGTATCTCCTCCTCGTCATCCGACTGCTTTCGACCACTTGTTTGTCCTACCTCTTTAAGTGTAGGAATAGATCTTTTGTCGATGTAGTAATCTTCGAGTTTTCGTTGGAAAACTCGGCAGTTGCGAAGGTCATATCCTCCCTTTCTATAGAAAGGACACCACATAGGCTTGTTTTTCTTTCGTTTGGGGCGTTTGCCTTTGCCCCGGTCAGAGTATAGTTTGGAACTCCGAGGCTTCATATCACTTACAGCCAAGACTTCTTTGGAACTATTGAGTGAAGGGATACGGGTAGGGTACATTAGTTGGCAACTCAAAAAATCTACCATGTAAACCATGATATCATGCAAGCAAGGGATCATATATCGTAACCACCAAACGCGCAGTGGAGCAAAAGAAGAGTTGGAGTAGCCTAATCTAACGTAAAGCGCGTCGATGAAGCGGTCGAAGTCGTTCGTCTAGCGTAGTCGATCGTCCTCAGTGGCGATCGTCTCTTCTAGCAACCAATCGAGTTCCTTGCCAAGTTCGTGGATCGTCCTCAAGCACAACAACAACTGCAGTAGCGCCTCTACGGTATCCACACGTCTAGGAGAGGAACACCGTATGTCGGTGTGCTAGCACCAAATCACATGGTAGGGCTCTCAGGAAGATGGCGGCTAGGATTTTGGTAGAGCAACTGACGTCACGTCTATCTCGTATGATAATCAAGTTGTTTATGGGGAAACACACTTAACGGGTTGGAACAAACGTGTTCGGATAGGATCCACCATAAGCTTTATATAAAGAGATGCATGAGGCTGTTGGAAAGAACATATGAGATAAACGTGACGTGAGTTGCTCTATTGAAACCATAACCAGCATCTTCTTGAGACCTCTACCGTGCGAGTTGGTGCTATCACACCGGCGTACGGTGTTCCTTCCCAGGACGTGTGGATACCGAAGAGACGCTACTGTGGTTTCTGTTGCGACTGAGGATGATCCACGACCTTGGCGAGGAACTCGATTGGTTGCTGGAGAAGACAATCGACTACGCTGGACGATCAACTTCAAACACTTCACCGACGCGCTCTATATTGGATCAACTTACTCCAACTCTTCTTCCGCTACACTGTGCTTCTAGTGGCAGCGATATATGATTTGTTGCTTGCTTGACATTCTAGTTTACATGGTAGAATTTTTGAATTGTCAGCTAGCGTAGCCTACTCGTATCCCTTCAATAATCTTCATGGTGGTTGATAATTTGTATAAAATAAGGAATAAATTAGGCGTGCAAGATGAAGAGATGATGCATCGGCGACGAGGCGAAGAGACGCATATTGGGGAGCTGAAGCGACAATGAGCGTTTAAGAGATACATATTACAGACACTTCGAATCACAAACTGTCTTTTATCTCTACAAATTATCACATACGGTTAGTATTGAAAATCGTCTGTGATCTCTACGAATATTAGTATTGAAAACCGTCTGTGATCTCTACGAATATCTTAGGCGGTTTGTATTTAAAACGGTCTGTTAAGTATCACAGATGGTTATTAACAAGAACCGTCACAGATTGCTTTTGTTAAAAACTATCTGTGATAATAATGTATCACAGACGGTTCTAGACATCGCTGGTAATATCGATGGGTACGCTTGTAAATACGTCTGTAATAATTACAACACTGATGGTTTTCAGAAACCGTCAGTAATAAGACGTCCAGTATAATTTATTTTGTAATAGAAGTAGCTACGACAGTGGAGGCGAGCGCCACGGCGGAGACATGTTTAAGGATAGGGGAGAAGAAAAGAAGAGGTGGGGAGCGGACGGGTGATGTAGCTGCCGTGGCTCACGTGACAGAGTGGCATCGTACATGCGTGGTAGCAAAAGAGTCATATGCATATCATTTTTCATTTTTTTTAAATCTCAGTCCTGTAAAAACTATAGAAAGAATCTATAGAGCTAGCTAAAATTGTGAAGTATTTTTTCTAGCTAACTATATAAACTAAGCCCTCCAATTGATTTCCGGGTGAGAAACGAATATAACTGTTTGTGGGACCCCAGACAGTGGGCCCGCAAGCAGTTCCATCTTGACTATAGATGAAAATGCCCTGCTGGAACACGACGTGCCATTATATGCACCGCGCCCGACCGAGACGCGATCGGTGCTCAGTAGAAAGCGCGCGCGAGGGCAAGGAGCGTGATGCTGAGGAGTACGAGGCGCGACGGCGGCTGTATTGCCCCGGCGGCGCCGACCTGGTCGCCGGCGAGGTACACCATGGTGTCGTTAGTCAGCGGCAGTCCCGACGCCTGCGGGTTCAACCCGGCCGACTTCACGCTGCAGAAATGAAATCACAACAAAATCAGTCATCACCCGTCGTAACTGCTAACATAGAGTGAAATAGCGCTAGCATGCACGCCTGCAGTTCAATCTTTCAAGGGAACTAACTAGGTACCCTGACGTACGCTGTGCGGTGACGCATGCGAGCACAATAAACGGGCCAAACTGCCGACTTGGTGTGCCCCAAGCTGGCGACGGCCGGGACAAATCAAGCGGCTGTCGCTGGCGCCTCGCGAGACGCCGACTTGCAGGAGGGAACGCATTTGGAACGGCTTGGTTTGACAAGGTTTGGCTAATCAGCTCGCCTACCCAGCTAAACATTACTTAATAAACACACCAGAAATCCAATAACCTTTCCGTTCACACAATTCATGCAACAAAAGTAAACTGGAAGTGGAAGTTTTTCAACATTGATAATCAACTTACCTAGTTGTGCTGGGGCAGAAGGTGATGGTGTAGGTGGTGTCAGCGCCGGCGCAGGTGAAGGTGGAGGTGGCGTCGTCGTAGGCGTAGCTGTATGCCCGCGGGCACGCGTTCTTGAAGAACTGTGAGTACGCCGACGGCCGGCACGTGTTGGGGTTGCCGTACTCGCCGCTGCAGCAGTACTGCGCCGACCCGAACGCCCCGCACGCGCTCTTGCACGCCACGCCGCCACCGGACGAGGCCGCAGACGTCACCCGTAGGTCGGCCGGGCACGCGCCGTTGAGGTCCACCATGCACCCGGTCGGCGCACAGTTGCCTCCCGCGGCCGCGCCCTGCGGCGTTACGAGCATCGGCAGGTTGTACCCGTCCACGAGGCTAACGTCGAGGAAGTCCATGCCGCCGCTGCCGTCGAGCGTGAACTCGGCAAGCGTCGCAGGCGGGGCCGCCCCGCCACCGGCACAGTCCTGCCGGCCGGAGCCACAGTCACCAGTGACGCAGGTGAACTTGCCGGTGTTGTCGGTGGAGCAGAGCGTCCGGCCCCAGAGCCGTCCCGACCACCCGGCCGACGCCGACACGGTCTGCGACTTTCCCGGCGCGAGCTCGAACCCCGTGCTGTCCAGACCAACCGAGCCCGCGCTCGACAGGATCCCCGGCCACACCGTGTAACCGCAGTTGTTGCTGATGTTGAACGACTTGGACCAAACACCTGATCGATCGAATCATCGAAGTCGAAACATATGCACACACAAGATTAATTAGCACGGCACCACAACTCAACGAGTGAATTAATTCACAATAAACAGAGGGAAACAGAGGAATTCCAGTTCCTCTTGGGCCATGCATGTATAGGTTTAGTATCTTACCGCTAACGGAGACGGCGAGGACGACACAGATGGCGACAAGTGCTCTGCATCCTGCCCTCATCGCCATTGTTGTCAGACGAGAGAGACCTTTGGCGACGGTTGCAATGGCGTGCGGTGTGGTTAGGAGAGAAACTTGAGCTTTCGTAATGGGAGCCACGAGGGCGCGGCACGAGCTATTTATATGCGACCTTCCCCGCCAAAATCTGCCGTGCATCAAGATACCATTTCTTATTCATCTAAAAAAAGAAATCATTTCTTATTTCTCGTAGTTTGTCTGGTCACGTTTCCAAATGCGAGAAGCCGTTTCCATTTAAAAAAAAAAAAATTCCTTGAGACGGATAGAAGCAGTTTCCTTTCCTTCCTGCGTCGTCGACTGGTCGCTGATCCGGCATGCCGAGAGGCCGTGTATCTTTTCGAGATACCGTGAGGTGATTTTGTGATCTTGCTGGCTTCGTATGGTATCTACTCTATCGGTTTTCTTACATGTCCCATGGATTAGGATGTTTATATTTGGTCATTGCTTGGTATCATGGTATGCGATACAGCAAAACCGATCATAATTAAAAGGAAACTCTATGAACACCCGTCTCCTACATTTTTTAATTTGCCCCTTATGCTATTTTGGTATGCTTTGTCCCATATAAATTAAGGTGGCTTACAAATACTCCTTAGTCGCATGCTCGCACTATTTTGTCATGATTTTAATTATTTTGATACCTGCTTCAACGATTTTAGTAATTATTTCAATGATTTAAGTTATTTCGCTATTTATATTAGATGATTTTGATATTGAAATATTAGCAATGAAATGGTGTATTGCAAAATAGTTAAAATAAGTATTAGCATCATTGGAATAAATGTTCACACCACTGAAACAAGTGCCAAACATAATGAAAAGGGAGCAACTAGCGCTTGAGCGTTCCATCGTACACTCCTGACTCCTCCCGCGTAACATATCCGACACACACGTGCACCAAAAAAATTCAACATATGGAACAAAGTACTTGGATCTCAAAAAATGGAGATAGGGATCCATATTCTTGTCAAAATTCACTTAAAACTTAAAAGATCTCATTGGTATACATAGATATACTTGGAAAATTAAAAATTAACACGGAAGTTTGGAAAACATTAATCGATGATTCTATAACCTTTGAAATATTTTGAAAACACATATGCAACAATTTGGGAGCACTTGCAACAAATTATTAGAAACCTACAGCAATTCATCTCATGGGAGCAAAAGCACATCGCAACAATATCTCTTGCAGTAACAAATTTAGTAGAGATAATCCAACAAAACAAAACAATTTCGGCAACAATTGAGTAAAAGCTATGCAACATTCAAAAATACCTACCGCAATAAACTCGAGTCACGAATAGCACACGACCGCGACGGAGGAGGTGGCCGGATGTGGAGGAGATGGCCTAAGCCTGACGTGGTGGCGGTCGAGCTCGGGGAGTCCAGGGCGCAGGGCGGCGGGTGCGGCTGGGGCACGGCGGAGGCGGTCGGACGCTGGAAGGCCAAGGTGCGGCGGAGGCGGGGCGGTCGAGGTGGCTGGGTGCGGAGGTGAGGCGGCCGGTAGCGGATGCGAGGAGGTTGCCGAGGAAGTTCAACTCGTAGGGCAGATGGATTTGAGGAGGAGATAGAGCAGGAGCAGGAGGAGGAAGTCCCTGGGAGGAGGAAATGAGTAATTGTGGTATGTGGTGATGTGGTCGAGTGGACAAGTCGTCCCATTTTCTTTCGCCTATCATACATAGATGCACTATCAAATTCCTAATGAAAACCATGAGATAATAGTGTGAACATACGACCTCAGGGTATTCGCGAGCCAACATGACATATGAGGGACAAACTGAAACTCAAGGTGACTTGTGAGGGTATTTATGGATTTTTTTCTCTAATTAAAATGGATGGTAAAACTTGACATATTGGGGGTAAATTTGGACGTTCATGTATGCTATGCAACGAGCTAAATTACAGCATGGTAGTTCACATTTCACACGTTATATACGGACGGCAGTAAATCGAGTGCAGCGACTACACCTGTTTGATGTTTTTCCGTTGGGTGAAGTAATGAACTTTTTGGTAAGTAACATAACCGAAAGTTTCTTATTACACTCCTTGATCTTTCAGTTTCAACAACAATATTATTTGCCAGTGATAGAGAACTCCACTTGCGTAATCCCGAAATGCAAATCCATCTGTAAATATACTCTGTTTCGCATGTAACTATATAAAGTTTGAACAAATTGCTTTGAAAATGAGTCACTTTATAGTGATGTAGAAGGGTTGTAGTTGTACGACTCAACCCACCCATGTTTTAGATGCGTGTTAAGAGGACGTACTCGTATGTACGTGTGTGGTGGTGTATACATGTGTACATCTTCCTTTTATTGCAAAAAGATTAATTTGAAAATAACTTTATATATGGCCGTGTGTGCTGGAAATCTACGACCATTGACCTTTTGTAAATTAAGGTAACAAAGAAAATCTAGAACAAGGAAAATCAACTAGGCACTGGAAAACAGATGGAAAGGAAAGAGACATGTCACACGAGCGAATTGTGGAGAGCTTGGGGCTTTCCGTGTTTAACTTCGCGTGTTCCTCCTTTTTATTTCACTAATTTCGGATGCCTCTCTCCCGTGTATTTCAACTCCCCTTCCATTTCTTGCTATTCTAATTTCTTGGTAGGAACATGAAACCGTGGTAGTTCGGTAGGTGATGAGGATTAAAATCTCTATGTATTATTTTAAGTACAAAAGAAAAGATTATATATCTTCATGGCTGTAACCCCTAAGCCTAACGACCCCTATGGTTGTAAGGATTCTAAAGCTTACATAATGGATGCTCTGTTCGGATGAGGTTCTGCACCAAATCCCCGACCAGATAACTTCTCGTGAAAGCTATGAACTGACACTTAGATCCGAATCTAAGTATATTTCTTACCGTATAATGAATGGAACACATAACATATTTGTTACATACCACGCGATATTTTATGGTCCAAAGACACTAACAATAATGACTATATGGTTGAATGTCTCACGGATGCTAACAACGACTAGTTATTGTTTAGTTAATCATGGCGACCATCCGACCGACGCGCCACTTCCAACAGACGTCTTCTTGAGAATGTATCACTTCTTGATGTTATTTAAAGGCGAGCACGGAAGAAACAAAAGCATCAGTTCAAGCATCATAATCAACATTAGATTCATGTTTCAAGTCTAATTCAATAGCATAGTAAGTACTACGCTCAGCGTAATTACGATTAGTCTGCCGCCTTGTCGAAGCCACCCCAGTAAATGATCTAATTCATAGCAATAAAGAGCAGCCACATTCTCTCCTAAAAATTCTCCGCTATTTTCCTCTATTTTTTCGTAAGATTAACGATTCGATCGTCGACAGCTAGCGCTGTCTATAGGGAAGAAGACTTTGGGTTCTTGAAAATCACTTCGCTCAACCATTCCTCATTGATTCCATTCGCTCCGTAATCGCTTATGCGAACTTGGCAGTGACTTGGGATGAGGAAAACTTATTCGACTTGGCGGCCTACTCCAACCTCGATATGGACGCATGCATCCGCGCCATGGAAGGAAAAGAGATATCGTCATCATCCGCCTCCACTAGCTCGCTACTCCCTGTGACCAGCGAGATCGACTGGATGGATGAGCATTCACAAGCGCCATCGTGGCGCTTAGGAGAACAGGTCATTCGACCAATTCGAACATCGAATGCCTCTACAAGCGGGTCAATCCGACGGTCAAGAACAACGACAGTAGCCCAACATCAGAGAATCAATGTACCCTCGATGTTATCATGGGCGTCCAGTATTCGCCAACGGCTCCTACGTATTCCAGGGGCCGACTGACACTTAGTGAGAGTGTTAATGAAGTTACCATTGCCACTGGTCGAAGGCCGAGTGAGACTTATAAACCTCAGCATACGATCAGCAATCCGTCGGATTAGACGGAATCCACCACAAAGCCCGCCAGAGATGGTAAACTCCGACTACTCCTCGTCGTGGAGGCTCCTTGCCGAAACTCTGGAAGGCAGGTTCTGACCAGCCAACATAGAGAAGTTCAATGGGACTTAAAACACATTAGAATTTCTTCAAATCTATACTACCGCCATCAAAGCTGCGAGTGGTAATGACAACGTGATAGCAAATTACTTGCCCATGGTTCTTGAAGGGTCTGCCCGGTCGTGGTTGCTCAACCTACCGGTCGGAACTATGTACATTTGGTAGCAGCTCTCTGATATGTTGATTGCCAACTTCTAGGGGACGTATGACAGCCCCGGAAAAGAAGACGATCTCCATCGGAACAGACAAAAGATCAATGAAACTCTTCGACAATATATTAAGAAGTTTAGCCAGGTTCAAAACTATATTCAAGAAGTCGCAGAGTCTTCCATTATCCAGACTTTTAAAGCAGGGTCGAGGAATCGACGGGGAATCGACGGTTTACGGAAGATATTGCAATGAATCCTCCATGAACAACCGTCGAACTTTTCGACATGGCTGACAAATATGCAGCCGCTAGCGAAGTGGTTGAATGCTGTGAAAACCTTGGGATTCATAGATTACTAGTAAAAGACGATTCTCAACTAGTACTGAATCAAGTCGGGAAAGAGTATCAATGCTCAAGTACCAAGATGTCATCTTATTTAGCGGAAGTATGGAAATTCGAAAAGCATTTCTTTAATTTCCCGATCCAATATATTTCTAGAAATGAAAACTTTCTTGTAGACCAGTTAGCACGGATGACTTCCACAAAGTCACCTGTCCCGCCCGGAGTTTTTCTCGAGCAAATCGATTCACCTTCGGTGGTCGACCATTCAGTACACATAGGTGTTCCGCTAGAGATCGTGCAAATCGATCCTGAGAACACGAATTCTCCACAGGAGGCCGTAAAGCTCAACCCTTGTAGAAATTGGATGTTGTCGATCTACAATTATCTTTAGCATATCACTATTCCTGAAGAAATAGAGGCTGGTCGTATAGCTCAAAAAGCCAAATCATACACTTTGATCGAAAGTACCTTATAAACGGGAATTGATGAGGACATCCCTCCCTTGGATACATTCGTGCCTACACACATAACTCATCCACAGCAAGTGTTACAAGGATCACATATTGGAACTCGTGATCACCAACTTAATTACCAGGTGAATTCGTTCCTAGGTTTATATATTCCTGAGAATAGACCGCTACCTAATGCAAGTGATTTAATTGTAGTCAGGAACATGGAAAAGGACGAAGAAGAGGCTAGTGGAAGAGTCATGGACATACATGGAAGGTATAATGGACGTCACCACGTCACTTTGGGCCTGAGTCAAGAAAGAGTTCGAGTTGGGCTCGTTCTGGATTCGGATTCGGACTGCCGCGATAGTCTAAGTTTAAACGGGTGTAACTTCTTCATACGGACTCCGTTTGAGATGTTCTTGGATTTCATGGAAAGCTTATCAAGTCCACTTTCCAACGGATCTAACCTCATATTCAAATACCATTCAGTATGGCCATAATCATCAAAACAATCCGTGTCTATTTTCAAGCCCAAGTCAAAAAGGTGATGTGCCACCTCCACTTAGGAAATCGTACAACATGTCTATCGCCTCATGAACCTTCGTATGGAGGGTCTTGAGAATGATGTCAGGGTTATGAATGAGCGACTTGCTCAACTTGAGGGCGACCAGATTGAGACAAACGCTATGCTCGCCGCGATGCATAGAGCGCAAGGCGTCACTAACACTTCTTTGGCAGGCATTATGCTTTGAGGAGATTGCCCAAGCATCCACTGTTGTTCCCCCTGCTACGTCGGTAGAGGGACAAGATGAATTCGACTACGTGTCTGATACCGAGGCCGATGACATGGTTAACCGCAACAATGATCGAGGTCATCGACAGTTGCATTTTAATCGACAAGGTATGTGATGAGACCGCCCCCCTCCCACGACGTGAGATACATGACCACAATGATTTTTTACTATATTTAAATTCACTATGCCCTCTTTTTATGGTAAATATGATCCTGATGGTTATCTTAATTGGGAACTAGCTGTTGATCAAAAATTTATTTAGCGTGACTTTCCTAAGATTAGACGAGTTAGGGCTGCTACAAGTGAATTTATAGACTTTGCTTCTGTTTGGTGGAAAGAACATTGCCGTCAACATCCCAATAACATACCTAACAGTTGAGAGGCTTTAAAATTGCTTATGCGGCATCGATTTGGTCCCTCATATTATGCTCATAATTTGTTAAATAAATTGCAACGCTTACGACAAGGTATAAAGCCTATGGAGGACTACTATCAAGAATTACAATCGGTATTTTGCGTTGTGGTTTAGTTGAGAATGAGGAGGCATCAATGGATAGATTTTTGGGAGGGTTGAATCGAGAAATTCAAGACATCCTTGATTATAAAGATTACAACACCATTACTAGATTATTTCATCTTGCTTGCAAAGTGAGCGTGAATTTCAAGGGCGCGGATGAGGACATGATCTAACTCTTCCGCAGGTCGCGCAGACTCATGGACACCACACACCCCTACTGCCCCGTCCACTATGCCACTACCGCCGTTATCCTCCAACAACAAGCAGCGCCCTACTACTTCAGATTCAGCACCACGAGTTTCTGAAGCAGCCAAATCAGCACCACAAGCTTCTGTAAAAACCTCCTCTTCGATTTCATCGACAGGACGAACTAAGGACGTTCAATGCCATCGTTGCAAAGGCTATGGACACATGATGTGGGACTATCCAAACAAGCGTGTACTGATTATACACGATGATGGTGGGTATTCCTCCGCTAGTTATTTTCATGATGAAACATATGCTATGCTTGCAACTGATCCTGCAGGACATGATGATGAATCTGATCATGTGGAGGAACATGTTGGCGCCGAAGATGCCGATAAGTATTTGAGCATTATAGTACAACATGTACTAAGTGCTTAAGTTTCTCGTGTCGAGCAAAATCAACGCCATAATTTATTCCAAATCAAGGGGCGTTGTCAAGGAACGGTCAATTCGTATAATTATTGATGGTGGGAGTTGCAACAATTTGGCGAGTATGGATATGATGGAGAAGCTTTCTTTGTCGACCAACCCTCATCCCCACCTATACCATATTCAATAGTTCAACAACAGTGGTAAGTTGAATATAACACGCATGGTGAGAGTAAACTTTTCTATGGGTTCATACTATGATTATGTTGATTGCGACCTTATTACTATATTATTATTAGGAAGAACTTGGCAATACAATACTGATTGTGTGCATCATGGTAGGAATAATCAATACTCTCTCATGTTCAAAGGAAAGAAAATTGTGCTGCATCATATGTCTTGTGAACAAATTATTAAAGATGAACTTGCTAGAGCTAGTAGAGAGAAAAATCTAGAGAATGATAAGAGCGAAAATCAGAATGTAGTAAAAGAGCTTGAGCAACATAAGAAGAAAGAACCTAAATCTGCTCATGTGAAGAATAAAAAAAATTTAATTGAAAGGTGCTAGTTTTCTTGCTACTAAATCTGATATGACTGAATTGGACGCTAGTAATTCTGTTTGCTATGCATTAGTTTGCAAAGAAGTTTTGTTTTCATTTGAGGATATACCTTCCTCTTTGCTTCCTGCTGTCACTAACATTTTGTAGCAGTATAAAGACGTCTTTCTAAAGGACAAACCGCTGGGGTTGCCATCGCTTCGAGAGATTTAGCATCAAATTGATTTAATTCCTGGCAGATCATTACCCAACTGTGCACCATACAGGACTAATCCAAAAGAAACTAAAGAAATTCAGCGTCAAGTTCAAGAATTGCTTGATAAAGGGTATGTGCACGAATCTCTTAGTCTTGTGCTATTCTAGTCATTTTAGTGCCTAAGAAAGACAGATCATGGTGCATGTGTGTTGATTGTAGAGCAATCAGTAATATCACCATTAGATATCGTCATCCTATTCCTAGGTTAGATGATATGCTTGATGAATTGAGCAGCTCTGTTATCTTCTCCAAGGTTGATTTGCGTAGTGGATATCATCAAATTCGCATGAAATTAGGCAATGAATGAAAAATAGCATTTAAAACTAAGTTCGGGTTATATGAGTGGTTAGTAATGTCTTTTGGTTTATCTAATGCACATAGCACCTTCATGAGAGTAATGAATGAAGTTTTGCGTGCTTTCATTGGTAGATTTATGGTGGTTTTATTTTTATGATATATTGATATAAAGCAAATCATTAGAGGAATATCTTGAATATTTATGTACTGTTTTTAATGCTTTACGTGGTGCACATTTATTCGGTAACCTTGACAAGTGCACCTTTCGCACCAATCGAGTCGTGTTTCTTAGCTATGTTGTTAATCCACAGGAAATTGAAGTTGATCAAGCCAAGATTGAAGCAATACAGAGTTGGCCGACTCCTAACATGGTCACACGGGTGCGAAACTTTTTAGGACTTGTTGGTTTCTATCACTGCTTCGTGAAGTATTTCAGCACCATCGCTGCACCATTGAATGAGCTTACCAAGAAGGGCGTGCCATTTGTTTGAAACACCAGACAGAAGAACGCCTTCACCACGTTGAAAGATAAGTTAACACATGCACCACTACTCCAACTCCCTGATTTTAATAAGATTTTGAACTAGAATGTGATGCCAGCGGAATTGGTTTAGGTGGCGTGTTGTTAGAAGAAGGAAAACCTATAGCATACTTCAGTGAGAAATTGAGTGGGCCTAGTTTAAACTATTCTACTTATCATAAGGAGTTATATGTACTCTTTCGAACTTTAGAAACTTCGCAACATTATTTATGTCCCTAATAAGTTTTTATACATTCTGATCATTAATCTTTAAAGTATATTCAAAGTGAAGGTAAACTGAACCGTAGACATGCAAGGTGGGTTGAATTTATTGAGTCTTTTCCTTATATCATAAAACATAAGAAGGGAAAGGAGAATGTTATTGCTGATGCTTTGTCTAGGAGATATATCATACTTTCACAACTTGACTTGAAATTATTTGTATTAGAGACTATTAAAGAGGAATATGTGCATGATGTTGATTTTACGGATATATTGTTGAATTGTAAAGAAGGAAAAATGTGAAACAAATTCATCATTAATGATGGGTTTGTGTTTAGAGCTAAAAAGGTATGCATTTCAGCTAGCTCCATTCATTTGTTGTTGTTACTTTGGCATGAAGAAAACGGAGGATATACTTGCTGATCATTTCTTTTGGCCAATGATGAGACGGGACGTCGAGTGCTACGTTGCTTGCTGCACTACATGTCAAAGAGCTATATCACGACTTAATCCTCATGGCTTATATATGCCTTTACCTGTTCCCAGCGTTCCGTGGGAAGATATTTCGATAGACTTTGTTTTAGGATTGCCTAGAACAAAGAAGGGCAGGTATAGTATATTTGTGGTTGTTGATAGATTTTCTAAGATGTCCCACTTTATACCATGTCATAGAACAATGATGCTGTCAATATTGCTAATTTATTCTTCCATGAAGTTATTCGCTTATATGGTGTGCCTAATACTATAGTTTCATATCGTGATGCTAAATTTCTTAGCCACTTTTGGAGAATTTTATGGGCTAAATTGGGGACTAAGATGTTATTTTCTACTACTTATCATCCCCAAACTGATGGACAAACTGAAGTTGTGAATAGAGTTTTATCTACAATGCTTAGGGCTGTGTTGAAAAACAATTAAAAATATGGGAAAAATGCTTGCCTTATATTGATTTTGCTTATAATCGTTTGTTGTATTCCACTACAAAGATGTACCCTTTTGAAGTTGTTTATGGTTTTGTGCCTCATGCTCCTATCGATTTAATGCTTATTCCATCTTCGGAGAAGTTGAACTTTGATGCTAAACAACGTGCTGAACTGATTTTAAAGATACACGAGACAACAAAGGAGAATATAGAGCGCATGAATGCTAAATATAAAATTGCTAGTAGTCAGGCGATAAAACATTTAACTTTTGAACCTGGAGATCTTGTTTGGTTGCACTTAAGAAAAGATAGGTTCCCTGAATTGAGAAAGTCAAAATTGATGCCAAGAGCTGATGGTCCTTTTAAAGTGTTAGAAAAGATTAATGATAACGCATACAAACTTGAACTACCTGCAGATTTTGGGGTTAGTCCTACATTTAATATTACAGATTTGAAGCCATACTTGGGAGAAGAGGATGAGCTTGAGTCGTGGACGACTCAAATGCAAGATGAGGAGGATGATGAGGACATCCCTCCCATGGATACAACCATGCCTACATGCACAACTCATCCACAGCAAGTGTTACAAGGACCACTTACTCGAACTCGTGCTCACCAGCTTAATTACCAGGTGAATTCGTCACAAAGATTATATATTACTGGGAATAGACCGCTACCTAATGCAAATGATTTAATTGTGCTTAGGAACATGGGAAATGACGAAGGAGAGGCATGTGGAAGAGTCATGGACATGCATGGAAGGCATAATGGAGGTCACCACATCACTTTGGGTCCGAGTCAAGCAAGAGTTCGAGTTGGACTCGTTCTGGATTCGGATTCGGACTACCGCGATAGTACTAAGTTTAAATAGGCATAACTTCTTCATACGTACTCCGTTTGGGACGTTGCTGGACTTCATGGAAAGCTTATCAAGTTCAGTTTCCAACAGATCCAACCTCATCTTCAAAGACTACCCGATCTGACCATAATCATCATAACAATCCGCATCTGTTTCTGAGTCCGAGTCAAAAGGGTGCTGCGCAAACTCCACTTAGGCCCATGGTCCTTGTAACCCTAGTGGCGTGCGTCCACTTCCCTGGCCGCCACCCCTGGTCGTCTCCCCATATAGGAACCGCCGCCTCCCTTTGTTAGAACTTCAATTTCGTTGAGTTTAGGTTTAGCTATTGTGCAAACTTCTGTTCTTCAGTTGTGTCAGACGACCACCTGTCAAGACAGCCTTCGGCGTCCCACCTTTGTTTTCTATACCATCTACACTACAATCTTATTCGCAATATCAGATTGCCTACATCTTATTCTTGCTAGTTCTTCGATTGCCCGCAGGGATTAAACTTCGTGTTCAGGTTGATCGCGCTTCTAGCAAGGTCAATAACATCTCGGAGTTGGTTCAACGATTGCTAAGGCACAAGCGTCGTCGTACGGTTGTAGTCGAATCGCGAGAGTCACCTCCACTAAAATTGATTGTTATCAATCTCATTGAAATATCGGACACCTTGCCTGCATCAGGGATGCCACCGAGTGTTGATGACATGCATATCTCAAACAGATGGTATTAAGTTGCTATCTAATATTCATGGAGGTGTCTGTGGAGCTGTCGACGATCGAGTCACCGATCTTATGAAATAATACTAGTATAAAACAGGCAATCCTGGATGCTTCATCACAGTCGGTTCCTTTGTGATACGTAATTATCACATACGGTTCCTTTGGAACCGTCTATGAACTTACGTATCACAGACGGTCTGTAAATAGAACCGTCTGTGATAATTCACAGACGGTTGTTAATCATAACCGTCTGTGAAAATCACATACGTCACAAACGGTTATTAAATAAGAACCGTCTGTGCCGTCTGTGATAGTGGAATTTATCACAGATGGTTCTTGTTAAGAACCGTCTGTGATGTGTATTTATCACAGACGGTTGTTAATTAGAACTGTCTATGATATTTATCATAGAAGGTTTGTAATTGGAACTATCTGTGATGTTTACGACTTTCGGTTCTGGCGCGATGCGTCTCGCACGCGAAATTTATGATGCGTCTCCTCGCCTCACGCACCGACGTTACGTTTCGTCTCGATTTGTCATACGTTTTAAAAGAATGATCATGTCTTCACACCCACCATCAACAACCAGTGGAGTTTAAAAAAAGTCGATCACTACGGTATTGAAAACTCAAAGACCATACGTCGCACGCAATGGTGAGCACACAGAGCCTAACGACGAGGACCAAGGCGAGGAGGTCGGCGATGGTCGTTGCTCTTCCTCACGATGTCATCGTCGGCCTCGTTGCCGCGAGCTCTCCTCAGCCTATGGCTAACCTGTGCAGCCTACGAGCCACGTACTACTGTTTGTTGTGGCAACGAATCCATGCATGCATACATGTTAGCCTTTTAATTTGACTAGAGAAATATGTCACTAATCTGAATAGCAACAACGCCCTTAATTTGGCCTTAATTTTAATTTTCTCTTATGGAGTAATTCTGACATCTCGAATTGTGTATGTATATTGGAGTTTCAAGGCCATGTATAAGGCATCCAAGGAGCACGCCGCAGAGAGGCGTGTGGCGTTAGAGCAGGAGGAGACGAAGAAGTGGATGGACAACCACCTGGCTGGCGCTGGCAACCCAGAGGCCTGCTTTTTCATCGGCCTCACGCTCGTCTTCGCATACCAGGACATGCAGCGCGGCCTTATGTTCCTCGAACGGGGGCTGTTGCCGGCCACAAGGCCGCGGCCTACGTGCTCGGCCTCTTCCTCTACACGGTCGGCGAGGCGCATGACGTTTGGAAGCAATACATTAGCCAGGTGAGGGCGAGCCGACGGGCGGGTGCGAGACAGCTAAGAGGACCAACCGAGAGTGCAAGCGGTGTCAAAGGCTCAGCTGCAGATCACGGTCTAGGCGGCGTCTGAAGATGGTTTGGGCCACCGGGTCGGTGTGGGTCTTTGTCGAGGACGGCCACTAGTGTACGAGCACTGGCTGTGGCGTGACGGAATGGTGGGACGATTACGTTGCCTTCTGCAGCAACGACTATAGGATTAGGCATGAGTACGCCAAGTTCTTTGCACAGGTGTTGAGCTACTTGTAAAATTAGCAAGTTTTCAGTGATACTCCTGATGCTAGCAACCGAAAAACATTAATTTTTTTAGATATGGAAAGAACTATCACAGGCGGTTTAGTGGGATAGGCCATCTGTGATACGTATCACGGGAGTAACAAACTACAACAGAGTGTGATGTGTATTTTCCACAGACGGTTATTAACAAGAACCGCATGTGATGTGTATTTATCACAGACCATTTGTAAATGAAACCGTCTGTGTTGTTTATCACACACCATTATTAACAAGAACCTCCTCTGATAATTATTTTTTTTGGCTATCGTCCACGCAACATGAAGAGTATGAGACATCAGCTAGACCAACTTCATCAAGCCTACAAGTTTAAGAAGTATAGTGACGAGGATTAAAACCTCTATTTATTAATTAGTAGATAAAGGACCATATGTCTTCGTGATCGTAACCCCTAAGGCTAACGACCTCACTGGTCGTGAGGATTCCAGAGGTTACCTAATATCTAACCTGGTCGGAGAAGGTTCCCAACCTTCTCTCCGACCAGTCAAAAGCTCTCAAAACCTTAAACTGATATATGGATATAGCGCCAGATATATCCCTTACCGTGTGAAGAATGGGACATGTGTTCTATATCTCATACCACGCGACGATACGTAACTCTAAGACACAAGAATACAGTTAATGGCTCACAGACATATAACCGTACGGTAGTTGACACATTGTCAACTGACGTCTTTCTTCGACCAGACGCGTTGCTTCCCGAACAGGCGTCTCTTCTAGAGACAACTGCCAACCCTTCATCAACTACATAAGGAGGACTGCGGACTGAAGTGAAGGAGGCCGGAACAGTAAAGATCATTTTGGAAACACTCTCGGGAGAGCATTGTATTCTCGAATTAGTCTTTAGTCTAGGTTACATATACTCATTTTAATAGCCAGTTCATAGCAATAAAGAGCAGCCTCATTACTTTCCAGAAGATACGCACCATTTTCCTCTTTCTTTTCATATATTCATAAGATCGGCGATTTGATCGTCGACAGCTGGCGCCGTCCGTGGGGTAGAAGGCGCAAATCTTCTGAAGGGATTCTTTGCTCACCAAATCCTCGCTCATCCTTCTGTTCATGAGATCATGGCAGGAACTTGGGACGAGGAGAACTGGTTCGATCTGGACAACTACTCCAACCTCGACATGGACGCCTGTATCCAGACCATGCAGGGTGATTGGACGTCGTCCTCTTCTTCCTCTACCGGTTCGCAAGTCGCTAACGACGTCGAAGTCGAGTAGATGGATGAGGATGCACCAATCCAACAAGTGGCGCTTCCCGAGGGACAGGCCACTCCGACCAGTTCGGAGCGTCCAAGAATCTCTCCAAGCCTGGTCCTTCCGACCGGCAAAAAAGGTGATGAAACTTCAGCCCTACAATCCGAGAGTCAATACACTCTCGACACCATCATGGCTGCCAGGTATTCGCCCACGTCTTCTGGGAATTACAGGAGCCAACCGAAATCTGGTACCGGTGTCGATGAAACCCTCACCGGCCATGGGCCGAGTGGGGATGATAAAGCTCAGCATACGATCGGCAGTCCGCCGTATTAGGCTGAGTCCACCACGGAGGCCTCAAGAGGTTCTCATCTCCGACCGGTCTCCGTCGTGGAAATGTCTGGTAGAAGCACTAGGAAGCTCTCCACTGAGTACAGCGGAAACTCTTCGGAAGATCGATGCTGGAAGCACGAGGTCAATGTGATCGGAAATACTGATCGCAATGCCCTGTACGGTCCTACACCCGCTGCCTCACCACCACATATTAATGGAGATGGCACGGGCGATCAAGCACCAGCTACTAGAGGCAATGTAACCGATGGGCGTCCATCGCTTAATTACCGCTATCGGCCCACCAAGGATGACAGTCAAGTGCGGCTAGCACGAGGTTAAGAGAAGGTTCGGATCTGCGAGCATGCGACCTCGATGAATCCTCCGAGACCTTCATGCGATCACGAACACGCAGCGCATTCATAATGTTTTAAATAATACTGACCCTGCTTTAGCAGAAGCTCCAGGTTTTATCCAACTGGTAGGACAGGTGTTGGAGATTCTCAAACAAACCGTACAACGTACAGAATAATACTGAGAACGGAGGGCACCACAAAGTCAAACCATGACTTCGTTCTAGCGGTCTTCCCTCAGCAGAGGGCAATATGCGTATGTTGGGAATCAATCGATACCACAGCCTCCTCGACATTTTCGACCAATGAGTCATGAGGAAGGAGATTGTTAGAACAAATACACCTTCTTCTCGTCGAGAGGTCATTCGCTTGGTCGAGCGATCTTGACATCATTTGAATCAGCGGTGATCGAGGGCGTCCACAATGCTCGCGATCGGTCGAACGCCAGAGCCCAGTTCTCTAATCAAAGGAACCGGTCTCCGAGCGATCACAACCTGGCACCTTCTCAAAGAAGGCGCCATGAATCATTCATAGGCTATTGAGCCTTCTCTGCGAGGCTCGGGCTATCGCGCTGGCCTAACCGATTTCGGCCGCCAACATGGACAAGTTAAATGGGTCTCGAAACCCGTTAGAATTTCTCGATTTATACCACCGCCATCGGAGCGGCGGTGGTGATGAAAACGTGATGGCCAATTACCTACCTACGGTGTTAGAAGGATCTCGCTTTCGGTCATGGTTGCTTAACGGTAGGTCGGATCAATCTACACTTGGGAACATCTCGGCGATCTCTTAATCGTGAATTTCCAAAATGCGTCTGACCGCCGAGGAAGGAAGATGACCTACATCGGATCCGTCAGAACCCAAAAGAAACTCGTCGCCAGTGCATCAAGATGTTTAGCCAGGTTCGTAATTCCATACCTGAGATTGTAGAGTCTTCTGTAATTCAGGCATTCAAGGCAGGATTGAGGCAGGAGGTTTATGGAGAATATAGCTATGAATCCCCCGCGAACAACCGCTGAATTATTCGATATGGCAGATAAATATGCAGCCACTAGTGAAGCGGTAGAATGGAGCGAAGCTATAGATCGAAAAGACAAAACTCCTCAATCTGGCTTAGAAAAGCCAGAAAAGAAGCATAAGAAAGTTCTCAAGAAGAAGAAGCATTGCAAGATGGATGGTAAGGAGGTCTTAGCGGTCCCAGAAAAGCTTACCAAAGGTAAGAGGGACTATACCGGTCTAGGAAATGCAAAAATTCTGACCGACGGGTATAAAAAGAATAAGAAGTGGTGCCCACTTCACCCAGCGAGACACGATTTGCTTTCTTGTGTTTGGCAAAAGAAGTTGGAAGATTATTATGCAGGTAAAGGCCCCCTTCCCTCAATACAAGAGTTAGGGGAAGCAAGCTCCAAAAAGGACAAAGATGATGACGAGGAGATGGAGTACCAAGAACCTCAGCACACAGTTGACATGATCTTTGGAGGATCTTCATCGTACGACTCGTGACGTCATCTGAAAGCCGTGGAGCGGGAGGTTGTAACATCCCAATTTTCAGAGCTTTAAAAATCTTTTAAATAATGGTAGTAAGAAAATTCACCATTTGGATTTATTGGAATATTAAATTAAAAGCTTAATATGGACTTTAAGGACAAACTGATTTAATGTGCTTAATCCCAACATGAACTATTATCAAAACTATTTTATTTAGATTCTACATGCTTGGATATATTTTATAGAATTTTACGAATTTTCCAAAGTCATTTGCTATTTTCTATTAGCTATTTGTATTTTCTGGATTTATTTAAAAGAAAAATCAAAAAAAATCCTTGAATAATCTTGGGCGAAGCCGGACTATTCCATCGCCTCGGCCCACTCCCGCGTCGCCGCCTTCCCGCTTCGGATGGGCGCGCGTGTCTCCTCCCGCCGTCGCGGCCGCCCTCGCCTCGCTTCGCTCTCGGCATTGGATTGAAATCGACGCCTTCTTTTCGCCGCCTCGCCTTCCTCGCTCTCAGCGGTGGTGGGCCCGCCGATGCAGCGTCCGTCGTCGTCTCCACGGACTCTTCCAGCGCCCGACTCGCCCCTCGTCTGCCGTCGCCGTTTTTGCCTCGGATTCGCCCTCCTCCGTCTATAAAAGGCCCCGACCCCACCAATCTCTTCGCCCAGACCCCTCCACCAAAACCCTAAGGCGCCCCCGATTTACGTCGCCGTTCGCCGTGATTGCCGAAGGTTCGCCGCCGGCCGCAACCCCTTCGCCGCCGATTCCGCCGCCTCGAACCTCGGCGTCCGTGCCACCACCGCCTTTGTGAGCGCAATAGTCCCAGCTCCTCCCGCCGCCGCCGTCGCCTTGGGGCGACTCAGCGCGTTGCGGACCATCCGACAACGAAGCTTATCCTGCCGCGCCGTTCTTCGCCGCCGCGGTGAGTCGTGGCGCCGAGCCCATGCCGCCCAAGCACTCCGCCTCTCTCGGCAACCCATTTTGCCCTCTGCCGCCGCGCTTCTGGCCGATCGCCGGAGAGCCCTCGGTCCCGAGCGCCACTCCCTCGGCCGTGCCGCGCTCGGTTCTGTGTATGCGGCCAGTCGGCACTGCGCTGGCGTGTCACCTACGTGGCCGCCGCATCAGTGCCACGCCTCCCGGTTCACCGCGCCAGCTTTGCCTTGGCTCGGAGGACCCGATCCGCCGTGGTCGAGCCCAGCGACAAGGGTCCCACTGTCGAGCGGTTTTATTTATTTTCTTTTTCCTCGGCTGACGCAAGCATTGCGCAATAATTCGATTTTCCTTTATAAAAATAATTCGGGAAATTCGATAAAATACAAATTAGGGTTTTATTTGATTTTCCTATCTTCCAAAGCCCATATCTTTTGCATCCGAACTCCGATTGAGCCCATTCAAATTTGTAAATTTATATAAAATTAAGATCTATTTAATGGTGAATTTTATTTGAATTTTTGGAGTTGTTTTGCCTCTGTTATTTATTTGTTTTTATTTCTTTTGTCTCGTTTACGAGTAGACGTCGATACTTCGGGGAATTTTGCAGAAGAAGGAGCACCTCAAGACCAAGACCAATATGTAGATCTATTCCAAGGCAAGTTATACCTTTGATCATCTTGAACCCAGTTTTCAAAATACTTTATTTCAATGTATTGCATTCTATTTTAAGTATTTATTTAAATGCTTTTGGGATAGTTATTAATCCAAATTGTTATACCACCTTGTCTATTGTATGTCATGATCTTTTGTCACCCTAGGTTGGTTAATAATTAGTTGGTATTATCGTAGCACCAGCGTGGGTTGGTTAGATACGATTAGGCGCTAGCCATGCCACAGTCATCATTTCATGTGAGTTGCAATTATAAACTTGACTAAGTGATTATGGGCTGTGTGATAAAGCTGTGTGTCTTTGTGTCTTGTTACTCGTGATGGCATGTGTTGCACTTAATCAGCGAGGTGGGAAAAGATTTAGGCCGAGGCAAGTGGTGGATCTGTGTGAATGGTGGTTACGTGTGATATAAACTTTGTGATTTGGGTAAAGCGGAAGTCTTGCCTTGGTCAATTAAGGACTTAACTTTGTGCGCCATTGAACTGGGCCTTATTGTACGACCACATGCCTAGTATGGGCTGGGCCTGACTTAGTAAGCTATGGAGTCTTAACATTGACAACTCAGGTTGTATTTAAACTATGTGATGGGCTGGAGGTGTGTCTGCATTGTGTTTGGGTCACATCATGGGACGGTTATTGCATCCACGTCCAGCGGTGTGTGTCGTTCCAAGGGCTATGTGTACAAATTGGACGGCAGGAAAGCACATCGGGAGTGTCTTTGTTTGAGATAAAGTCTCTGAAAGGTTTTGTTATGGTCAGTGCTAGATACACTGATTGTATCGTGTGGGTAAAGTGTACAGCCTCTGCAGAGTGCTTAAACCAATCTATTGAATAGCCGCGTCCTCGGTTATGGACATGCTCGGAATTTCACACGAGGGTAGATTTTCATAAAATAATTGGGAAGGGTCAATTTGTGTGAGATAACTTGTTGGTTGTGTGAAAAAACTTAATTAGGTGTGTGTCCTTTGTGAAATCAATTGTTAACTTATTATTGTCTATTTGTTTTGAATTATGCTTTCAATCTATTATTTGTATTCAATTGCAAATGTTGCATTTCCATAAAAGAACCACGAAGCCATTCCTTTGGAATAAGCCATCATCTATAAATTGCATTACGTGGTATGACTTGCAGTACGGTGTGTACTCACTCTTGCTAAACAAATCAACGAAGTGGAGGAGTAAATGCTTTGCTTTTGAAGAAGAGTTCTACAAAGGTTGATCGTTAGGGTCTTGATCGATCGATTGCTGTGGTAAATTGATGGGAGCCCACCGGAGTTTAATTCGTTTCATTGCGAGTTATTTCTTTATTGTCGACCTTGCATGGCTTAATAAATGTAAACTTCGACCGTAAGGTCCCAACGATTATTTGTTATTTAAAGGTACTCGTTTATTACGATATTCGTTGTATGGATGTGATATTTCATCGATGTTGATCTTGGTGCACTAGCGTGATCTGGACTAGTGCGAGAATACACGAAGGTCAGTTGCATATTTGGGTCCCGGCAGAGGTTAGCGTGCGAGTCTCCAATCAACTTCATGCCTTGAGGTGGTCGGACACGTAATCTCCTTCGCAAAGAAGACTACTCCGTCTCAATCAACTCGGCCGGTAGGTTCCCTATTATAGTTGAGCCTACCATTAATAATTGTAAAGTCAATAGAGTTTTGATAGATGGAGGTAGCTCTTTGAATATTCTATTCTCGGGAGCTCTGGAAGAAATGCAGGTTCCTAAATCAAAGGTAAAGCCAGTAAAATATGCCTTCCATGGCATAGTCCCTGGCTCTACCGCCAAACCGATAGGACTGGTGTCCTTACCAGTTACGTTCGAAAATCTTGATAACTTCCGAACAGAAAAGATTTCGTTTGATGTGTTTGATTTCGAGACCGCTTATAACGGGATCCTTGGTCGTCCGGCTCTAGCAAAATTCCTGACAGCCACACATTACGGTTATCAGAGTTTGAAGATGCCAGAACCAAATGGTGTTATTATGGTTCGGGGAGATCAAAAGATGGCTTATGCCTGTGATCGGAGATCTTTAGAACTGGTCGATGAGCTTAGGCGAGTGCGGCTCTTCGAGATGCGGGTCAAGCACTCCGGACCAAAATTGACACCCAAACCCTCCGATCAGACAAAAGAGGTGTTACTCGACAAAGGCGTTTTTCCGAGAGACGCCGGGTTGGGAGACACCGACAGGTCCGTTCCGAAGGTACTGATCGGAGAAGGGCTCAACCCTAAATAGGAAGAGTCGCTCGTCTCTTTCCTCCGGGCAAACTAGGACGTTTTTAGCCTGGCGTCGTCAGACATGCCCAGAGTCCCTAGGGAAGTGATCGAGCACAGGCTGGCTCTCCAGCCTGACAAAAAACCGGTTAAGCAGAAGCTAAGGCGTTTTGCACCTCACCGGAAGGAAGCAATCCAGTTGGAGATTGAAAAGCTCCTCAAAGCTGGTTTTATTCGTGAAGTCCACCACCCTCAGTGGCTTACCAATCCTGTAATGGTTAAAAAGAATAATGGGAAATGACGAATGTGTATAGACTTCACAGATCTTAATAAAGCTTGTTCGAAGGATGATTTTCCCCTTCCTCGCATTGATCAGCTTGTAGACAGCACCTCCGGGTGCGAGTTACTGAGTTTTTTAGATGCATATTCAGGGTACCACCAGATTAACATGAGTAAAGCAGATGAGGAAAAAACTTTCTTCATCACTCCATATGGTACTTACTGTTATGTTAAGATGCCTTTTGGTCTCAAGAATGCTGGTGCAACTTTTCAAAGTTTAATACAGAAAACTTTCAGCCCGCAGGTAGGTCGAAATTTAGAAGCCTATGTGGACGACTTGGTTGTGAAAAGCATCAATACTGGCGATCATATTCTTGACCTACAAGAAACTTTCAACAACTTGAGAAGACATAACCTCAAGTTGAATCCAGAGAAATGTGTGTTCGGGGTTTCCACTGGAAAGCTTCTTGGTTTCCTAGTTTCGGCTAGAGGTATCGAAGCAAATCCGGCTAAGATAACGACCATCAATCAGATGCGTCCCCCGACAACAAAGAAAGAGGTCCAAAAGCTAACATGCTGTGTGGCAGCGCTAAGTCGTTTCATAGCCAGGTTAGGTGAGAAGGGATTACCTTTCTTTAAACCTCTTCGGAAGTATGAGAGTTTTGAGTGGACCAAAGAAGCCAACAAAGCCTTTGAGAAACTCAAAGAGTACCTCGGAAGCGCACCGGTCTTAGTCTCTTCAAGACCGGAAGAAACACTGTTGATTTACATGGCTGCAACGCCATAGGCTGTCAGCGGTGTATTGATCGTAGAATGTGAAAACGTTCAACGACCAGTATATTACGTAAGCGAAGTCTTACATGGACCAAAGGAAAGATATCCACAGGTATAAAAGTTGCTCTATGGTCTCCTTATGGCTTCAAGGAAACTAAGGCATTACTTTCAGGCCCACAAAGTGGTCGTACCTATAGGATATCCCCTAGATCAAGTCCTTGGAAACAGGGAATCATCAGGACGAATAGCAAAATGGGCAGTTGAACTAGGGACGTTCGACCTCCATTTTATCTCACGAACAGCTATAAAGTCTCAGGCAATAGCAGAATTCATTGCCGAATGGAAAAACCCAGAACCTAAGTAGGAACTCGAGTACGAGCACCACGACGAGTGGATAATGTACTTTGACGGTTCATTAATGCTTAAAGGATCAAGGGCTGGAGCCGTCTTGATATCCCCTATTGGCGAACACATTAAGTACACCATCCAGTTTAACTTTCCCGCTACTAACAATGTATCAGAATATGAAGGTTTCTTGGCGGGACTTGAGCGACTCATTAAACTCGGGATTACGCAAATTACTAGTGAAAGGCGATTCTCAACTAGTAGCGAATCAAGTAGGGAAAGAGTATCAATGCTCAAGTACCAAGATGTCGTCTTATCTAACGGAAGTACCAAAACTCGAAAAGCACTTCTTCGGTTTTCAGATCCAACATATTCCTAGAAAGGAAAACTTTCTAGCAGATCAGTTGGCACAGATGGCCTCCACAAGGTCAACCGTCCCACCGGGAGTTTTTCTTGAGCAACTCGATTCACCCTCGGTGATCGAGCCTTCCGAGAACATCAATGGTTCACATCAGGTCAATCCAATTGATTCTGGTCACATAGATGCTCCACAGATCGGTGACGATCATGGTAGAGATTGGATGACATCGATCTACAATTATCTTCAGCATGACCTAATTCCAGAAGATGATGTAGAGGCTGATCGTATAGCACGAAAAGCTAAATCATACACTCTAATCGAACGTACCTTGTATAAACGAGGATCTCATGGAGTGTTGATGAGATGCATATCTCACTCGGATGGCATTAAGTTGCTAACCGAAATTTATGAAGGAGTCTGTGGAGCACATCATTCCTACAGAACACTGGTCGGTAAAGCCTTCAGGCAAGGATACTATTGGCCAACTGCCCTTCATGATGCAAAAGAGCTCGTGACGAAGTGCGTACAATGTCAATTTTATAGCCGACAAGTACATCATCCGGCACAAGCTCTGCAAACAATTCATCTTTCTTGGCCTTTTGCAACCTGGGAACTAGACATTCTGGGACCTTTCCCAAGATCACCCGGGGGCTTCGAATTCCTTTTTGTCATGATTGACACGTTTACAAAGTGGATTGAAGCCGAGCCAGTTGTTAAAACTACAACTGAGGCCGCTAAGAGGTTCCTCACAAAGAATGTGATTACACGATTTGGTGTACCCAGTCGTATAATCACGCAACAATGGTACCGATTCTCCAATGCAATTTCCGAATTGCGGCGACCTTGGTATCAAAGTCCATTTCGCTTCAGATGCTCATCCGCAGAGTAACGGAGCAGTTGAGCGTGCCAATGGAATCATAATGCAGGGGGTCAAACGCCGAGTATTCGATCAGTTAATAAAACGGTCAGGAGCTTGGGTTCAAGAACTTCCTTCCGTATTATGGGTGTTCGTCTCAGCGACGATCGTAGCGGCCGGTGAAACACCATTCTTTTTAGTCTATGGGGCTGAAGCCATGCTTCCTCCAGAAATAAAAATCGGTTCTGCTCGCACTGATTGTTTTGATGAAAACGATCAAGAAGAAACACGACTCGACAACGTCAATTTCCTTGAGGAACGACGAAACAAAGCCTTATTACATTCGGCAATATATCAACAAGCCATGCGAAGGTACCACAGTCGTAATGTGCAACCTCGCAGCCTAGCTGTAGGTGATTTGGTTCTCAGAAAAATTCAGAGCCAAGTAAATCGTAATAAACTTTCTCCCAAGTGGGAAGGTCGAAGTCACCCGACCAGGTTCGGTACGATTAGCCATGTCAGACGACAGATTTTTGACTAATTCTTGGAATATTGAACAACTGCGTAAGTTTTTTGTTTAGTTTTTGTTTCATTTCCATTCAGTTTAATAAATAATAAATCAATCTAAAAAGCAAGTGATGTTATTTATATGACAGAGCCTAGCTCTCGTCGACTGCGGTTCATATGCTTAAGACTATGGAGATTATATATTTTTTTTACTTTCAAAATTCTGTTCTACTCTTGTTTGGCTACTGGTGGGACACGGAAAACCTCCTAGTCGAAGTCTCTCCTTTTTCGCATGTGGTTCCGCCCACTAGAAGGAGCTTCCTAGCGACGGTCCATTTCTTACGATCCTCGCTGCCAGTCGGACTAGAGCATGAACACGTATTGCGAAATATAATCTATATCTTTATTTTTTTAGCAAGTTCATTCCAACCAGCGTTGAGCACTGCATAGAAATAAAACCACTTCTCGTTTATTATATATGTCTTTGCGTATAATTTCCTATGGTCGGGAGAAAAAATATTTTTTCTTCCGACCATATATTGTCTTAGTAAGTACTTTGATTACGAAAAACAGATTTACAACTAGTCGAAACCTAACACTGGTTCCGACCAAAAAGGTTTGCTAGTATTATCACGATCAATTTTTTCAACAATCAGTACATACTTTCAAACAATGGTTGAGACTTAAGTTCATATTTTTGGCTTACTGCTTATATAGTAAAGGTCTTCTACTATAAAACAGTCGGGGGCTAGGTAATATATGATAAGTCGACCGGATGAACAAAAATTCTTTTTTCATTGATACGAGGAATGTAAGTTTTTACACATTTTTTGCATACTCTCTCTCTCTTTTTTGCGGGGTTTTTTACTACTAGAGATTACCCTCCATTAGTCACTACTGGATGGAGATCCGGCCTCCATTTTTTCTGCAACCTTGTCTCCAAGAGGTTTAACTTCCTTGAGAAACTTGGTCGCCTCCTCAGGCAAGCAGTTAAAATCCTCTTCAATAGCCTGAAAATTGGTAGAGGGGTAAGACGCCTTCAGTTTTGCCAAAGCAAGACTAACTCCACTAGCAATTGACCCCCTTACGGACTGGGCGTAATTATCTCTTGTAGTTTTGAGCAAGCCCTTAAGATCCTCCAAAAGATGGCCAAGATAATTTACCTTTTCCATTGGATCACTTAAGGAAGGCAACGATGATCCTGATCCCATATCAAAGATCATTTTGTTGAGTGCAGTAATCTTTAAGTCAAGATTAAGCATAATTGCTACCCCTTTTTCTTGCTCAAATTCCAAAGCTTTTTGTGCTCTGCTTAATGCTTGATTTTGTTCTGTATAAACAAAGCAAACATTAAGCAAGAAGGATTGGAAGAAGATACTAAGTCAAGTTTACGACTAAGTTACCTTCAGCCTTCTTCCTGGTTTTTTCTAGGTATTTTTCATGTCTGGTCGTCAAGTTTTCGATCGACCGGTTTTTAGCTTGAATTTCCTCTTCAAGCTTTATTCTTCTGGCTTTTTCAGCCAAAGCTTCTTCTTTTATTTTCTCCAAATCTATCAAATTTGATAAGGGAGAATAGTTAAAGGAAGAAAGGAAAGTCTTGAAAAAAGACAAATTAAGAAGAAAGTTCTTACTTTCTAGTTCGGAGTGTTTTTGCTCTAGATTCTTAATTCGATCGATTAGTCATCCGATCGCAGCAAAATTTTCAACCATATACTGCATGGATAGCATCTTTTCTATAAAGTTTCTTATGAGCTTCAAGAAAAACTATAAGAATGGTTGATGACACTTACTTGGATTGCCACATCATTATAATCGACAAAAATCTTATCAGGATTCGCCTTTGCAAGGCGATCTGATACTCTCCTGCAAGCATTATCAAGCTCCTTATCCTCGATAAATCAAGGAGAGAAAGAGAACTTGTTAGTCTGGGAGGAGCTCCTTTCAGAAGTTGGAATCTGTTGTGGATCTGCAAAGATGCCTACCTCCGTTGACGGAGTGACAATCACCACAGGATTCAAATCGGATTCCAACATTGAAGCAGGTTCAGGGGCTTCCCTAACCACTTCCTCCTCAGGATTTCTTGCTGAGAAAGCCACAGTCGGAGGTGCCTCGATCACGACTTCTTTGGAATAACTTTGATCGGAAATGACTGGAACACCAACAGGTCTGCGCAAAGGAAAAGAAGTTCAGAGTTCAAGACCGCCAAGAATATAAAAGATATGCGTTCATATAATGATTTTATATACAACATACCCGGTTATATTTTTTATCTTGACTCTGAAGCGCGCTGGCTTAAAGTCTGTAGCGCTAGCTTTTCTTTTCTTTTCAACCAATTTTTTCAGTCTTGAACTGGTAGGGTTGGCTGTACCCTCTACATCCTTCAATAAACGATCAGATATAATATCTCAGCCTTCTCTTCAGTAGTAGTAACTGCTAAGATCAAAGGGGAACCAACCTTCTCATTAGGCTCTCCAGCATAGATCATTCTGATATGGCTTCTGATTTTATCAGAAAACAAAGCTGTAACAACAAGAGAGGTCTTAGGATTATAAAAGTATTTAACATTAAAATATGATGTTCGGATTCTTACTGGAACTTACCTTCCCTAGAGTCCTTGGTCGCATCATCACGACCAATATACCAGAGCATCGAATGAGCTCTGGCCTTCAAAGGGCTGATTCTCTGCATGGAGAAGTCTCTCACCACGTGCTAGGAGGTTAAACCCCTGACACTCAGGAGATGGATGGCTTCAACCCATTACCAATTTTCCCCTCCTTCTTCGAGGAGGAACGCCATTGCGGGTTCTCGATAGCCTTTTTACCGCTGTAATAAAGACCATCGCCCCGTGTAATCTTCATATAAAACCAACTCTTCTTCCATGACGACCACGAAGATTTGGAGTACATTGGAATGTACTCCTCAGCCTTCCCGTCATGGAGACGCAAGGTACACTCTCCGGGTGTACCAGTCGTCTTCTTCGCATTCACCAATCTGTAGTAGTACCTGAAGAGATCCAAGGTTGCTAGAATTCCCAAGTACGCTTCGCAGAGGTAGACGAAGATGCTGAGATTGGCTATGACATTAGGGGCTAGATTGATCAGTTTTACTCCATAATACTCCAAAACTTGGGAAAGAAAGGAGTGGACTGGAAGTCTGAAGCTGTATTCGATATATGCGAGAAAAACTAGAATTTCTCCATCCTCACCGCTTGGAGAATGTTCCCCAAAAGCTAATCTCCATAAGATCAGTTTCTTCTCACTCAGATCGGAGATCGACCAGTTGGTGATAAGATCCGACATGGTGATTTTCTTTCGGGTGAAGAATTCAAAGGTGATCGGAGATGGTTTCTTGGAAGTTGAAGAGGAAAGTAAAAGACGTAGCCGATGTTAAGGGGCCTTTTATAGCGGTAGCACTGTAACTGCTTCTAGGAAAAGTCTAACAGACAAAAATCCCTATTGTCCGGTGGACAAATAGTTCTTTCAACTTCCAAGACGATTTCTCAACTTTAAAAATGAATATGGACCACCTTGGATACCACGACATTTAACGAGGGGTCTGTCCGATGCGATTGCATCGGGAGTAAGCATCTATACGACCAATTCATTTAAAGTTCGGGGGCTAGCTGACGAGGATTAAAACCTCTATTTATTAATTAGTAGATAAATGATCATATATTTTCGTGGTCGTAACCCCTAAGGCTAATGACCTCACTGGTCGTGAGGATTCCAGAGGTTACCCAATATCTAACCTGGTCGGAGAAGGTTCCCAACCTTGTCTCAGACCGATCCACTCTCGAACCTTAAGCGATATCTAGATTTAGCGCCAGATATATCCCTTACCGTGTGAAGAATGGGACATGTGTTGTATATCTCATACCACGCGACGATACGTAACTCTAAAACACATGAATACGGTTAATGGCTCACTGACATATAATCGTACGACAGTTGACACATTGTCAATCGGCGCCTTTTTCACGACAGACGCGTTGCTTCGAGCAGGAGTCTCTTCCAGAGACAATTGCCAACCCTTCATCAACTACATAAGGAGGACTGCGGACTGAAGTGAAAGAGGCCGAAACAGTGAAGATCATTTGGGAAACACTCTCGGAAGAGCATTGTTGAAGGACCGAAATGGCAACAGAGGGGGGGTGAATGGTGCTTTAAAATTAATAACTCCCCCTTTGCTGTAATTAAATAAGACCTACAAGGTCCTCTGGATATCTAAAGAAGAGTGAAGCAAAATCGAGAAGCGAAACCGAAGTTTGGTATTACGGAGAAATCGGACGTTCGATTTTACCCGTGATAGTTCGCACTCCGGAAGTTCGGGGTTGATCATGAAGTTCCGCTGCGATAGTTCCGCTTGGACAATCGGAAGTTCGATTGTCTGACCAAGAACGATGCGCTCGGGTTTTCCCAAAAATCCAAAGTGCTAAATCTTGAATGCTCTTCTCGGTCAAGTTTCACGAGGATATCATCCTAAACAACATCTTGACCTCATGGAGAAGAATCGCAAACAAAGATTCAAAAATCGAGCCAAAAGCGGATTTCTTGAGAAAGGGGCAAGAAAGACCAAAACTCACAATATGCACGATTCTCGATTCTCGACATGAAACTTTGATAATAGATTAGCAATATCAAAGCGATTCTAGATATGAAGATTCAAGCTATTTCATAAGGCGAATCAAGAGATACATCAAAACCCTAGCTATTCAACATGAGCAGAGAGAAGGAAGAGGATATAAACAAGTAATCAAAACTCGAGTTTCATTGATAGATATCAAATGTTTACAGATGGAAACATAGAGGAATGATTACATAAGATTTCAGATCATACTCTCCTCTCAACAAGCTCTCAAAAGCAAAACAAATCCTTTTTAGAGCTAACCTAATTTTCTCACAAAAGGTCTAACCCTAACTCCGTGGTTCTCCCTATTTATAGCCTCTGCTAATGGGCCTCCAACCCATTAAGCCCGCTATACCCGAACAGAACCCTCCACTTTTGCGCTTTGCGAAAAGACCCTTTCGCCCCTGCGCACCTTACGGAAGCCTCCGTACACCTTGTTGTGCACGACTACAACCGCTTCAAGATTCACGCCGTCTTGACACATCCCGACCGTTCGACCTCAACGCCTCCGCGCCTAGTCCGGTCCACGTGTCTCGCCACGACTCCATCTTGATGCCTGCGCATCAACACATAAAACACATCACATAGCATTGCACAATATCATAGCATCAATATTTGTATAAGACTCAAACTCATACAAAATCAAAATCACAATTTAACCTTCTCTCGCACGATTACGGACACAATCGGAAGTTCGCACCACCACAAATGAAGTTCCGATTTCAAACATCCGCACTGTCGAATTATCGGAAGTTCCGTGCTTACCATCTGCGGAACTTCCGATCTTGAAACATCCGCACGCCAAAAATTCTATTCCGATTTTCGTCTCGGAGGAATCTCAATACGATATTATCGGACACTCCGCTACCCCATGTGCGGAAGTTCCGATTTCCTTCACCCAGAGCAAAACCGGATAAATCGGAAGATCCTATTTTCAACACCGGTAGTTCTGATTAATGAACTTCCGCTCCATACAGTGGTAGTTCGATTTCCTGACTCGACCGAAACAATCCAAGCCAAAACCTCAACTCTCAATCTAATCAACACACTTGTCAAATACTCATCACTCAGAGTGGAGGACCTCTCACATGGTCTCTCAATCTCCCCTTGATGAGTATATTGACAATTACCTAAAAGCATAAGATGAGTTTGAGATTCCAGTCAACCAAGGTCTAAACAAGATAATTAAGCTCAAGACCAAGTTGACAAAAGAGAAAGACTTGAGATGAGATGAAAGAGCAATTTTAGCACAAAACTCAAGGCTTTTCTTGAAGGCTTTTCTCACACACATTCTCCCCTTTGGCAATAAAATCATCAATATGTAGAAAAGGGAGGAAAAGACTATATGATGTTCATTTTAAGCATTAGGAGCCATGTAGATTATCCAAAATGACTATTAGAGTATTACACCAAGCCATAACACAGAAGAATGCTATCAAGATCATGACAATCGATGTATAGAAGAGCTAAGACAGAAAGTCCATAATCGATTAATGATCCAGTTCTTTAGCGAGTCAAATAAGTCAAGATTGAAATCTAGCTAAAGATATCCAAGGATGATGCAAGCCATGTCAAATAATCTAAGTTGAACCAAGAAAACTCATCTTGAGCAGTTTAGAGTGCTACAGTTGAAGAAGGACTCATTTTATCCGAACTTGGTCTCTTTGATGATAAGCAATTTTAGCACATTTTCTTTTTACGAAGACTTTCTATTTTAAGGCTCTTTAAGGTTTTATCTCGATAAAGCAAGCTCTGGACTAGGTGCCATCCACAACCGCCTCCCGAGCTTCAACCATTTTTTTAGCCATGTGCTAGATCCCAAGCCTTATCGACCACTCCAAACAACAGACTTAAGGAGGTGATCTTAGGTCATCAAAGGCTCCCCACGAGTTCATGCCTAGTGCAATGGCAAGCCGTCTCATGAGAAAGATTTGGTGAGATCAGTTTTTCGCACAAAAGAGATCATTTTGCTTTTGAAGTTTTAGACCGGTGATTAGAGATAAGTCATGTTTCTTAACAAGCGACATAGCTTACTCAAAAGTTCAAAAGAGATTCGGGACTCAACTCGACCTACTTGACATGGCGAAAATCATAAAAGGATAGTTTTAACTGACTAGTCTCAAGAGCTATCATGACAAGATTTTAATTCAAGTTTAGCATTTTAAGTACCTTAGCATGGCAAAGACTAAACTACACATAAAAAGTCATGATAGATCTAGCAGTTTAGCATAAATCATGGCAAGATGTAAAAAGTGAAAACAGATCATAAAGGATAATAAACAAGGCTCCATTTGATTATTATGCAATGCTTGATGAAATACACAAAAATCCAGATTCCCTTCAGAATGAGATGCATCTTTTAATTCAGGTTGAGTTAAGACACAATTAAGAAAATGGAATAACCAAGAATAACTCCCCCTGAACCAAAGGAACAGAAACGAGAATCTGAAAATAAAAATAGAAAAGCGATCCTTTAGAGCATAGAAAGATATAGAAAAAAAACTATCGCTCAGACATGATTCTTATCTACCCCATATGATTCTAGGACTATTAGGTGATCTACACAAACACTAAGGAGCAAACAACGTCCTGTCTACCCAAGGGTGGCCCGACCCTTGCTAGATCCTATAAGAAGTGAGTAAGCTCTACTTAGAGAAGGAAGAACCGACTAATAAGCGACATCCTAGAAGCACAAGACAAGAAGTAGTAGTCAAAGCAATTTGGCAAGAGAGACACTCTAACCTATCTTTGGAAGGACTTGACCAAAATATTTAAAGAAATGAAACCGAGAAAGGAGTAAGCGTATAATATAACATAATATAATATAATATAGTAGTAGCACAACGCTCCCCTCACAAGTGATCCGTAAGGACAAACCACCCCAAGCTCTCCTTGCAGGCAAAAAACCGAGGCGTCCGGAGGCTTAGTGAAGATATCACCAACGGTGCTCACTCTCCTGGCCCGGAGCACAATGTCACCCTTCTCTACATGGTCTCTAAGAAAGTGATATCGATATCAATATGCTTGGTCGAGAATGTTGCCTTGGGTTCTTGGCAATGCAAATTGCGGGCGTGTTATCACGAGAAGAGTGGAGCGATCGATAGATAGCAGAAATCCTGCAGGTCGAGACCATCAAAGCACTTGGCTCACAACAGAATCGGCTGCGACAACGTGCTCGGCCTCTGCGGTGGATCGCGCAACACGGATTGCTTCCTCGGCGACCGGAGGCGAGAGAAGTGCCAATGAATTGGCAAGTGCGAAGTGCTCTTCCTATCTATCCTCTGACCCGACAAAGTCGCATCGGAGAAGGCTCTAAGAGATAGACAAGAAGAGGAAGAGTACGGATGCCATAGTCAATGGTAGCTCGAAGGTACCGAAGATGCGCTTCACCGCTTTGACGGTGAGATCTGCGAGAGAAGCACAAACCGAGCACAAAGACACCTGAGAAAAGTGTATATCCGGTCTCGAGGTGTGAGGTACAAGAGAGAGCCAATCATGCTCTGAACTCCTTTTGGTCAACAGAGTTCGCCGTCTTCATCCGGATCGAGCGGTTTGTAGATGCCATCGGAGTTGATCTTGGCTTTCCATCATTCATGTCGAAGCGCTCAGAGGTCTCGAGTGTATTTGCCTTGATGAAGAAAGGTACCTCCGAGTCTGTTTGATTTGGAAGCCAAGGAAGAAGCTCAACTCGCCCATCATGCTCATTTCAAACTCAGAGCTCATGACATCGGAAAAGCGGGAAAGCGAGCACGCGAGGAGCCGCCAAAGATAATGTCATCCACATAAATGCAGACGAGCGGAAGATCGGTGCCTAGGCGGCGGATGAACAAGGTCTTGTCAATTTTACCCATCTCAAAACCATGGCTCGTGAGATAGGACTTAAGCCTTTCATACCAAGCTCAGGAGCTGCTTGAGTCCATACAAAGCTTTGGAAAGCACAGTAGACATGGTTAGGGTATTTGGGGTTCTCGAAACCGGAGGTCAGTCTCACATAGACTTCTTCCTCAATAAGGCCATTGAGGAAGGCACTCTTGACATCCATCTGGTAAAGCTTGAAACCCTTAGAAGGCTGCAAAGGCAAGCGAGATTCTAATGGCTTCAAGTCTAGCTACGAGGGCAAAGGTCTCTTGAAATCTAGACCCTCAACTTGAGAGTACCCTGAGCTACCGGTCTAGCCTTGTTTGAATGACTAACCCATCTTCACTTTGCTTGTTCTTGAACACCCATTTGGTCCCAATGATATTGTGACCTTGAGGGGCTCAACAAGGGACCGGACCTTGTTCCTTTCAAAGTTTTCCAATTCCTCGTGCATGGCGTTAGTCCATGACTCATCGAAAGAGCATGACAAGCGTCTTTGGGCTCAAACGAGGCAACAAAGCGAGAATGGAGACAGAATAGAGACATGCCGTTTTGAGCAGTGACTCGCTCAAAGAGATCTCCAATTATCTGCTCTGAAGGATGGTCCTTTTGAATGTGTCTTGGAGGTCGGGGTGAGATGAAGAAGTGGCCTCTACCTCATTAGCGAGCGAGATAGGGACAGAGCCACTAGCTTGAAGAAGCGAAAGGTAAGGGTGATCTCCTCGAGTGCGGTGGAAGAGGGCACCTCAAGAGGAGGAGAAGGAACTGGATCGGGTAAACAACCCTCATCTCCATCCTCCTCATCGTCCACAAAGATGGACTCGGTCGCTCTAAGGAACACGAGATATCGGGCCTAGTCCTGGGTGGCCTCATCGAAGGTCACCTCCTGAGTTTCTAACAATTTACTAGATTCGCGATTCCGGACTCTATAGGCACGAGAAGAAGTCGAGTAACCCGTAAAGATCCCATCACAAGATCGTGACTCGAACTTATCTAGGTTCCCGGACTTGAGAATAAAACACTTGCAACCAAACACACGAAAATGCGAGGCCTGGGTTTTCGCCCATATCTCAACTCATACAGTGCGATGCAAGAGTGCAGAAGAAAAACTCATTAGAAACATGACAAGCGATAGCAATTCCCTCACCCAAAACTTCCTAGGTGTAGAGTACTCATCAAGCATCGTCTGGCCATCTCGACCAAGGTGCGGTTCTTCCTCTCCACAACGCCATTTTGTTGGGGGCGTATGGAGGCAGGCGGTGCTCTACACTGTCTCACCACAAAACTCTCAAAGTAGGAATTCTTGAACTCGGTGCCATTATCGGTCTGGTGCTCGTAATGCACAGGAGCTCAACAAAGCCTACTAAAAGACCACGAAAAGAGTAAGCGTCTCATCCTTGAGGCTAAGAAAAACACCCAAGAATACCTCGAGAAGTCATCGACCACGACAAGTACGTACCACTTCCCTCCTACTGACTGCACTCTAGCTGGTCCTACTGTGTCCATATGGGCGATTGACACAGTGCATCTGTCATAGTCATCAGATGGCGGAGGATGTGAAGCGGCAACCATTTTGCCGTGCGTGCGGCAAGGAGCACAAACAAGATCCTTGACCATTTTGAGTTTGGCAAACCACGAATGAGATCGTGGCCGCTAACTCGGGTCAGATGATCAAATCCTATATGACCAAGTCTCCTATGCAAGAAAGTCAAATCACGGGATTCAGAAGCAATTAAACATCGGAGAGGATCACGAGAAGATCCAGAAAAATCAGCACGAAAGATCCTCCCATATCGAGAAATCCATAAACTAGACTACAGAAGAATCAAGAATTTTGCAATTGTTTTCTTAAAGCTCACCTCGAAACCGTCATCAGTGGTGAGAGAGCGAAAGCGATTATCTGCAGCTTACTTACTAAGGCAACATCTTTTAAAATAAAAGAATCATTAATGCTCACAGTACCTTTAGCGATGACGCGCCCAAATGAAGCATCTCCGAAGGTGATCGTCTCATCACTGGAGCGCGGCTAGGGAAGAAAACCAGCGAGACTCACGGTCATATGGCGTGAACAACCGAGTCTACAATCCGGACCTTTCCTTCCCGGCCGGCGACCACGAGTCAAGCAGTAAAGTCTCGATCTTGGGGTGAATCACAGAGATTTTGGCACCCAATCTTGAGAAACACGTGAGCAGATGAAGTAGTCAAGCAAGGCCGACCTTTATCTACCCTCGCTCTCTGTCACTCAACAAGTCAAAAGATCTCGACTGTTCTTTGGATCCATTTGCTATGGAAGAGCGAGTCGAAGTGCGATAACATCTTGATCTCGCCATGGTAGCTATCTCGAAAGGAAAACGAGATCTACCCTCGGGGCGGCGGAGATTACGACCAAAGGGAGCATGAGGACGAAACTTCGAAAACTTCGGAAAAACCAAGTCCTCGATCTTGCCCAAAACTATCGGATGGAACAAATCTAGACCTCGTGTTGGTCTTAGGTGCACTCAAGATGCAGGTGACCACAGATGTGCCTAAGAGACTCAACACGGTCTCTGCTGCGATCTTGGCGCTGAAGCAATGATCAACTAAATGTCCATCTTTACGACAAAAGGTGCAATGATACTTCGCCTTACGAGGGGCGGCTGCGGTGGAATCACCTTCTTTGTCGAAATCCTTTGAACAAAACCCGTGACTTAAAATTGACTTTCTCGATCCACAGGCTTAGTCTTGATCACACAGTGCTATGGTTTTGAGCACGGCGGTGGATGCTTCCTCATATCCTCTGGATATCATATCCTAGACCACGATTAAATCTGCAAATTTTAGATTTGTCTAGAATGAGATTGAGCTTCTTCTTGCCTCCTACAAACCTCTCGAGAGTGTTCATAAGATCTGACACTCCCGAAGAGAGAGGTGCAAGAAGAGCGGGGAAGAAGGGACAATGAGAAGGTAAGGGAAGCGAGAAGAAGAACCAACAACGGAGGAAAGATTGGCTTGTGCACGCGGTAGGACTTTGGGGGACATCCTCTCAAGCTAGCAGATTGGTTCACGTTACTAGGCGTCTCTACCAAACCCTTAGACTTCTTCCCAAAGCACACACAATACAAGCGGATGATTGTGTCTCTAGAAGGTCCTTAGTTAGCTTCACACATTTTCATCAATGCAACCAAATCACATTTTAGTTTATTACAATGATTGCAAGGTGAGCTAACAAGGTCCTTAGAAGCATCTTGAGCCAATTTATTCTTGTGATCAATCATTTCTTGAAAGCTGTTTGAATCTGATTCTAATTCAAACAGATTAACTTAGGACAGATTTAAACAAGAAACAATAGGCTCTAGTAAGCGCGACTTGAAATTCACAATTTTGTGATCTGCCTGTTTTAGGTTCATCTTGAGATTATTACAATTTTCACAAGTTTGAGCGAGATCAAGCAACATGGTATAAAGACCTCTAAGCGAATTGTCCTTAACCTCACATGAGGTGCAAGCGGTAGCCTCAATAGTAGTGGATGAAGGAGGTGCTACCCTACTCATCTCTAATTCAGAAGAAGGCTAATGTTCTCTACCTTAATCATGTCAAGTTCGGAGGACACACTATCATGCAAGGTCCTTAGTTTTCCATGTCATCAAGCAAAGCACGACAAGTGTCACAATCATCACGGGAGGGAGCGGATGTAAGTAAAGTAAGCTCCGTGATAGTCTAGCTACTTCCTTCTCCAACCCAGAACACTTAGCCCTAGACTTAGCATGAAATCTACCTAGCTTAAGAAAAGCATCATTAAGCTGGTCATAAGTGGGACTAACCTCGTCGAGTCGAGATCTGACTCATTGTCGCTCGATTCGCCCCGAGGCCATGAAGCACATCTTGGAGAAGTTCTTGCCGTCGTCCTTGGGATCATGATCGTCCTTCCCATCATCGTCCTCCACCCCTCCACCTCGCTGGTGTCCAGCTCGTCGAGGCGGTGAGGGCGCGATGGAGCAACTTCTTAGCCTTCCCAAAGTTGCGGAACTTCTTCTTGCCTTGGTCAGTCTTTGAGGGCTTCATGTTGCGGTTCTTGTCGATGTAGTCGTTCTTGCTTGAACCGCCATAGTCACCTTTGCCCTTCCCAAGCTTGGGACAATTTGCTCGGATGTGGTTGGGGCCACCACACTCGAAACAAATCACAGGACCTCCTCTTTTCCATCCCTCCTCCTCTTGTAAGCATGGGAAAACTTCCGAGCTAGGAGGGCTAGTTGCTTCATCCTCAAGTCGCTCTAGCGATCATCGGTTATGTCACGAGAGCGACTAGGGAGAACCCACGTGTCGACTCGAGAAGAAGATCCGAAGTGGGATCGGTGACTAAAGCCATCATTGTGACTTCGACCTTGAGAGACAATGTCAATCTCGTGAGTCTTGAGGCGCGAGTAAAGCGCATCAAGAGTCGAGTCGAGAAGGTCGTGCTATCTTTGATGGTAGTCACTTTCATCTCCCAAACACGAAGATCAAGTCGCGAAAGCATCATCGGCGTTATCCGAGTCGGGGTATGTAAGACCGACCGCTCGGAGGTTGCTCAAGATTTTGTGAAAGCAAAAGCACTCGTCTAAAGATTCACGACAAGCATTTCAAATTTCTTGTACTCACGCTTGGCTGGTCTTGTCGAACCGTCTTAATCAGTGGTGCCCTCATGGTATGCATCGAGGTCACCCGGATGTAAATGGCGAAATCAAATGAGAAATACGATCAAACTCATACGCTTAAACCACGAATGATTATGTTCCTTGCCTTAGCATTTGCCTCAACATCGACCATGTTTCCGGCATTGATGTTCTCATCGGCGAGAGCGACAAATCTAACCTTCACCTTTCTCCGGATGGCATACCCCGAGCACGGATGTAAGTTTCCATTCGGCTCTTCGGAAGGGTAATCCGGACCATCAAAAGCTGGAGGCTTGGTGGAATACTTGTCGTTGCCATGGCTCAACCGACCGGTTAAGATCTATCAAGAAGAGCTAACAGGCTCGATACCAATTGAAGGACGAAATGGCAGCGAGAGGGGGTGAATGGTGCTTTAAAATTAATAACTCCCCTTTGCTGTAATTAAATAAGACCTACAAGGTCCTCTGGATATCTAAAGAAGAGTGAAGCAAAATCGAGAAAGCGAAACGAAGTTTGGTGATTACGGAGAAATCGGACGTTCGATTTTACGTGATAGTTCCGCACTCGGAAGTTCGGGGTTGATCGCGGAAGTTCCGCTGCGATAGTTCCGCCTTGGACAATCGGAAGTTCCGATTGTCTGACCAAGAACGATGCGCTCGGGTTTTCCCAAAAATCCAAAGTGCTAAATCTTGAATGCTCTTCTCGGTCAAGTTTCACGAGGATATCATCCTAAACAACATCTTGACCTCATGGAGAAGAATCGCAAACAAAGATTCAAAATCGAGCCAAAAGCGGTTTCTTGAGAAAGGGGCAAGAAAGACCAAAACTCACAATATGCACGATTCTCAGATTCTCGACATGAAACTTTGATAATAGATTAGCAATATCAAAGCGATTCTAGATATGAAGATTCAAGCTATTTCATAAGGCGAATCAAGAGATACATCAAAACCCTAGCTATTCAACATGAGCAGAGAGAAGGAAGAGGATATAAACAAGTAATCAAAACTCGAGTTTCATTGATAGATATCAAATGTTTACTGAGATGGAAACATAGAGGAATGATTACATAAGATTTGAGATCATACTCTCCTCTCAACAAGCTCTCAAAAAGCAAAACAAATCCTTTTTAGAGCTAACCCTAATTTTCTCACAAAAGGTCTAACCCTAACTCCAGGGTTCTCCCCTATTTATAGCCTCTGCTAATGGGCCTCCAACCCATTAAGCCCGCTATACCCGAACGGAACTGCCTCCACTTTTGCCGCTTTGCGAAAAGACCCTTTCGCCCCTTGCGCACCTTTCCGAAGCCTCCGTACACCTTGTCGTGCACGACTGCGCAACCGCTTCAAGATTCACGCCGTCTTGACACATCCAGGCCGTTCGACCTCAACGCCTCCGGCGCCTAGTCCGGTCCACGTGTCTCGCCACGACTCCATCTTGATGCCTGCGATCAACACGCACAAAAACACATCACATAGCATTGCACAATATCATAGCATCAATATTTGTATAAGACTCAAACTCATACAAAATCAAAATCACAATTTAACCTTCTCTGCACAGTTCTGGACATAATCGGAAGTTCCGCACTTACCACAGCGGAAGTTCCGATTTCCGGAACATCCGCACTTGTCAGAATTATCGGAAGTTCCGTGCTTACCACTGCGGAACTTCCGATCTTCGGAACATCCGCACGCCCAAAAATTCTATTCCGATTTTCGTCTCAGAGGAATCTCAATACCAGTATTATCGGACACTCCGCTACCCCATGTGCGGAAGTTCCGATTTCCTTCGGCCAAAGCAAAACCGGATAAATCGGAAGATCCTATTTTCAACACCGGTAGTTCGATTAATGGAACTTCCGCTCCATACACAGGTAGTTCCGATTTCCTGACTCGACCGAAACAATCCAAGCCAAAACCTCAACTCTCAATCTAATCAACACACTTGTCAAATACTCATCACTCAGAGTGGAGGACCTCTCACATGGTCTCTCAATTGTATTCTCAAATTAGTCTTTAGTCTAGGTTACATATACTCATTGTAATAGCCAGTTCGTAGCAATAAAGAGCAGCCCCATTACTTTCAAGAAGATACGCACTATTTTCCTCTTTCTTTTCATATATTCATAAGATCGGCGATTTGATCGTCGACATATAGCTGCTAGGAGATCGGATAAAGAGGTTGTTTCATTGGCATTCCTCCACACATAACTACAGGCCTCGGAGGTACCCAAGCAGCATGAGGAGGATTCGAGATCGATTGCGTACGGCTCAATCGAGGCAAAAGAGCTATTCAGATCGTCGTCGTCGTGAGTTGAGTTTTGAGCCTAATGAATTTGTTTATCTCAAAGTCTCTCCCCTGAAGGGTCATCAACGATTCGGCGTCAAAGGCAAGTTAGCTCCTCGTTATGTCGGACCTTACCGCATCATCGAGAAGAAAGGAGCTGTTGCCTACAAGTTGGATCTACCTGCTGCACTTGAGGGAGTACATGATGTATTCCACGTGTCCCAATTGAAGAAGTGCCTTCGTGTTCCTACAGAGGAAGCTCCCTTGGAAAGTCTCGATGTTCAGGAAGATTTGACCTATAAAGAACGTCCCCTTCGTGTCTTTGAGGAAGCTGAATGAAGAACGAGGAATCATGCCATCAAATTTCTTAAAATTCAGTGGACGAATAGTTCCGAAGATGAAGCTACTTGGGAAAGGGAAGATCGTCTCCGTGCAGACTATCCATCTTTCTTTACCAAGTGAGCCAAATCTCGGGACGAGATTTTTGTAAGGGGGGGGGGAGGTTTTGTAACATCCCAATTCTAAGTTCTTGCTTCAAATGTAATAAAATGAGTAGAAATTAAAACTTTTCTTGCATCTTGAAGTCCTTGAGCATTTCTGCTAATGATTGCTTAGTAGTCAATGGCTATCTTATTCGGATTCTTGCTGTCACTGATATGTGGGGCCGAGCACAGTAAGCGTGGTGTAAATCCTGATTTTCGTAGTGTATGACATGTGGACCCCACCTGTCAGCCCGGATTTTCTCTTCGGTTCATAAATGGAAAATGCAATGTTTAAGGGGCCCACTGGTCAGTGACCGTGGCTAGCATCGGCTGGGTATAAATAGTCATTTAGGATTTTGTGAAATCTGAAATGCTTTATTTATGAACTGAAAAATGCATTAACTTCAAAATTGCATAAGTAATTCATTTTAACTCCAAAAACAGTGAAACCACTTTTGTTATTTTTCATTTTTATTAAAAATATATTATAAAATATGTTTCAACCTTGTTTCTATCTCAGAAAACATGTTTTGTAGAGAGTGCTTCAAAAAGGAATTATTAATACATTATAAATTGCTTTTGAATTTGAAAATGCATAACTATTTCATAAAAACTCCAATTGAGGTGAACCAAATTATTTTGGTCATGTAGTAATATTATATATCCATTTTTGTAATCCTCATGTCCACCACTACTCCATAAAATTTCATGAAAGTTTTAAATGAGGTGAAGAGCGACACATTATAATTAATTTAGATTTTTCTAAAAATTAATTTTCAAACGTATTTAACTTCTGTATAGAGCATCCAAATGAATTAATTATTTTTTCTAAATTCATCTAAAATCATGATTTTCATTCTGTGAGTTTTTCATAATTTTTGGATGACTTTGTATTTTGGGGTCTTTTCGGTGTTATTCGTTCTTATTGTGCTTTCGATTTCTTTCGGTAGGTTCAGACGATATTATTGATTACGAGAGCGCTACTCTGCAACAAGAGGGTAATCCACAGCAAGGCAAGCAGTTTGATCATGTTAATTCCAATATTTTTCAAGTCTAATATATTGTTTGCAACTTGTATGTATGCATTGCTATGTTCTGTTAAATTATGATTAGTGGATCCTATAGTTGCATAATCTGTAGGAATTAATTATCCTCTACTACCTGAGCCTAGGTTATTTGCTGTTATTGGAGTTCGTTGGATGAGCTCTTGTCACTTAGTAGATTGCGATTTGAAATTGCTTAGAAATGCTTAGTTTCGGTAGTAATGGGCGATCATCCATTTAGTCGATGGTCTTGATCACACAAATCTAATTATTATTCCTTTATGCCCAGCACTTGTGCTTTGTTATTTTATAAAGTCAAAATCTGAAAATGAAAAATTGATTTAGAGAGGGATATGGGACCTCTCTTGACTGAGTACTTTGGTGTGTGTTAGCTCCGAGTCACAGGAGGGGGTTTGTGTGTGTTGGGTGAAAAAGGATCTGTGTATTGTGTTAGGTGTGTGGTGGTGGAGTTCCGGGTAGGTTCTCCACCTCGAGGGGCATCGTAGTTGTCCAAGGCTTTACCCGCGTGAGGTAGTTGACCGAGGCTTTACGATGACTTCGACACAACGTATGAGTTTCTATCTATACGGGCGACTCGCAGTTAATGCATAATGTTGGAAATATCTCGTAGGACTTAGCCGTGCCGGCATACCTACGGAAGTGTGCATAATAACTTAGCAAAAAGGCGGTCTGGCGTGTGGGTACAGTGGTACACCCCTGCAGGGATAAAACTATTCGAATAGCCTCGTCCTAGGTTATGGAGGTTAGGTTTTGCAAGAGTTAGACTTCAACCTTTCTAATTAAAATTTGACATGGTTGGTTTGAATGGGTAATTCATGCTATTGTTGTGGTGACTATTGGGTTAGTCACTTCCAGGATGTTGTTATCATCTATCTACTGTTATTATGTTGTCATTTACTGTTATTTGAACAATAAAAACAGATTATAAACTTGCTTTCAAAATGTACTACATTATTGCAAATAAAGATTACTTTGTGCTGAAAATGAAACATTGTAACAGCCCAAAATTTCAAGTTTGGTTAAAGTTTAAAATTTATTTGGAATTGTGAAATTTCTGAAATTTTCCTTAAACCATTTTAAGTTAAAATAAATTTATTATCAAAATATATTAACAACTTTAAGTTGGAACTATTTTATTTAAATCCAGAATAATTCTAGAGACTTCTGTCAATTTTTCTAGAATTTTTGGGATTTATTTGCTATTTTCTAAGCCCTTTTTGAATTAACCGGATTAAATAAATTAAGAAATCAATTTAAAATCCCGAAAATAGTGTCGGGCCGAATCCACCACTGTGCGGCCCAAAACTATTTGTTTTCCAACCCATTTGGCCCGCCCGCTTGATCCATCTATTAAATAGTCGGATTAAAATCAAACGGCCGGCCAGCTCCATTCTCTCTCTCGCTCTCTCTTGCGCGACCCGCTGCCGATCCGTTTCTCTCGCTTCCACGTGGGCCCGCGCCTGCGTCTTCCCCGCCGCCTTCGTCTCCGCGAAGCCGCCCACCTGACCGCCATTAGCGGCAGCGCCAGGCTCGCCAACCGCCGCCTCAACCGCCTCGCTCCTCCGCGTCCTCGCGCACGATCCGCGCCACCTCCGCGACCCCACCTCTTGCCCCCTTCTCGCGTGCTTCGCCACGATCCATAGCCGCCGCCGCCCGACCTCCACGTCGCTCGCCACCTCGGACCCCTCGGCCCCTATAAAAGCAAGCCGGGCGCCCCTTCTCACTCATTCCGCCGCCACCACGCTCTCCCCTCTCTCGTGTGCTCGCGGTTTGAAGCTTCTTCGCCGCCGACCACGAGTTTGGAGTTCCATTTGCGCCGCGCCGTTGTAATACTCGGAAATGATCGGTAGAAAGAAAGAGGTCGGAGAAGCGAAAGAAATTGTTTTCACGGAAAATTCCATTCGTCGGGGTATTCGTTAATATCGAGCAACTTTGGGCATGATTCGCGACCAGGAGGCCCGATAGTGGGCGGCCGGCCCACCTAGGGGCGGCCAAAGGGAGCACCCTTTCTCCCCCCCCAAACCCTATTCCTCCCCTTTTCCCCCAAGCCGCCTCTCCTCCCCTTGTGCCGCCCCTCTCTTCCTCCCCTCCTCCTAGGCGCCTCCCTCTCCATTGGTGGCTGCCATTGGAGATCCCGAGCTGCACCCCGTTTTCAAGTGTTCCTCTTGGTTCTTCCTCCGTAGGCGATTTCATTCCAATCGGGTTCGTGGAGTTGGAGCTGGCCAAAGAAGGAGAGGGAAGGCTTTGGGAAGTTGTTCCTCATCGTTCTTGGGTCTACAAGGGTAACGAGAGACCCCATCGCTGTTTGATTGCGTTAGAGTTGTCGATTCCATGTTTTTGATAGTATTGCGTAATCTCTGTTAGTAGATTGGTTCTGTACAGTATGTTGCAACTCGGTTTTGGGTGTCTTAGAGGCAGAATTGGATGATTTCGCCTTCTAGAGTTTTTTCCTTATTTCATTAGCTTTCTTTTGGCACCTGGATCACGAATTTTCACCCAGTAGATTAAAAGTTATGGCTGTTTTACTACGCGCTGGTCTGTCTGTCAGAACTGATGGGTATAGTCAGTTGCACCTAGGTTTTGATCTAGTTAGAGTCAGAATCAGGTCAGCCACCCAACTAGGTTTTGAAGATAATTTCACCATGTTTCCAGGCTGATACAAATCACTTTATTTGGATCAGTGGTTTAAAAGTTATAGCATTTTCTTTAGGGCTGTTCAGATTTCTGGGCAGACTGCAGTTATAGTTTTTCAATGGATGGTTAGACCTCTGTAATGGCCGAATTAGAGTTTACCATCAACTAGAGTTTTGTAGCCTGTTAAGTTAAGAAAATTTGAGCACTGGTTTCAGGTCTTTTGGACTTACGGTTTTTATTGGTGAATTTTCTAGTAAAACTGCCAGATTGGGGTTAATTGAAATGATTGGGTAGATTGATCAAATTGAACTTTTATTTGGTTAGTTTGGTTAGAGATTGAGGAGGACACGCGTAGCATTTTCATACTAAGCTTGTCCTCATTTCCATTATTTTATATGGTAGGCGGTGAAGCGGTGAGTGGTGGGGTATCTCAATTACCTTCCAACCCGTTCTTGTGGCGAGCAAGTAATTTGTATTCAATGTTTGATGTCATGTATGATGTGTGAATGAATGTTTACATTTGTTCGTAATTGTAGATGAATGCCATGTGTTCTTTTCATTTATGATTACTATTCAATATTGACATGTGATGATCATGACATGCATTCATTATTTTGGTAAGACCCATCAATTCGGTATGGGCATTTGAAATCCCATCAATTCCAAGATGGATGCGTGAGTCCACCATTCCAATGTGGGCCACGTTACGTGAGTCCACCATTCCAATGTGGGCCACGTTGGACGATCGTATAAACGTTCTTCATCACGAATACTTTAAGTGAACAAGCGGTGCTTCACTCGCTATCTGCGATATATCTTTGCATTATGTCCATTTCCTTCAATGCACCATCCACTTCATCCAATCATAAATTCGTTTCGATAGTTGTTCAAATTATGATTGTGATATATTGCGCAATGTATGCTTGATTGTTACATCTGATTGCTTCTTTGAGTCTTTGGCTCATTCTTGCTTTATTGTCTTATTTAGGTAAATGACAAGGAGGAATGATCTTGTGGAGGGTAGTTCATCACGTTGCACTCACTATATTATATCAAACAACTTGAGGACTTTTAATGTCTTTATTTATGATTTGAGTTGCTTTGTAATAAGCCAACATGGTGTGTTTACCATATGTTCTTTGAACTATTTTACTTCCATTTCGTTGATTAAGGCTTGAGGATGAATGCTTGTTTTCATATATTCACAATAATCGCTTCATTTTGTTATGCTACTTGATGTTATTCATGTGACGAGTAGAGATTGTAGGTGACATCTTGACTTCCTTATAGTGAGGTGTTCTGTTGTAGGCGCCGCCCTCACCGCCGCCACCAACCGCATCGCCGTGACACCGCTGGCCGGTCGCACCTCGCCTTGGCCGGAGGACCCTCGGGCCGCCGTCTCGTCGTCACCCGGCTTCGCGCGCTTATCTCTCACCGCCGGCCGCCTCAGTCCTCGTCTCGTCAGTGGGTGAGAGCCTCGAGTCCGACTTCCCTCCCTCTTTTGCACACCGCACACGCCGCGCTATGGCGCGGCGACCTTGATCCCAGCCGTGGCTGCTCTGCCACCGTGGCTTTGCCACGCGCACCTCGTGGGCGCCACCTCGTCGGGTCAGGCGTGGATCCGACAGCGCCCAAGTCGGCGTCACACCTCCCTCGGTAGAAGCACGTGAGCTGGGTCCATGTAAACCGAGCCTATGACACGTGGGGCCCACCGGTCGAATTATTTTAATTTCGAAAATCGGAAGGTGGCGTCGGTATTGCGCAATAAATGATTTTCTTTAGAAATTTAAATAAGAAAATTTCAGAATTAGGATTAAATTTGTAAAATTCATATCTTTTGCATCTTAACTCCAAATTGAGTGATTCAAATTACTAAAATTCTAGAAAATTATTATCTAGCTAAATAAAATAAAATAATTTCATTTTGATTTGGTTTTATTTATCTTTTTTAATATAGTTGAATTTCTTTTGATTTGTTGTATTTTCACGTTTAGACTTCGACGATTCCGGGGATTTGGACCCTATTGAAGATTTAGAATTTCAAGACTTCAACGAAGGCAAGTTACACTTTGACCATGTTGACCCTAATATTTTAAAGTTATTTATTTCAGTTTCTAAATAATTATTGCATGCATAGTTTTAATCAATTATTTTGCTTCCCGTTTTAAATGCTTAGTTATACCAATTCTTTTGTATGGCCAATGTGAATGTTGGAAGTCATTCCTTGTCACCCTTAGATAAAATTTATACAAAGTATATATGCTTAGCAAATGCTTAGGTCATGATTTGAGTTTTTGGGGAATTTAGCCAAATCAATTCAATTTGATTTAAAAAGTTTAATCCATGGTATTATCTTACCATGGAGGTGCAGTAAAGATGGTTTTAATCAAAATGAAAATGATTTGGACTTGGGCGAAATGGAGGAATGGTGGGTGCAAGTTTATGCACGGGTTTAATCTGGTTAGGATTAAAGCCCATGGTTTGAATTGAAAGTCGCCTAAGTCGGTTGAGGACCGCCTTTGGCGCATTTTGCTCGCCTATTCGTACTACCACTTAGTGCGTGTGGGCGAGAACTGGCTTAATAATTTGGGATATTCCATAGATATTCGTGCCATGTGTATGAGTGGGTGTCGATTAGGCAAGCCAGTCCCACTGGCGCAAGAGGGCTCCTGAGGATGGTTAGTCAAAGGAGGCGAAACCTTAGCGACCATGAGTACTTTGGGGTAGAACATTGTATGACCTTGTGATAGTTGCTTAGTCGCGCCGGGCGTGTAATGGCCGACATGTTAAGCAAAGCTGTCTCTGGTGGGTAAAGTTGTACCAACTCTGCGAGTAAAATCTATTCGAATAGCGCGTCATGATTATGGACATGCTAGCAAAGCCACTCCGAGTTAGACTTATTTTTGGTTTTAAAAATGTTTTAAGCAGTTGTTTGGGAAAATTTATCCTTGTGGAAAAATTGGGCGGTTAGCCATAGGAGGTATCCTTCACCATCAAATATGGAGGTTATCCACATTGAAACTTTGTCATTTCTAAATTTGATTTTAGGTAAGATATAAAAATGGCCTTGAAATTAATATTATTTAAAATCAAAATGCCATTTTATGCAAATAACCTGCCATTATCCCTTGACTACTTTATGCATGCATTACCATTCAATATTGGGTGTGACTTGCGGCTATTGTTGTAGTGCTCATTCTTCTTTGAATATCTTTATTAGGAGAAGACTTCTACCGGGCGGTGAGGACAAGCGTTTAAGTGCGCCCCAGACGATTACTGTGGAAAATTGTTCGGCCTACTACTCTTGCTTTACTTCCATTTGTGCTATTTACTTAATTATTATTTGGCCATTGGGCCCGTTTGTATCAACTTTGAATTACTCTATTAATGAAATCGTGATATGTTTGTGATACCATTTTGTAGCTGTGTCTGTTGGAAATCTGGACTAGTGTTTGAACACGGAGGATTCGGGATCCTTCGTTCCGGTCAGACAAAAGTGGTATCGAGCCATATCGATGTAGGTCGTAGCCTTAGAACTGTCTTAAGGATTTATTTCCAAAAATTAAAACTATTTTGAGTCCGTCGAGTCCTTCTCAGCCCTTCCTTCTAAAAAGCTTCTCGACTTATCTCTTTCTCAAAAGTATAGATGGTGAAAGACCCTTGCTACTTCCCATGGAGTTTACATTGGATATTGGGCGAGATTCTTTGGGAGATGATGCAACACACGGAGTACCATAAAGGCCGGACTACCAAGGCTACGAGGCGAGATGGAAGGGCGACCCTCCGGAGAGTCGAGTCTTTGCTCTCGCCGACCTTGCGGGGCGCACCCATTTCCACGTTTTCCATGCCCCGATCGAGACGCGATACCTTGATGGCATCGAGATCAATGAGAAGCGATCCGCCATCTCCGCTATATCTATGACCCTACTTTCAAGGCACGGGTTCCATTATCACCCATTGTATATTCGACCGAGTTGATGACACTTTCCGCTCGGCCTGGCGAGATCTTCCCGGTGGCGCACCAAGTGGACCTAGCAAAGGCCATGGACTATGCATATGGAAACACCACAGAAGACTTGGGAACGCCCAAGATCGACTACGAGAAGCGGAGGAGAGGTTAAAAGCAGAAGAGGAGGCGGCTCGCTACAAAGGCGGCGAGGCTAGCTCTAGTGAGTTAGATTATACCCTAGTACCCCATAGTTGTTATTCTGTAGTGCGATCATTAGGCGAAATTATGAGCTATCAATTCCTTTGTGGTAGCCATAATTTACATTGAACAAAAGTATTTAATAAGAAATTTCTTGCAAAATTGTTCTTTATTCTGAGTGCTTTGCGTGTTTTTGGGCTATTAGAATTTACCCCTTTAGATCTTCCTCTTCCTTCTAGCTCGTCTAAATCTTGGAGTTCTAGAAGATGGTGACAACTCGTACCGGCAGCGGTAGTGCCCGAGGACAGAGCAAAGGGTATATTCAACCAAGTACATCACCTTGGGGAGCACCAGTGCTATTTGTCAAGAAGAAGGACAATAGTATGAGGATGTGTGTGGATTACAGATCACTCAATGAGGTGACGATCAAGAATAAGTACCCATTACCCAGGATTGATGACCTGTTCGACCAGTTGAAAGGAGCAAGTGTTTTCTCGAAGATTGACTTGAGATCTGGCTATCACCAACTGAAGATCAGACCAGAAGATGTTCCGAAGACTGCCTTCACCACTAGATATGGACTGTACGAGTTTACAGTAATGTCTTTCGGCTTGACGAACGCCCCTGCTTATTTCATGAATATGATGAACAAAGTGTTCATGGAATTCTTGGATAAGTTTGTGGTTGTCTTCATCGATGACATCCTTATTTATTCAAAGACCGCAGAAGAGCATGAGAACCATCTCAGGATAATTTTGGGAAAACTCAGAGAGAACCAGCTTTATGCCAAATTCAAAGAAGTCACGAATTTTGGCTAAGCCAAATGGCATTCCTTGGACATATTGTGTCGGCGGGAGGAGTTGCGATAGATCCGACCAAAGTTGAAGCGGTGTTGGATTGGAAACAACCAAATCATCACGAAGTGAGAAGTTTCCTTGGATTAGTGGGTATTACCGCGATTCATTGAAGGATTCTCCAAAGCAGCAAAACCAATGACACAACCGAAGAAGGAGAAGAAATTTGAATGGATGATACACGTGAGAAAAGTTTCCAAGAGTGAAGGCGAGACTAGTCTCAGCCCAGTATTAGTCCTCTGGGATATCCACAAGGATTTTGTGATTTTCTGACGCGCATCTCGCTTGAGGACTCGGTTGTGTTTTGATGCAAGATGGCAAGGTTGTAGCTTATGCATCTCGTCGGTTGAGGCCTCATGAAGGAATTACCCGACTCATGATCTTGAGTTAGCGCAATTGTGCATGCTTTGAAGATCTGGCGGCATTATCTCATTGGCAATCGTGTGAGGTTTTCACGGATCATAAGAGTCAAGTACATCTTCACCCGATCGACCTTAACCTTGACGAGAGAAGATGGTGGAATTGATAAAGGATTATGACCTTGGGATTCATTACCATCCGGGCAAAGCAAATGTGGTTGCGAGATGCCCTAAGCGAAAAGCGTGTTGCAACACCATCTTAGTTCGGAGAATCGGCCAGAGTTATGCGAAGAATTGAAACATCCGAACTTGGAGATTGTTGATCAAGGGTGCGTGAGCGCTTTGGAAGTTCAACCAACTCTTGAGCGGATCGAGAGGAGCGGTTAGAAGATGAGGACATCAAAGAAATCAAGAAGAATATGAGAAGAGGCAAAGCGCCGGGCTTTTACGAAGATGAGCAAGGAGCAGTGTGGTTTGGAAACCGCATTTGTGTACCGTCGGCAAGAGTTAAAGGAGTCAATTCGAAGGAAGCTCATGAATCGCCATACTCCATTCATCCCGGAATACCAAAATGTACCAAGATCTGAAGGAAAAATATTGGTGGAGTCGGTATGAAGCGAGGAATTCTTTGAGTTAAATCGCTCGTTGTGATGTTTGTCGTGAGTCAAGGCGAGCATCAAAGACCCATTGGTTTGCTACAACCGTTACCAATTCCCGAGTGGAAGTGGGAGGAAGTTGGTATGGATTTCATCACCGGACTCCTAGGACCCAATCGGATGTGACTCCATCCGGGTGATAATTGTGGATTGACTAAAGTGGCTCACTTCAACCCGATCAAGACAACATACCAAAGTAACAAGTTAGCGGTGTACATGGCCAAGGTAGTTTGTCTACGGTGTACCTAAGAAGATTGTGTCCGACAGAGGTTCCCAGTTCACCTCTCGGTTTTGGAAGAGCACACGAAGCTTTGGGAACCAGACTCAACTTTAGTACACCTATCATCCCGGACAAATGGCGAGACGGGCGTGTCAGCCAAATTCTTGAAGATATGCTTGAGCACATGCCATAGATTATGGAAAAAGTTGGGACAAAAATCTACCCTATGCGAAATTCTCATACAATAATAGCTACCAAGCCGGTTTGCGGATGTCTCCTTGAAGCTTTGTATGGTAGGAAATGCGAACTCCACTCCTTTGGGATCAAGTAGGAGAGCATCAATTCTTTGGACGAATTGATCAAAGAAGCGAAAAGCAAAGTTAAATCAATAAAAGAACGCCTAAAGGTGGCACAGACAGTGAGAAGAGTTATCTTGATAATCGTCGGAGGAGTTGATATTTGAAGTAGGAAATTTTGTCTATCTCAGAGTTACTCCTTAGAGGTGAGAAGATTCAGGACAAAGGAAAACTCGCACCCAGATTTGTAGGACCTTACAAGATTTTGGCAAGAAGAGGTGAAGTTGCATATCAGCTTGAGCTACCAGCATCCTTGTCCGCCGTTCACAATGTCTTTCATGTTTCCCAACTGAAGAAGTGTCTCAGAGTGCCAGCGAAGAAGCACGATTAAAGCATCGATCTTCAGGAAGATCTCACCTATGTGGAACAGCCGATCAAGATTCTCGATGTGGCAGAACGTATTACCCGAAGCAAGGTCATCCGTTCATGCAAAGTCCAGTGGAGTAATCACTCCGAAGAAGAAGCCACCTGGGAGCGAGAAGAAGATCGGCCGATTATCCCCACCTTTTTGCTGACCAAGTCTGAATCTCGGGGACGAGATTCCCTTTAAGGGGGGTAGGTTTGTAACAGCCCAAAATTTCAAGTTTGGTTAAAGTTTAAAATTTATTTGGAATTGTGAAATTTCTGAAATTTTCCTAAAACCGTTTTAAGTTAAAATAAATTTATTATCAAAATATATTAACAACTTTAAGTTGGAACTATTTTATTTAAATCCAGAATAATTCTAGAGACTTCTATCAATTTTTCTAGAATTTTTGGGATTTATTTGCTATTTTCTAAGCCCTTTTTGAATTAACCGGATTAAATAAATTAAGAAATCAATTTAAAATCCCAAAAATAGTGTCGGGCCGAATCCACCATGCGGCCCAAAACTATTTGTTTTCCACCATTTGGCCCGCCCTTACGACGATCCATCTATTAAATGTCGGATTAAAATCAAACGGCCAGTACCGCCCTCTCTCTCGCTCTCTCTTCGCGCGACCCCACCTGCCAATCCCGTTTCTCTCGCTTCCACGTGGGCCGCTGCGTCTTCCCGCCGCCTTAGCGTCTCCTGGCCGCCGCCCACGACCGCCATTAGCGCGGCGCCAGCTCGCCAACCGCCGCCTCAACCGCCTCCGCTCCTCCGCGTCCTCGCGCCACGATCGCGCCCACCTCCGCACGACCCCACCTCTTGCCCCTTCTCCGCGTGCTTGCGCCCACGATCCCGCAACCGCCGCCGCCCACGACCTCCACGTCGCTCGCCACCTCGGACCCCTCGGCCCTATAAAAGCAAGCCCGGCGCCCCTTCTCACTCATTCCGCCGCCACCACTCTCCCCCTCTCTCTTGTGTGCTCGCGGTTTGAAGCTTCTTCGCGCCGACCACGAAGTTTGGAGTTCCATTTGCGCCGCCCGTGAGACGCCGCGCCCTCCGCCGCCACCAACCGCATCGCCGTGACACCGCAAGGCGGTCACGCGCTCGCCAGCCGGAGGACCCTCGGGCCGCCGTCTCGTCGTCACCGGCTTCGCCGCTTATCTCTCACCGCCGGCCGCCTCCATCCTCGTCTCGTCAGTGGGTGAGAGCCTCGAGTCCGCCGACTTCCACTCCACTTTTGCACACACGGCACCGCCGCCGCGCTGCTAGCGGCCGGCGACCTTGATCCCAGCGGCGTGGCTGCTCTGCCACCGTGGCACGCCACGCGCGCACCTCGTGGGCGCCACCTCGTCGGGTCAGGCGTGGATCCGAACGCGGCGCCAAGTCGCGCCACCTCCTCGGTAAAACCGTGAACTGGGTCCATGTAAGCCAGGAGCCTATGACACGTGGGGCCCACCGGTCGGAATTATTTTAATTTGGAAAATCGGAAGGTGGCGTCGGTATTGCGCAATAAATGATTTTCTTTAGAAATTTAAATCGAAAATTTCAAATTAGGATTAAATTTGTAAAATTCATATCTTTTGCATCTTAACTCCAAATTGAGTGATTGAAATTGCTAAAATTCTAGAAAATTATTATCTAGCTAAATAAAATAAAATAATTTCATTTTGATTTGGTTTTATTTATCTTTTTGAATATAGTTGAATTTCTTTTGATTTGTTGTATTTTCACGTTTAGACTTCGACGATTCCGGGGATTTGGACCCTACTGAAGATTTAGAATTTCAAGACTTCAACGAAGGCAAGTTACACTTTGACCATGTTGACCCTAATATTTTAAAGTTATTTATTTCAGTTTCTAAATAATTATTGCATGCATAGTTTTAATCAATTATTTTGCTTCCCGTTTTAAATGCTTAGTTATACCAATTCTTTTTGTATGGCCAATGTGAATGTTGGAAGTCATTCCCTTGTCACCCTTAGATAAAATTTATACAAAGTATATATGTAGCAAATGCTTAGGTCATGATTTGAGTTTTTGGGGAATTTAGCAAAATCAATTCAATTTGATTTAAAAAGTTTAATCCATGGTATTATCTTACCATGGAGGTGCAGTAAAGATGGTTTTAATCAAAATGAAAATGATTTGGACTTGGTAAACGGAGGAATGGTGGGTGCAAGTTTATGCAGGTTTAATCTGGTTAGGATTAAAGCCCATGGTTTGAATTGAAAGTCGCCCAAGTCGATTGAGGACCAGGCCTTTGGCGCATTTTGCTACGCCTATTCGTACTACCACTTGAGTGCGTGTGGGCGAACACGGCTTAATAATTTGGGATATTCCATAGATATTAGTGCCATGTGTATGAGTGGGTGTCGATTAGGCAATGATCCCACTGGCGCAAGAGGGGCTCCGGAGGATGGTTAGTCAAAGGAGGCGAAACCTTAGCGGCCATGAGTACTTTGGGGTAGAACATTGTAACGACCTTGTGATAGTTGCTTAGTCGCGCCTTGGCGTGTAATGGCCGACATGTTAAGCAAAGCTGTCTCGGTGGGTAAAGTTGTACCAACTCTGCGAGTAAAAATCTATTCGAATAGCGCGCGTCATGATTATGGACATGCTAGCAAAGCCACTCCGAGTTAGACTTATTTTGGTTTTAAAAATATTTTAAGCAGTTGTTTGAGGAAAATTTATCCTTGTGGAAAAATTGGGCGGTTAGCCATAGGAGGTATCCTTCACCGATCAAATATGGAGGTTATCCACATTGAAACTTTGTCATTTCTAAATTTGATTTTAGGTAAGATATAAAAATGGCCTTGAAATTAATATTATTTAAAATCAAAATGCCATTTTATGCAAATAACCACGCCATTATCCCTTGACTACTTTATGCATGCATTACCATTCAATATTGGGTGTGACTTGCGGCTGTTGTAGTGCTCATTCTTCTGAATATCTTTATTAGGAGAGACTTCTACCGAGACGGTGAGGACACCGACGTTTAAGTGCGCCCAGACGATTACTGTGGCAAATTGTTACGGCCTACTACTCTTGCTTTACTTCATTGTGCTATTTACTTAATTATTATTTGGCCATTGGGCCGTTTGTATCAACTTTGAATTACTCTATTAATGAAATGCGTGATATGTTTGTGATACCATTTTGTAACTGTGTACGCTGGAAATCCTGGACTAGTGTTTGAACACAGAGGATTCGGGATCCTTCGTTCCTGGGTCCGACAAACATACAGCCTCCACTTAAATAAGCTTGTGTGTAGCATATGTATAGGTCTGTTACTCTACACGTAAGTCTTGCGGAGTACAATTTTTGTACTCATTTGCTTTGCTTAACTATTTTGCTGCAGAGGAGGAAGGTGAGCCCCACGGGCCTCACTTTTGTGAAATGTGTTGCGGGTTCCACGACTAGCTTGGCGGTCCGGTCGGTTGCCTTGTGGGGTGAAGGCACACTGATTGACTCTTTTGTTTATGGCCATCTTATGGCACTTTTGCTTCCGCTATTTAATTAGTATTTGGATGTTGGTTGGCCGGTCGGCCCCTCTTTTGTAATAACTATCCGTTATTTATATTAACTTCTGGTTTATTGTTGTGCTTCGGTTCTATGTGAATGAATGGAATTGATACATGACTTTTTGTAAAGAGGTGTGTATACTGCATTTCTGGAAAGTATACATGTCTCGAGTCTCGGTTTATTTGATTTGTGATGCTAGGACCGGATGGATGGTTAAGCATTACAAGCCTGATAAACCGGGGTCTCACATCCCATATTCCTCTCATGTGGTTAGCACGCAATGATGCTTAGTTTTCGTGAAACAAGATGTTCGGTCCTTGTTTACCGAGGCAAGACCTTCACAAACCCAACAACACACCATCCAAACACTTGCCCAAGTCCAAATCATTTTATTTACATTTTTAGTTTTCAAACTAACATAGCACATAGTGTTGGACATAGCATAATAAAATGATTTATTTGATCAAGGTTATCAACAAAGTTGATAACCGCCCAATTCTGTCGGAATCTAAGCATGACTAAGCATTGACTTGCATAAACATTTATAAACCCTATAACATCCACCGAGCACTAACATTAGTGGGAATAATAACTTAGGGCTAGTGGTAAGTGTGGATATCATGGGGATAAGATCATGATCCTAGGATGATGTTACAATTGGCAATAGCGTTAAAGGTTTGTCGAATCACGCGTTTTTGGCTTAGCTTCAGTTCTGTCAGGTCAAAGGCGGTCTTACCGGCAAGGGTGGTCGTCATACAGGCCAGTGGCGGTCTGACTGGTCATCCCTGGCGGTCAGACTAGCCAGTGGTGGTCCGACCGGCCATAGGCGGCGGTCGGACCGACCATTGTTATTATTGGAATTTTGAGCTGGACCAAAAATAAAGGGTGTAGGCAAGAGAGGGGATTCTCATACACTTGGTCTCATAATTTTTGAAGCTTCCAGTCAAAAGATCTATTCGTTTGAAATTTCCAGAGATGTTTCAGATTTCAAGTGCTGAATTTTGGCTAAGTCCCTTTTAGGCGGTCTGACCGGCCAGGCGCCGTTCAGACCGGCCAGAGGGCGGTCAGACCGGCCATTGAATGGCGTTCTGACCGGTTTCCACTTGATTCGTCGGCTTTCGTAGCGACGATACTTGTTTGTTGAGTCAAGTTCATGGGTTTCAGTGCATATGTGTTGCATGATGCATGTTTTGACAAACGTGGGTCAAGTTGCGAAGAACTTGTTCCCGGAATCAATTTCTTAGTCTATTGTTGTGCAGGTTGCTTGGAGGACAACGATGGTCAACGGCGAGGATGATCGGGACTAGACCTGGAGAGCTGAGATTCAGAACGATCGACGATGCCGGATGAAGTATATGGATTCAAGTATGGCGCAAAATGGACAAGGATAATCGAACGGGAAGTTGGGTGCGACGGGTTGCATCAAGCGGCGCGGGGGTCGGTGCAAGTGCCATGGTGGTTTCGGTAGGAGCCGGATGGGAGAGACTTGCTGACATGATGAGAACCGTTGATCAACCTACACGTGGCGAAGTATGGAACTGCTTCATGAATATTGGACACAGTCTTTGGAGAATGATCGAGAAGGGGTATTTTGGTAATATCACTAAAATACTTCACTCAAACCATCCTTCACTCAAACGGAAAAAAGTCAGAACTTTACCAAGGATCTTCACGATATTTGATTGGAATAGGTTCCTAATATCCTAGATAAGGTGTGTTCCAAGTTTTATCAAGTTTGTAGTTGTAGATCAAAGGTTACACCTATTTGCAACTTCATTTTTGGTGATTTCACTTTGTTCATCGAGTTTGGATGTCGAGACCTTAAGGTGACCGGTCCGACCGCTCAAGGTGATCGGTCCAACCGCCATTGACATAGAGGTCAGACCGTTCAACATTTAGGATTTTAGCCTTTGTTGATTTTGGTTGTTTTGCTCCGGGCTTTGGATTGGATTCAATACAAGACTTCTGTTGTGCTTAGATATTGATCTTCATAGCTCTCATAGCTGTCGGAGAGAAAATCTTGTTGAATCCGATCTTTGTGAAAAAGAGATCGTGCTCCTATTCACCCCCCTCTAGTCGCCGTTTCGGTCCAACAAGTGGTATCAGAGCCCGGTTAGTTCAATCTTGATCTTAACCGATCACTGAACTTGGCGATGGAGAAGTACTCCACGAAGCCGCATGTATTTGATGGGCTCGACTATGCCTATTGGAAGAATCGCATGCGTGTCTACCTTCAGAGTGAAGGACATGCCATATGGGAGGTTGTTCGAGCTCTGCTCGTTTTGCCCGAGGTTACTACGCCGACTTCAGCAGCCCTCTTGGCTAACAACTATAATGCAAATAATCTCCTATATACCAGACTTGGTAGACAGGAGTACGGTAGAATCTGTCACCTTGAGACCGCGCATGATATCTAGAACATACTTGAAACCTACCATGAGGGTTCATCCCAGATCAAGCAAGTGTGTCGGACGGTCTTTAAGCGAGAGTATAACAAGTTCGAGATGGTCCTGGAGAGAGCATCGATGACGTCTTTACTCGCTTCAACATGGTGCTCAACCAGTTGAGAGCGGTTGGTACTGAATATTCTCAATCTGAGAATGCCACCCATCTCTTGGCTACAATCAACACCAAGGAGTTGGAGATGAAGGCTACTGCCATCGAGGAGAATGTCAATCTTTCTGCTCTCACTTTGGAGTTGCTATATAGCTAGCTCAAGACTCATGAGATTAAGAGAGTTGATCATCCCAAGAAGGAGAACATGGCTTTGGTAGCAGACCCTCTCAACAAATCTTCTGATTATTTTTCTGAGTTTTCTTCTGGATTTTCTAGACTCTTCTGGATTTTCTCTAGCTTATTTATCTGCTATCCATGAAGAGGAACTTGAGAGTATCCCTTAGGCTGAATTAGCCCTACTAGCCAGAAAACTCACACGGGCCTATAACAATGTGAGAAACAAAAAGAGAGGCGGCCCTGTGACCTGCTATGAGTGTGGAGAGCTCAATCATATTCGGGCTAATTGCCCCAAGATGAAAGGAAAGTGCAACCGCAAGGAGGTGAAGGCAGCTTGGAGAAAGCCTCATGGGAACAAGCCCAAGTTTGATGCCGCCAAGCTTATGAAGGTCGCTCACCGGGTCCTTGCCGCTTTGGAGACCAATCCTTGGCGATGTGGACTCGGAGCGAAGAGGATGAGGAGGAGATTCCTCAAGACAAGAAGAAAGGGAAGGCCAAGAACTTCATAGGCATGTGCTTCATGGTCGACTTCGTCGACGTCGATGACATCAATGAGGTACCTCCATCTTATGATATTCTATTTGATAGATGTGAAAAAATGTATGAGCAACTAATTAGTCAGGATGAAGCTTTAGAGTTTACCATGGCTAGGAATAAGGATTTAGAGTCACAAATTGATAATATGAAATTAGAACTTGTGAACGATAAGAGTCTTGACGATGATGAATGTTCATCCTGCCATGTGTTACATTCTGAACTTGCCAAACTGCAAACTGTTCATGATGTCGCTTTGCACCAACTTGAAAATGCTAGAACTGAGCTAATTGAAGTTAAATCCCTTGTGAAAAATACTTAGAATCTAGCAATTTGGTTGCTTCTGGTAATATTGATTCTAGCATTTGCTCTTTCTGCATTGAATGTGAACATGAAGTAAAAGATATAGGGCCTGTTTGGTATGGCTCCAACTCCCAGCTTCTTAGTTGGAGTAGGTGGAGCCATGCCAAACGGTCCAGCTCCAACAAAAAATCGAATTTGGAGTTTGAGAATCTGGAGCAGGCTGTAGTGTATTTTCTCAGAGCTGCGAGAAGGCTGCTCCCCGCATAGAGCAGTCATCCGGTTACGAAAATACCCCTAAAATTAAGATGAAATTACCCACCAAATGCCATCCAACAAAACCCCTCGCCCATCCATCCAGATCCCCACCCGTTCGCCTCAGCGCCTCCCCTCTGCGCCCGCTTCACCCCTCCGCCCACCCCTTCTTCCTCCGCCGCGTCCCCATCCCCCGCCCACCTCCCCTCCGCCCCCACCCCTTCTTCCTCCGCCGCGTCCCCATCCCCCGCCCGCCTCCCCTCCTCGGCTTTCCTCTGCGCCGCTTCCACCCGACCGTAGCCCTTCCTCGCCTCCCTCCCCTCGCCCGGCGCCTCCGCCCCCACCCCTTCTTCCTCCGCGCGTCCCCATCCCCGCGCGTCCCTCCTCGGCTTCCTCTCTGCGCTTCCACCCGACCACCACCCCACCCTTCGCCTTCCTCCCCTCCGCCCCGCGCCTCGCGCACCCTTCTTCCTCCGCGGCGTCCTTCCCCGCCCGCCTCCCCTCGTCGCGCCGCGCTCGCCACCACCACCACGGCGGCCTCCCCCGTCCGACCGCCTCCACCACTTCCCCTCGCCGCGCATCATCCTTGCCCGGCCTCGCCCGCCGACCTCGCCTCCTCCACCGCTGCTGCCCTCCCGCGTGACGACCCGTCCTCCTCCTCCTCGCCGCGCGACTACGCCCGTCGCCTCGGCGCGCGCGCCGATGGTGTGGCGCGCCTTGCCCTCCTGCGACCACGCGTTCCACACCGCTGCGTCGGCCGTGCTTCGCCAAGTCACCCTCACCGCCCGATGCGCGGGCTGCCGTCGCCTTCTCCGTGGTGATGGCGCAATCCTCGGCATGAAAGCGACATCAAAGCGCGCCTTTGCACCACCGCCATGGGGGCTCGCGCCTCCTCGTTCGCGGTAGTAAGGTAGGGTTCCATCTTCTTTGTGTAGTGGTTGTCGTAGACTTTGTATGGATCGGACGATGGCGATGGTACATTTGTTGATCCCATTTCTTTCTCTCTTTTTCAGTCGATTCTGAAGAGGAGGTTGGCATTTACGAAGCTTCCATCCATCTATTTCTCGTGTTAAGATGGAATTAGTGCGGATCCGGTCTTGTTTTAGTGTAGCATATTTCTCCTGTAGTTCCTCATTACATGGCGGGTCTATGGAATCATCACTCGAATGTTATAGGCTATATTGGATATGGTTCTGACAAGAAGAACAGACATTACCTGCTCAACAAGTTCAAGAAGTTTGTGGTGCACAATGTCTCTGAGTTGGAGCTTATCATGATGCACAACAAGTATGCATTTTGATCTTCATCAAAATAATTGATTTTGAGAATTGCTTTGCTCTCTCACGCATTCGGTGTTACATCAAGTATTTGCTAATGTTGTATCTTTACGCAAGCAGGACCTCTTGTCTTTGAAACCGCACATAACGTGTCCACAAAGAAGCGCAAGGAGATAGTGAAGCGTCTTTGCATGACTTGACATTGTGGTCACCAACAAGCTTGCCGGGCTTGCGACCGGGAGGACGAGTGAAATATTTTGAATAGTAGTAATTTGGATTGGTTCACCTGTAGTAGACTTGTCCTGGATCAGAAATTCTATTTTCCTTTCTTTTTGCTTTAGGATTTGATATTGTTAACCATCTTGCTATCGGTAATGATTTTGATTGTGGCAATGTATGATTACCATCCTATAATCTCGAGTATAGCAATTTATTTTGATGTGAAAGAATGTGGATTGCCCCTGTTTATCGGCAATGAAAAAATTATGCTTGCCACTTTTGTTTGCTTTTGCAATTGTTAGCAGTGGTTAGCAGGGCACTGAAATTTAGGGTAGTTCATTTCGTACTATAAAAGGTTTTGGAGTTCTTATTCATCTTGTAGTCATCATATATGAACCTTATAAGGCCATGCTTGTTCGGTTTACGAGCTCCATTTGCGATGCACTCGGTCAAGTTGTGCTAAAATGTACTGATTCAATCGGTCTTTATAGTCATCCTCTGGTTGTCACGATGAGAGTCTGCCTTGCCCGTCCACGATCTCCATGGGTGTTGATGTATGTTTTATTTAATTTGTTTGGAGTAAAAATTTCGAACGTGGGTGAAAAGATGGCACAACTTGGCTCAAAATGACAAAATAAATAAATATATATAAAAGCACATGATAACTGAAATCAATTTATTAAACTTCTATAAGTTAAGTAATATGAAAAAGGATTAATTCACAAAATAAGGGTAGTGCGGTCTTTTTATAAACATCATTCTCATTTCTGGAGTTGGAGCCAACTTTCTAACCAAACATCCCCTCAGGCCGCTCTAACTTGTCGTAGAAGTGGATCCAAAAGTGAAGCTGGAGTTGGAGCTACAAAAACTTGGAGCAGAGCCATACCAAACAGGCCCATAGTAGATGATGTTAGAGCTAAGTTTACTAAGTTTAAGGATAGAATTGATTATGCTACTTGTATTTCATGCGAAACCCTTAAGCTTGAAGTTACTTTATATAAGGAGAGATACGCTAGAGCCATTAAGGGTCAAACTTCTGAATCATGTTTTAATCTTGATAAAGAAAATGCTTATCTTAAGGATATGACCAGTGCAAGAAGGTCTATGACTAGTTCTGTAGGGTCTACGACCACTTCAAGAAGGCCTACGACCAATTTCACCAGTACTCGGCGAGCCTAGGACTCGTTGGGAGCAATCTACGACCAGAGATGCGCGCACAGTACTCATTGGACACAATCTACGACCAGAGATAGCATGGACTCCTCAAGACCACTCTAGGACCAGTCCTACGACCAGATCTTCGACCAAAGATATGCGACATGAATAGTGAATAAGGTGTCACATCACTGTTTTGGATCTAATAGGGCCTTGTAAGCGTGATGAGGTCGGAGCCCAGGTTGTGTACGTCTCTTTCCACGACAGCACAACCCTAGGTCAACCACCTCTCGTTCCCCCCTATATATATACAGTAGCCGTCATAGATTAGGGCGGGTTTTTCTTAGATTATTCTGCCACTTTGCAGTTTCGCCGATTGTTCGGTTTGAGGAACCCCACTTTATGAACTTCATCCATATTCGCAATACAATTCAGATTGCATCTACCTTGTTCTTGTGAGTTGCTTCGATTGCTTGCATGAACAATAACCCTCGTGGTAAGGTTGATTGCGTGCAAGCGTGGTCGATAACGACAGTCGTGCTGGTGTAGTGAATTGCGAGGTGACGGTCTGCTAGTCGGAAGCCTCAAAACGTCAACGTCCTCACGACGAAATCAATCGAACCTATCGGAAGATCGGGCTGCCGTACCTCATCATCATGTTCCTAGACAGGATGCATCCCATATCCAAGTGACCATTGCTCATGATAGAACGTTAAATAGAGTTAAGGATAGTGTGGATATCGTGGGGATATGTGCATGATCTTAGGATGATGAGTCAATTGGCAATGGCGTTGTTGGTTTGACGAATCTCGCGTTTTGAAAAAGCTCTGTCTTTATTCGGACCTCGGTGGTCGGGCCGTGGCATTGGCGGTCGAGCCCGTGGATCGATCTGATCGGCGGCGATCTTGGTCCGGCCGGCCGTGTGGCGATCCGGCGGCTCGTCGGCGGTCGGCCCGGCGAACTTTGTGGAGTTGGGGCGGGCCAAAAATAGAGTGTGTACGCAAGAGAGGAGTCTTCTACACTTGGTCTCATATTTTTGGAGCTTCGGTTAAAGTTCTATTCACTTGAAAATTCTAGAGAGTTTGGTTTCCACGATGGAATTTTGGCTAAGTCATTTTGGGCGATCGTAGGCGTTATAAAATCGGTCGAACCGGTTTGATATCGGTCGAACAAGCGAGTAAAGAGGTCGATGAATTCCACTTGTTGCGGCCTTCTTGGTGACATTGTGTTTTGGTTATGTCTAGTGCATGAGTTTTAATGCTTTAATGTTGCATATTGCATAGTTGAGCTAACGTGGGTCAAGTTGCGAAGAATTTATTCCCAGAGATGATTTCTTTGTCTATTGTTGTGCAGGTGGCTTGCAGGTCAACGACGGTCAACGGTGAGGAGGATCGGGACTAGGCTTGGAGAGCTGAGGTCCAGAACGATCATGGATGCCGGGTGAGGTTGTGTGACTCAAGCATGGCGCAGAATGGACAAATGGTTCGAACGGGCAGTTCGTTGCAGCTGGTTGGATCAAGCGGGCGGGGGTCGGTGCAAGTGCCTTAGAGGTTCCGATGGGATTCGGACGGGAGAGACTTGCCGACATGATGAGAGCCGCTAATCAACCTACACGTGGTGAAGCAGGCGATTGCTTCGACTGTTATGTGTGTGTTTGTGTCCTGTGTGTTTTGAACCTTAACAGGAGCTCATTAAGTGAACTCTCTAAACCCTAGGCCTCACTATAAATAGAAAGGGGGAGTTGGAAAACCCTCCCCAAGCACTTCATTTGTAAAAACCCTAGTTAGGGTTAGGGTTTGGAGAGGAGAGGAGAGACTAGGCTCTAGAGAGGAGATTTGTGTGTGTGCTCTTGGATTGAGCTCTTGTCCTCCTTGAGGGAGTGGCTTTACAAGCAACATCTTGAATCAATCAATGGATGTTTGTTCAAAGATGAGGTCTGATGTGTTTTCCTCTCTCTTTTGATGATTTTGGTGCTTCCTTGATCCGGTTGTTTTTTATTGGTCTCTTGACCTCTTTTACCTTGCTATGATGTGTGGGAATACTCCTAGGACCATCTAAATCATCAATCTCCCACAAGCAAGATTTGGATCAAGTTTTTCATTTTACTAGGTTTTGGACACTCCTTTGGTAAAACCTAAAAAGATCAATTCTTTGACGTGGATCTGGACGATCGTCGCTAGGAATAGACTCCATATATCCTTAGGGAGGCGTGTTCCAAATTTGGTCAAGTTTCATCGATTGAATCAAAAGTTGGACCAATTTTTGTTTTGGTTTGGGTGGTCTCTGATGGTTACGGGTGAATCGGTCAAGCCAGATTCCTAGCGGCGGTCAGACCACCAGTTGGCCGTCGGTCAGACCGGTCTACTTGAGATCAAATCTCCATTGTTGAGTCTTGTGGTTAAGGGGGTAATCGGATTCAGCACAAGGCTTCTTCTGTGCATTTACTGATCTTCTTAGCTTTCATAGCTATAGGAGAAAAGTGCGTGTTGAATTTGATTAATGCGAAAATTAAGAAAGCGTCTATTCACCCCCCGCCTCTAGTCGTCTTTCCGGTCCTACAGATAGCACTTTTGCTTTGCATACTACTCACAGAAGTGTGTCTCAGTACTAGGTTCCCAAGTCGTGTTTAACTAACCCAGTATTGAGACACACCGTTCTTTTGTGCCTTGATTTTCAGGATCACCGCGGAATGGGGAAGAACACGTGGTTCGTCGACTCCGGGTGTTCACGCCAAATGACTGAAGATTCAAGATGGTTCACCTCCTTCACGCAGGCATCGGGTGATGACTTCATCACCTTTGGAGATGATATACAAGGGCGGATTGAAGGGACGGGATCGATTAGGGTGAACGACAAATTCATCCTGAAGGACGTCGCTCTTGTGGACAAGCTAAGATACAATCTGCTTTCTGTCTCACAGCTTCTTGATGATGGCTATGAGACTAGATTTAAGAAAAATACTTGTCGTGTGCTTGATTCTGCTGGTTAGCTCGTTTTTGAGATTTCTAGAGTTGGTAGAATCTTTGGAGCTGATTTCTCTGAATCTCTTGCTGGAACTCTCAAATGTTTGCTTGCATCTTCTTCTGATTTCTGGCTTTGGCACCAACGGTTAGGTCACATTGGTTTTGATCATCTAACACGAGTTAGCAACCTTGATCTCATGAGAGGTTTGCCCAAACTCAAAGCTGTCAAGGATGTTGTATGTGCGCCATGTAGGCATGGCAAGCAAGTTGCCGCCTCACACCCATCAGTGACTATGGTCATGACTGACGGACCGGGACAATTGCTTAATATGGATACTGTTGGTCCTGCTAGAGTTCGGTCAGTCGGTGGCAAATGATACATTCTTGTCATAGTCGATGATTTTTCGAGATATACTTGGGTGTTCTTTCTTGCTTCGAAGGATGAAGCTTTAGGTTATTATCATGATCTTGTTCTTCGTTTGGCTTCTGAACTTCCTGGTGCCTTGAGAGCGATCCGCAGTGACAATGGCATGGAATTGAAGAATGCCTCGTTTGCCTCTTTCTGTGCTAAGCGTGGTGTTGAGCATCAGTTCTCTTCTCCACACATCCCCCAACAAAATGACGTGGTGAAAAGGAAGAATAGGACCATAGTCGAGATGGCGAGGACGATGCTAGATGAGTATAGCACACCGAGGAGGTTTTGGGCCGAAGCTATTTCTACAGCTTGCCATTTTGCAAATCGTGTCTTCTTGAGACCTTCTTTGGGCAAGACTCCTTATGCGCTTCGGTTTGGTAGAAAACTCTCTGTTTATCATTTTTGTGTTTTTGGAGCCAAGTGTTTCATTCTAAAGACAATAAACCTAGATAAATTTGAATCAAGAACTTCTGATGGTTTATTTCTGGGTTATCATACACATTCGAGGGGTTTTTGGGTCTTTAATGCTGAAACTAACATTGTCCAGGAGACATGCAATGTCACTTTTGATGAGACTAGCCCTAGAGCTAGATCCGATGTTTCAGGTGATTCACATGTGACAGAGAGCATCTTTGTGGAGGAAGATGAGGATGAAGCTAATACTTATCTCCCACCTGCTGTTGTTGAGGCTCCTATTCCAGCACAAGAACCTGTTGCGACTACTTCACCTTCATTTGAGGCTCCTGCTGCATCTTCATTATCAGCAGTACCTGCGGAGGTCGAGGAAACGCTATCACCCCCGGGTGCTCCACTTCACATACGGAAGAGTCACCCTCCGGATCAGTTGATTGGTCAGCATCATGAGCGAATCACTCGCTCCAGGTATCATGATCCGAGTCTCTACTCCCATTCAGCTTTTGTTGCCTCTTTTGAACCCTGCGATATATCTCATGCATTATCTGATTCGAGTTGGGTTAATGACATGCATGGGGAGTTAGAGAATTTTGAGAGGAACAAGGTCTGGAACCTAGTAGAGCCTCCTAGTGGTCATAATGTGATAGGAACCCGTTGGGTATTCAAAAATAAACAAAATAAGGATGGTTCTGTGGTTAGAAACAAGGCTAGATTGGTAGCTCAGGGTTTTAGTCAAGTTGAGCGGTTAGACTTTGATGGAACATTTGCTCTGTTGCTATATTAGAAGCCATTAGCATTACCTTACTTTTCTTTGCATCTAAGGGTTTTAGGCTGTATCAGATGGATGTCAAGAGTGTTTTTCTGAATGGTTACATAAAGGAGGAAGTGTATGTTAGGCAACCCCCGGGTTTTGAAAATCCCAAGTATCCTCATCATGTTTTCAAGCTATCCAAAGCCTTGTATGGTCTTAAGCAAGCCCCTAGAGCCTGGTATGATAGACTTAAGACCTTCATGCTTAAGAATAATTTTGAGATGGGTAAGGTGGATAAGACTCTATTCATTCTTAGGCATGGCAATGACTTCCTGCTTGTTCAGATTTATGTAGATGATATTATCTTTGATGGTTCTTCTCATGCTCTTGTTTCTAGTTTTTTTGAGACCATGTTCAGGGAATTTGAGATGAGTATGATGGGGGAGCTCAACTATTTTCTAGGGCTTCAAATCAAGCAATGCAAGGAAGGGATCTTCATCCATCCGACGAAGTACACTAAGGATCTGCTCAAGCGCTTTGAGATGGGTGACTGCAAACCGATCGCCACTCCCATGGCGACTTATTTTGGATCGGATGAGGAATGAGAAGTCGTGGATCAGCGCGAGTCTTTGCGGACATGATCGGCTCCCTCATGTATCTGATTGCCTCAAGACTGGACATACACTTCTCGGTCTGCCTCTACGCAAGGTTTCAGGCGTCTTCGAGGACTTCACATCACCAAGCCGTCAAGCGCATCTTCAGGTACCTTCACTCTACCCTCCAGTATGGTATTTGGTACTCCTGCTCTTCTTTTTTGTCCATTCGGGGGTTTTCTGATTCTGATTTTGCGGACTGTCGGTTAGATAGAAAGAGTACCTCAGGCACTTGTCACTTTTTAGGCACTTCTCTTGTCTCTTGGTCTTCTAGGAAGCATCTTCTGTTGCACCATCCACTGCAGAAGCTGAGTATGTAGCTACTGCTAGTTGCTGTAGTCAGATTTTATGGATGGTGTCCACTCTTAAGACTATGAGTTATCTTTTGCTAGTGTTCCTCTTCTCTGTGATAACATTCTGCCATTAATATTGCTAAAAACCATGTGCAACACTCTAGGACCAAGCACATAGACATTCGCTATCATTTCCTTAGATATCATGTTGAGAATGGTGATATTATACTACATTTTGTGGAGTTCGAGGCTCGGTTAGCTGATATCCTCAACAAGCCTTTAGACCCAACTAGGTTTGCCACCTTGAGGAGTGAGTTAGGGGTAATTTATCCCTGTGGGTTGGTTTGAGTGGGAGTTGGTTCTTTTCTGAGCTTACCTTGTTCATCTGATCTTTCCTTGTTCTTTTACGAACTTGTTGATCTTTTGATCTTTCTATGTTTTAAGTTTGTCTTCCATCTCATTGTATCATATTGCATTCATATGAAAATCACAAAAAGATGCATTGCAATATAAGCTTTACTACTTATCTTTTAAATTAATGAAACTTTGCTTATTACCCTCTTGAGCTTTAGTATTTTAATTTTTGCTCAATGTCATGACTAGCTCTTTGACTTGCTAGAATTATCATGTTTTCACATATATAGCTAAATCTTTGCTAAATGAGCTAGAACTTTGAGACAACTTGAACTAAAAAAAATTACAATTTGTGGATCTTTTAGCTAGTTGCACAATTAGTGATTCTCTAGTGACATTGACCCTATCAAAATTGCTTTGTTAGCTCTTGAATCTAGGATTGATCATCACTTGAGCTTTCTGTTCTTTTGTGAATAAAAAGGGCTCTTATGCAAAATGAAAATTCAAATTTCAAGACTCTCATGTGATTAAATTGTGTCAAACTATTCTCACGAGACTGCTTGTCAAAGACGTGAACTTAGAGATAGTTTGATGATCCAGACGATCTCATGGGGACTACTTGTCAAAATTGACATGAACCTCAAGTTTTGTCATACAGGTGAAGCTTAGGAAGAGTTTGTGGATGGCTCCTAGTCCAGGATCTTCTTCACTAAGATAAGTCATAAGTTGTCTTGGTTGAAGCTTAGAAAGAGTTTGTGGATGGCTCTTAGTCTAGTATTTTCTTCACTAAGATAGACCATTAATCAACATCAATATTCGTTGCAAATGAAAACTGTTGTAAAAAAATGGGTGTTTGAGGTCATTTGAGCAAAATGATTCATTTGAGGACTTTTTGTCTCTCGGATTGTTTTTGTTAGCTTCTTGATCTCACATTGACATTCTGACATGGCCATTATCACTTTAGAATCTTTGTTGATGAACTTGCTAGTTTTGAAGCTTTGCTTAAATTGTTACAATTCATCGTCTTTACTTTGAGCATTCTAGCTTAGCTTTGATATATATGTCTTAACATGATCTTGTTAGCGCTTTCAGGCTTGATATGTATTGTGTGATTATAGAAATGCTAGCTTATTCTTTTGGGTAATCTTCAAAGCTTCTTATACTAAAATATGCAAAATTCAAAAAAATAAAGCCACTCCATTGCATTTCATGCATGCTCTTTCTTATGTTTCTTCCTCATTTCTTCATTTTTTTTTTATCTCTGGATGAGAGGAAGTCGTGATTCCTTGATGACTCCATTGCCAAAGGGGGAGAAGAAGTAGCAAAAATATTAAAAGGGGAGCTATTTGGAGAAAATGAAGAAAATAAAATTTTCTGAAAAAATGATGATCAAAGTGAGGGGGAGTTTTTAATTTGCATTCTTATGATCTTATTGTCATTTTTGATCTTGAATTGCAATTCTTGGAACCTCACAATGATCACAGGTCAATTTGAACAATTGTTCTTTCATATGGACTTTAAGTGAGATTTTTGACTCTTCCTTGGAAATTGAAGCTTTCTCGCTTTCTTTTGCCTTATCTCGCTTGCTTGTACTAATCTGAAGCCAACTTGGTCATTTCCATTGCTTTCTCTTGCTCTTGGATCAAGTTGTGCCTTTGTGCGAAAATATCAAGTATTTTCATTCTCAAACCTTAAACTTTCATTTGTGGGAAATTGCCAATGTGTTCATCAAAGGGGAGATTGTGGATATCATGGGGATATGTTTATGATCTTATGATGATGTTACAATTGGCAATGACGTTGAAGGTTTGTCGATTCACGCGTTTCGACAAAATTTACGTCTTTATTAGGTCTCTGCGATCGGGCCAGGCGAGGCGTGGTCGACCGACCATCCCTAGCGATCGATCCGGTAGAAGCGGTCAAGCCAAGCCTTAGGTGGCGGTCGGACCGGCCAGTTATGTTTGTGGAATTTGGGGCTGGGCCAAAAATAGAGGGTGTAGGTAAGAGAGGGGATTCTTATACACATGGTCTCATATTTTTTGGAGCTTCCAGGCAAAAGATCTATTCATTTGAAATTTTTAGAGGTTTGGTTTCAAGGTGTGAAATTTGGCTAAGTCCTACAGGCGATCGGCCAGGCCATGGCGTGATCGGGCCGGCGGAGGCGGTCGAGCCGGCTCTTGAGTGGCGGTCGGCCGTTTTCACTGATTCGTCGGCTTTCATAGTGGTGATGTTTGTTTGTTAGGTCAAGTTCGTGGGTTTCGGTGCATATATGTTGCATGATGCATGTTTTGACTAACGTGGGTCAAGTTGCGAAGAACTTGTTCCCGGAATCGATTTCTTGGTCTATTGTTTGTGCAGGTTGCTTGGAGGTCAACAACGGTCAACAGCGAGGATGATCGGGACTAGGCTTGAGAGCTGAGGTTCAGAATGATCGAGGATGCCGGGTGAAGTCATTTGATTCAAGTATGGCGCAAAATGGACAAGGTTGACCGAACGGGAAGTTCGGTGCGACGGGTTGCATCAAGCGACGCGGGGGTCGGTGCAAGTGCCATGGTGATTTTGGTGGGAACCGGATGGGAGAACTTGCCGACATGATGAGAACCGTTGATCAACCTACATGTGGCGAAGCATGTGATTGCTTCATGAAGATTGGACTCGGTCTTTGGAGAAGGATCGAGAAGAGGTATTTTGGTAATATCACTAAAATACCATCTTGATTGCTTTTGGCTAAACCACGGCGTAAGACGACATAAGGAGAAGTGGTTTAGGTCAAAAGAAGATGAAAACGACGCTTTAAAATGCGTGCATGAGTTAAACCCATTTGTGTGTGGGCTTAACAGGTGCCCAATAGGAACTCTTCTAGAAGGTTAGCATCTACTATAAATATGAGAGGGTGCTGTAGCACCTCCTTGATTCTTTTGTTTATTTTTAAATCCTAGTTTATTTTTGAGATTAGAGAGTGGAGAGGTTTTGATCCTTGAGAAGAGATTGATTGTGTGCTCATGTATTGAGTTTTGTCCTCTTGGATAGAGTGGTTGTAAACCAGCAACAATCACAATCAATCTAGTTTGGAGTTGTAGATCAAAACTTGGACATCCTAAAGAAGGTGTGTTCCAAGTTTCATCGAGTTTGGAGTTGTATATCAAAAGTTAGACCTATTTGTGATTTTTTTTCCCGGGCTAATTTTAATTTCATCAGGCTGGAGGTCAGACCGCCCTATGTAAAATTCGACCCTCTAATTTGAGAGGTCAGACCGCTCAACTTATGACAGATTGAGTTTTTATGTTTTTTGGTTGTTTTGCTTCGGGGCTTTGATTGGATTCAATACAAGTCTTCCGCTATATTTGTATATTGATCTTCATAGCTCTCATAGCTATTGGAGTTAAAATCGTGTTGAATCTGATCTTAATGAAAAAAAAATTTATACTCCTATTCACTCCCTCTAGTCGCCGTTAACGTGGCGGCGCTAATTAAAAATTGGGCCGAACTGGGACTGCTGAGGGAATAAAACTAACACCTTCACCGGGACAGTTGATTCTGGCCGTTGGATCTTCCCTGACGAGCGCTCCGCACCCGACGCGTGGAGAAAACGCGGCACACCACCGGCCCACAGCGTCCTCCTCCCGAGACCGTACAAAACCCTCTCCGCCGCCTGGGCCGCTCTCACTCACTCGTTAGTTTAAGTGTGAGTCCGCTGCGTGTGGGCGGCGGAGGCGGCGGGGCGAGCCGCGCGCGCTCGAACCCGTCATTCCGGCCGTCCCACACGCGGTGGACGATGACCGCACCACCCGAGACCGCGGCCCTTGGGAACAGCGGCGGCGATGAGGAGGCCCGGCCCTTGGCGCCGACCCGTGCCCCTGAGCGTCGGCCGCGTCGAATCCCCCGCTTCCCGGGGCCAGCTCACCCATCCGCGCAACGTCGGCGGATGTGGCGGTTGGGGCTAGGGGACCGTGGGGCGGGGGCTGGCGCGGCTTCCGGTCGGGGGTTCGGCCGTCGGCCAAGGCGAGATCTGAGCCGCCCCGTGATGGATTTTTCACTTCGTTTTGCCTTGTTTTGATTTGGTATACTCACCACCACCTCCTCCTCCTCCTCCTCCTCTCTCTCTCTCTCTCTCTCTCTCTCTCTTGCTCGCTCGCTCGCTCAGCCTCTGTGCGTGTGCGTGTGCGTGTGTGATTACATATCCAAACCCTAAACCAAACCGAGGGCTTGGTGCCGACCCATCTCCGAACGGTCGCCGCTTCCAGATTTCCTACCTCTAAGGGGCCGCCTCCTCCGAGGCAGGGAACCATAGGGTGGTGTTGGGTCAGCTTCCGAATCGGGGGTTTGGTCGTCATCCCGAGCCCGGAGACTGTGTGGTGGTCGATGGCTATTTTGGTTGAGAAATTTTGCTTTGCTACGCCTCGGATCACCACCGTCGCCAACATCGTCATCACCATCAATCACCTCCCCCAGCTGATGCTCTTCTCTTCTATCTTTCTTGGAATGGAATTGACAAGTATGTATCCTCCTGTGCCCCCCTTCGTCCGTTCCTGTCATTCTGAATTTTGTGAATGGTGTGACCAAATTGGTCATTAACCCTTCCCAATATTGTTGTGTATTAGGTGGTCGCGTTGCTAAACAAGATTTTTAGGGGTGTTCTTCACTCCCCTTCCTGCCGGGATCGAACTTTGGACCTGGGTCTTGGTAATGGACTAGTATCTCGTTGATGGTGATCACAAAAGCATGCCTTCGGGCATTCGAGTCAGCCATCTGATGTGTAATGGGCACTTCGCTCTAGAATTAAGAAGTGGAATCCTGATGAAGGGCGATGATGATGGACCATGACTGAAACAAGGATGCCTTTGAGCAATCGAGGCACCTGTGGGTATCAAATTGGATCCCCCCTCTCCTCTCTTGGAGCCTTTTCAATCATGTGCTAATTATGGTGGCTATGTCCTTGGACGGTCATTCTTGATGAGTGATAACCAGGGCAGCTCCACTAAAACTAGAACAGGTTGATCCGGTGATAAGAGATTGTGGGGTAGCATTGTATGATCAGGCAAAGCGAATCTGAGCCCACCCAAATGCAATTCTACTACTCCCCACACACAACATGTTACATTGTTTTCCTTCCGTATTTGTGTTTGAGACCACAAACGATGGCTGTGTTTGCAAATTTTTTGTCTAACCTCTTTCATTCTTTTGTTGCATCTGGTGCACAATAGTGCATCAAATATATTTAGTCCAATTTGTTTTCAACCATTTATTCAGATGATAAATTGTCGGCAACATGATCTGCAGCATTTTCCCTATTCCGATGTTACAAACAGGCCCTAATTCCTTTCTGCATCTGACCTGCTAGTCTCCTCCCCTCTTCCATGATTCCCCGTTTGCCCGCTTTCTACTTATTCCTTTCTACAGTTCTTTCCAGTATTCTTTTGTTATGTCAACTTCGGTGTGATATTCAATCTTGTTCTCTTTTATAATTTCTTTTTACTACTTCCATGAAGTTAGTTTTTGACTGGTTTTTTCGGTAGCATTGAAGAATTTGTGTCATCAAGAGGGGCTTGCAGGTTTGGTCTTTTGGTGTATCACAGCACAACAAAGCAATGGCAAACTGGCCCAGAAGCATGCAAATAGGATGGTTTGCTTTTTGCAGGCTACCATTTGAATGCTGAAAAAAACATCGTAGGGGTGAAAACAGATCAAATATTGAGCTGATTGGATCATGGGCAAAGCATAGTATTGCCGCATGTTGGGTTGAAAATTTCTACATAATAGTTCATGATTTCATGTAGAGAGTATGACATTGACATGGTGGTGCTTCCACCATATTTAAGTAATATTTTCCTATCTTCATTTCCATCATTGTATGGAATTTTGCTCACTTCGTTATTTTTCTACATGCATGCATCTCACTTTTTGTGAGTTCATAATACAATTATGGAATTTTTTCACTGTTATTATTAAACATCGCCCGTCCTGGTGTGAACAATCTTCCCCGGCAATGGTAACAAGGACCTTGTATAGTGGTGTATGACAAAGCTTCTGTGTTGGGTGTTTGATTGAAGTGAGATCTGAGCTCTGATGGATGGTTATTTTGATTTGATTAGCATGCCGCCGCTGCCGCCATCACCATTAGCTCCTGCTCGCTCTCACATGCTAGTTTCCCTCTGTTTGTTTTAAAATTTCATACAGAACATCTTTTTTGTGTTTGTTTATTTTGTTATTAGTTGTTCTTTCTGTTCTTGAATGGCTGTGATGATTATGCTGCCCCTTGGAGATCTTTTAGCATCTCTTGAGTTGGTTCCTCGAAAATTTGTTCAGTTAGCTGTCAAACTAGAAGGGCTTGCTCCTCAGCAAGTTACCAGTTGCTGCTATATGTTGTTACTACTTGTTACTCCCTCCAGTCACAAAAAGAAGTCGTTTTGGACATTGTCACGGTTCCTAGAATGCAATTTTGACCATTCATTTCTATTGTAAAATATTTATAAAACCTACTAAAATCATAATATTATGAAAGTACTTTTCGAGACAAATCCACACATCACTTTCATGTGTCTATTCTAAATATTAAAAAAGATACTGATAGTCAGTTTATAATGCTTTACGGCACATTATGTTACCCAAAACGGCTTCCTTTTGTGACCAGAGGAAGTACATGTTACAATGAATGATTCTAGTCGATTTTTGTATGGGGAGGGTGAGGAAGAAAGTATATTACAAGTTATTGAAACCATAAACATTAACTGTTGTGATTGACATTAACTCTGATGTATTCAAGCAACATTTTCTATTTTGTTTTTATCATTCCTGATTTTGTTATGATATTGTTAGGTGTCACGAAAGTTTCTGTTTTCTCGTTTCTTTGCAGTGTATTCATGATACAACCTTTTGTTTGGTTGATTGTAGTGTTGTCATTATTTTTGTTGTTTCAAAATTTCAAACGGAACATATTTTCTGTCTTTTGATACTTTGTTATTAGTTGTTCTTTCTGTTCTTGAATGGATGTGATGATTTTGCTGCCCCTTGGAGATCTTTATCATCTCCTGAGTTGCTTCCTCGGCTACTGTTCAATAAGCTGTCAAACTAGGAGGCCTTGCTCCCTGGCAAGTTACCAGTTGCAACTATTTGTTTGTTACTGTTATTACATCTTAGAATGAACGATTCTACTCGATTGTTCATGTAGAGAGTGACGGAGGGAGTATATATTATATGCTGCTGGGACCACAAGTTTTTTTTTTTAAAAAAAAATATCCTCATAACTAGTTATGGTTGTACTTGTATGGATCACATTCTTATATGATTTCTGTCTAGTAATAATGCTGTTAGCAATTAAATTTGTGGAATATACGCCAGATAACAGGTTGATGAATTTCTAAGGATGTGTACTTTGTTAGCTTCTTGAATTTGATATTTTTGCATGCCTTCCGGGCAATTGCGAGTTGTGATTTGTGACTGCTCACGGAAGGGCCTTCTGATATCACACAAATTGACAAAACACTCGTATTCGTATAGTTTGCAGGTTTTAGTTTCTTTTTTCCCTGCATCTCCACTTTCACCTGTTATATATAGGTTTGCATCATTCTATCTTTAGGCAAGCTTACCACGATGAAGAACTTTGCCCATTTAGGGGTAGCAACAGTGTATTCTCAAATCAAAAATGGAAAACTACATGTAGAAGCAGCTGCTCTCACTATCCTATCCATCCAAATATTCTTCTAGATCCATTCGTAATACAATTAAAAAAAAACCCAGATATTTTATGAAGGCAAATACAACATGTCACTTCTACTACCTTTGCGCATTTGTTAACCCTGGGTCAACATAATTTCTTTCCCTTTTGTGTTATGGCTTTTATCTTGTCTCACCAACAATCTTTAGAACAAAGGCATTCCCCGGCTTTAGTAAGAAAGCTACAAGTTTGAAGTACATTGCCTCACAAACCATCCACACTATTTTACTGTCGACCTGGATTTCATTTGAGTGGATTTGTTCTCTTCGAAGTTGCTGATTTATTGTCACATTCTGACGCATGCCCATTTTCACTCTGAATTAGTTCAGAGGCACTACCACTAAATTATGAACAGAACATGTCATGACTTGCTTTTAACTTGATAGATGTGTTGTATATATAGTTATCAGAAACGTGGTTCGTTCGAATCATAGTATATTCGGGTTCGTAGTTCGTCATTTTTTCTTTCAGTTTTCACTATGAACACGAACCTTGTCCTCTAAACCGGTTTGGATTATACAAATCTGGTTCCGATTCGTGGTGTTTTATAGCGAATCCGGTAGCTACTTATACACACTTGACTGGATCTTTTGCATTTGAGTCACGTTTTTCTTGCAGTGTATAATTTTTTTGGTTGAACTTTGATTGTTTAAAGCGTTCAAACTTTTGCATGAGCTCATTAAAGCACCCCTATTGTATGACAGCTTCGTCTGCCAGCTTTGTGTTTCATTGCGTCATCAGTTTAAATCCAGCTTATGGCCATTCAGACAATTATAACTTACCACAGAATCACGATGCTTTGTGTGTGTGTTTTACACGAGTATAACTTGCAGTGAATGATTTGATTTCTGGTTGTGAACTGTTTACCAATGTAAAATTTGTGATGTACTAATGCTCAAATAGGCTTCAAGGCATAAGCAAGATTCGAGAAATTGGCTGTTTTTTTTAATTCCCCATAACACATTTGTCAAATCAGTTAGGAAAAGGCTGGCTTGATTTTGCTGTCACAGCCATATAAAGGGATTGTGGGTTGCCGATCGGCTGGCTGATAGAAATGCCGGCACGGCCATCAATAGTACTGATGGCCATGTGAGTTAACTGCAACCAAGCAGTGGGTTGATTCTTGCTGGGAGGACAGTATTGCGTGGGTCTGCATCTGCTTCTTTTTTTCGTTGGCATGTTTCTGCATATCGATAGGATGCACCAATAAAGGTGAAAAAAAATCACAAAAGCAGCACATATTAAGCCTTGATAGTCCTTGCCTCCTCGGTACGAACTCTGAACTTGCTAGCAGAAAAGCAACTCGGTTTATTGCAAACAAAATATCTGAACTAACTCAGAGAGCGCAATCAGAAAAGTTTTCCACATTTCAATCGATCATCGTTATGACAAGATTTACTCCAAGGACATCAAGCCAAATTGACCCTTGTCATGAAAACCTCCTTGATGTAAATTCTACAAATCTACATCAAAGAAACATGGAGATGGTCAATACAGTTCTGAAAAAATAAGATTTATACCAAGCACTAAACAACATTATCTGAAAAAGTCAATGCATAGTTCAGTCTACAAGTGATTGGTTTAGGAGATCTAAGGTGTGAAATAAAAGGAAAGGAGGGTAGCCAAATTTCCAAGCTTTGATTACCAGAAAATTGATACTTTAAACATGATTACATGAACTTCACGAAAGATTCTTGAGAGTAAGTTGAGCAGGCAAAGCACTTTTAGTCTAGAAATTTAGGAGGAATAGAAAAGAGTTGAAGAAATTAGATCTCAGAAAGTAGAGAAGTTATTGGTTATTGATCAAGTAACTGGAGAAAGCAAATATCAAACTTAGGAAAATCCTTGGGAGAACAACAAATGTGTTAATGTTGAATTGCAAAACTCTCAGGGGGCATGGTCGTATTATTGTTTCAAATTAAACCAAACAACCGGGCGGTCACGACTCATAGATAGGATCTGAATATTACCAAGAAAAGGTTCTTACCATAAGGGGTGCTAGCAAGTGAAATCGAGTGTCGTAGAAGAAATCACTACACTTAAACCTTCTTGAATCTGGAACTTCTCCACCCAACATGGAGATGAGCTCCCCCCCCGGCGGTCGTCCTCATTGCACGTGCACTCTGACCCATCAAAGTCATCCCCACAGTGATGGCCGGCCTCTTCCTCATTCTTTGCTTGGTCGCTTCATGGTCTTTGGAGGTCGTGGTGGAGGATCGAGGCGAGGCGTAAGGATGGAGGATGCAACAGTTCATGGTAGAGGATCGAGACGATGACACATTGGAGGCAGCGGATCAAGCTGCAGTGACGTGTTGGATCTAAGGCATTATGGTGGACCCACTCGGTGCTTAGGAACAAATAGGTTCTGATCCACTTGAACCATTGCGCGTTAGGGTCGACCCACTTGACCCGTATTGCAGGATTTTGTAGGGCGGTTCAGTGAACTATTGGGTCAGGTCGACCCATGCCCACCCCTACTGAAGCCATGTTGAGATCTACCAGAGAGATGTTACACTGGTTGCTTTTGTTGGTGATATGCTGAGGCAATCATAGAGATGATTGTATCACGTCTATATTTATGAGTTATTGAATAAATGTTATTCTGTTCCTTGGATGAACCATCATTAGTAAAAACTAACAAGTACGTGACTTGTTGGTGAAGCACTTTGACTTATATGATGTCATTCTAAATGTATCCCTGACCGAATATCACTAGTCGGAACACTAGTGACTCTATTGACTGGCACATGTATTTAACCGGCCAAGTGTTTCATTCTAAAGACAATAAACCTAGATAAATTTGAATCAAGAACTTCTGATGGTTTATTTCTGGGTTATCTTGCACATTCGAGGGGTTTTTGGGTCTTTAATGCTGAAACTAACATTGTCCAGGAGACATGCAATGTCACTTTTGATGAGACTAGCCACAGCTAGATTCGATGTTTCAGGTGATTCACAGGTTACAGAGAGCATTTTTGTGGAGGAAGATGAGGATAAAGCTGATACTTGTCTTCCACCTACTGCTGTTGAGGCTCTCATTCCAGCACAAGAACCTGCTGCGACTACTTCACCTTCATTTGAGGCTCCTGCTACATCTTCATCATCGGTGATACTGCGGAGGTCGAAAAACGCTATCACCCAGGGGCTCTACTTCACATTCTGAAGAGTCATCCTCCGGATCAGATGATCGGTCAGCTTCACGAGTGAGTCACTCGCTCCAGGTATCATGATCCGAGTCTCTACTCTCATTCTGCTTTTTTTTGCATCTTTTGAACACCGTAATATATCACATGCTTTATCTAATTCTAGCTGGGTTAATGCCATGCATGAGGAGTTAGAGAATTTTGAGACAAACAAGGTCTGGAACCTAGTAGAGCCTCTTAGTGGTCATAATGTGATAGGAACCCGTCGGGTGTTCAAAAATAAACAAAATGAGGATGGTTCTGTGATTAGAAACAAGGCTAGATTAGTAGCTCAGGGTTTTATCCAAGTTGAGGGGCTAGATTTTGATGAAACATTTGCTCCTGTTGCTAGATTAGAAGACATTCGCATTCTGCTTGCTTTTGCTGTATCTAAGGGTTTTAGGTTGCATCAGATAGATGTAAGAGTGCCTTTCTGAATGGTTACATAGAGGAGGAAGTGTATGTTAGGCAACCCCGGGCTTTGAAAATCTCAAGTATACACATCATGTTTTTAAGCTATCCAAAGCCTTGTATGGTCTTAAGCAAGCCCCCAAAGCCTGGTATGATAGACTTAAGACCTTTCTGTTTAAGAATAATTTTGAGATGGGTAAGGTGGATAAGACTCTTTTCATTCTTAGGCATGGCAATGACTTAATGCTTGTTCAAATTTATGTAGATGATATTATCTTTGGTGGTTCTTCTCACGCTCTAGTTTCCAATTTTTCTGAGACCATTTCTAGGGAATTTGAGATGAGTATGATGGGAGAGCTCAACTACTTTCTGGGGCTTCAAATCAAGCAATGTAAGGAATGGATCTTCATCCATCAAATGAAGTACACAAAGGATCTGCTCAAGCGCTTCGAGATAGGTGACTGCAAGCCGATCGCCACTCCCATGCCGACTTCGACTATTTTGGATCCAGATGAGGAAGGAGAAGCCGTGGATCAACGTGGGTACCGCAGCATGATCGGCTCCCTTCTGTACCTGACAGCCTTAAGACCGGACATCCACTTCACGGTCTATCTCCGCGCGAGGTTTCAGGCGTCTCCGAGGACTTCACATCGCCAAGCCGTCAAGCGCATCTTCAGGTATCTTCACTCTACCCTCCAGTATGGCATTTGGTATTCCTGCTCTTCTTCTTTGTCCATTCGGGGTTTTTTTTATTCTAATTTTATGGGCTGTCGGCTAGATAGGAAGAGTACCTCAGGCACTTGTCACTTCTTAGGCACTTCTCTTGTCTCTTGGTCATCTAGGAAGCAGTCTTCTGTTGCACAATCCACTGCAGAAGCTGAGTATGTAATTGTTGCTAGTTGTTGTAGTCAGATTTTATGGATGGTGTCCACTCTTAAGGATTATGGGTTATCTTTTGCTAGTGTTCCTCTTCTCTGTGAGAACACTTCTGCCATTAATATTGCTAAAAACCCTGTGCAACACTCCAGGACTAAGCACATAGACATTCACTATCACTTCCTTAGAGACCATGTAGAGAAGGGTGATATTGTGCTATATTTTGTGTAGTCCGAGGCTCAGTTAGCTGATATCCTCACCAAGCCTTTAGACCCAGCTAGGTTTGCCACCTTGAGAAGTGAATTAGGGGTAATTTACCCTTATGGGTTGGTTTGAGCGAGAGTTTGTTCTTTTCTGAACTTTCCTTGTTCATTTGATCTTTCCTTGTTCTTTTCTGAACTAGTTGATCTTTTTGAATTTTTTAGGCTTTTTAGGTTTTTCTTGCATCTCATTGTATTATATTCCATTCATATGAAAATCACAAAAAGATGCATTGTAATATATGCCTTACTGTTTATCTTTTAAATTGATAAAGCTTTGCTTATTACCCTCTTGAGCTTTAGTATGTCAATTTTTGTTCAATATCATGTCTAGTTCTTTGACTTGCTAGAATTATCATGCTTTCACATGTGTAGCTAAGTCTTTGCTAAATGAGCAAGAACTTTAAGACAACTTGAACTAAAAGTTATAGTTTGTGGATCTTTTAGCTAAGTTGCACAATTAGTGATCCTCTTGTGACATTGGTCCTGTCAAAATTGCTTTATTAGCTCTTGAATCTAGGATTGAACATCTCTTGAGCTTTTTGTTCCCTTGCGAATCTAAAACTGCTCTTATAAAAATTGAAAAATTAAAATTTAAAATCTGTGCCAAACTATTCTCACGAGACTACTTGCCAAAGACAAGAACTTGGAGATAGTGTGATAATCCGGACGATCTCATGGGGATTGCTTGTCAAAATAGACATGAATCTCAAGATTTGTCGCCCTGGTTGAAGCTTAGGAAGAGATTGTGGATGACACCTAGTCCAGGATCTTCTTCACTAAGATAGACCTTTAATCAACATCAATATTCATTGCAAATGAAAAACTGTTGTAAAAATAGGTGACTGAAGTTCTTTGAGCAAAATGATTCAATTATAAACTTTCTGTCTCTAGGATGGTCATTGTTAGCTTCTTGATCTCACATTGACATTCTGACATGGCCATTATCACATTAGGATCTTTGTTGATGAACTTGATAGTTTTGAAGCTTTGCTTAAATTGTTACAATTCATCGCTTTTACTTTGAGCCTTCTAGCTTAGCTTTGATATATATGTCTTAACATGATCTTGCTAGCGCTTTCAGGCTTGATATGTATTGTGTGATTATAGAAATGCTAGCTTGTTCTTTTGGGTAATCTTCAAAGCTTCTTGTCTTAAAATATGCAAAATTCAAAAAATGAAGCTACTCCATTGCATTTCATGCATGCTCTTTCTTATATTTTTTCCTCATTTCTGCTTTTATTATCTCTGGATGAGAGGAAGGCGTGATTCCTTGATGACTCCATTGTCAAAGGGGGAGAAGAAGTAGCAAAAATATTAAAAGGGGGAGCTTGTAAATTGCATATTATAATATTATTGTTATTTCTGAACTTGAATTGCAATCCTTAGAACCTCACAATGATCAAAGGTCAATTTGAACAATTGTTCTTTTATATGGACCATAAGTGATGTTTTTGACTTTTCTTTGGAAATTGAAGCTTTCTTGCTTTCTTTTGACTTATCTCGCTTGCCAATACAAATCTAAAGCCAACTTGGTCATTTCCATTGATTTGTCTTGCTCTTGGACCAAGTTGTGTCTTTGTGCAAAAACATCAAGTAGTTTACTTTTCAAACCTTAAAACTTACATTTTTGAAAAATAGCCAATGTGTGCATCAAGGGGGAGATTGTGGATATCATGGGGATATACTCATGATCTTAGGATGATGTTACAATTGGCAATGACGTTAAAGGTTTGTCAAATCACGTATTTTCGGCTTAGCTTCAGTTCTATCAGGTCATAGGCGGTCATTTGCCCGAGGCGTGATCGACTGCCACCTGATGGTCGAGCCGGCGATGGCGGTCAGGCCGATACGAGCGTGATCGGACCGACCATTGTTATTATTGGTATTTTGAGATGGGCCATAAATAGAGGGTGTAGGCAAGAGAGGGGATTCTCATACACTTGGTCACATAATTTTTAGAGATTCCAGACAAAAGATCTATTTGTTTGAAATTTTCAGAGAGGTTTCGGATTTCAAGTGCTGAATTTTGACTAAGTCCCTTCTGGGCGGTCAGACCGGCCAGGCCGGTGGTCAGACCGGCCTGAGGGCAGTCAGACCGGCCATTGAATGGCGGTCTGACCGGTTTCCACTTGATTCGTCAGCTTTCGTAGAGCCGATACTTGTTTTTTTAGTCAAGTTCATGGGTTTCAGTGCATATGTGTTGCATGATGCATGTTTTGACTAACGTGGGTCAAGTTGCGAAGAACTTGTTCTCGGAATCGATTTCTTGGTCTATTGTTGTGCAGGTTGCTTGGAGGACAACGACGGTCAACAGCGAGAATGATCGGGACTAGGTTTGGAGAGCTGAGGTTCGGAACGATCGACCATGCCGGATGAAGTCTATGGATTCAAGCATGGCGCAAAATGGACAAGGATGACCGAACGGGAAGTTCGGTGCGACGGGTTGCATCAAGTGGCGCGGGGTCGGTGCAAGTGCCATGGTGGTTTCGGTGGGAGCTGGATGGGAGAGACTTGCCGACATGATGAGGGCTGTTGATCAATCTACACGTGGCGAAGCATGGAACCGCTTCATGAAGATTGCACTCGGTCTTTGGAGAAGGATCGAGAACGGTATTTTGGTAATATCCCTAAAATACCGCCTTAATTACTTTTGGCTAAACCTGGCGCAAGATGACGCAAGGAGAAGCGGTTTAGGTCAAGAGGAGATACGTGAATGAGTTAAACCCGTTTGTGTGTGGGCTTAATAGGTGCCCAATGGGAAACTCTTCTAGAAGGTTAGTCTCCACTATAAATATGGGAGGGTGTTGTGTACCTCCTTAATACTTTTGTTTATTTTGAAACCCTAGTTTTGTTTTTGAGATTAGGGAGTGGAGAGGTTAGGATTCTTGAAGAGGAGATTGGTTGTGTGCTCATGTATTGAATTTTGTCCTCCATGTTGGAGTGGCTGTAAACCAGCAACAATCACAAATCAATCTATGCAAGTTTTCATGAGATGTGTCTCTTTGTGTTCTTGCTCTCTATTTTGTGATTTTAGGGCTGTCTTTGATTCTCAAGTTTTCTGTTGGTTTATGCACCCAATCTTGCTTGCTGTGACATGTGGGAACTCATCTAGGATCATCTTTAACCCACGAGCAAGGTTTTGGATCTAGTTTTCGTTTTGACTCGGTTTTGAACCATCACTCACTCAAACGGATAAAGGTCAGAACTTTGCCAAGGATCTTCACGATCTTTGATTGGAATATGTTCCTAATATCTTAGAGAAGGTGTGTTCCAAGTTTCATCGAGTTTGAAGTTGTAGATCAAAAGTTACACCTATTTGTAACTTCGTTTTTCGGGCTGATTTCACTGTTCATCAGGCTGGAGGTCAGACCGCCCAAGGTGACCGGTCCGACCGCTCAAGGTGGTCAGTTCGACCACCATTGACATAGAGGTCAGACCGCCCAATACTTAGGATTTTATCCTTTGTTGATTTTGGTTGTTTTGATTCGGGGTTTGGATTGGATTCAATACAAGACTTCTGTTGTGCTTAGTTATTGATCTTCATAGCTCTCATAGCTATCGGAGAGAAAATCTTGTTGAATCTGATCTTTGTGAAAAAGAGATCATGCTCCTATTCACCCCCTCTAGTCGCAGTTTTGGTTCAACGATGAGGATAAACATTTCTACAGTCCATGCATCTAATAGGAATAACTACCTCTAACGCAAAATAGTCATTCGAATAGAACATGCATATATACAAGTTGCAAATAAGATATTTTGTAACGAAAGTAATAGGATCAATATGATCAAAGGGGAGCTACTTGCCTTGTTGAAGATACCTGACATGCTGCTGTAGAGGATCACAATTGCACTCGTACGGATCTTCGTGATTTAACGTTCGAATACGAAAAACCAATAAGAACGCATAACAACAAAAATAACCAAAAATTTAAATATCTCCAAAATGCACAAAAATTTCACAGTATGTAGATTATGACTTTATATGAATTTAGATAAAAATATTATTTTATTTGGAGGTCGTATGAATTTTTAAAGTTAACATATTTTCTAGTATATAAAAACAATCCTATTCCAAGAGCAATATTAATGTAGGACCGGAAAGACGACTAGGGGGGTGAATAGGCGCTTTCTCAACTTTCTCGCCTAAATCAAATTCAACACGAACTTTACTCGTTTAGCTATGAAAGCTAAGAAGATCGATGGCGCCACATGGAAGCCTTGTCTTTGAATTCGATAACCCCGACAACCACCACGACACAAAAGTGGAGACTTAATCTCAAAGGGCGATCTGGGCACAGGCGGTCGGCCAAGCTACCAAGGCGGTCGGCCGACCGCGGTCAACGATCGGTCGGACCGGCTACTAATCGGCGGTCGGACCGGTGGAAATCGGTTCGACCCGCGAGTACTAACGATCTGGCAGGCGGTCGGACCGCCGTTATAAATCGGTCGAACCGGTTCGATCCGATCTTGAAAAATCAAGCCCAAATCCAAAGCGAAATTTGATCCAACTTTTGATTCAACCAATGAAACTTGACCAAATTTGAGCACACCTCCTAATGATATTAGAGACCTATTTCTAGCGACGATCCTTGGATCCACTTGCAGAATCAATCTCTCAGAGATTTAACAAAGAAGTGCGCAAACCCTAGAAATATGAAAATCTTGATTCAAGACTTGCTTGTGGGGGTTGATGATCTAGATGACTCTAGGAGTATTCCCACACATCAAAGCAAGATAAAATAGGCCAAGGGACCAAGCATAAACCTTTGAATCAAGGAAGCACCAAAATCATCCAAAAGGGAGAAGAACACAAAGGGAACAAATGACCTTTCAATTAAGCATCACAAGATTGTTGATCACACTAGATGCTTACAAAGCCTCTCCAACAAGGAGGGCAAGAGCTCACACAAGGAGCACACTCCAAACCCTAGCTTCTCCTCTCCTCTCCTCTCCTCCAAACCCTAGAAAATGAGGAAGAATACCAAATGAATGCTTGAGAGGGTTTTCCATCTCCCCCCTTTCTATTTATACTAGAGGGCTAGGGTTTCACTTTTGGGACCACTTACACATGGGACCCACACACATAACTATAGAAGCAATCGCCTGCTTCACCACGTGTAGGTTGATCAGCGGTTCTCATCACGTCGCCAAGCCTCTCTTGTCAGAATCCCATCGAACCTTCGAGACTCGCACCGATATCCGCACCACTGATCCAACCAGTATGCAGAACTACTCGTTCGATCCATCTTGCCCATTCGCACCATGCTTGTGTCACACGACCTCACGATATCCGTGATCGTTACGGACCTCGGCTCTCCAAGCGTAGTCGATCCATTCACCATTGGCGTCGTTGACACGCAAGCCACACCGCGACAATAGACAAACAAACCGTTTCCGGAACAAGTTCTTCACAACTTGACCCACGTCGACTCCATGAATGCAATATGCAACAATAAAGCATTGAAGTTCATATAATAAACACAATCAAATCAACTCAATGCCAAGAAGTTCAAGCTTCAAGTGATCGGCGATCGACCCCCATCCCACCGGTCCGACCGATTTCGGGCGGTCGGACCGATTCATAATGGCGGTCGGACCGCCCGAAAGGACTTAGCCAAATTTCAGCGTGAAAACCGAAACCTTCTAGAAACTTCAATGAATAGAACTTTTGGTAGGAGCTCCAAAATGATGTGACCACATCCGGAGACTCCCTCACTTGCCTACATAACCTATTTTGGCTCACCCCAAAACCACTTTTCAATTTGGCGGTCGGACCGGCAAGCCTTTGCCGATCGGACCTCCCATGGCCGGTCGGACCGGTCGACTGGCGGTCGGACCGCCATGGCTTTGGCGACCACAGAGCAAACCCAAAACGCGACAAATTGCAAACCAACAAAGCCATTGCCAATTGACTCATCATCCCGAGATCGTGCACATATCCTCACGATATCCACAATCTCCCCCTTGATGAACACATTGGCAATTTCCCGAAAATATGGTTTTGAAATGAAAAGTAAAAATTCGCCGTTTTAGCATAAAGGCACAACTTGGTCCATAAGTAAGAAAAAGCCTAGGAGCGACCAAGTGGCTTGAATAGTATAAGCAAGTGAGATAAGGCAATGAAAGCACAAGAGGATTCAAATTCAGAGTAGCCAAAAATCTCACTTAGGTCCAAATGAAAGACAACTGTTCTATTTGACCTTTGATCATTGTGAGTCTTCTTCAATTGCAAATGAAATCAGGAAAAGGCAATAGAACCAAAAGACTTAACTCACTATGATCACAAATTTTCAAAAGGTTCAATTTTTTATTTTATGAAGTTGTTTTATATTAAACCTTAAGTAAGAAACCAAAAGCTCCAAACAGCATTTTCTTCACAATCTTTCTCCCCCTTTGACAATGAATTCATCAAGATGCATGGTAAAAGAAAGAGCATGAAGGAATGACTTTATTTTTGAACTGTAGTAAAAAGGAGCTATGACCATTAACCATGTAGACAGTACAAGTGTTATACCAAGCCATATAAAGAGTAGAAGCTATATTCAATCATGGCAAGACATGTACTGCAAAGCTAAAACCAAGATAGCAGTAATCTGAGATTGAAAGAATTAAAACCATGAGAGGTTGCTCAATATCATAGTTTCACTAACAACAACCAAAAATGAGTCAAGCCATGTCTATAAGTAAAAATAGTCTCAAAACAAGAACTGAGGCATTTTGAGCATTAAGAGTACACTTTTGAAGCAAAACTCAAGCACTTAGCCTTTTGAGCATTTTCCTAAAAGGATTTTTCTTGTGCTAGATCTCAAGCCTTCTTGCGACCATCTCAAGCGATAAGCTTAAAAGAGTGATCTAGGTCATCCAAAACTCCCCCGAGTTCATGCCTAGTGCAATGGCAAGCCGTCTCATGAGAAAGGATTGGTGAGATCAGTTTTTCATACGAGAAAATCTCATTTTCATTTGCTTGACTTAATAAGATAAAAGCTCATTTTCATCTCAAAATAAGTTCAAGACTCAATTCAACCTATTTGACATGGCAAGAATCATAAGAGGATCACTAGAGCAAAACTAGTCACAAGATCCAACAAGACATGATTTGATTCAATTTGCTCACGGATATAAAGCTAGCAAGGCAAAAGCTAAGCTAAACAAGAAAAGCCATAAGAGAAGTCTAGCGGACTAACACTTGATATGACAAGGTATAGAATATGATATCAAGTCATACAAGGATCTGAGATCAAAACTCCACAACTTTTATCATACAATGCAAGACAAATGAATTGAAACATGCATTATGATACAATGAATGCAAAAGAACAACTTCCCCTCAAAACAGCCCAATAGGACTAATAACCCTAACTCTCCCATAAGCGACAAAGCGAGAAGAATCAAGAGCTTTAGTGAAAATATCGCAAGTCGTTGTTACGACTCTACAAAATGGAGCACAACATCACCCTTCTCAACATGGTCTCTCGAAAAATGAAATCGAATATCAATGTGTTTAGTCTGGAATGTTGCATTGGGTTTTGGCAATATTAATCGTAGAAGTGTTATCACGAAAAGAGGAACACTTCTCAAGGATAACCTATAGTCCCGCAGGCGTGGATAAAATCCAGAGAACACGAGAGCGACCAGCGGCGGCAACTACATACTCGGCCTCGGTGTGGGTACATACAACGAAGGCTGTTTTCTAGAAGACCAAGAAACAAGAGATGTGCCCAAGAAATGACAAGTGCGAAGTACTCTTCCTATCCACTCTACACCCATAAAGTCGGCATCGAAAAATGCTCGAATTGAGAGAGCGAAGAAGAAGAATACGAGTCCAAAGTCAAGCGTATCTTGAAGGTACACGAATATCGACGTCTTGCTTGCGATGAGAAGCACGAGGAAGCTCGAAGCGGCGCCGCGGACATACGGCAAATTGTATGTCGGCCTCGTATTTGTAAGATAGAGGAGGAGCCAATCATCTGCGGTACTCCTTCTGGTCCACGGGCTCTCCATCCTCATCAGGGTCCAGCACGGTGGTCGTAGCGATGGGAGTAGACATTGGCCTACTGCTTCCCATATTGAAGCGGCGAAGAAGGTCCTTTGTATACTTACTCTGGTGAACGAAGGTGCCTTCTTTCAGTTGCTTGATTTGAAGCCCAAGGAAGAATGTCAACTCTCCCATCATGCTCATCTCGAACTCACTGCTCATCGAATCTGAAAATCTGGACACCAAAGCATGAGAAGAACCACCGAATATAATATCATCCACATAAATCTGAACCAACAAGAAATCATTGCCTTGCCTGAGAGTGAACAAGGTTTTGTCAACCATTCTCATTTTGAAATCATTTTCAAGCAAGAAACTCTTAAGCCTGTCATACCAAGCTCTAGGAGCTTGTTTCAATCCATACAAGGCTTTAGAGAGTTTAAAAACATGGTTTGTGAATTTTTGATTTTCAAAACCAGGAGGTTGCTTGACAAAGACCTCTTCTTCTATGAAACCATTCAAGAAAGCACTTTTAACATCCATTTGAAAAAGCTTGAAACCCTTGGATGTTGCAAATGCTAAAAGAATGCGAATGGCTTCCAATCTAGCTACAAGAGCAAAGGTCTCTTCAAAGTCTAAGCCCTCTACCTGGGAATAACCTTGAGCAACGAGTCTAGCCTTATTGCGAACAACCAACCCATCCTCACTTTGCTTATTTTAAAAAACCCATTTTGTTCCAATAACATGAGAATCTGAAGGCCGCTCAACTAAAGTCCAGACTTTGTTTCTTTCAAAATTCTCAAGCTCTTCATGCATGGCATTGACCCAAGAGGCGTCAGATAAAGCATAGGTGATATCTCGGGGTTCAAAAGAAGCGACAAAAGTAGAGTGTGCAGGAGAATCAGGAGAAATAAACCTGGAGCGAGTAACTCGCTCTTGAAGATCCCCAATCATCTGCTCAGGTGGATGTTGTCGCTGAATGCGAAGAGGTGCTCCTGGTGCAGAAGTGGCCTCTACCTCATGAGTTGTTGAGGTAGGAACAGAGCCACTCAGATCGTCGGTGGGGATAGGAGGAGGTCGCTCAAATGGCCCGAAGTAGTGGTAGCGGGCTCTCCACCCTCTCGAGTAGGCGGAGGATGGTTCGGTTCCTCATCCTCAGAGTCATCATCGACGAAGATGCTTCCTTGAATTTCAGGAACCTGTGTACCTGAAGCATCGGGTCTAGTACCAGGACTAGCCTCATCAAAAGTGACTTCGCAAGTCTCAACAATTTTGTTAGTATCAACATTAAAAACACGATAGCCACGAGAATGAGCAGGATATCCAAGAAATATGCCATCAAAACATCTAGACTCAAATTTATCAAGGTTGCCATGTTTAAGAATGAAGCACTTGCAACCAAAAATCTTGAAATGAGAGACTTTGGGAGAATGACCAAATCTAAGCTCATAAGAGGTCTTCCCAACCACAGATCTCAAGAAAACCCTATTGGAGATATAACAAGCAGTAGAGATCGCCTCATTAAAATCTCCTAGGAGTAGAATGCTCATCTAACATGGTCCGAGCCATCTCTACAAGGGTTCTGTTCTTCCTTTCTACAACACCATTCTGCTGGGGAACTCTAGGAGAAGAAAACTGATGCTCAATTCCCCTATCAGTGCAGAAGGTAGAAAAAGAAGAATTCTTGAATTATGTCCCATTGTCACTCCTAATGGCTTTTAAAGCTCCAGGTATATCAATAGCAATTCTAAGGACCAATTCTCTAAAGAATCCAAATGCTTCGTCCTTAGAAGAGAGAAAATAAACCCATGAATACAGGAGTAATCATCCACAACCACCAAACATACCATTTCCCACGGTGGTGAACTCTAGAAGGACCAAGCGTATCTAAGTGAAGAAGGCATCACAGTCCATCGGTCATTACCAAAGTAAGAGGTGGATGGGAAGCGGACACCATCTTACCATGTCTGAGGTGAGCACACAAGATCTCTAACGACCTTGACTGGGCAAACCTCTAATCAAGTCCTTGCAAGCGACTCTAGCCAAATGATCAAAACCTATATGCCCAAGTCTCGATGCCACAAAACAAGGTCATGAGAATCGGAGGCTACAAGACACCTAGGATGGAAACAGAAGAGATCTTGAAATTTGCACAAAAGATCTTCTCAAATCGGAGATCTTAAAACAAGCTCACCCGAGGAATCTAGAACACTACACTCTCCACTTTTAAACCTCACTTCTAGACCCTCATCAAGTAGGTGAAAGCAGATAGAAGATTATACCTCGACTTACTTACCAAAGCGGCGTCTTTAAGCATGAACTTATCGTTGGCGCGCACGGTGCCCTTTGCGATCCACGGTCCGGTAGAAGCATCCCCAAAGGTAATCGGTTCATTGCGGGATGCACGTGTGAGGAGGAGAACCATCTAGAATCTCCGTCATATGTCGAGAACACCGAGTCAACAAGCCATATGTCCTCCTTCCTCGCACGACGGACCTAAAAGCACAATCGAAAACATCCGTGCCTCGATCGGGGTTAGTGATAAATGATCGAGGAATCCAAAGATCTTGAGAAGCACGATGTCCGGGAGCAGCGATAGAAATAGCGAAACATGATCGGGAATAAAATCATAAGGATGCACATGAGAACCACCTAGACCTCTCAAAATGATCTACCAAAAGATCGATACTCCCCTGTCTAGGTGCTACCCGTGGTCTCTCCTCACGATGTCCTAATCCAACATCTTGCCTAGACCCACCAAAAGAGTCTACAAAATTCTCTACAAATCTAGGCCTATGTGTATTGCGATAAGCAGTGCCTAGCTCTAGAGATTACAAATGGAGAAGGACTCCTCTAATGGATCTCAGGACGCTCATCCTCTCTTTTCTCTCAAGTTTTGCTCTCCGGAAGCAGAACTCAACAGTATGGCCTTCTTTCTTGCAGAAAGTGCAATGGTACTGGACCTTTTGAGAGGTCTGTACAGAATGAGTAAAAGCACCTTTCTTGCCAGAAAGAGTTTGAGCAAAACCAGCGGATTTGAAAACAACCCCGGATGACTTAGGAGGTTCTAGCTCAAACAAACCATTCTTCACAACTCTAGCAATCCTAGGTGGGTTTTTCTTGGAATGCTCTAGGGATTGAAACCTAGACCACTATTTTCACGCTCACCTTGGATTGATCAAGAATCATGTTGAGTTTCTTTTTCCCACTCGAAAACTTCTCAAGAGTCACCTTGAGGTAATCATTCTCTTTAATTAAACCTTCACATCTAGTGCACTTGCTAGACTTGATTACCTCATTACGTTTACTCTTAAGAAGGGCCACTTCCACCTTGAAGGCCTCACAAGACACACAATAGGATTCCTTAATCCTATTCAACTGCTCCCTGAATTTGACTCTAAATGCCTCTTGAATCTGACTAATCATGGTTTCAACTTCAGAATTCAAAACACAAGAGTTAGAATCAATGACTTTCTTAGAAGCAGTAAGAGACATGGATCTTTCAATTTTAGCCTTTTCTTCAAGAGTCTTGTTTAAGGCATCAATCTCAATTGTAAGCTTGGGACAATTTTCACAAGATGCAACTCTAGAGTAAACCAGCATTTCTGTCATCTCTTGCATCTTAATCCTATTATTCTTACAATGAGAGCATGTGTGACTAGCATCAAATTTTTGCAATTCCTTCAGGGCGCTATCCAATTTTAATTCAAGTAAAGCACAGTTCGAGCAAGTTAAAGGAATAGCTTCCATGGCAGTCACATCAAGTGAAATGGCATCTAAGCAAGCAGAACTAGACTTGAGAGATTCTAGTTCATCGAGAGCATCTTTTAGTTGATCGTGTGGAGGAATGAGCAGATTTCAAGCTTGTCAAATCTTTAAGCAAGCTAGTGCAGAATCACAAATATCATCAGGATTAATAGATTTAAGCCTAACAACTTCTAGGTTCAAATTATCAATCATAATGTCACCTTCTTAATCATTTTACTTGCTTATGCAATTTCATTCAACAAGCACCAAAGCCCTTTTCATGTCGGCAATAGAAGGGCATACCTCATCAGGATCACTAAAGGGATCCTCATCGTTGGAGTCGCTGTCGTGGCTGTTCTTGGCCATGAAGCACATGCCTGTGAAGTCATGAGCCTTCTTCTTGCCACGAGAGTCACTCTCGTCGTCCTCCGTTTCCGAGTCCACATCGCTCATGTTTACATTTTCTAGAGCGGCAAGGACCCGGCTGACAAACTTCCGATAGTTTGTCTTCTTGGGTTTGCATCCTCTCACAGGGATGTCTTCGTGTCTCCTTCTCCTCCTTGCCCTTTAGCTTGGGGCATCTCGAACGAATGTGGTTTGGCTCACCACATTCGAAGCACATGATAGGTCCACTTCTCCTCCTATTTCTCACCTTGTTATACGCTCTTGTGAATTTGGTGGATAGGAGGGCTAAGTCATCCTCGGGCAGTTTCTCAAGTTGCTCATCGCTTAAAGAATGTAAAGCAGATAATGAAAAACCAGATGAGCTACAATCAAGAGACTCAGAAGAACAACCCTTGGATTTGTCGACCACTAAAGCCATCGACTCTGTCTTGGGGAGACGCGAGATAAAATCAATCTCATGCGTCTTCAACCTCGAGTAAAGCTTATCCATGGTAAGCTCACTCATGACAGTGTTGTCATTGATGGAAGTGATCTTCATTCCCCAGACCTTCACATCAAGAGCACCCAAAAGCTGGCGTGCATTTTCAGACTCAGAAAATACCAAGTCAACAGCGCGGAGATCATGAAGAATCTTAGAAAATCTTCCCCACAGCTCATCCAAAGACTCACCAGGCCTTTGCTCGATCTTTGAGTATACTTTCTTGAGCTGGTTCTGTCTCACTTCCTTGATCGCGATGGACCCTTCGTGATAGTCACAAAGAGTCCGCGGATCTCATGAAGCGAACCGCAAGTGAGCAACACGCTCAAACTCAGATCGACTAAGGCCTTGGATCAAATAATTATGAGCCTTGCTGTTGGCCTCCACATCTGGAGTGATCATATCGTCATCGGCTGGCACGACATAAGGGTTTTTCACCTTAAGCCAAATAGCGTGCCCTTGAGCCTCGATATATGCTTGCATACGAGCCTTCCAATATGCAAAGTCAACTCCATCAAAAATATGTGGCTTGGTTGAGTACTTGTCAGTCGCCATGGCTCCAAAGACCGGTTAAGATCTATGAGAAGAGCTAACCGGCTCTGATACCACTTGTAGGACTAGAAAGGCGACTAGGGGGGGTGAATAGGCGCTTTCTCAACTTTCTCGCCTAAATGAAATTCAACACGAACTTTACTCCTTTAGCTATGAAAGCTAAGAAGATCGATGCGCCGGATGGAAGCCTTGTCTTGAATTCGATAACCCGACAACCACACGACACAAAAGTGGAGACTTAATCTCAAAGGGCGAATCTGGGCACAGCGGTCGACCGGCTACCAAGCGGTCGGCCGACGGTCAACGATCGGTCGGACCGGCTACTAACTGGCGGTCGGACCGGTGGAAATCGGTTCGACCCGGCAGTACTAGCGGTCTGAAAACGCGGGCGGTCGGACCGCCGTTATAAAATCGGTCAGACCGGTTCGATCCAAGATCTTGAAAAATCAAGCCCAAATCCAAAACGAAATTTGATCCAACTTTTGATTCAACCAATGAAACTTGACCAAATTTCGAGCACACCTCCCTAATGATATTAGAGACCTATTTCTAGCGACGATCCTTCAGATCCACTTCGCAGAATCGATCTCTCAGAGATTTAACAAAGAAGTGCGCAAACCCTAGAAATATGAAAATCTTGATTCAAGACTTGCTTGTGGGGTTTGATGATCTAGATGACTCTATGAGTATTCCCACACATCAAAGCAAGATAAAATAGGCCAAGGGACCAAGCATAAACCTTTGAATCAAGGAAGCACCAAAATCATCCAAAAGGGAGAAGAACACAAAGGGAACAAATGACCTTTCAATTAAGCATCACAAGATTGTTGATCACACTAGATGCTTACAAAGCCTCTCCAACAAGGAGGGCAAGAGCTCACACAAGGAGCACACTCCAAACCCTAGCTTCTCCTCTCCTCTCCTCCAAACCCTAGAAAATGAGAAAGAATGCCAAATGAATGCTTGAGAGGGTTTTCCATCTCCCCCATTTCTATTTATACTAGAGGGCTAGGGTTTCACTTTTGGGACCACTTACACATGGGACCCACACACATAACTATAGAAGCAATCGCCTGCTTCACCACGTGTAGGTTGATCAGCGGTTCTCATCACGTCGCCAAGCCTCTCTTGTCCGAATCCCATCGGAACCTTCCAGAGACTCGCACCGATATCCGCACCACCTGATCCAACCAGCTGTACCGAACTACCCGTTCGATCCATCTTGCCCATTCTGCACCATGCTTGTGTCACACGACCTCACCCGGTATCCGTGATCGTCCTGGACCTCAGCTCTCCAAGCGTAGTCCCGATCCATTCACCGTTGACGTCGTTGACCTGCAAGCCACCTGCACAGCAATAGACAAACAAACCGTTTCCGGGAATAAGTTCTTCACAACTTGACCCACGTCAGCTCCGCAATGCAATATGCAACAATAAAGCATTGAAGTTCATATAATAAACACAATCAAATCAACTCAATGCCAAGAAGTTCAAGCTTCAAGTGATCGGCGGTCTGACCGCCCCACTCCACCGGTCCGACCGATTTCAGGCCGGTCGGACCGATTTCATAACGGCGGTCGGACCGCCCGAAAGGACTTAGCCAAATTTCCAAATGAAAACCGAAACCTTCCGAAACTTCAATGAATAGAACTTTTGATTGGAGCTTCAAAATGATGTGACCACATCCGGAGACTCCTCACTTGCCTACATAACCTATTTTTGGCTCAGCCCCAAAAACCACTTTTCAATTTGGCGGTCGGACCGGCAAGCACTGCCGGTCAGACCTCCCCACTAGCCGGTCGGATCGGTCGACCTGGCCGGTCGGACCGCCCATGGCCTGACAGCCCTGGAGCAAACCCAAAAACGCGACAAATTGCAAACCAACAAAGCCATTGCCAATTGACTCATCATCCTGAGATCGTGCACATATCCTCACGATATCCACAATTAAAACTAATTTTTCCAGAATAGTAACATGTCCTAAAATTATACCATATTAAAGTTCATTAAAAATGAAAATTACCAAAATTGGTTTCACTGGATTTCGAGTTAAAATGAATTAGTTATGCATTTTTGAAGTTAATTGATTTTTCAGTTCAACAATAAATATTTTCAGAATTTATAAAAGCATTAAAAGCTTTTCTTACCGAGCCGAATCTTACCACAGTCGCTGAAAAGTGGGGTCCAGTGCACAGTGTGAAAATTTCATTTTAATTTCTGATTTCAATTTGGCTTGACATGTGGGGTCCACATGTCATACTCTCGGTCCACAACACAGTGCATGGACCGAGGGTTACAACTGACAACTGGTCCACGGGTCTACAACCGTGCACTTAAGTTCCCGGGCCCGGTAGACGGCGATGGTTGGAGACAATAAGGAAGGCAAAAGCATGAAGCTTACCCGAGAGCTGAGCTCAAACGAGCGCCTCCCTCCTCTGCCACCGAGAGGAGGAATGCCCTCTACCGGCGAGGAAGGGCAGGTTAAGGTGCTCCAACGGGCAAGGCAGGCGGCGTGAGGCGGCGCATCCCATTGGTTATCGAGGGCGGTGGCATCACGACATGGCCATTGCAAGGATGGCACGCTCTGGCATGTGCTCTGCGTGGCGAGCGAGTTCTGCTCGAGCGCCAGCGCGCTGGAGACGACGCATCCGATAGGTGGGGCCGCGGCGTCAGCGAGAGAGAAGCGGCGCACGCCCGAGTTCCTGTGCGGCGGCTCAGTCAGTACCTTTAGTTGATCAGATCAAGTCAGGTTAGCTGGTTCGGTTGGAGGAACAGTAACTGGTCGGGTCCGAGTCTAATGAATAGTGTTGAGGTTTGACTGATTTTAAAATCTTTTGATTCTAGTTTGACCGAGCCACAAAATATAGCAAATAAATTCTAAAAATTCTGAACTTTTTAAGGGAGGTTCCTGGGGTGACCTAGTAACCATATAAAATTTGAAATCTCACTGTTCATTATTTATTTGCTTATTTTAAATTCAAACCTACAATAGGCTATTGATTTGAGTTTGAATATTTTGGTGGGACGGGTTTAGTTCCAAAAGTTTGGGAAATATTCCTTTGGAGCTACCATTTGAGTTGAATGTTTTCTTAATTTTCAAACGCAACAAATTATGCAAAAGCTCAAGAAATCAAATGCATATTCAAAAGTTTTAAATTTTACTCATTTGAAATACTTTTGAAATACAAACCCCAGATTTGGGATGTTACAAATCTTCCCCCTTACAAGAATCTCGTCCGTGATTAGTCACTCGAAAAGGAAGGGTAGTCTGCGCGAAGGCAATCCTCTCGTTCTCAAGTCACTTCGTCTTCAGAATGATTTCTCCACTAAACTTTAAGGAATTTGATGGAACAATTCCTTATTTTTCATTCAGCTTCTTCAAGGATACAAAAAGGATGCTCACTGTAGGTCAGATCTTCTTGTACATCAAGACCTTCCAAATGAGCTTGCTCGGAGGGAACACAGAGGCACTTCTTCAATTGAGACACACATAATACATCATGTACTCCACGAAAGTGCAGCAGGCAATTCCAACTTGTAGGCAACACCTCCTCTCCTCTCAATGATGTGGAAAGGTCCGACATAACGAGGAGCCAATTTGCCCTTGATGCCGAATCGTTGAGTGCCCTTTAATGGAGTGACTTTAAGATATACATAATCATTTTGTTCAAAGCGCAACTCGCGACGACGATGATCCGCATAGCTCTTCTGCCTTGATTGAGACGTGCGTAACGGGTCATGAATCAACCGAACTTGACTTTCGGCCTCATTGACCGAGTCTGGGCCAAAGAATGGTCTTTCGCCAGTCTCAGACCAATTCAACGGGGTCCTACATCTTCTTAGTATAAAGCTTGAATGGTGCCATGCCGAGTTTAGCTTGAAAGCTATTGTTTTAGGAGAACTCATGATACGGGGTATGCCCGATCTTCTCGGTGAGTAACCCTGGATAACTGATGCGAAGTAGACGATGTCGGTAGCTAAACACTCGCGCCAATGCACGAACCCTCAACTCTTTGGAATCGCCCAAAACACACGGATAGTTGATCGTCGCGAGACCACGAACGACGATCGCCAAGTCCCAATTCCCAATGGAGCAGCGGCTTGACCTTGAATTGCGAATGAATCAATGGATCGCCTAGTCCTCTCTCAAAGTCCTCGCATGAACTCGGTTTGAAAGAACAAGCAATAGCTATGTTTCTATTCTTATGCATAAACTGATGCGATGTTACAATGGGGTCTAACCCTCAATATATAGTGCCCTTCTCCTTCTTATGGCTGGCCAAGAGGCCCTACTCCTACTCTAATTCGAATTAGAACTCCTACTCCAATTCGACTCAATCTAAAACAAAAGAAAACTCTAATTTTACAACCGTCATATTGTTTCGGTCATATCTTTTGACTCAAGAGGAATTTCAGAGTGAGGAGGATCCATTGGATCGGTCTTGAAGTTAGCTTGCCAACAAGCCCAAAAACATCCAAATCGGACTTCGTATGAGAAAGTTATAACATTTTACTCCAGACTGTCCTGATTCGAATCCGAATTTGAGGTGATTCGAATCCGAATTTGAGGTGATTCGAATCCGAATTGAATTCGAGTTGATTACGAGTTTGAATTTGGTTGGGCTTGTGGAAGTTTTGAATTTGAATTGGATTCTTGGACTTCTCTCCTTTGCTTATCTCCCACGATCTTCTCCTCCATTGCTTTGGCTCTATCGTCCCTCTTGGTTCGAAGGCGTCAAAATGTTCAAACCTTAGAATGCACAAAACATTTGCATGTGGTAGCACCCAATTATGATCAATGACAACAGAAGATTCCTTAAGAAACAAAAGCACCTCTTGATTTATAAGTTTAGCTATAGCTCTTGTTAGTGGACCAACATGCACTTCTGCACTTGTATTACTTGTAGCCTCACTTATGGTTTAGAGATCAATATGTGTATCACCACCAATAGGAGGAAATGTATAAGTGTTAGATATGCCCTCATCATCCTCCCCCTCTTGAAAAGGCGTCGACCTCGACGCTGGATCGTCACCACTAAAGAAAGGTGATAAATCAGCGACATTAAATGTAGAGCTCACACCATAGTCATCGCCAGGAAGCTCTATATTGTAGGTATTGTCATTGATCTTCGTAAGCACCTTGAAAGGCCCATCTCCTCACGGTAGCAATTTGGACTTGCGGCGTTCTGGAAAATGATCCTTGCGATAGTGTACCCACACCAAATCACCTGGTTGAAAAATCATCTTCTTTCTCTTCTTATTCGCCTTCTCAGCATAGTACTTAACCTTGCGCTCTATTTCTTCTTTTGCCTTGAGATGCAATTTCTTCACAAATTCAGCTCGCTTGGATGCCTCCATGTGAGTACAGTGTTGACTGGGAAGTGGCAGCAAATCAAGCGGCGTAAATGGCTTGAAACCATACACTACCTCAAAAGGACACATCTGCGTAGTGGAATGCACAACCCGATTATAGGCGAATTCTACGTGCGGCAAACAATCCTCCCACTCACGTAGATTCTTCCTGATCATGGTCCGAAGTAACATCGAAAGTGTGCAGTTCACCACCTCTATTTGACCATCAGTTTGGGGATGACAAGTTGTGCTGAATAACAACTTCATCCCCAGTTTACCCCCAAAGTGTCTTCCAGAAGTAGCTCATGAACTTCACGTCACGATCCGACACAATAGTCCGCGGCACGCCATGTAGTCTCACGATCTCCCTGAAAAATAAGTCAGCAATATGCGACGCATCGTCGCTCCTATGGCACGGAATAAAGTGTGCCATCTTCGAAAAATAATCCACAATGACAAAAACAGAATCTCTCCCCCTTTTAGTTCTAGGCAGTCCTAAAACAAAATCCATACTAATATCCTCCCATGGTGCATTGGGAACAGGTAGAGGTGTATACAAACCGTGTGGATTCAACTTCGATTTCGCTTTGTGGCAAGTAATGCATCGCTGCACATAACGTTCCACATCTCGCCTCATCTTAGGCCAATAAAAATGATCACTCAGTATAGACAATGCCTTCTCACGTCCAAAATGTCCCATCAATCCACCTGCATGTGATTCTGCAATAATAGCAAGCGCACAAAGGATTCTAGAATACATAATTTGTTAGTGCGAAACAAAAACCCATCATGGATGTGAAATTTATCCCAGCCTTTTCCCGGTTTGCAATGTCCATAAGGAACAGAAAAATCGTGATCATGAGCATATAAATCACGTAAACTCTCTAAACCAGGAACTTGCACTCCTAATTGAGTTAAGAGCACACTTTTCCTCGAAAGAGCATCAGCTACTACATTTTCCTTTCCCTTCTTATATTTCACAATCTAAGGAAATGACCCAATGAATTCGACCCATTTGGTATGTCTACGATTCAGGTTTGCTTGGCCCTTTAAATACTTCAATGCCTCATGATCAGAATGAATAATAAACTCTTTGGGCCATAAATAGTGTTGCCAAGTTTCTAACGCATGCACTAACGCATAAAGCTTTTTGTCATAGACCGGATAATTCAATTGAGAACCATTCAGTTTCTCACTAAAATAAGCTACCGGTCGACCGACTTGCAGTAAAACACCGCCAATACCCAATCCAGTAGTGTCACACTCAATTTCGAAATTTTTAGTGAAATCAGGTAAAACAAGCAACGGTGCTTCAGTCAAGCGTTTCTTAAGTTCAGCAAAAGCATTTTCTTGCGCTACCCTCCATACAAATTCAACACCCTTTTTAGTAAGGTTATTCAATGGGGCATCGACGGTGCTAAAATCTTTAACAAAGCGCCGATAAAAACCGGCGAGACCATGAAAGCTCATAATCTGACTTACGTTTACAGGAGTTGGCCAATTTTTAATCGCTTCAATTTTAGACTCATCTACTTCAACTCCTTGCGTAGACACAACATAGCCCAAGAAAATAACACGATCTTTGCAAAAGGTGCACTTATCTAAGTTACCAAAAAGCCTAGCATCGCGTAAAACTTGTAGAACTTGCCTAATATGGTCAAAGTGCTCAGACTCAGTCCGACTGTAAATCAGAATATCATCAAAGTATACAACCACAAATTTACCAATGAAATGCCTTAAAACATGATTCATTAAGCGCATGAGAGTACTAGGTGCGTTAGTTAGACCAAAAGGCATGACCAACCACTCATACAAACCAAATTTCGTTTTAAATGATGTTTTCCACTCATCCCCTTCATGCATCCTAATTTGATGGTAACCACTACGCAAGTCTATTTTAGATAAAATAACAGATCACTTAGTTAGTCTAGCATATCATATAAGCGAGGTATAGGATGACGATATCGAATAGTGATATTATTAATTGCTCTACAATATCGCACATCGCCATGAACCATCTTTCTTAGGAACTAAAATAGCGAGAACAAAGACACAGGGCTTAAGCTTTCACGAGCGTACCCTTTGGAGAGAAGTTCGTGGACTTATTTTGAATTTCCTTGGTTTCTTGGGGTTGGTGCGGTACGGTGGTCGGTTTGGTAGCGACGCTCCTGGAATCAAGTCAATCTTATGTTCAATCCAGCGGATTGGTGGTAGCCCACTAGTACCTCCTCTGGAAAGACGTCGCGAATTCACGCAAAACACAAGCAATACCACTAGGAAGAGAAGTGAAGTCATTAGTTGAAAGCAATATGTCTTTGTACAAGAGTACAAAGTGCACTAAATGGGATCCTCGCTGAATTCTCGCATCTCGGATTTGGTAGCTAACATGACCAAGTTCTTCTCTCCCTCGTATTTCTTTGTTTGATTGGCTCGCTCTTGCGGACTCTCCACGTGCATCTCAATTTTCTGCATTGAAGAGTTCACAGTCTGTCCCGGGGTAAGCGGTTTCAAGATGATCTCCACATTGTTCCATCTAAAAGTGTAGCGATTTGTCGCCCATCGTGCACGCAGAGCGATCATATTGCCATGGTCTGTCCCAACGACAAGTGACACACCGTCATGGGCACAACATCGCAATCCACGATGTCGTGTACTTCCCAATAGAAAACGCCACACGCACCATATATTTCACCTTCACTTCCTCTTTGTCACTCAACCATTGCACATGATAAGGACGTGGATGCGGCAAATACTTCAAACCCAACTTATGAAACATGTCTTTACTGGCCAAATTGCGACAACTCCCGCCATCAATAATCACTTTGCACACCTTACCCTGATCAAGCTTTGCCCAAGTCTGAAATAAATTGCACCGTTGTTCGAGTGACGACGATGGCATCACACTAAGCACCTTGGGTGTGCAAACAATGGAATACTGCTCAGTGCTCGGAAACTCTGGATCACATTCACATTGTTCTATGTCATCCTTTGTGCAAGGCAGTGTGCATCGAGCAACTCATCATCACTAGCTGAAATATAACCGCCTCCTCTGTTATAAGCATAGTTCGACATTGAGGCGATCCCTCTAAAAGTGGCCAATGCCCTTGCACTTGTGGCAAATGATATCCCGTGAACGACCTGTTGACCCCATAGACGAGGCCGTGCTGGCTACGGGAACTGCTGGTCGGTGCGCTGGTGGTGGTGTACTCTCCGGCTTCTTACTTGCGGAACTGCGCATCGCTAAATTACTCCCGGCCGGAGTGCTTTTGTGATATGAATGTCCCGGACTGGTTGAAGAACGTGAGCGGGCAGCAAACCGTTCATCTTCAATCACTTGGCGCTCAGCTTTGCATGCTTGGTGTAGCAACTCGATCATATCATGGTAGGGATGGTGATTGACAATGCGCTCGCTTGACAGCATAATTCATGCCAGCTAGAAATCTCGCCATTGTCTGCTCTTCATTTTCCCGGACATCTGCATGTATCATGACGGTCTCCATCTCCTTATGATATTCATCAATTGATTTCAAACCTTGTCGCAGCCCGGTCAACTTTTTAAATAGGGAACGTTTGTAATGGCGGGGGACAAAACGTGCCCGCAAACGCTGCTTCATCTGCTCCCAAGTAATAACTGGTAACTCATGGCGCTCCATACGCTTCCGAACAAACTGTTCCCACCAATGTGTAGCATAACCATCCAAACCATTGGACGCAAGTACGAGCTTCTTCTCATTGGAGTAGTTGTTCATCCGAAACAACTTATCAATTTTCAGCTCCCAAGTGAGGTATTCTTCCACATTAGTACCACCTGAAAATATAGGAAGAGTAAATTTGGGCTTAGCGATAAAATCCTCAGTGTCGTCGTGTCGACGTCGATGCATATTGTTGTGGTGGTGGGGCTATCGACCGTCGTAGTTGTTGACCGGAAAATCGTCGTCGCCCCAAAGCTCGGCCTCATCAGCCCAGCTACGAGGTGCACCATGCACACCTCCTCCTTGGGAACCCAGTGGTTCGCCCCGACCGTAGGCCCCATTGTGGTCGCAGTTGCCGCGACCATGCCCCTGTGTATGAGGGCGAACCACGGCTGCCACTCCAGCATGTGGTGGCACTGCCATGCGACGCGCCTGGTGCTGGCGTCGCTCCTCATCCCCGCGAATACCACGTGCCTCCGCGGTCTCATTGGGCAAGACAGCCGGAGGGCCATGCACACTTGTGTCGTCAGCATGCGCACCTCCATGAAGATTGTGTTGTGCGAACATGGCACGTAGTTCTTGGAAGTTATTATTGATGTTTGTGCGCGGTGCGCGACCTCCTCTCCGAGGGTGTCGGACCGATCCCGAACCACACCGAGCTCATCGCGCACGCCATTGTCGCCTTCATGAACCTGTTTTTGCAGCATCTCACGCAAACGAGTGTACTCTAACCACGTAACTGGTTCCTTCGGATTAGGTGGCTCCTCCTCGTAACCTGACATGGCAACAACTCACAAATAGCAAACGAGATTATATACGGGTTGGTAAAGCGAAGGAGCTCTCTCGCTCACAACTCCACATCACGCAAACAAGACAAGCTTACCGTTCCAAAGTGAATCAAGGACGGCAAAAACGACACTTGTGGCAGCGAATGAAACTTAACCCGGTAATGTGAGAGTGTAACCAAGAGCAAAGGTAGTACACGAACGGGTGTAGGTGGAGCTTGGTAAGGTATGTGTATAACCAATGCAAACTGATATTCAAGTTGTTGTAATGCTAAGTAATGATGCAAGCTAGATTATTTTGCCTATATGCTGATCCAATGGGTTTAAGTGAAAAGAATGAACGCACACGCAAAGACAAATATGATTGAATGCAAATAAAGGATGAGCTAGCGAGAAGGGATCTGAAAATGAGATCAAGCTAGCAAATAAAGTACTAAGAGAGACGCTAGCCAATTGCAATTGAAAATAGTAGGGCACAAGATTGCTAAAAAAACTGACTACACAATTTGAAATAATGATGGGCTGGTACTCTAGCAACCAATAAAATGCATGATACTGTAGCAATCGGCAAAACAATTGTTTTTTTTTCTCTTTTCTTTCTCAAAAATTATGTTTTTGCCCTCAATTTTTTTATACTCTTTTTTTCCTCAATGTCGTGGCTCTTGCTATTGTGCGGCTGCCTTTTTTTTCTCTTTTTCTCAATGACCGAAAGTGTTTTGCTACCCTCGTGGGTGCATAAGCCCAACAATTCAGAAAGGTGTAAATAATGTTCAATAAGCAGCCCTAATACAATATCAAAAGCTAGTCTCACAAGATGAAAGGATATAAGTGAAGTGGAGTTCAGACGCAAAAGTTACGACCGAATTACAAACAATGTACCAATTTAACTCGGATTTAACAAAAATTGAGTCAGGGACCGAATTTGAATTTTGGATTTTTTTTTTGTTTTTTTGGAAGGAAACAAGGAACAAGGTACGTAAAGGAAACACTTAGATCAACACTAAACAAAAAATTCTAATGGACTAAAACCTAACAAAACTCACAAGAAATAACAGATTGAAACTAGGGTTTAGAATTTTTGTGTTGCAATTTTTGGTTTAATGGACTATAGGACAGAAAAACGAATCTAAACTAAGGCTAAAAAAGCTCTCACCGAGTAAACATAGAATCTGATACCATATGATACGGGGGATGCCCGGTCTTCTCGGTGAGTACTGATGCAAAGTAGACGATGTTGGTAGCTGAACACTCGCGCCAATGTACGAACCCTTAACTCTTTGGAATACGCTCAAAACACACCGGATAGTTGATCGTCGCGAGACCACGAGCGGCGATCGCCAAGTCCCAATTCCCAATGGAGCAGCGGCTTGACCTTGAATTGCAGAATGAATCAATGGATCGCCTAGTTCTCTCTCAAAGTCCTCGCATGAACTCTGGTTTCGAAAGAACCAGCAATAGCTATGTTTCTATTCTTATGCATAAACTGGTCTGAAGTTACAATGGGGGTCTAACCCTCAATATATAGTGCCCCTTCTCCTCCTCATGGCTGGCCAAGAGGCCCTACTCCTACTCTAATTCGGAATTAGAACTCCTACTCCAATTCTGACTCAATCTAAAACAAAAAGGAAACTCTAATTTTACAACTGTCATATTGTTTCGGTAATATCTTTTGACTCATAAGGAATTTAGGAGTGAGGAAGGATCCATTGGATCGGTCTTGAAGTTAGGTTTCCAACAAGTCCAAAAACACTCAAATCGGACTTCGTATGGGAAAGTTATGACCTTTTTACTCCAGACTGTCCTGCTGATTCCGAATCCGAATTTGAGGCTGATTCCGAATCCGAATTGAATTCTGAGTTGATTCCGAGTTTGAATTTGGTTGGGCTTGTGGAAGTTTCGAATTTGACTTGGATTCTTGGGTTTCTCTCCCCTTGTTTATCTCCCACGAGCTTCTCCTCCATTGCTTTGGCTCCGGCGTCCCTCTTGGTTCCGAAGGCTTCAAAATGTTCAAACCTTAGAATGCACAAAACATTTGCATGAGGTAGCACCCAATTATGATTAATGACAACAGAAGATTCATTAAGAAATAAAAGCACCCCTTGATTTAGAAGTTTAGCTCTATCTCTTGTTAGTGGACCAACATGCACTTCTGCACTTGTATTACTTGAGCCTCACTTATGGCTTGGAGATCTATATGTGTATCACTACCAATAGGAGGAAATGTATAAGTGTTAGAGATGCCCTCATCAACTCAGTAAAAGTCAAATATTTTTCCCAATTCTTCCCATAAGAGAGAACACAAGCACCGAGCATGTCCTCCAAAACCCGATTCACTCTTTCCGTTTGGCCATCAGTTTGAGGATGGTATGCGGTGCTGAAAGAAAGGTGAGTCCCCACAGCTTCTTGCAAATGTTTCCAGAATCGGGCGGTGAAGAGGGAACCGCGATATGAAATGACTGTCTTTGGTACACCATGCAAGCATACGATGTGGGATATGTAGAGGTCCGCCAGACGACTCACATTAAGATTGGTATGCACAGGGAGGAAATGTGGTACCTTTGTCAACCGATCAATGACAACCCAAATGACATCTTTTCCCGCAGAGGTATTGGTTAGACTGGTGATAAAATCTAAAAGATATTGCATCGAGAATGTCACTGTCCAGAATCTGGACGTATCTGGCAGACATCGTGAAGATGTGTTAGTTTCATATAGTAGATGGCAAACATTAAAATATGGTGATAACTTTAATAATTTAGGAAATTTTGTGTAGTTTCCAGAACTAGTACCATTCATATATTTGTATGTTTTATAATTAAATATATAAAATTGTGAAGTAGACTATTCTAACAAATTCTAGGACTGTTTTTGTGGAAAGAAACGGGGCAGAATATGGTAGAATCAGAAGTTTGTCATAACTAGGAAGTTGTAGGTTTTTCCTTGTGAATTCTAGAAAGTCTTAGTTGGTTGAATTTGGAGTTCGTATGAGTAGGTTAGAGCCATTTTACTCTTCGGGACAGTGTATGTCGATCGGTACAATCAAGTTATTTGGATCGTTTATGTGTAATCATGCTAGGGCGGATTATGTGCATCATGGAATTTGCATACATGAGAATTATATTTTTGAGAATGAGAATAATGAGACTTTTGAATTGATTGTTAAGGAGCTTTTGTTCTTACTATTGTAACTAGTGCTTGCTTAATTGTGGACTCAACCTTGTTTATTTTGTTGCTTTAGGTGGTTGTTGCTAGGCATCTCGCATGGGAATGGCTAGCACACATGGACAATTGCACTTTTTCATCAAATGAATTAATTGGCCATGTGAGCGTTTATTTTGGTTTGATGAATAATTTCTTCTAGGACTTGATAATTATTGATTAGGCTTAGGTGATGGCTATGAGTTGATTATTCATTCGATGGCTTGGTTTATCCTCTATTTGATTACCTATTTAGTATTATCATTTATTGTGTTGATCATTAAGCAGTTCAGATGTCTTATGTATTTCATAAATTGTCCCATGGATGGGATTTTAATCGTCATATGCTTGCTCGAATTTAATGTAATAGGTGACTTAAATTGGTAGTTGAGATAAGTTAGTGGCATTCTGGGCTCAGTATTGGTCTGGGGTGTTACATATGCCTTTTTATCAAGAAATGGCATATAGGTGGTGGATCCTAGTGCACATATGGGTCTAGTGGTTCTATATATAGGACAGATTGGTATCAGAGCTAACACCATGTCTTCTGTTGTCGAGCTATGCGTACTAGACAACCTAATGGAGCCAATGAAGACGACGTTGAAGATGATGCTCCAACAGATTTCACTCACCTCATCAAAGGAGTTGTCGTCCTATGTTGTAGCTCGAGGACGAGTTGTTTCACCGGGAGGAGCGTAATGTCATGGGCGTGGTACTGTAGCACACATGCACTGTTCATCCGCAATAGTTTTGCTTTGTTAGGGATTAGATTGATTTGGTTAGTTTGGAACCTTATCTTTACTTATTTTGTTTCTATAATTTAGAGATTGTTTCTTATAAATCAAGTCATGTTATCCATATAAAAGAGATGATATTGTACCTTTTCTAAGCAAGCAATCAACAATGAAGAAGTATTTTCCAAGTCCCTAGGTTTAGCTCTGATATGTCCCCTAGGCCAGCTATTCTAGATCTATCACTCCCCCAACCAGTGCCCTCCTCGTCTAGCGTTGTTCTACCTCATGTCATTGCCGTCCGACCTCCATACAACAGATGTTTACCCCGTTATGAACTACAATTTTCCAACGAATTCTGCTACCATGGTTATGACGATAGGTTAGACCATTAGACTGTCGCTGAGTTGTTTGCGGTGATAAAGGCTAACGCCAATATGATGACCGTGAGTACCAACGACAACGACAAGAAGATGGCGGCCATCTTCCTCGACATGCATGCTAGTTTAGAGAAGATGATCACGGATAAGATGGAGATGAAGACGCAACAAGAGGCGGCGGTGTTTCCAACAACCATAGTGACGCTGTCGGAACTTGCTATGGCACTACCGTATCCTGCGATGGCGTTGCCGAAGCCTGCCACGGTAGAGCCAAAACCTTTAGCAGTACTATCACGTCTTGTCGCAAGGTTGCTGGAGCCTACTGCGGCCCTACAGAAGTATGATGTGGCCATCGTGGCGCTGACAGGGTTGCTGCCATACCTGTCGTAGCAACCGGTGAGTTTGCCGCAACTGCGCATAGAGCCAACGATCTCCAAGGACTGATGTCGCCATCGCAACCTCTAGTCAACATGTGGTCACCTAGGGCTTCAAGCATGGCTGCCATTGCAGCTCGAGGACAAGTTATTGCCGAAGGGGTAGAAGTTGTCAAACACGAGAATACCGTTCATGTTGATGAATAATATGCATGCACTGTAGAACCACACACTATTCATGCCGGTCCCACAAATGCATTTGTAGTTGGGAAACAGAGATAAAAATAGTTATTTTCCTTGTTAGTTGGATTTTTACCATCCATAGAGATAGTTTTTCTTAGAAATAGAGATTGTTTCTCAAGGATCAAGTTGGATCGTCACTGTAAAATGGATAGCACGTATCTATTATTAATGAAGCAAGAAAGATGAATTAATATAGTCTTACTTCTAAGGTTGTATCATCATAATTTATGATCTAATTTCTTATCCCACCAAACCAACAGCATCCTACCTTCTTCCTAGCGATGTCCCTGTTATGAGCTAAGGCTGGTGACGTAGATACTTTTTCATCTGCCACCACACACTAGAAATTATTTGATGATAAAACAGCAACCAATGACGTCCAGCCTTCACACGTGGTACTTGCTGTTCTATCATCGTTTCCCCAGCCTGCAGCTTCTAAATTTGTGAGGCAACAACTATTGAGTTCTTCTATGGTTCTGTTCTTTCTTCATTCCAACAACCGCCCTTTTTATTTGTATGGTAGACGTCAGAAACTATAAACCATGGTTATATTTTCATCATGTATAATCAGACACATCATAGAGTCAGAACTTACAATTAAAAAAAGGTACTAAAAAGATTGTAGTTATTGTTTTATTAAGCCTATATAGTTCCTTATGCTGCGGGCTTTATGAACTATTACCAAACATACTTTTCATTGGATTTTTAGTCTAATAAATAGGAGCGTTGGAGCAACTGATGAAAATTCAGCGTGTCAAGTTTCGATAAAAATGACCTCCAGGTAAGAAAAGCCAGACAGTGAAGAGAAAACAAACATCAGGTATCACTGCTATAAAAAGGTTAATACTGAACGCCTCATCACAAATGGTTGACCAAAACCGTCCGTATTAAATACAATCACAGACGATTTTAGTTTAGCGACTGTCTGTATTACTGGCTGCGCTAAAAACTATCTGTGAAGAGAATCACATGAATCGTCTGTAACTTTCCACTCTCATCATAAACGGTTTGTATTAAAAATCATCTGTGATAATCTTATTTATTGCAGACCCGACCCTCATAGATCGACCTGTCTTAAATTCCATCTTTGTTCTCGCTGCTGCTGCTGGAGGTGGGGTTTTGAGGCGATTTGGTGAAAGAAGACGGTTTTGAGTAAAAAAAAAACTGTATGTGATAGTCTGCATCATAAATTGTTCGAAAACTGTTCTCGCTACTGACCTATAAACTTAGACGGCTCATAGAAACCGTTTATGATGATGTTTTTGAACAGTCTGTGAAGAATTTTTCTGTAGTAGCGTATGCTGCTTGAATTTCATTTACCAATATATTTCATTAGGGGTATATTGAGTGTCCGGCCAAATTTACCATTTCACTTTCGTTCCCTTTTGCAGGGCCTTGCAGTCCTCATTTTCACAGTTTGATGTTTTGTTTATCACCTTTTGATCGTTTTTATTGTACCCAACTTATTACTTCATCTATCTAAAAAAAACCTATTACTTCATCTCTGCACTGTTTGCGCCAACTACGGCATGTTAGAAACTCTAATTTACCTTTTGCCAAAACCATTCGCCATATCTTTAATTAGGACTTACGCAATATTGTTACGATACCTACTTCTCTAGGTAGTGTAATGATGTTGTGCCTGCAAAATGCCAGCCTGCCTCTATTTGATCCTAATACGCTGTACTTCCATCTATAAATGGGCTCCCAAGAGTTCTGGGTCACCACAAGCGCAATCGGTCGCGCCAATTGGCACGGGCTTCATTCTAGTTTAGGAGAATGGGGGTAAACTTCTTACTCGTAGACAAGGGTACGAGTACGACGACACGATTCAAATACTTTTCTTCGCCGATAAAACAATCAAATTATCTCACCAGTGAAGAGTATGTCCGTAACAAAAGGCATTGCACCTTTCAATTGTGCAAGGCTGACAGCAGGTCGGTGCACGATAGTAGCTTCTTTGGGCAAATAGTACTAGTTGAGAGTTGAACCATTGTGCACCAGATAGTGTACATATATATATTACGCTGATGCTGAACAAATTGCTCCCATAGATTTGCATGTATAAACAATGGGCAAAAGTGAACCACAGTTCGTTATAAACTTGCCTGCGCATGCACACTGCGCCCTCGCCAGCCGCGTCGTAACACTGGCAGAATCATTACTTTCCCGAGTGCCCGAAAAACACTCGGGAAACTAATTCTCAAATGTCGACCGTCGGGAAAAAAACACTCGGAATTGATTAGTCAGGATAAAACTGGTTTCCCAAGTATTCCAAAGAGTTACACTCGGGGAAATAACTTTCCCGAGTGTTACAGCTTACACTCGGAAAATATACAACACTCGGGAGAATAGTTCGCATAACGGGTTCACCACCGTAACGGAATACTTTCCCGAGTGTACGTCAACCAAAGACACTCGAGAAATAGGGAAATTGTCCCGAGTGTATGTCAACTACACTCGGAAAATCTAGCCATGTGGCGATCCAGCACACATGCATATTCGTAGTTTTCCCGAGTGTACGTCAACTAAAAACACTCGGGAATTACCTGAATAGCATATACACCAATTTTGTATGTACAATGCATTTCATTTTAAACCAGGCTCAGCCTGACAAGGAACTCGATCGGCAATCAAACATACCATACATTCCAGAGCAAGAAAAATACCACCAATTGGCCACAAATCATTACATATATAGATTCGACAACATTAACATAACATTCGAGTTCAGTACAACATTCACATATATAGATCGGACATCCACAACATATTTGAATGTACAGCTACAAATGCTTCCTTGGCAGCAAATTAGCAATTGAATAATCTTTTGAAGAGCTTTTGAGATAAGGCACATGCTACTGACTACTGTCAAGAACAGGCTTTCCCAAATTGCAAGAAAGTCATACTGAATATGCAGCAGTGTGTAGGAACTCTGACGACTGAACATGGATTTTCCATTTTCTACCATTCTATCGCAAGTATGGGGAAACCTGGCAGAAGAAATTATAATTATCACACCTCAAAATATTACATTCTACATAATTGCTGAAAATACCGATTGTGCATAATGCCGCTAATAATGATTTCTAAGTTTACCAAAATTGCAAATCACAGTTAAGATCTTGTTTTCTTCCGATGGTTCCTCTGTAATTTGTATCGAGACTGAAAATTTTGGAGCGTGCATGTGTTGAGAAATTATCCCATTTGTAATCGATACGAAGTATAATCCCTTCATACTTTTGCAGTCATAATGACATGGAAGTTGACCAAAGACACAGACAAGAATATTATCCAAATACACCGACTGCTTTTCAACAATAAGAGATTACAATGATTGGTTCATATTTTAAAGTACATCAAATTGTTTACATATACATCTAAATAAGATGTTCCTACTTCCTATGCAAGCAAACATTCATTCCATTCATGTCCAATCAAATACACCTCCTTAAACATGACTCACAAGAATTAAATTCTATGCAATAACAGAATAGGAAAATTTACCTGTGTACTCTCCAGATTTTTCATAGTCTTGAATGAAGTGCTTAATAACATATGAAAGTATTTCTATCCTAGATAGTACACCACTTGTCACTGAGATCGTATCTCCTCCAATTGGGTAACCAACAACAGTACAGCATCCTGAAGTGCTGGCAGTGATCCAAACTTCACTGGTGAAACTCCTTTCCAGAATTCATCGTCCTCGACAGTTAACATTGCTGAAATGGAAAGATAACTTGTAGTTCTCAAATAAAAAAGAAAGACAACTTCTTGTGCTCATTAAACAATAACTTAGTTTGTCAGACAAAGCTGTAAATTTTGACAACGTATTTTGTTTATGAGAACAGAAAAAGAACTAGCTTAAACTATAACTTAGTATGAAGTTTGAAACCATTAAAAATTGCAACATCCTTCCAACTTTAAGTACCTGTTGAACTCTTTGAACATCAGCTCTAGCATTTTGTATGTCCATGCGAGTATTACCTCTTTCTTCTTCGACAATTCTCCTGGCATCTTCAGAAGCTTATGAGCAATCCAAGAGGGGCTGGATCATGCTTTATGCACAATTAATTGCCAGCATGCTTATTTTTGAACCATGTTGAGGAAATCAGTTGGAAATCCTAAAATGTGTTAGTCAACAAGTCATGATCTGCAGGTGACTGAAATTTTGCTGTGCATTTCGGAAGCCCCTCTAGATCACCTTGCTTATTATAACGGCAAGAAACAACTTTCATCAACCTCAAAGATAATAGTTTTAAGTCATAAGATTGCATATAATTAAGAGGAAAAACACGGGTTTCCTCAAAATCCAGTAGGCAACTTCGCAAACTAAGAAGAGTTAAACATAGAAACTGATATTTAATTATAAATTATAAACAGTCAACACTGAATGGCACATGATAATAAACATGTTTAAAAATGTTTCTAGCATGTAGACACTATCAAACTACAAGGGATTTTGAACGCACCAGTTTTAATGAGCTCGCTTTTTTGTGACCTCTGCTTTTTGCTGAAGCAATTCATCTTCTTTTTTCGACCGCTAAATTGCTAAAATATCCACCTATGGAAAGTATCAAACTATTATAGTGTCCAGGAAAAAAGGATCATTTTGGCATATAGCTTAAAATATCTTTGAAGAAACATAGAATAGAAAGTTTTAAGCACTTGCAACACCATTAAAGATAACTAAACATTGAGCGACCTGCTGAAGACGGCATACTGTCGGTCTCACCCTCAGGGTTCATCACCCATTCGGTCGCGGCCGCCGCGCGCATGGCCACGCGCCTCCCTGAACATCCGAGGCGAACGACACCTACATGCACCACCACAGCAACAAACTAAGATCGTTGCATATGCCGTAGCCCGACGCGCCTGATTGAGTCGAGACACACGACGGGCCAAGGACGAAGACGACGGAAATAACCAGAGAATCAAAGAAGGTAGTGAGGTGAGAAACGTGTCGCAAATTATTACGAGCGAAGCAGAAGCCCATGCTGCGTCCGAAGAGCAGCGACGGCAGCTCCACCTCCCGCTTCCTCCGCTGCGCGCCGGCCGATCGAGGAGCCCACATGGCCCCGCCGAGCCCCGGCTCGGAAACCGCAGACGCCGGTGCCGCCATCGCGCCGTAGTCGAATCGGATCCAACCAACCAACGCATGCGACGCTGGAGGGAGAAGTGGCGGCGGAGGACGCACAGCGAGGGGATAGACGGGAAGGGAGGCGCTGAGGCGGCGAGTGGGGAGGGAAATAGTGGGGGTGGCGGGGGAGGAAGAGAGAGTGATCGGCGACCCTGGTGGAGAGAGACGGTGGGGAAGAGTGGACGACGCGCCGAGGGCATCGCCGCCCGCCGACGGTGGAAGCGGGCCGTGGGGAAGGGGGGTGGCGAGGTGAAGGAAGAGGAGGACGGGGAGGCGGCTCGGTAGGGAAAAAAAAAGGGGCGCGGCAGGTTCTCTCCCGGGGTAAGACATATGCACTCGGAATTCTGTCTTAATCTCCCGATTGTTATTAAAAACACTCGAAAAAGTTTTTTCTACTGAGTATTTAATTCTTATTCCGAGTGTTCTACGACACACTCCGTCCAAAACTCCGTAAACATATAAACACTCGGAAAATAAGATATTTCTGGTAGAAGCCGGCTGTCGCGTCGCCGCCCGAACTCTAGGTGGAACCAACCCCCTCAAGATTTACCGCTCTGGTAGAAGTTTAGGAAGAGTTTGTGAATGGCTCATAGTCCAGGATCTTCTTCACTACGATATACTTTTGATCAACTTCTGATCGAAGCTTAGGATGAGTTTGTGGATGACTCCTAGTCCAGGATCTTGTCTCTAAGTTAGACCATTAGTCAACTTTCACACTCAGTACAAATGAAAAAAAAAATAATGTTGAAAAATGGGCGTTTGAGAAATTTGAGCAAAGTAATTCAATACTGGACCTGATTGTCTCTTAATGTGGTCTTTGTTAGCTTTTTGATCTCACCTTGACATTTTGACAAGGCCAGTTTCACTTTCGGATCCCTATTGATGAACTTGCTAAATTTGAAGCTTTGCTTAAATTGATTAAATTTATTGTTTTATATTGAGCCTTCATGCTTAGCTTTGATATATATGTCTTATCGTGATCTTGCTAGCGTTGTTAGGCTTGATATGTTGTTTGTGCAATATTAGAGATGCTAGTTTGTTCTTTTGGGTAATCTCCAAAGCTTCTTGTAATGAAAAATTAAAAAAAATACAAAAATAAAGCCACTCCATTGCACATCATGTATACTCCTTCTTATGCTTCTTTCTTCATTCTGCATTTGTTATCTTTGGACGAGAGGAAGGCGTGATTCCTTTATGACTCCATTGTCAAAGGGGGAGAAGATATTTCAATGTTGGGGAAGAAGATATATCATTGTTGTACAAAGGGGAGAATATATATATAAATGATAAAAAGGGGGAGAAAGTTGGAGATTTTGAAATTTTCTGAAATCTGAGGATCATAATGAGGGAGAGCTTTTGAATTGCATTCTTATTGTCTTATTGACTTTTCTGAACTTGAATTGCATTTATTAATCCCCACGATGATCATAGGTCAATTGAACAATTGTTCTTTTATATGGACCTTAAGTGAGATTTTTGGCTCTTTTCTGGAATTTAAAGTTTTTATGCTTTCTTTTGCCTTATCTAACTTGCCTATGCTATTCTGATGCCAGTTTGGTCATTTTCATTGCTTTCTCTTGCTTATGGACCAAGTTATGCATTTGTGCGAAAACGAAAGAATTTTACTTTTCAAACCTCCAAATTACATTTTCTGGATTATTGCCAATGTGTTCATCAAGGGGGAGATTGTGGATATCATGGGGATATGCTCCAGATCTTAGGATGATGTGACAATTGGCAATGGCGTTAAAGGTTTATCGTTTTGCGTGTTTTCGGCAAAGTTACAGTGCTGTCAGGCCATAACCGGTCACACCGGCCAGGGCGGCGGTCAAACCGGTCCATGGGCGGTCCGACCGGCCATAGCGGTGGTCGGACCGGCCAACTTTAGAAGTGAGATTTTGAGCTGGACCAAAAATAGAGGGTGCAGGTAAGAGAGGGGATTCTATTGCACCTGGTCCCATAATTTTTGGAGTCTCCAGTCAAAAGTTCCAATGGATTGAAAATTCCAGTAGGTTTCGGTTTTCTAGACAGGAAATTCGGCTAAGTCCCAACTAGGGGTCTGACCGGCCAATAGGTGGAGGTCAGACTGGCCAGGGTGGGCAGTCAGATCGGCTAGGGTGGGATGTGAGACCGGCCCTGGGTCCATGGCCATGCCACTAGTGGTCGAAGTGTCGACCACATGATGTTATCCGACACTCGATCGAGAAAGTATTGAACAGTCCATGGATGACACATCATCTCACCTGGAGTTCAACTAGACATCGTGAGGCAAAGGGAGAATGCATGAGTAGGCCGCTTATTTCGACCAGTTACAGACTAGTCGTACGATGATACGAGCTGGTCATAGATTGGTCAAACGTAATCACAGAATGGTAAGGACCTGGTCGTAAGGAGTTACGAACTAGTCGGAACCTAATACGATCTGGTCGTATGAAGATATGAACTGATCGTAAGTGATGAGAACCTGACCATAGATCATATTACATCAAGGTTCGTCCGATATATTCTATATGTCTTTGGGAATCGTTATGTGATGCTAGGTACCGCTAACGACAAGTGATCGGAAAAGAGTTTCCAAGTCAGAACCGATTACACATGAACCTGTGGAGTCGCACACTTAAAGGGCAAGGATCTATTTTGGATGGTGATCCGAATTCGTACAGGCCACGAGTTCCTAATGGGCCTCCAGGTTGAGACCCATCATGGATGCCTATATAAAGAAGGGCAGTGGCATGGGGAGAAGAAAAAGTTTTTGGAAGAACTCCCGAAACTCTAATAGCCACGCCTTCTCAACCACGCTGCCGGTGCTAGCACTCCAGTCCGTGTTGACCCTGCCCCATACGTGTGGATACCTCGGAGGTGTTGTTGCGAAGCATCAGCACTGGGACAATCCGCAACTCGTGACACTCACCAGAGTCGGAGGAGAAGTAACGTGATGAGTACGACCACTCGGAGGAGCAGACGAGCGACGAGTATGACTACTCGAAGGAGGAGACGCGTCGTGAGTATGACTACGACTGCATCAACTCGCTACAACGATTCTACTTCCGCTACGAGTCGGCGCGTCTAGCGGTAATCTCGTGATCTATTACTTACAGTGGTTCCTTGGTTGCGCGGTAAAATTTTGTTTGTGCTATCATAGCCTTACCGCGTTACCCATTAGGATTCAATACTAGTCTTCCACTGTACTGGTATATTGATCTTCATAGCTTCTATAGCTACTGGAGTGAAATTTGTGTTAAATCTATTATTTGTGAAAAAGTGAGCGTGCTCCTATTCACCCCCTCTAGTCGCCTTTTCAGTCCAACAAGATTGAAATGCGTAATTGAAAAGAATAATAAATAAGTGAACTGCAATTCACTTCCCGACTAATCCAATGATAAGTGAATTCCCCATTCACCAATCGACACAAACCACCAAGTGAATTATCCATTCACCGAACAAACATTATATTCATCAAGTGAACTTCTCATTCAAACTCCAACACATTTTATAAGAAACTCTATCTCTCGTGTGAAATCTCCGAACACGTCCATAACTGTGGACATAGCTATTCGAACAGTTTTACACTCTGTAGAGGTTGTACAACTTGACCCACAAGACACGACTTCTCTAGTCTGTTTGGCATCCATCAATACCACTGCTCACTACCTTAGGTAAGTAGTCTAGAGTATGTGACAAAGCCTTTACAAAACTCCCTCTTAATCTAGTTCTGTCCGCTAAGATTTCAATATTGAATGTCTAACCGACCAGACAGGGCCCCCTCTTGCGCCATTGTGAGTACATCCCCTGTAACTCACGCTTCCAAGGTAGAACTGAAATTAAGATATTGCTAATTAATTAGCCAGGTCCCGCCCATACAGGACATGTGGTTGTACGGTTAAGGCCTAGTTCGATGGCGCACAAGATTAAGTCCTTGACATGTTACTCAGGTGATCTTACCACAAACCCACAACGTGCTAACCACACCCCCACTATCCACCGACCACTCGCCTGAGCGAAAACTATTTTGTTTAACTGTAACCAATGACATCCCCTGTCATGGAACACCAATTTCAACAACAGTGGCTAACCACCACAATTCTATATGTCATTAAGTCAAGATTAATCATTATAACATATGTGATAATGAACCCATCGTAACTAAGCTGAACTAAGCATCAATATGATATCCATGTTGGTGATACAAATATGTCCAACTAAATTTATCCATGCTAGGGTGACAAAGGATTCATGGCATTCAAATAATCAATGGAGGCATAATGACAACAGGTAATAACTAATCTCAAAACAATTGATATAAAGATAGCATGCAATTGTATAAAATAATATACTTTTGAAATTATAGGTTCAATATGATTAAAGGACTACAACTTGCCTTGAAATAGATCATGGTATTGATCTTGATCTTGATGTACTTCTCTTTGCTCAAAATTGCACGAAGAATCAACGTCTACTACTAAACAAAGTAAATAAACTAAATAAATATAAAATAAAGGTAAAACCAACTCCAAAAATTAAATAAAAATCTTAGATAAATAGATCTCGAATTTAGATTAATTTAGAAATTCGAATGGGCTTAAACGGAGTTCGAATGCAAAATATATGAGCTTTGGAAGATTGAAATCACATAAAATACAGAAAATCAGAATTTATGGATTTACTGGAATTATTTTTCAACTGAAAAATTAAATAATGACGTCAGCTGACGTCAGCATCGATTTTAGCTGAAAAGAAAAAGAAATAGAAAATCTACCTGACATGTGGGACCCACACGTGAGCATGATGGCTCACGGTGGACTCAGTTCACCGAGCCGGGGATTTGGATTAGAACTGAACATGCCATGCCTGCGCTGACGGTTTGGCCAGGCCAGCAAAAGAGATGAGGTGGCGACGATGTGAATGCTGAGGTGGATTGCCACGCTGGCACAGAGAGATACACCGAGAAGCAGAGCAGCACTGGCCGGCGGCAAGACGGCGGCGTTGACGGCGAACGGCGGCGAGGTGACTCCGGGGAAGTGGCAAAATGGGTTGCTGAGGAAGAGGCAAAGCTCTAGGCAACGATGTCTTGGCCCGGGTGGTAGTGTGTCGTCACCGACGGCAACAATGGCGGCAGCGACTCCACGGCTGCGACGACTTCGGCGATGGGGTGACGCCCAATGGAAACAAGAGGGAGCACCGGAACGGTGAGATGGCAAGGATCACCGAGAGCACCTTAGGGCGACCAGACGTTGACCACACCAGCGGCAAGGAGATGATTACCGGAAAAGGAAGAGATGAGTGGCGGCGGTTCTTCGGTCGATTGCGGCGCAACCGAAGCGAAACCTGGACCGAGAGTCTAGGGTTTTGGGAGAGGAGAAGTGGGTGAAGAAATTGACGTAGAGGGCCGGCCTTATATAGCACCGGGATGGGAGAGTCCACGTTGAAGCCAACGGCACTGGCGTGAACTCGGACACGGCGCTGCAGAGTCTGGGAGGAAGACGACGATGCACTCGCAAAGGTGGGTCCACCAGGCAGCGGGAGAAGGAGCGGCGAGACCATAAGTTGGGCTGTGGAGCGGGAGCGGGCGAGAGAATTGGACCGCTGGGGTTGGGCCGGCTTGGAAACAGTAGTGGGTTTCGGCCCGTTACTGTTCTAGGATATTAAAATAGGACTTTCTTTTTAGAAAATACTGAAAATCCAAATATCAATTAGAAAATAGCAAATGAACTCAGAAAAATTCTAGAAAATATCCAAGCACATAGAACCAGAATAATATAATTTTTTTTTTCAATAGTTGATGTTGAAATTATTCATATTAAATTGGTTTTGATATCTGAAAATTCCAATTAAGCTTTAACTTTAGCAGAAAAATTCAAATGGTTATTTTTCTTTTTAAACTTCAAAACAAACCAAATTTTTGGGGATGTTACAATTCAGCATTTAGGGTCTCCTAGAGTTATGTGGATAATCACGATGGCTTTCTGGGAAGTATTAATTCACAATTTTTGGTTGAATAATTATTTAGTTCTGATTTTTGCAAGTCTTAGTGCCTATTCGGTCTCTAGATTGAGCAATGATCATAGTTCGATGACTTAGGTGCGGAGATGGGCGAATCTTGTCAATTGATTTGCATGAATTTTGTAATAACTTTACGATGATTCGAGAGTCCAAGTTCATATTTTTTTGGACAATTAGAACGAAAGTTATGGAATTTTGAAGTTGTTGTAGATATGTACTTCTATTAGGACATGATGCGAAAGATTACTCTGTTAGTGACCTTCGTTGCACAAAAAGAAAAATTATGATAAATTTATTGAGGAATCTGGTTCTCTGTAGTTTCTAGAATGACTTAAATAATTGGATTTGGATGCACCAATTAAAATATACGAAATTCCTAAGTTGATATTACTAAAGATGTCAGGACTGTCTCCGGGGATAAAAATAAAGGCTTAGATGAAATAATTTGAACTTTCGGTCACCTGAGAAATTGTAGGTCTGCGTGTGTAGGTCTTAGAGGTCTTATATTCATGATTTTTGGAGCTTTGAATCAAAAGTTATGCTTTTTTCCTTTTATGGCTGTCTGTTTTGGACAGACTGCAATGTGGGAAGGTATCGGTAAAAGTTCGGGTTGCGAATAGGAGCGAATAATTCCAGATTTTATTTTATTGCTATGCTATGCACTTTTGAAGGATGTTATTAGTATACTGTACGATTGCTAGGTGGTGGTGAGAACCGGGGATAGAGTCCTCCTGTCGTCGCCATTCGTCTCTCGGTTTAGGCAAGTGCAAGTAGTGTAGAGTGAATTGTGATGCCATATTCATGATAATTGCCATGATTTATTTATGAAATGCTATGTGTGATAATATTCTCTCATGTTGGATTCAGCATATGGAGATCATTTGCATCATGGCATTCATACCTGGACCTTGGACTACATGGTAGCCAAGAATTATTTCTTTTGAGATCCTCGTCATGCATTGGACAAGCACGAGATCCCCGTCATGCATTGGATGGGCATGGGTCCCCACATTCGTGGAGTCTGGGATTGAGGTCCCTGTGCCTGAGGGCACATGCTTGAGTATGCATCGACGGATGTACTACTCCGCATTACTGGTAATTGCAAAGAATGAAGAAAGATGTATTCTTGTCATTTGCATTGCATGAGATTGGATCAATCGCTGATGGTTATATGAGGATTTTGTTATATTCCATGCATATGTATGTTTTGATTACTTCACTGTTGTACTTTGCTGGGTTATGGACTCACGGTTGTTGTTGATGTTTTCTTTAGGTACTTCTCGAGGATGCGACATGCATGGGAAGTTCTAGATTTGGTGCACTTCACTCACGATCATCCATGACAAATAAATATAGCTCTTTTACTTAAATTGAAGTGATACTGATGTTACTTCTATTCTAGGACTGGGTCCATCCTTCGTGATGATTGAGTTATTTGTAATTGGAATAGTCAAGTATGTCTTGTGGATGTTACCGTCTATGCTTTAATAATCTAGAACTTGATTTATTTACTTTTACCTGTTAGAATATTTCATGTGACCTGCTTTGTCTGTCATCCAAGTAGAACCTTGAAGAATCCTAATGTTTTCATGTGGTTTGGTTACTTGATGATTAGAACGAGGGCTTTGTCTAGTATCTGGTTATTCATTGTTGTTTGGATAATGCTTGTTTACTAGATGTTGAAAATCTTGCTGCTATTTGATAGTGATTAGAAGTACATTCATTTGTTAGGTTCATTTAGTAGCCTCCTAGGCTCAGTGTTGAGCTGGGGTGTTACATAAGGTATGTTAGAGAGACGGGTGTTATTTCTGTGGAATATATCTAGTCTGAAAGAAACTTAGTAGGTCCTTTCACCAAAGGATTGGCGTGGAAGGCCATCTTTACAACATGAAAGGGAATGAGGCTCATACCCTTGTAAAGGCCCATATTAGTGGTAATCTATCCTAACAGATTGGAGATCCCATGAACTAGGCTCTAAGATAATAAATTATGTGGGATTAGAGAGCATATCTAAGGTTCCCATTAGCTACAGTGTTCTTTCTGTATGGGGGTTGAGCAATAGCTCTTAATGAATTTGATACCTATATGGCATCGGGAATTGTTCTACATGATTCCCTGAAGGATTCACCTACTTGAGTATGATCGTGAGACTGTGATCAAAGGATGATAAGGGTATACTTTCTTGAATACTCATGAGCTAGATACGGGGACATGACTGTAACGTCCAAACCCAAGAGGGAAATGGGTAAGCCGCCCAGTACAGAATGTAACTTAGGCGAAAACTCTCAAACAAAGGCTTGGATCAAGGTGAAGTCCTAATTTGTCTGTGCAGAGTAGTAGTCCTTGTCACTGGGCTTTAGGTTCAAACCCGTAAGGTACCCATCGTCGAACAATTGTATATTAAACAAGATTTTGAGTATCTTTTATTAAATCGATAAATTCATAGGGACTATTGTAATTTGAGGGCCAGTTTGGTAATTTCTCAATTAGAGAAAAGAACAAAATAGAAAAGAAAAGAACAAAATAGTGGACCCACCTATCGGTGAGAGAGAGAAGAGATAAGGCAAGAGATTCGGTCTCCATCCATATCGTCTCACGCGTGCGACGTGGGGGCTCCCGGGCAAGCGGCTGCAGCACGGGAGGTGCTGGCGGCCCGTGCGCTTTGGCGCCTGTTGTTGGCTGCAGCCAGTCGCTTTCTCTGCCACTCCTCCTCTTAAGGCTGCATTCTTCTCCTTCTTTCTAGACCCGAAACAGTAAGTTCCCCTTTTGAGTGTTTCTACTTCTCCTCTGTCTTTGGCTTCTATTTTGGGGGGATTTGGAGGTCTTGTGCTGCCATTGTCGACCCTACACCATCAGTGGTGAGCTTCTGATCTTCTATAGTGCGCATCCTGTCGGTTTTCTTCTTGTGCCCTATCCTCTTGTGGATTTCATGGGGATATGTTCCAGATCTTAGGATGATGTGACAATTGGCAATGGCGTTTACGCTTTGTCGTTTCACGTGTTTTCGACAAAGTTACTGAGCTTCTTTGGACGAGGCGGTCCGACCGGTCCTTGCACGGATCCGACCGGTCCCAAATCGGTCGGACCGGCCATGTGGGCGGTCGGACCGGCGATGACCAAAGTGGTCAAAACGAGTGGGCCAAAAATAGGTGTTGTAGGCAAGTGAGGGATCCCAATGCACTTAGTCTCATGATTTTGGAGTCTCGGTAAAAGTTCTATTGGTTTAAAGTTTCCGAAGGTTTGGATTTTCGGGCTTGAATTTCGGCTAAGTCCCAAGGCGGTCCGACCGCTCACGAGGAGCGGTCCGACCGCTCACCCGAGCGGTCGGGCCGGTAATAACTTGAACGTCCGCCAACCGTGGCGATGTTGATTTGTTAGGTCAAAGTCATTGGTTTCATGGCATATGATTTGCATGATGCATGTTTTGACTAACATGGGTCAAGTTGTGAAGAACTTGTTCCCGAATTCGTGTTTTCTTGTCTATGGTTGTGCAGGTTGCTTGGTGGTCAACGACGGTCAACGGCGAGGAGGATCGGGACTAGACTTGGAGAGTTGAGGTCCAGAACGATCGACGATGCCGGGTGAGGTCAATGACTCAAGCGTAACACAAGATGGACAAGGGTGACCTATTGGCACATCCATGACGCATGGTGAAGCGGTTTAGGTCAAAAGGTTAAAGACGGCGCTTTGCGAAGCGTGCGTGTGTGACCCATTTGTTAGTGGGCCTTAATGGGAGCCCAATGGAGTCAAACCCTAGGAGTCTAGGCCTCCACTATAAATAGGGGGAGGTGGTGGCTGCACCATCTAGCTCTTTTCTCTCTCGTCTCTTTTGTTGCGAAACCCTAATTGGCTTAGGGGAGTTGAGGTGGAGGCTAGGGCTCTTTATGGTTTGAGAAGAATTTCATGATCTTGGATTGACCACTGATCCTTGATGGCGTGGGTGTAATCCAGCGACGATCACGTTCTTAATCTATGCAAGGTTTGCTTGAGATAAGTCTCTTTTCGTTCTTGCTTTCAATTTCGTGATTTTAGGGCTTTCTTTGATCCACAAGTTTTTGATTGATTCTTTCACGTGGATTAGCTTGCTGTGATATGTGGGAACCCATCTAGGATCAATTTGATCATCAATCACCCACGAGCAAGCGATTGGATCTAGTTTTCACTTTTGCCCGGTTTTGCACCCTTCTTCAATCAGATCGTAAAAGATATTTGTTCGTCCAAGAATTATCATAATTGTTGATTGGAATAGGTCCTTAATATCATAGAGAAGGTGTGTGCAAAGTTTCGTGAAGTTTGGAGTTGAGAATCAAAAGTTAGACCTAATTGCAACCTCGTCATCGGGCTGTTTTTACTGTTCTGGAGCCTGCCGGTCAGACCGCCCCACACCAGAGGTCAGACCGATTTTGGTGCCGGTCCGACCGCCCCACACCAGAGGTCAGACCGATTTTGGTGCCGGTCCGACCGCCCCACACCGAGTCGACCGATTTGAGTACGGTCGACCACCAAGATAACAATGGTCGACCGCCACTCGTTAGATTTGATTCTTCTTGATTTACGTATTGCTTAGGGGTTTAATTGGATTCAATACTAGTCTTCCGCTGTACTGGTATATTGATCTTCATAGCTTCATCATAGCTATTGGAGTGAAATTGTGTTGAATTCATATTTTGGGAAAAAGTGAGTGTGCTCCTATTCACCCCCCCCCCTCTAGTCGCCTTTTCGGTCCAACACCTCTGTTGGTGCTCGGTGGGAACCTGGCACTTGTGCGATTGGGGCTCATGCTCGACAGCTTTAGCTTGATCTTGGTGTGGGAGAAGAACTTCAATTGTTTTGGTGATTGGTGTTCCTTGAGTGCATTCGACCAGTGCACTGTGGTGTGACTCTTGTGTGGCATTTCTCTGTACCTCGACTTTGCGATTTTGTGTCCCGGATTGCAAATTGGCATTGTATCTCTGACAATCTTGTCTATTCAAACGCGATACAATGAGTCGATTGGTTTTCTGAGTTAGTGCCTTCGGCGTGCCTTTCCCAGTTTACTACTTAGTGTCTTTGAGTGCTATCTGCTGGAATTATTCTTTAATTATCTTAATTTATGCTAGAATTAATTCTAAATATTTGCTAAAATGCTAATTTTACAGCAAAGACCGTTTACAACCACCGATAGTATCACCAACGCCACGCGCATGCAACCATATGTCCATCGATCCATGTTGTGTGTGTATGCAGTGACCGATCACTACTACACAAAGGCTCATCACAAACGATTCTAAACTGTTATCACAGGTGGTTTTCTGAACCGTCTGAATTTATGTGTCTGTGATAACAGACGGTTTTCAAACTGTCTGTGAAAAAGGTATCACAAACGGTTCTTATCAAGAACTGTTTGTGATAGTAATTATCATAGACGGTTTTTGTTCAGAACTGTCTGTGATAGCATATTATCACAGACGGTTCTAAATAGTTTTTTCTATTGCAAAAGAAATTTAGGATTTTGAGCTAAACCAATCAATTGTTGGTCATGCAAAGAATGATTGGCTAGTTCTTTGTGCATCGAATTGTACATGTGGCTAGAAGCCTCCATATAGTAACCATACTATCATAGTTAGCACCGAACGTAGAACAGGCAATCTCTCGTGAAAAGGAGCAAGAGAAGAATAACATGGAACCCAGCCCGAACCAGAGTGCTGATTTTGCGACGTTCTTCCACATCAACAATTAAATGATGCTTTCACAGAGACCTTCTCACCCAGTCTTCTCCACAACGTTAGTTTCTATGATTCAAAACAAGAACAATTAGAAAGGAATAGATAGAAAAATTACCAAGGTAAGAAGAACAAAGGAACAAGAACCAATAAGAGATTAGTTTCACATACCATGAGTGGCATCGGTACGAGACGGAACCAAAGACAAACTCATGTCCTCCTCCTTCTCCGTCACCACCACCTTGTCTACGGCTACCGCCGCAATAGCGGACTTTGGCGCCGCCCTCGTGGACTTCCTCCTGCGCGCCCTCTTGGCAGCGTCCTCCTCCACCTCGATCTTCTTCTCCAGCGTTCAATATATAATGACAGCACCGGAACATTTTCCTTCTTGTGTACGCGTTCAAAATTTTTTGTACTCCCGCGTTGCGAATCATAGACAGTTTCATACAAAAACTGTATGTGATAAGTATCTCATTACAAATGGTTTGTATTAAGAACCGTTTGTGATTTTACTATAGTTTGGATTTTACCATGGTAGCCAATCCTCTACCGTGGTAGGATTTGCGCGCCAATCCTCTGCCACGGTAGGATTTGGAAAGGCAATCCTCTACCGCGGCACACAATCCTCTGTCACACACGAGTAAGAGTGCACAAACCCTATCGACTCCCTCTTAAATAAAGGGATATGACAGATGATACTATTATGGAACCGACTGTACACTACTACAAAAGAGTCTATAGCAGACGGCCCATCACAGACGGTTCCTTTGGAACCGTCTGTGTTGGGTCTGTCTGGGCTTTGTTTTGGCGCAGCGGGCCTATCACAGACGGTTCTATTTCAGAACCGTCAGGATATCACGCACGGTTCAAAATAGAACTTCGTAACCGCTCAGGTAACATGACGATGGTTCTATTTAAGAACCGTCTGTGATATCACAGACGGTTCTTAAATAGAACCGCCTGTGTAACATCACAGACGGTTCTATTTCAGAACCGTCTGTGATAATTAACTATCACAGACGGTTCTGAAATAGAACCGTCTGTGATTTCCTGTGCTTCATATAAATTGAGCCGAGACATCCCTCAGCCGCACTGCGTTGTGTCTACCGCTCCAGGCGCCACTTCCTTGCCCTAGCTCCTCACTGCGCTGTGTCTACCACTCCAGGCGCCACTTCCCTGCCCTAGCTCCTCAACTGCTACAGTGTCTACCGCTCCAGCGCCACTTCTCGCCTCTAGCTCCTCCAACCTGCGGCTCCTCCTCTAATACTGGTATGAGCACATGATCGATCTTGCACCGTCAATGTTGGAATAAATAATATTAGCCCTACAAATCTTAGTTTTGAATAATGGTTTCCCTTATAACTAATGAACTAAAATTTGACTTAGGAGTGGTAACTTAATAAAATTGAATTAGGTCTAATAATCACTAAAATTTGAGTTAGGATAATTAATTGGCTTAAAAAAATAAAATTTACACACCGGTTCACAGTACGGTGGGGTTTGGGTCAAGCAATATTGCATTTACGGTTCCGGTATTTTAGGTTAATAAGTGTTGTATGAGATGATGCCTATATTTGGGTTGCATGATTGTTCAATTGAGATAGATATCGGTGTCGAGAGGTAGGGATCATGGTTGTGGCCGTAGGCATGGCTACGCTATGCCACCGCGTGTGGTACTTAACTAGTGAAGACTTTTCTTTCAATAACCTTAGATGCAAATGTTGGAGAATGAGTTTATATTGCACATTTTCGTTTGCTATAAATTAATCGCTAATCAATTTGACACTAATTTGTTACATGCGTAGTGTAGATGGATCGAAACTGGATGTACGGTGTGAACCGTGTGAGTCAAGATTACATTAATGGCGTGGTTGCTTTTAGAAGAGCCATTGAAAGGTGATATGTTGAAGAAGGGATAAATTTTATGTAATGTCTGCGCATTGATTGCGTAATCAAGATGTTTAACAACGCGCGCAGATCGAAGCGCACTTGATTCGAAGGGTTTCAAAAAGGGTATACATGTTGGACCAGTCACGGTGAAGAGCAGATTATACCAGAAGTTAATAATGACGACATCGCCGAGGAAGTCAACGATTTGCCGGATGTGGACTGTGCTTTTGATGAGGATAGGGGGCACGATGACAATCTGGATCAGATGCTACGCGATGCAGAAGAGAACTACAAAGTGAGAGAGAGTTTTGTAAATTCGAGGGCTTAAGGGAGGACTCGGTGAGACCTTTGTTCCTGGCTGCAAGCCGGAATACACAAGGTTGTCAACCGTGCTTGAACTGCTGAAATTGAAGGCAAGCAATAGTTGGTCCGATAAGAGTTTCACGGCGTTGTTAGGTCTCCTAGCGGACATCCTTCCGGAGGGAAACGTGTTGCCCAGCACCACCTATCAAGCAAAGAAGGTTATTTGCCCATTGGGAATGGAAGTAGAAAGAATACATGCATGTCCGAACGATTGTATCCTCTACCGTAAAGAGTATACAGACATGCATTATTGTCCCGCAGCAAAGCATCCCGATACAAGCGTCAAAATATGCTAAGGTGAAGCAAGGACCTCCTGCTAAGATGTTGTGGTATCTCGCACAGTAATTCCACGCTTGAAGCGCTTATTTGCGAACCCAAAGGAGGCAAGATTGTGCGCTGGCACTCAGAGGAGCGTAAGAGAGATGGAAAGCTAAGACACCTGCCGATTCGCGGTGGAGAAACTTCGATCGAGCTTGAAGAGTTCGGTCTTGAACCGAGGAACATAAGGTTAGGGTTGAGTACGGATGGAATGAATCCTTTCGGTAACATGAGCAAATGACATAGCACTGCCCGTGAATCTATGTATGTACAACCTTCCTCCTTGGCTCTGTATGAAGCGGAAGTACATTTTGATGTCACTACTTATCCAAGGGCCAAGCAACACAGGAATGATATTGATGTGTACCTAGCACCATTGCCGGAAGATCTTGTGACACCGTGGAGCGAAGGGGCAGGGTATGGGATGCGTATAAACGAGAGAACTTCACTTTACGCGCCATGTTGTTCTGCACCATCAATGATTTTCCCGCCCTTGGTAACTGTCGAGCTTCATACAAAAGGAGCCAAAGCCTCGTCTGCGACCGCTTAGATGCTACGGAGAGTGTATGGTCAACAACTCGCGTAAAATCGTGTATATGCGTCCACCGTAGGTTCCTTCCGAGGAGTCACCCATACCGCAAGATGAAGAAACAATTCGACGAAATAAGGAAGACGGTTCACTTCAAGGGCTTTTAGTGGGAAAGAGGTCTATGATATGGTTAAGGATATCGATGTTGTGCTTGGGAAGGGACGTAAATTAAGAACCCGTGAGAAGAACATCCGAAGAAGCGGTCAATTTTTGGGACTTGCCTTATTGGGAGTACTTAGAAGTTCGCCATCGCATCGACGTTATGCACGAGAAGAATGTATGTGATAGCTTGATTGGTCTCTTGTCAACATTAGTGGCAAAACAAAGGATGGTGTTAACGCATCGGCGTGACTTGGTCGATATGAACATAAGGACCGAGTTAGCACCGAAAGAGACCGATACAGATTTAACGTACCTTCCCGACTTGCTACACTGGCCCAAGCCCGAGAGAAATGAATCGTGCGAGCTTGCACGGTGAAAGTCCCGCTGGTTACTCCGCTAACATTAAGAAACTTGTTTCTATGCAAGATTTGAAATTAATTGGTATGAAGTCGCATGATTGTCGTGGTGATGACACAAATGCTTCTGTTGCAATTAGGAGTATCTTGCCGAACAAGGTCCGAGTGACAATCTTGAGGTCATGTTATTTCTTCAACTCAATTGCTCGAAGGTCATCGATCCCCAAGGACTAGATGCTCTGCAGCCAAGGTAGTGACGACTCTGTGTCATCTTGAGATGTATTTCCTCCGTCATTTTTCGATATCATGGTCCATCTCATTGTTCACCTTGTGAAAGAGATAAAGATATGCGCCCTGTGTTTCTACGTCATATGTACCCGCTCGAGAGGTACATGGGAATTCTCAAGTCCTACGTGCGGAATCGATCTCGACCGAGGGCATCATCGAAGGTTATGCAACTAAGAGGTCATTGAGTTCTGCGTCGACTACATGGCTCAGGTGGATCCGATTGGTGTGCCTCTATCTCGTCATGAGGGGAGACTGGATGGTATCGGGACCATCGGAAGGAAATCAATCACTCCCGATCTGGATACGTACGCTCAAGCCCATTTCACGGTCTTGCAACACATGACCCAAGTGTCCCCGTACATCGACGAGCACAAAGACATGGTACGCCAATGTAATCCGGACGGTCGGAGGTTTGGATCACGAGAGCACAACCGTCGGTTCAACGAATGGTTAAAGGTGCGAATCACTCGGAGGTCATCAAGTGATGATACGTTGCTATGGTTGGCAAGAGGGCCACATTTTACAATTGTCACATGGCAAGGATACGACATAAATGGGTACACATTTTATACGGCAAACTCGGGATAGGAAGAGCACAAGTCGTAGCAAATGGTGTCGCATAGATGCATTCAAGATCGATGGGCTGAGGAGCTCGTACTATGGGCAAATAGAGGAGATATGGGAGATCGACTACGTGCTTTTCAAGATCCCCCTATTTCGGTGCCGTTGGGTCCATCTCCCACAGTGAAGGTCGACAAATGCGGCGTCACTACCGTGGACCTCGAACGTGTCGGATACAAAGACGAACCATTCAGATCTTGCTAACCAAGTTGTTCAAGTCTTCTATGTAACCGACCCGGCAAATAAGAAGCGCCACGTAGTTCTTCATGGAAAAAGGAGGATTGTCGGAGTTGAGAATGTAGTGGACGAGGAAGAATACAATCAATTTGACGAGTTGCCACCTTTCGGAGACGGCATCAGGCTCGAGGAAGAACCCAGTGAGGAAGCTAGCTATATGCGCGTCGATCATCATGAATGTCGGGACCCAAATATGCAAATCTGGACCCTCTGTGTATTCTGCACTAGTCCAGGATCATGCTAGTGCACACAGTGTCAACATTGATGAAATATCACATCCATACAACGAATATAAGAATAAACGAGTACCTTTAAATAACAAATAACTGTTGGGACCTTACGGTCGAGTTTTACATTTATTAAGCCATGAAAGGCTGACAATAAAGAAATAACTGCAGCGGAAACGAAATAAACTCCGGTGGCTCCCATCAATTTACCACAGGCAACTGACTGGGATCAAGACCCTAACGTTCAACCTTCGTAGAACTCTTCTTCAAAAGCAGGCGACGACTCCTCCACTTCTGTTGATTTGTTTAGCAAGAGTGAGTACACACCGTACTCGCAAGTCATACCACAGAATGCAATTCATAGATGATGGCTTATTCCAAAGGAATGGCTTCTGTGGTTGTTTTGCAGAAATACAATATTTGCAATTGAATACAAATAATAGATTGAAAGTATAATTCGAAACAAATAGACAATAATAAGTTAACAATTGATTTCACAAAGTACACATAGTCTAATCAAGTGCTTTCACACAGCTGAATAAGTTATCTCACACAGCTGACCCTTCCCAATTGTTTTTACGAAAATCTACCCCTCGTGTGAAATTCCCGAGCATGTCCATAACCGAGGACGCGGCTATTCGAATAGATTGTTTTAAACACTCTGCAGAGTTTGTACACTTTACCCACGATACAATCGATTAGCGATCATCGACCATAACAAAACCTTTCAGAAACTTCATCTCAAACAATGACACTCCTGGTGTGCTTTACTGCCGCCCAATTTGTACACACAGCCCTTGGAACGACACACACCATTGGACAGGGATGCAGCGAACCGTCCCGCGATGTGACCCAAACACAGCGGTACACACCTCCAGCCCATCACATAGCTTAAATACAACCCGAGTTGTCAATGTCAAGACTCGATGACTTACTAAGTCAGGCCCAGCCCATACTAGGCATGTGGTCGTACAGTAAGGCCCAGTTCAATGGCGCACAAAGTTAAGTCCTTAATTGACCAAGGCAAGACTTCCAGTTTTAACCCAAATCACAAAGTTTAATAAGCACACAGCTCCACCATTCACACAGATCCACCACTTGCCTCAGTCTAAATCTTTTCCCACCCTGTTGATTAAGTGCAACACATGCCATCAACGAGTAATAGCACACAACACACACAGTTTTATCACACAGTTCCATAATCACTTAGTCAGGTGTATAATTGCATCTCACATGAAATGATGACTCGTGGCATGGCTAAGCAGTCTAATCGTATCTAACCAACCCACGTTGGTGCTATGATAATACCAACTATTAATGAATCAACCTAGGGTGACAAAAGATCATGGCATACAATAGACAAGGTGGATATAACAATTTGGATTAATAACTATCCCAAAAGCATTTAAATAAATACTTAAAATAGAATGCAATACATTGAAACAAAGTATTTTGAAAGCTGGGTTCAAAATGATCAAAGGTATAACTTGCCTTGGAATAGAAATAGATATTGGTCTTCGTCTTGAGGTGCTCCTTCTTCTGGAAAATTCCCCGAAGTATCGATGTCTACTCGCAAACGAGACAAAAGAAACAAAAATAAATAAATAACAGAGGCAAAACAACTCCAAAAATTCAAATAAAATTCACCATTAAATAGATCTTAATTTTATATGAATTTACAAATTGGAATGGGCTCAATCGGAGTTCGGATGCAAAAGATATGGGCTTTGGAAGATTGGAAAATCAAATAAACCCTAATTTGGATTTTATTGAATTTCCCGAATTATTTTTATAAAGGAAAATCGAATTATTGCGCAATGCTTGCGTCACCGGAATTTCGGAAAAGAAATAGATTTAAAATAAATCGACATGGGCCCCACATGTCGGGCCTCGGTTCACGGTGGACCGAGTGCACCAACCGAGGAGATCTGGCGCGATGGACCGCCACGACGCGCAGTGTCTTTGGCCGATCTGGCGCCACGCGGCCGCCACACCAAAGACGGGTCGACACCGGCGCCGAGTGGCGGCAACGGCGCGCGCGCGTGGCACTCGGGACTCGATGGTCACCGGCGAACGGCGGCGACTCACCGGCAGTGAGTGGTGCCAACGTGTAGAGGGGGTTATTGCGCATCTATGGGCACTGGTTTGAGCACCTGAGGTTGACGGAGATGGTCGGCGGCGAGGGAGAAGCGGCGGCGAAGGCTCGGGTTTTGTCGGACGGGCGCTCCGGCGATGCTCCGGCGACGAGGAGGTGCGCACGAGGTAGCCTGAGACTTGCTGATCACGATGGTGCAGTCGGCGAGGCAAGGGCGGCGACGACGGCGGCGCAATCCACCGGAGAAGAAGCTCGGCCGAAAACCCTAAAGCTTGAAATGCGGCGGCGCTAGGGCGATCGGGGCGACGACAGTGGCGGCTTAGGGTTGCGGAGGTCCAGGCGGTGCTAAGGGGGTACTTATAGGCTCGGAGACGCCGAGATTTGGAAACCCCCAATTCGGGTCCGAAACGGCCGGGTTTTTGAATTCCATGATTCTCGGAGATTGAAACCGATTCGGGGTTTGATTTGGTTTGGAACGGATAAGGAATAACCGGAGACCCGATTTGGTGGGGTCGGCTCAAGAAATCTGCGAGAGAATCGCCGTTGCCGTACGGGAGTGAAGCTCTCGGTAATGGCGGCAGCACGCACGCGCGCGAGGAGGAAGAAGACTCCGCGGAGACGACGACTCGGTAGCGGGCCCACTGGTCAGCGAGAGCGAGGAAAGCGCAGCGCGGGCGAGCGGCAACCGTGCGATGGCGATCCAACGGTACCGAGCGAAGCGCGGCGGGGATCAATGGTGGCGCACGATGGAATAGTGTTGGGCTTCACCCGAAGATCGTTCAAGGATTTAAAATAGATTTTTCTTTTAAATAAATCCAGAAAATGCAAATAGCAATTAGAAAATAGCAAATGACTTTGGAAAAATTCCAGAAAATTCTATAAAATATATCCAAGCATATATAATCTAAATAAAATAGTTTTGACAATTGTTGATGTTGGGATTAAGCACATTAAATCAATTTGTCCTTAAAGTCCATATTAAGCTTTTTAAATTAATATTCAAATAAATCCAAATGATGAATTTTCTTGCTACCAATATTTAAAAGATTTTTAAAGCTCTGAAAATTGGGATGTTACAAACCTCCCCCCCTTAAACGAATCTCGACCCCGAGATTCCGGCTAGCTAGAGAAAAGGCTAGGGAACTCGGCTTTTAACTCTTCTTCACGTTCCCACGTTGCTTCTCCTTCTGAGTGGTTACTCCACTGGACTTTGCAGAAACGAACGGTCTTGCTTCTGGTGCGGCGCTCTGCGACATCCAAAATCCTGACAGGCTGCTCTTTGTACGTGAGATCTTCCTTCAGTTCAATTGACTCCAACGGGGTCTGCTCTTCTGGCACACGAAGACACTTCTTCAGCTGAGAGACATGAAAGACATCGTGCACTCCTGCTAACGACTGCGGTAGCTCCAACTGGTAAGCAACTTCTCTACGGCGTTCCAAAATCTTGAACGGACCCACATACCTAGGAGCAAGCTTCCCTTTGGTGTGAAATCTCTTAACACCTCTGAGCGGAGTAACTCGAAGATACACAAAATCTTCTGGTTCAAAGCTAAGGTCACGACGACGATTATCGGCATAACTCTTTTGCCTGGACTGGGCTATCTTTAACCTCTCTCTGATCATAGCAACTTGTTCTTCGGCTTCCTGAATAATATCTGGCCCGAACACTACGCGTTCAGCTGTCTCTGACCAATTCAACGGAGTTCTGCAGGCACGACCGTACAAAGCTTCAAATGGTGACATCGCAAACCGCTCGATAATCGTTGTTGTACGAGAATTCTGCATACGGCAAACTCTTATCCCAACTGGTAGCATTAGCTAAGGCACAGGCTCTCAACATATCTTCTAATATCTGGTTGACTCTTTCAGTCTGTCCATCTGTCTGTGGATGATAAGCAGTACTGAAATTCAGATGAGTTCCCAGGGCTTCATGTAGACTCTGCCAAAAACGAGAGGTGAATTGAGATCCTCGATCTGACACTATCTTCTTAGGCACACCGTGCAGACTGACAATTTTTGACATGTACAACTCCGCCAAGCGGTCTCCTGAATAAGTGGTTTTGACTGGCAAGAAATGGGCAACCTTAGTCAAACGATCCACTATTACCCAAATCGAATCATAACCTGATTGAGTCTTGGGTAGACCGGTAATAAAATCCATACCGATCTCTTCCCACTTCCATTCTGGTATCTTCAGCGGTTGTAGCAATCCTGCTGGTCTTTGATGCTCTGCCTTTACTTTCTGACACACGTCGCATAAGGCAACGAACTCTGCAACATCTCGCTTTAAGTTTGGCCACCAAAACTTATTCTTAACATCCTGATACATCTTAGTACTTCCAGGGTGAATCGAATACTTAGAGTCATGGGCTTCCTTCAGAATCAGTTGTCTCAATCCATCAATATCCGGTACACAGATACGTCCATTGATCCATAGTATATCCTGATCATCTATGGTGAAGTCTTTAAATTTTCCTCCTAACATCTTCTTCTTGAGATCAGCAAACTCAGAATCCTTGGGTTGCGCTTCACGAATCTGTTTCTCCAGAGTAGACTGCACTTCCAGGCTGGCCACAAATCCTTCAGGGACAACTTCTAGCTGTAGCTTCTGGAATTCCTTTTGAAGTTCTGAGCAAATCTCTTTTGCTTCCAGAGCATTGCAGTAGCTCTTGCGACTTAGTGCATCTGCAACTACATTGGCCTTACCAGGATGGTAATGGATTCCAAGATTATAATCCTTTATTAATTCCAACCATCTTCTCTGTCTCATGTTCAAATCAGATCGAGTGAATATGTACTTCATGCTCTTATGATCTGTAGACTTCACAATGATTCTGGATGAGATAATGACGCCAAATCTTCAAAGCATGCACTACGGCAGCTAATTCCAAATCATGGGTAGGATAATTTTCCTCATGAGGCCTTAATTGCCTTGACGCATAAGTGACAGCTCTTCCTTCTTGCATAAGGACACATCCTAATCCTTGGCGCGAAGCATCACAATAGATATCAAAATCCTTGCTGATATCCGGCAAAACTAGCATCAATCAAGTCGACGCTTCTTCAATTCTTGAAAACTCTCTTCACAAGCTGGGGTCCAAATGTACTTCTTCTCTTTCTTCAATAATTGCGTAAGAGGCTTAGCAATCGTTGAGAATCCTTCAATGAAACGACGATAGTATCCTGCCATTCCCAAGAAACTACGAATTTGAGTAACCGTCTTGGGCTGCTCCCAATTCATTACAGCTTTAACCTTCCCGGGGTCAACTGCTACTCCTTCGGCTGTCATCGCATGACCGAGGAAATCAACTTTCTTCTTCCAAAAATCACACTTGCTGAACTTGGCATACAACTGATGTCCTCTGAGCTTCTCTAGGATTAATCTCAAATGGTCTGCATGCTCTTCCTCTGACTTTGAGTATACCAAAATATCATCAATGAATACTACTACGAACTTATCCAAATATTCCATGAATACTTTGTTCATCATGTTCATGAAATAGGCAGGGGCATTAGTCAATCCAAAAGACATGATTAGAAATTCATAATGTCCATACCGGGTTGAGAAAGCGGTCTTTGGTACATCCTTAGGACAAATCTTCAACTGATGGTAACCTGATCGTAGATCGATCTTTGAGAATACTCCGGCTCCTTTCATCTGGTCGAACAGATCATCAATTCTGGGCAAAGGGTATTTGTTCTTGATGGTAACTTCATTGAGAGAACGATAATCGATGCACATTCTCATGCTTCCATCTTTCTTCTTGACAAACAAGACTGGTGCTCCCCATGGCGACGAACTAGGTCTTACAAAACCTTTCTCCAGTAGTTCTTCTATCTGCTTCTTCATTTCTACAAGTTCATCGACTGGCATCCGATAGGGTCTCTTGGAAATTGGTGCTGTTCCTGGCACTAGATCGATGACAAACTCAATGTCACGGTCCGGTGGCATTCCTGGTAACTCTTCTGGAAATACGTCCGGGTAATCTCTGACTACAGGTACATCTTCTAAGGAAACTGTCTTCAGACTGTTGACTACCAAATGTCCATCACGTACTGAGGTGGCTAGAAATTCTACTTTCTTTCCTGTGGTATCCTCAATTGTTACGGCTCTTCGGCCACAATATAGCATTGCTTTATGTTTGGATAACCAATCCATACCAAGGATGACATCTATGGTCTGAGTGTCTAGAACTATTAGGTTGGCTAGAAACTCAACTCCAGCTATGAGTAGCCTAGCTCCTAAACATCCAACTTTAGAACTTCGCTCTACTCCAGGCGACTGGACTAATAGAGTATGCTTAAGATGCATAACTTCCAATTTGTTCTTAGTTGCAAAAATTCCAGAAACAAACGAATGCGAAGCTCCAGAATCAAACAGAACTGATGCAGGTACTGAATTTACTAGAAACTTACCCAGTACAACGTCAGGTGCTTCTTGGGCTCCTTCTAGAGTGACGTGGTTGACACGGCCTCTGACCACTGATGGCGGTGCTCCTCCGGATTGACCGGTAGCTTGAGAAGTTCCTTGATGGTTGCCTTGTACTGGTGTCTTGGCTGGTGTGTTCCCAAGGTTGAAGCGTACTGGAGTGATAGTCCCATTCTGCGGACATCGGTTGGCGAAATGCCCTGGCTGACGACAGGTAAAGCAAACTCTGGTTGTATTCTGTGGGTTGCTTACTGGATTGGGGTTGACTGGTGCGGGATTGCGGAAGTTCTGAGCAACTGGGCGAGGTGCTGAAGTTGGTGCAGGTGGTCTGGCAGAATTCTGTGGTGGAAAACGGCTAAACTGCGGTGGAATCATTCTTGCGCTCAGCTGGGGTTGGTGATTTCCTTGCTGAGCCATTCTGCGCTTACGATGATCTTCCAATTCCTTGCGCTTATCCTCTAGAATCAAAGCCTTGTTGATCAACTCTTGAAAATCAGGAAAGGTGTAGGCGATCAAGTTGACTTGAAGTCCGAAGTTCAATCCTTTGAAAACGACTCGACGAGCCTTGTCAGTGGCGACATCTTCTGCAGCATATCGAGCAAGTTGTGAGAACTTGTTGAGGTAATCAGTCACTGACATTCCTCCGTGCTTGAGAGCACGGAATTCATCCTTCTTTAGATCCATGATTCCTTCTGGTACATGATACTGGCGAAAAGCAGTTGTGAACTCTTCCCAAGTAATGTCTTGCGGCGTTCCATGTGGTGCACAAAAGTTTTCCCACCATTCGGCGGCAATGCCTTCCATCTGGTGAGAGGCGTACAGAACTTTTTCATGATCGCTGCATTGAGTGATCAGCAGTTTTCTCTCAATAACACATAGCCAATCATCAGCTTCTACTGGTGAGACATGTCCAGAAAAAGTTGGTGGACGGGTCCTCATAAACTCCGCCAACTTGGATGATCCATTATGACCATGAGCAACTGGGGTTCCATTGTGATGCTGATTGTTGTTGTTCTGATTATTCATAGCCTGCATCTGATTCATCATGGTGTACATCAGCTGGGTCTGAGCTGTCATGAATGCCCCAAAATTCTGCAGATCGACTGAAGGTGCTTGTGGTGGAACTGCTTCTCCGGGATTTGCTTCGCCCTTCGACATCGAGTATCGTAACCACTTGCAGCAGCTTGACGAGTCTGAACCATCTGGTGAATCTCCAGGGGTTAGATAAGGTAGCAAGCACAAGATAAGGCGTAGAACTAATCGGGGAGGTAAACCCAACAACATATTTAAAAAAAAACTCAACTGAAACTCTTATATTGATTAAGATAATAGTATGGCTTGCAACAAATGCCTAAGGGCCTTTGCAGCTCATACTTGCACACAAAAATAAGGACGAATTTAAGCACACCAAACTACCGCCTAAAGGGCGACTCAAGACTTAATACTGGCTAAGCCTGAAACAACGCAAACAGACTACTCGATTAAATAGCCTCCGCAGCCTTGACGGTGCTCCCGCTTACTGTAGACCTGAAAGTGAGCTGGCATCCTTGCAAACTGATCTTGATGTCCCGGGGATGGTGCAATAGGAGCAGTGTCCTCGTGCAGTCTTGGCCGGTTCCTCGGCTCTCTTGCCTCTGCTGGCTCTTCTGGTTCAGCTGGTTCATCAGCTTCTTCTGGGTCTTCCTCTTCAGTGTCTTCTTCGTGATCGTGCCGTCCATAAAGAGTTTCTTCTAATATGGCGATCCTTTCTTCAGCTCTCTGAAGAGTCTCATAGGTACACTCCACTCGTGGCGGCTAACTCCAACGATTCTTCCCGAGCAATGCGAATCGGGCAAGATGCACAACGGTGGCGTTGTCTTCCTCCTCCGTGAGCGGAAAACGTGCGGCAAGATCCACGCCGGAAGTGCGGGATGATAACGAAACCGTGTCACGAAGCTCTCGAGTAGATGTTGCGATCCTCGGGATGGCAAGGCGCGAAGACTCTGGATTGCTTCAATCCAAATACTCATTCGAGTGAGATGTTCGATGGTTTGCTTGCCTTGGTGTTCCGCTGGCGTGACGGTCAAATGGCGATCACTCCACGATCTCGGCCGTTCACAATCCAAGCACCGCCACGCGGTACAATGGACGATCGAACCCTCCAAGTACTTGTAGCAACTTTCAAAGCTCGGGCAAGTCCTCCCTTGCGCTCTCCATAACTCAAGGCGAGGCATCCGTCAAGATGGACAAGGATATGAAAACAACTTCAAAACAAATGGGAAAGAAAGAATTTCAGCAATAGTTGAGTCAAGAGAGACATGAGATGAGTTAAGGAGTTCAATTAATCTTGTAAGTTAATTTTGCTTTAGAAAATAGTTTGGACACACTACAACGGCCAATCTACCTAAGGTCAAGACCTACACAAGATGGCTCGATACCACCTCTGTCGGGACCCAAATATGCAAATCTGGACCCTCAGTGTATTCTCGCACTAGTCCAGATCACGCTAGTGCACACAAAGTGTCAACATTGATGAAATATCACATCCATACAACGAATATAAGAATAAACGAGTACCTTTAAATAACAAATAACTGTTGGGACCTTACGGTCGAGTTTTACATTTATTAAGCCATGCAAGGCTGACAATAAAGAAATAAGCTGCAATGAAACGAAATAAACTCCGGTGGCTCCCATCAATTTACCACGAACAACCGATCGATCAAGACCCTAACGCTCAACCTTCGAGAACTCTTCTTCAAAAGCAAAGCGACTCCTCCACTACGCTGATTTGTTTAGCAAGAGTGAGTACACACCGTACTCGCAAGTCATACCACAGAATGCAATTTATAGATGATGGCTTATTCCAAAGGAATGGCTTCTGTGGTTGTTTTTGCAGAAATGCAACATTTGCAATTGAATACAAATAATAGATTGAAAGCAAAATTCGAAACAAATAGACAATAATAAGTTAACAATTGATTTCACAAAGTACACATAGTCTAATCAAGTGCTTTCACACAGCTGAACAAGTTATCTCACACAGCTGACCCTTCCCAATTATTTTTATGAAAATCTACCCCTCGTGTGAAATTCCCGAGCATGTCCATAACCGAGGACGCAGCTATTCGAATAGATTGTTTTAAACACTCTGCAGAGTTTGTACACTTTACCCACACGATACAATCAGTGTAGCGATCACTGACCATAACAAAACCTTTCAGAAACTTCATCTCAAACAATGACACTCTTGGTGTGCTTTACTGCCGCCCAATTTGTACACACAGCCCTTGGAACGACACACACCATTGGACGGGATACAATGAATCGTCCCGCGATGTGACCCAAACACATGTACACACCTCCACCCATCACATAGCTTAAATACAACCCGAGTTGTCAATGTCAAGACTCCATGACTTACTAAGTCAGCCCACCCATACTAGGCATGTGGTCGCATGCAGAAGGCCCAGCCAATGGCGCACAAAGTTAAGTCCTTAATTGACCAAGGCAAGACTTCCGCTTTAACCCAAATCACAAAGTTTAATAAGCACACAGCTCCACCATTCACACAGATCCACCACTTGCCTCAGTCTAAATCTTTTCCCACCCTGTTGATTAAGTGCAACACATGCCATCAACGAGTAATAGCACACAGCACACACAGTTTCATCACACAGTTCCATAATCACTTAGTCAGGTGTATAATTGCATCTCACATGAAATGATGACTCGTGGCATGGCTAAGCAGTCTAATCGTATCTAACCAACCCACGTTGGCGCTATGATAATACCAACTATTAATGAATCAACCTAGGGTGACAAAAGATCATGGCATACAATAGACAAGGTTGATATAACAATTTGGATTAATAACTATCCCAAAAGCATTTAAATAAATACTTAAAATAGAATGCAATACATTGAAACAAAGTATTTTAAAAGCTGGGTTCAAAATGATCAAAGGTATAACTTGCCTTGGAATAGATCTAGATATTGGTCTTGGTCTTGAGGTGCTCCTTCTTCTGGAAAATTCCCCGAAGTATCGATGTCTACTCGCAAACGAGATAAAAGAAACAAAAATAAATAAATAACAGAGGCAAAACAACTCCAAAAATTCAAATAAAATTCACCATTAAATAGATCTTAATTTTATATGAATTTACAAATTTGAATGGGCTCAATCGGAGTTCGGATGCAAAAGATATGGGCTTTGGAAGATTGGAAAATCAAATAAACCCTAATTTGGATTTTATTGAATTTCCCGAATTATTTTTATAAAGGAAAATCGAATTACTGCGCAATGCTTGCGTCAGCCGGGAATTTCTGGAAAAAGAAATAGATTTAAAAATAAATCTGACATGTGGGCCCCACATGTCAGTCTCGGGGTTCACGGTGGACCGAGTGCACCGAACCGAGGGAGATCCGCGCGATGGATCAAGACACGCGCGCGTGTCTTGCGCTGACTGGCGCCACACGGCCGCCACACCAAAGACGGCCGACGTGGGCGCCGAGTCATGGGCGATAACGGCGGCCGTGGCGCTCGGGACCGATGGTCACCGGCGAACGCGGCGACTCGCCGGCAGTGAGTGGTGCCAACGTGTAGAGGGGGTTATTGCGCATCTATGGGCACTGGTTTGAGCACCTGAGGTTGACGGAGATGGTCGGCGGCGAGGGAGAAGCGGCGGCGAAGGCTCGGGTTTTGTCGGACGGCGCCCGGCGATGCTCCGGCGACGAGGAGGTGCGCACGAGGTAGCCTAAGACTTGCTGATCACGATGGTGCAGTCGGCCAGGCAAGGGCGGCGACGACGGCGGCGCAATCCACCGGAGAAGAAGCTCGGCCGAAAACCCTAAAGCTTGAAATGCGGCGCGCTTAGGCGATCGGGCGACGAGTGGCGGCTTAGGGTTGCGGAGGTCCAGCGGTGCTAAGGGGTACTTATAGGCTCGAGACGCCGAGATTTGAAACCCCAATTGGGTCCAAACGGCCGGGTTTTTGAATTCCATGATTCTCGGAGATTGAAACCGATTCGGGTTTGATTTGGTTTGGAACGGATAAGGAATAACCGAGACATGATTTGGTGGGTCGGCTCAAGAAATCGCGAGAGAATCGCCGCTTGCCGTGACGGAGTGAAGCTCGGTAATGGCGGCAAAGACGCGACGCTGCGAGGAGGAAGAAGACTCATGCGAGACGACGACTTCGATGAGCGGGCCCACCGTCACGAGAGCGAGGAAAGCGCAATACGGCGAGCGGCAACCGTTCGATGCGATCCAACGGCTGGGAGCGCGGCGCGGGATCGGGTCGGCGCAACGATGGAATAGTGTTGGGCTTCGCCCAAGATCGTTCAAGGATTTAAAATAGATTTTTCTTTTAAATAAATCCAAAAAATGCAAATAGCAAACGACTTTGGAAAAATTCCAGAAAATTCTATAAAATATATCCAAGCATATAGAATCTAAATAAAATAGTTTTGACAATTGTTGATGTTGGGATTAAGCACATTAAATCAATTTGTCCTTAAAGTCCATATTAAGCTTTTTAAATTAATATTCAAATAAATCCAAATGATGAATTTTCTTGCTACCAATATTTAAAAGATTTTTAAAGTTCTGAAAATTGGTATTTACAATGAAGGGTTGTATTTTAATTAAGAATTTAATTACTCCATTGTAATTTATTTATTTATTCCATTGTCATGTGTTAATGTGTTATGGACTTGTGATATTTAATATTGATGTCAATGTGGATATTCATGGTAGTGTTGAGTTGAATTAGATATGAACTTTTGAACTCAAACTTGTCATCATACTGCTTATCCAACAGTTCATACATGCTGTTGTGGGGATATCACAGACGGATCTAGAATAGAGCCGTCTGTGATAATACATCACAGACGGTTCTAATATAGAACCGTCTGTGATATGCACACATCACAGACGGTTCTATATTAGAACCGTCTGTGATGTTATTTTTATAAGGCCGGGACCGCTAGGGTTTTGCTCTTACTCTTCACCTCTCACGCGCCTTCGCTGTCCACCCGCTACTCGCCTCTGGTTCCTCGGTGTCGCTCCTCGCGCCTCGGCCCGCCTCGATTCTGCGCCGCCTCTCCCTCGAGATCTCCGCCTCCTTCGCTTCGGCGGCGGCCAAGGCCCGGCGCCGCTGCGTCGCCTCCTTGCCTCGGCCGCCTCGGCCGGTCGCTCGCTCCCGGCCGGCTCGGCGCCTCTGCTGCTGCCGACCTCGCTCCGCTTCGGCCCGGCACCGCCGGCGTCACATCTACTCCACCGGCTCGCCCTCGACTGCTCCTGGCCCGATCCCCTACCCGTGGTACTCCTAGTTGCATCTACCTAGTTGATCTGGATTACATGATGCTTATCAATTCTTGAGATGTCCTGTATTTAGATTCCTTGCTGCTTCTTGTTTTTACTTACATATAAGGTTAAAGTTTGTTCTGCACGAAATTTGTTCTGATATGGAATTAGACTGCTACTCTTTTTTTCTGTCCATTACCCCGCTGGCTCAAATGGGATGATACGGTCACGCGGGCGAAGCCGTTGCTCAAGACGATAATGAAGTTTGGACACGACTACACAGTGCACTCGCCGGATAGGCTTAACTGGCCACCCCTTCTTTTTATCCACCTCTGTGTCAGATCCCAGTGGTAATTTTGGATTGAAATGAAACCGAAAGGAAGAACAGAGAAAAAACTCCCAGAAGTAACCCAGAACTCTAACAAATTAAAGAAACTAGATATGACATAATGCTTTGGATGCCTTTCTCGTTCCATTTTCCAGGATATATATCCTTCGACAATTACCCACAGTAAGTTAGCTAAAGCTTAAAGTTTACAGCAAGTAAGTAAGAAAGAAACAGAGAATGCAACAAAATTGGGAAAACGACAGTACTGTAGCTTTTCAAGACTGATCCCAGTCGTCGTCTTCTAACCGAATCTGTATCTTTAAACCTCAGCCCTCCCTTCCAAGGTCTTCTTCCTTCCTTTCTCTGCGAGTGCACTTCCAGGCTTCTTCTCTTTTTCAGTTTTCTGACATTTCTTCCCCCTCAAATTCACACTTGTCCTCTAGTGCCAGCTTCAGGGAACCATGAACGAATGGTCTGTGTGTAAAACTCAGAAAATGTACTCTTGATAAAATCAGCATCCTCCCAGGTAGCGTTCTCCGGTGGTAAGTTCAGCCATTGTACTAACCATTGAGTTACCAGAACTCTGTTTCTCGGCAGTGAACGAGTCTCCAGCACACAGGTGGGTTCAGTCTTAATTCTCCCATCTTCTCCTACCAGTGGCAACTCAGGACTGGGAACGGCCTTGGTTCCATGATGCTTCTTAAGTTGGCTAACATGAAACACAGGGTGTAAACCCACATTAGATGGTAATTGTATCTTGTAAGCGACCTTTCCCACTTGGTGCATTACTCTAAAGGGCCCATAAAACTTAGTAGCAAGTTTAAGAGCATGTTTGAGTCCAAAAGCAGCAGTCCTGTAAGGTTGCATCTTTAAGTAAACCATATCCCCCACTGCAAATTGTCTCTCTAGTCTCTTCAAATCCGCATACTTTTTCATCCTTTCTTGAGCTTGGTGCAAACTCTCCCGCATTAATATTACTTTGTTTGCTTCATCAGTCTGCAGTGACAGTTCACTTAGTCCATTCGGCTTCAGTTCAAAATCTGGAAATTGAAATGCTTTACTAAACCATTAAATTCTGTTATCATGTGGTAGCAGCTATTATATATGGGGTATTGTCCTTGAGTAAGGTATAACTTAAGCATGTTGTTAAGTATGCATTAAGACATTGATCATGCATTTTTTTTATGTTTGCTCTTCCGTATTTTCTTGCTATTTATTGGATTTTTGTGTTTTAGATTCTGGTTCTTCTGAAGTGATTGAATCAGTTACTGAGCAACCAACCCTTGAGGCTTACCTTTAATCAGATCATACACTCAAACCTAGGGTAGTGTTTTTATACTAATCAGATCATTCTAGCTTCTTAAACAACATCATTAGAAAGATTGGTCTGCATTTTGGATTTGTTAATTCTAGGATGCCATATATATACCGTTAATTACATCGCATATTCTTGGATTTTCTGTCAATTGAATTGTTGTGTCATAGAGGCTGCGATCAATCATTATTCATCTATTTGAATTGTCATAGAGGCTGAGAATTTTAGTTTATAACTGTTGTATTTCATTTCATTCACTTTTCTGCATTTATTAAGAAAAATCTCTCTTGTAGTTGTCAGTTCTTGATCAACATTTTACTATGTTTTCTTAATAAACATCAGTACAGTCTAGTTGGTAGCGTGGTTGTGTTTTCTTAATTAATTTTCGCATCTGAAACTTGAGGTATAGTGTCGAATGATGAAAACCTATGGAAGTAAGACGGTGTCGATTTACTAGGTTGGCCTAGGTATCATGGGTATCCGGTCGACTAATGCAGGTTAGCCTAGGTGACTTGAAAAACCAAGATGCCGTTAACCTAGGTTGGTGTGGGTAGTCTCGATACTTAGGTGCCGACTAACTGGTAAACACGGGAACCGTGATGATTCTTATGGTACACCGACGGCAATTTATTTTATTTTACTCGAGATGGCAAACGTTGATTATATTTGTTTATATTTTTTGTGCAATTTCCCATATATTATATACTATGTAATAATTGCGTACGTAACTTATATAGATAGCAAGTAAGCGAGATGGCAGAGGCACCGTCTTCGCCGCCGTCATCGACGCCGCCAATGCGCCCGATCTCCGATCAAGGTGGTACGCAGCGAAAGCGAGGAATATCCAAATTGCCCTCGGCCGCATGACGATCACGAAGGTCGATGACGCCGGGATCCCGCCGAGTCCCAAGAAAGCGGTGCGAGATTCGGACCGTCTGCGGGGTACTTGTAAGGAACGGGTCCCCATAACCACCCCAACTCGAAGTGTCCGACGGATGTACAGAGAGACCGCCAGTGATCGAGCTTTACGCCTCGCTCACTTTCCCCGGCGTATCAGACACGCAGCGATGGCACGCGCCGCCGCGATGTGCCACGCGTGGAGGACCTTCAAGAGCCCGCTTGTCACGCAGCTTTGTGAACACCGGTCGGACGCCTTCACGAAGTATCCTTTCTTGTCGCGGGATACATGGGATGCCTTCGCGCGGATGAAGACGACGGCCGAATTTCAGAGCAAAGTGCGGCGCATGAGCTCTCTAGGCCCAAAACACTCACCCCACAAACTCAAGACCACTGGTACGCGGTAAAGCCACGGCGGGCGGCGGAGGACGAGACCATTGCCCGACCGCTTGTCGATCTCGACGAGCGCGCGAGCACGGTTAAGAGCGAGGGCATCGCCCACGCCTTCGGTAGCATCTCTTTCGCAAACTAGGCAGACGAGGCAGTGTCCCAACGCCTGGTAAATATGTCGAACCACTTAGTTGTTAATAAGTCCATAACTTCATGGTGTCTATAATAACATGATGTCCTCTTGCAGGAAGCATTGACTTCCGCATCTTCCTAAGGTTCCCTCGAAGTGGACAGGGAGAAGGATGTACTATCTACGGCCCTGGGAAACAAGGAGCACCCGGGTCGCACGCGAGGCGTTGGGGTTTACGTACCTTGGAGGGATGGATTCCCACACGACTCCGCCACAATAGGAGTAGGAAGAGATCCAAGGACCAGCACGACGCTCGGCTGGAACATGTCATTATTGAAAAATTTCAAGGACAAATAACAAGTTTACAGAACTAAGTAAATGAACTCATGAGGCGCAAGCCGCCTCGTTAATTTGGGAGCAAGTCCTCCTCAACATCGAGATGGCGTCGCCCACACATAATTCTCGACATGACGACGTGCAATTACCGATCGACGACATCGAGGTAATGTACATCTCTGGAATGCTCCAAATATAGACATATAGGACGCCTTAGCTAATTGTGTACCGTTTTGTAGGAGCCGACGCCCTGCAAGCTCCAAGTGAGGATGGTTGGGTCGATTGCTATTGAGGCTGGGCGGGGTATGGTGTATCCATACCAGGAAGAGGCAGTGTAGCACGGTGCCCAGCTGGCGCAGGGTTACGCCAGGGTGCAGGTGGATATGGTACATGACAATTTCATGGCCATCCCGCTGGAAATTCCCCCGAACGAAGAAATCACAACACTAGGGGATGCCGTGCACACTTTTATCCAGTGGCCCAAGAAGGACATCGCCCTGGACCCTGCAGTGACGCGATATCGTCACGACCCGCCTGCCTCTCCAATAGGACCCTCGATGAGTCCGCCCCAGCCTTCGCTTCAGAAGCCCGCCTCATCGGTTCCCGTCGAGAAGACGCCGAAGGGACAAGACAAGCGTGTCACCGTATCAGCCCCTGAGTCATCTACAGAGAAGACGTACCGCAAGCGTCTCATTACGGGCAAATCGATATCGAAGAAGATTCAAGCGCTTGCCAAGCCCGGGCAATACTCCCTTGGATATCCGTTGGTCTCTGACAAAGAACTAACTGGCTCGGGACTAGCTTGTCAATCTTTGCATGAGTGGTACATGCGCAAGACCCAAGAGGAGGGGAGCCATACTGGAATCAGCGTCAGATACGGGAGCGAGCATTTTCATCACGAGGCGGGCCACTTCGTCGTGGGCTTCGAGGACTTATTCGACCTATACAACCTAACTGCCCTCGACGCCTCACTTCTACGATGTTGGACACTGTAAGTGTGTACAATCAATTTCTACACTCACGTGATAGCGATAAATATCACAACTCATTCCTTACGTACAGATACATTATGAAATGTGCCCGTCGAATCAACGAACCGGTGGGTTTCCTCGACCCGCACGTGATCTCAGAGCAAACAATAAACCAAGACGCATCCTACGTCGAGAATTACATAAAAATGGGATTGCTTGCTCAGAACGGCAAGGAGTACATAATGGTGCCGTATAACCAGAAGTAAGTGCTTCACTACTTGCTACACAAAATTCGTTTGAACATATATAGGTTTATGACTATAGCGACATACATGAGTAGGTTCCACTGGATTCTTGTGATTATTGTGCCAAAGAGGAACATGGTATTGTACCTTGATTCTCTACTCAACAAAACCATGACTTCACCCTTCTTAAAGGAATACTCGAAAGGTACGATCATTTCCTCCGCACATAATTGTATTGTAGTCTTCCTTCATTTGAAATGGACGAGGATAACTTTTTGGAATCATGTAGGGCGTTCATCGGCTATGTTGCTGAGGGAGGTTTATACAAGGAACAGCGCCACACTAACCCACAAGATGCGATTTCGACGCGATACAACACAATAATAATATATCATACTTCATAAATATTGCGTCTCGAATCGATCTGTACCTATATATGTATATCCATTTTTGCAAAGGTCGCCAAAAAAACAAGATCACCTATGCGCATTCTACGTATGCCATCATATGCGGCTATTGATTAATTCAACGACACACAATCCCGAGGTAGGTCAATCTCGCTATAGTTATTTTCTAATTATAAATTTAAATATATATTATTACTACTTTACTCTTGCTAGCGACGTGACTTGAACCTAGAGTTAAAAGCACTCCGGAAGAACGAGGTCACACATGTTCGAGGGTTGCTCTGCGGCTTCATCAAGTCGGAAATCGTTAACCCCGACGGAGAGTTTCACGTCGTCGACTAGTTGTAATTGATTCAATATTGTAACTCACTTTGACTAGTTGTAATTCAATTTGTAACTCTAGCGACAATACTTCAAACATTCTTTTTTAATTGATTTTGAGTTAAATGAACACTTTGAGTTGTCAACAATAATCTGTGATGTAGCTGTTTCTGCTTGTTTGTTTTCAGAGGGCATGGCTAGCAATTCCTGAGGCTAGCTGAAAATACGACAAAAACTAGTTAGTGGAAGGACATATCACAGACGGTTTAAACCAAGAACCGTCTGTGATATGCAAGCCTCACAGACGGTTCTTAGCTCAAACCGTCTGTGATATCGAAGTATCACAGACGGTTTAAACCAAGAACCGTCTGTGATACTTCAGTATCACAGACGGTTCTATTAAAAAACCGTCTGTGATAAACTTATCACAGACGGTTGAAAAACCGTCTGTGATAACCGCCTGTTATCACAGACATAAAAATTCAGACGGTTCAAAAACCATCTGTGATGACGGTTCCGAACCGTCTGTGATAAGGTTTTCTGTAGTAGTGGTAATAAGTCATCACAGACGGTTCTTATTCAGAACCACAAGAAACGTCTGTGATGACTTAGATTACACAGACGGTTCTTCTGTGAAGTATCACAGACAGTTGTATTTAGAAACCGTGTGTGATAGGTCCATATCACAGACGGTGCCAGGAGAACCGTCTGTAATTATTTTATCACAATCTATGATGAGGTGTCTTCTATAACCTATTTGTAGTAACAGATCTACAAGAGAAATATACGAGATCACAAAGCTTATACTATAGGTACACACTTATGTATATACGGGGGCTTCGAAAAAATAAAACCGACGGTATCACCAACGCCATGCTGGCGCGCTCTCAGTATCACGAACGTCATTCGCATGCAGCCATGTGTCCTTCGATCCATGCTGTGTGTGCATGAAGTGGCGGATATATCTACAAGAGAAATGTACGAGGTTATAGAGCTTATGCTATATGTGCACACTTATGTATATAGAATTTTGATAAGGTTAAATAAAATCGAACTCGTTGTCCTGTTGGCTCGGATCCGCCCATGCGCGCATGCATATACATGCATGGTCGGTTTGTTCCTCGAAGGAACAAAAGAAAACAGAGTGAAAAAGGAACTTATCCGCACTTTACGGAAAGCGAGAGAACTTAATCATCGGAAGTTTCGTCGCTTGATCCAGAAACATTAGTGGATAATTAGTTGGATAAATTGAATTTGCTGAAACGACGTAAGTTCGATATGAGTGGCCCGGGCCCTCTATTGGTCGATCAGCTGCTAAGTTGGCACGTAATCACTGAGCTAATTAACGATTTAATTTTAGGTCAATGTCAGAGGCGAAGGGAGATCACAGCTTGCATCCCTGATCAGCTTCTACGAAATTTCAGCCAAAGATACTCTCTCGAGGATACTAACACCCTTTCTTTATTATTTGGTTTTTGAATGAACGAATGTGTGCAGCGCATTAGCGTAACCCCTTTTCTGGACAAAATGGTTGTTTATAAGCAAAAATATAATGTGTTGTTTATAACTGAGCATGTTCTCTAAATAAAATAACTAAGCATATAGCTCAAGGAATACAATTAAGCACGTTGTACAAATCAAGCATGTTTGCTGTGCTGAATTAATGGAGCGCGGAGCGCGTGTGACAACGTAGCAGCATGATTCAGTAGCAGGAGCAGTCTTGGTTTCTGTTCATATTTGGTCAAAATAGTTTTCTTAGTTTTTCTCAAAAAATAAAGAAAGTACGTGGAACTTACCAGTTTCTCACAACACTTGGAAGTTGGACATTCTCTATTCCAAAAATGCAACAATGTTGAACATAAATATTTCATCAGCTCTGCATCAAAAATGGTGGAAAATATTTTCTGATATCATCAACTTAACGAACCAAATGTACACAGCCGACGTGGCGATACATTTAGGCCCTGTTTGTTTAGGCTTAGGCTTTTTGGCTTATAGCTTAAAGCCAGCTTTTTGGCTTAATCGGCTTATAAGCCTGCCAGCTTTTAAGTTAAGTTTTGGTGTTTGGTAATCTGGCTTTTTAAAGGATGTTGGCTTATTGAGTTGTGTGTGAAGGATAAAAAGTCTGAATTGCACTTGAGGGTTTGAAGGATGTTTTTAAGGATGAATTTAAACTTATTTTTGCATGGGATTTGTAACTATGACGATACGTGCAAGTGTACATATGAAACAAAAAGAGTTTTGCTTGTTCGCGCATATATTAATTATGGATATTGCGTAATGAAAGAAATTAATATAGAAATACATAGCCAGCCAAACTAAATAATGTCCGATCATATCATAATAATGTAATCTTTTTATTCTCGTGAGGCCATTAAAGAAGTAGCAATGCTGTCGCGAAATACACCCATATCTCTATCATCGATTGCTGATCCATTGACACCGTGCCCTCCAAATGAACCGGTTATGATCGCTTGGGTCATAATCTTCATCAAGATCACATCTCTCGAAAAGCTCATCACGTAAAGCACTATCTCGGATAAAGTTGTGTAGTGCTATACATGCAATTATTATTTTTGTTTGAATCTTCATTTTGTAACTTGGCAAAGCCAACAAGATTCTCCATTTCATCTTCAACACGCCAAAGGACCGCTCAATCACATTGCGAATGGACGAGTGAGCGTGATTGAACACCTCATATTTTCCACTTGGTTGTCGACCATGGCGAAATTCTGGTAGATGATACTTTTGTCCTTTGTAAGGAGCTAGATAGCCATTTCGATTGGGATAACCCGCATCAACAAGGTAATATTTTCCTACATACATGTAACACACAAATATTGACATTAAAAAATAGAGAGGCTATCATAATATTTAATTATATTATTAAAGAAGCATAGTACCTTCAGGAGGATGTGGAAACCGGTTTGAGTACTTGTCCAAAGTGTTATTGAAAATCCTTGTGTCATGTGCTGAACCCGGCCATCCGGCAACAACAAAGGTAAACCTCATGTCAAAGTCACACACTGCCATCACATTTTGAGACGTATATCCATGGCGACCAGGTGTGAGCAACCGGCTCATCCGCTGGAACAAAACCGGTACATGTGTGCCATCAATTGCACCTATGCAATTGTTAAAATGAGGCGTGAAGCGATTATCTTGAAGTCTTGATGCACTGCTAGAACTCCGGATCCATTGGTCTAATATTATCTTCGGATAAAAGATAGACACACTGCAAGACTTCACCAAATTTTCTATTGATTGTTTCTGTGGACCTTTTGAAGCGGTTTTGAACTTGACTAACTGACTGAGGGCCCCCAACTGTCCACAAAAATATAGCCAAAGATTCTATGGAGGTCATAGTCCTAGTTGATTTCAAGCCATAATTTCCAACCAATGTTTCATGCAAACTATCAAAAACAGGCCTACTCATTCGGAACATCGAGTAACAATCTCTCTCATCGCCTAGTTGCTCTACAACCCATTCATAACCATTTAAACAATGACTGAAGTTAGCATAAATTAAAATATGAAATCATACACATTAATGAATAGATGCTTGTACAATTAATACCTTGTGCTCCTTCCACCAAGCGTCAGATGCTGATATAGTTCCTTTTTGATAATCCCAACCTAGCCCAGTTGCTTTTTGTTTCAAATCATTCCACAAGTTGTATTCTTTCTTTAATGCTTCCCACTTATTTTTTAGTTATTTTTTATTGTGCTTTTTCCCTGTCCTTTCATAGAACTTCTTCTGGAGGTTCTTGTAACCCGTGGTATTCAAACATCCTAATGGTCTATTGCCATCTCCAACTTCCTCAACACAGATCTGACAAAATGTCCTGTTGCCAAATGTATCCCAATTTGCCTTGCTGATTGCAACTAGTTCCATCTATACAATTTACAGGATGATTTATAATTTGTAAGGGCATAATATAATGATATACAAAACTAAACCTTGTATAACAATAAGAATGCATAAACCTGAGATATCAAAATGTAATACCAAATTTTCTGGATACCAAATTCAAATTAATATCAAAATGTAATATCAAAATGTATAACAATAAGAATGCATAAACCAGAGGACAGGCATGCTATATAATCACTGATCCAAATTCGGCATGCAATTCAGGAGCAATGTCGAACTGAACACAATCACTGATAGAGGACAGGCATGCATATAATCAAAATGTAAACCTGAATGCATAAACCTGAGATATCAAAATGTAATATCAATTCAGGAGCAATGTCGAACTGAACACAATCACTGATACAAATCCAAATTCGGCATGCACATAATCACTGATCCAAATTCGGCATGCATATAATCACTGATACAAATCCAATCTTGCAAATCCATACAATTCAGAACACAATACTCATACAAATCCAATACTCATACTCATACAAATCCATACATTTCAGAACACAATCACTAATCAGCCATCAATCTTGCAAATCCATACATTTCATAGTTTATATGTTATTCTATTATAAGAATCAAGCTCAAACTAGATATAATCAACAAAAGAGCAACTACACGTCAATTTCTGTGTACTAATGAAATTTCTTAATGTTTCATATAACGTTTTGGTTTACAGATAGACATCGGTCAACGTCAAGATAAAACAAAAAAAAGCGATCTATCCTTAAAAACAACTCATCCGAAGTTCAAATTTGAGCAACAAGCAGTCGTTGATTCTCGCAAACTAGAGCTATCATCACCGGATGGAGACTTACCATCAAACAATAAGCCGCATGATAATTAACTCATCACAATAACCATCCAGAAGAAAAATCATGCATGCAATCATATCATGATATGGCTGCTTAGTAGACCTTGATAAAAGGCTATAAGAGGGATGTCTACATATATAATCACTGATCCAAATTCGGCATGCATATAATCACAAATCCAAATTCGGCATGCATAATCAGTGATACAACCAGTAGTTCAAATTCGGCTCAATGCAGCTTCTAGCTAGAGGACAGGCATGCATATAATCACTGATACAAATCCAATCTTGCAAATCCATACAATTCAGAACACAATACTCATACAAATCCAATACTCATACTCATACAAATCCATACATTTCAGAACACAATCACTAATCAGCCATCAATCTTGCAAATCCATACAATTATCACTGATGATCACCTTGGAGTCCTCGGCGGCAGTGGGGGCGTTGGGGAGGCGGTGTTGGAGGAGAAGGGGAGGCGGCGGCGGCAGTGGGGGCGTTGGGGAGGCAGCGGAGGAAAGGGAAGGGAGGGGAGGCGGCAGAGGAACGGGAAGGGAGGGGAGGTGGCCGCGGTGGCGATGGGAACGGGAGGGGAGGCGGCAGAGGGAAAGGAGATGCGAGGCGGCGCCGTCTAGTGGAGGAGAGAGGAGGCGGCGGTGGTGGGGGCGAGAGAGGGGAGGCGGCGCCGGTGGTGGAGAAGATGAGTGCCGGCGTCGATGGGTGCCGGCGTCGATGGGGGAGGAGATGGGAGGGGGCAGCGTCGGTGGGGGAGGAGCTGCGTGCCGGCGTCGGTGGGGGAGGAGCTGCGTGCGAGGTGGCGGCGTCCACTTGAGGGCTGGCTGTGGGGGCAAGAGAGGGGGAGGGGAGGGAGGGCAAGCGGCGGCGGGTGGGACGGGACGGGAGGGGAGGGGAAAGGGGCGAGGGGAGGGGAGGGGAAAGGGGCGAGGAGAGGGGAAGCGATCGGGAGGGGAGCAGGCGTAAAAAAAAGATCGACCCACGTTTATATACGGATGGCATTTCGTGGGTAATTTCAACGAACTTCAGTGGCAGACTGTTATTCCATTCCGCAAAAGCCAAAAAAAGCACCTCTCCCACGGCTTATGGCTTTTAGGCTTAAATAGGCTTAAGCTTTTTATAAGTTGAATAAAAAAGCCACCCTTTTGTTTAGACTTAGGCTTTTTTGCTTATAAACTAAAGAAAAAGCCTAAACAAACAGACCTTTAGGATGGTGAGAAGCCATTTCCTCAACTAAAAGACAACCAAGCAGCCTGGCCGCTATATTCCGGCCATGTTCTCCACTTTGTGCAGGTCTTTGCCGCGTAATATGCTGGAAGCTCCATTAACTGATGCGCTTAACTTAGTTTTTTTTGAGATTACGAAAGAAGCAGCATATCAAAGCAAGAAACGCGGTTAGTCAAATCACAGAAAATAAAAATTGAAGCCACTACTCACCGGTCACCACGTAGGAATACTATATAACTACCAACTCCCACAAGCTCAAGCCCTCAATCCCACTGCACCATCAGCCAGACCTCGTCGATCGATCACACCAGCCGTCTGCATCAATCGCATTGCCACTGCAATTACGAAGCAAATCAATCGCAATGCCGAAACAAGCATACCGAGTTCCCGTCTCCCTGCTCCTCGTCCTCGTCGTCTCTGTTAGCGGTAAGCAGCCAATCCATGCATGCATCGATCGTGCATGTCCACGGGGAGCTCCTCTACTTCCTCTGTTTCTTGATGTTTGCCTCTTCCGCTGATCTTGTGTTGTCCGCAACCTCTTTGCTGATCTGATCAGGTGTTTGGTCCAAGTCGTTCATCATCACCAATAACTGCGGGTACACGGTGTGGCCGGGGCTCCTCTCCAGCCCGGGCTCGCCGGCGCTCGACAGCACGGGGTTCGCGATCGCGCCGGGCGAGTCGCGGACTATGCCGGCGCCGCACGGATGGTCGGGCCGCCACTGGGGCCGCACGCTCTGCTCGACTGATGCCTCTGGCAGCTTCACCTGCGTCACCGGCGACTGCGGCTCCGGCCGGCTGGACTGCGCGGGCCACGGAGCCACTCCGCCTGCTACCCTGGCCGAGTTCACGCTCGATGGCAGCGGCGGCTTGGACTTCTACGACGTCAGCCTTGTGGACGGGTATAACCTGCCTATGCTGGTAGCGCCGGAGGGTGCGGGTGCCGGCGGCAACTGCGTGCCGACGGGATGCATGGTAGACCTCAACGGCGCGTGCCCTGCCGAGCTGAGGGTGGCGTCGGCTGGCAGCGGGGACGTGGCGTGCAAGAGCGCGTGCGAGGCGTTCCGCTCCGCGCAGTACTGCTGCAGCGGCGAGTACGGCAACCCCAACACGTGCCGGCCATCGGCGTTCTCGCAGTTCTTCAAGAACGCGTGCCCGCGCGCCTACAGCTATGCCTACGACGATGCCACCTCCACCTTCACCTGCGCCGGCGGCGACACCGCCTACACCATCACCTTCTGCCCCGGCACAGCCAGGTGAGTTAATTATCTGCCATTGCTAATTGTTCCGCTGTGTCTGGGACGTGCTGACGGAATCAATGTATGTCGCTGACCATTCCGTCCTTGTGCTATTAACTGCAGCGTGAAATCGGTGGGATCGGATCCCCAAATAGTATACGTCGGCGGCGAGCAGGTCATCTCGTCGTCGTCACACGTGGCGCCGCGGCATCCGTTCGGCCTCTTCCTCCTCGGCGTTGCGCTCCTTGTTGCCCTCTCGCAAGTCTTTTAACCAGAAGCAAAGACAAGAAAACTCTTTACCACATTTGGATTAGTTCGACCATCACAGGAGCAGGGAAGACCAGTTAAGGAAATGAGCCAGCTCAGTGACTTCGAAAATTTAATTGCCTAACGCAGTAGATATGATTCTTGATTCTTCTTAAAGGTGGTTCTTTTGTTGTTTTTGGTAGCGACGGATTCTCGGACTCGTACATAGAACGTTGTATCCGGCGGCCTGCTTGCCTTGCCGTTGCATTGTCGGGTTATGAATAGCATCAGCTAGTATTCGTTTCGATACCTATTCATGTACACTTGTTGTACAGGTTCATGACTATTGTAATGTATCTATATAAATCGATGAATACAACACACCAGGCATTGCGATTTCTGCTGCCTCGCTTTCAGATTTCACTGGTTAGCCTGTAATGTGTACAGGAACGCAGTCACATGCAATTGGAATACTTACTCGGTTGAATATTGTTGAAGTATAAGTGAATTGTACGCCTTTCCTCATCAGCTTAAGCTTTTGGGTAAATTGGTTAGTGCATTCAACTTAACATGGTATTAGAGTCAAGAGGTCTTGAGTTCAAGACCCGGTTGGTGCAATTAAAAATAATAATTGCAACCCATTTCTATTCCACGTTTTAGGTCTAAAGGAGCCTACACGTGAGGGGAGTGTTGAAGTATAAGTGAATTGTACGTCTTTCCTCATCAGCTTAAGCTTTTGAGTGAATTGGTTAATGCATTCAACTTAACAAATATTATACCTTCATGATATTTTCGATGGAATTTTGATGTTGATGCTTGATTAGCTTATACAATACGAAACGCAATTTTTCTTGAGAGGATATAAAAAGTAAACGAAATGTCCGACTGGAAACTGGTCAGTTCCTGCTCAGTTTCTGACTGGGGTCTTGTTCTGAGAAATATGCCATGCGCTGTTTGGTAAACACACCAGGTCGAGAGAATAAGAATTCAGCAAAAATGGACTACACGAATTCTGTCTATAAACTTGGGGAAATATCTCCGGTAAATAAATCGCCGCTCTCTTGCCATCGAGCAACCAGCAACAACGCAAAATTGCATAAATGATTTGGATCCCCGAATGCGGACCTTATGGTCCAGTAACTCCAGTTTCGGGTGGACGGCCCAGCTACGGCACGAGTGTCGTGCCTCGCTGCCGCCTCCGCCGCACGCCCTCGGGATTTGGAGAAGTTTTGAACCAGAAGGTCCTCACCGTGTAGCCGTACCCCACGCCGTAGTAGTACCTGGTATTATACTGATCAGTTCAACCCAAGAACAACCGGAAGTTCAAACCAAAAAGAAACAAGAACAAACGGGTAAATATGGTTTATAGATTGCTTGCAAAATCTGGCAGTACTCAAGTTGTAAATTATCTGGAGATCATCGTTGAGGGTGGCGTGGTTGATGTACCCATATTGGTGTAGAAGAGGAGGACTAGGTTTGGAAGAACACCACACAGCAATGCAATGCCGTGTATGCCATGTATATATCATGTGCCGGATCGGCTACAGTCAACCGCAAGGAAACGGCAGATTACAAAAGATTACAACGGATTCCAAAAGATTACATGATCTCATATATCTACATGAGATCAGTTAGTATCAACACAATTAATCTATACAAGTGAAGTTGCGTCCAGGGTGGCCCAGACGTTGATGCCAATCTCCGAATACGGTGGTGGCACGGTGGTCATAAGAGCATGGGAGGATGTTGTGGTAGCAATGTGTGGGATGGTGTAGAGGTCGCGGTGGCTATTGCAGCGTAGAATCTCTCTCTTGGTGTGAAGGTCCTTGACAGTGAAACCAAAGGAGTCAAATTTGATGGAGCATGAATTACCACGAGTAAATTGGTGTACGGAAATTAGGTTTTTGACTAGAGAACGAACGACAAGAACATTATGAAGATGGAATGAGGTGTCAGGTGTATGTGGAGGGATGCGCGATCAGTACAGAGAATGGGAACGAAGGTACCAATCCCAAATGTGACACAAGGAGAATGGGAGCAGTGGGAGGAGGAGAGTACACCGCCCTAAGGATATCTGGAACCTATTCCTAGCAACGATCGTCCAGATCCACGTCAAAGTTTTGACCTTTTTAAGTTTTACCAAAGGAGGGTTCAAAACCTAGAAAAATGAAAAACTTGATCCAAATCTTGCTCGTGGGGGATTGATGATCTAGATGGTCTTAGGAGTATTCCCACACATCATAGCAAGGTAAAAGAGGTCAAGAGACCAACCAAAAACAACCGGATCAAGGAAGCACCAAAATCATCAAAAGATAGAGGAAAACACAAGAGGCCTCATATTTGAACAAGCATCCATAGATTGATTCAAGATGCTTCTTGTTAAAGCCACTCCCTCAAGGAGGACAAGAGCTCAATCCAAGAGCACACACACAAATCCCCCCTCTAGAACCTAGCGTCTCCTCTACTCTCCAAACCCTAACCAAAACTAGGATTTTTACAAATGGAGTGCTTGGGGGCTGATTTTCACCCACCCCCTCTATTTATAGTGAGGCCTAGGTTTTAGAAGGGTTCACCTAATGGGCTCCCGTTAAGGCTCAATACAAACGACACACATACACACGCATTACAGTTGAAGCAATCGACTGCTTCGCCACGTGTAGGTTGATCAGCGACTCTCATCATGTCGGCAAGTCTCTCCCGTCCGAATCCCATCGGAACCTCCAAGGCACTTGCACCAACCCCCACGCCGCTTGATCCAACCAGCTGCAACAAACTGCCGTTCGAACCATCTTGTCCATTCTGCACCATGCTTGAGTCACACGACTTTACCCGGCATCCATGATCGTTCTGGACCTCAGATCTCCAAGCTTAGTCCCGATCCACCACACCATTGACCGTCGTTGACCTGCAAGACACCTGCACGCCAATAGACAAAGAAATCATCTTCGGGAACAAGTTCTTCACAACTTGACCCACGTTAGCTCAACCATGCAATATGCAACATTAAAGCATTGAAACTCATGCACTAGACATAACCAAAACACAACGCCGCCAAGATGGTCGACGAACAAGTGGAAACCGGTCTAACCTCCAACCCTGGCCGGTCTGACCGATATCAAACTTGTCTTTCCGATTTTATAACGCCGGTCAGACCGCCCAATATGACTTAGCCAAATTTCCACCTGGAAATCCGAAACTCTCTGGAATTTTTAACTGAATAGAACTTTTGACTGGAAACTCCAAAAAATATGAGACTAAGTGTAGGAGACTCCCCTCTCTTGCCTACACACCCTATTTTTGGCCTAGCCCCAAACTCCACCAAAGGTTATGGCCGGTCGGACCGCCGCACATAGCCGGTCGGAGTGCCACACGGCCTGTAACACCCCAGCCCAACCTGAGCCTGGAATGCTACCACCGTAACAAGTCTACAAATGGAACTAAGACATTTCTTTCTAAATTTCGGCAGAGTCTCCTTTGTAAATCAAACTATCCGGACATTCGCGCAAATAACAACAATAATAAGCAAATATCCAAACGCGCGTACTAAACATGTTCATGAAAGAAACAACCATAAAACGCTATCAATCTCCAATAGTGGTTGTCCACGACTTAGAACGTAAGGAAGTAAACCTCACATAAAGCTATTCAAAGTCCAAGTTATCACTTAAATGTTTTGTTCACTTTATTAGTGCCAGTGTGCAACCGTGATAATTTCTACTCTCGCCCATGCATGCCGACCACAACCGATGTACCTAATAAAAAACAACACAGCAAGGGTGAGTCCAAGAATTAGCAAGTGCAATGATACAAAACATAACAACATCATTCATTATCCAACAGTGTATCAACATCATGAATCAAATCAACATATGAATGAATGCACATGCGCTTCTCTTTTACTCATACCGGTATAGCGAGTGAACACCCGTCGGTGTTCACTTATGCCTGCGTTCTACAACACGCGGGGATCCAAAGCCGGTTTGAGAACAAGTCAACCGGGGATCCACAATGCCCACTTTGGAATGGTAGGTCTTACAATCACCACCCACTCCCGTGGGTGTCGCAAGTCCACAACTTGCATTCATGAGTGCACATGATGAACAATAAAATGACAGTAATCGAATTTTAATAATCTAGCCATCATGAACAAATACATATCACCCTAAATCAGTACATCGAACAAGCATATGTTACCATGATTCATCATATAGAACAATCACATAACAACCACATTATATGTGCACTTGCCTGTTTCTTTCTTTCCCGCTACGGCACACAAGGAAGCAAAATTGGTGTCTCTACTCTGGAACTCCGCCTCCTACACAAGCATAGCGGTAACAATAAATACGATGAATGCTGGACTCCTTTTACACCCCTTAATCCAACTCCTCAAGATCTATGACTCAAAGAGAGGTTCTACCCAAATTTCCCGGCAGTCTAGCATAATGCTTCCCGGGACAGCAGTACGAAAAAAATCGTAATTAAATATCTGTAACTCCGAATGACTTGAAACTAGTTCTCAAATACTCTTAACGTAACAGGCTACTAAACTCTAGTTGGTGGGGTTCTTTGATTCGGCCAAACTAGTGGTCTAAACAGCCGTTGAAAACTATTGACAGACATCTGTCCAGAATACAGCACAGCAGTAAATAACATGGCATAACTTTTACTCTACAGATCCAATTGAGATGATCTTTATCAATTTGGAAATATTATTAAACAGGCTACAATAACCTAGTTGGGTAAGACTCCTGATTCAGCCTTCTATTAATCCTAATGTTTTGATGAAGTTTTCTGTTCCCTCAGTCTGACAATCAGACAACAGCGACGGTAAAAATTCAATAACTTTGGATTCACACCTCTAAAAAATATTTTCTTTATCAATACTGAAAGCTTACTGGAATGGCTTCCACTTTCGTTTTGGGTGACTCTTCAGATTCGGGCTCAAAAAAATACAATCTGACTAGACATGCAGACTGCCAAATCTCGTTAGCTCTCCTGACCAGTAGCACAAAAACGGACATATCTCCTAAACCGTAACTCCAAGCCAGGTGATCTCGGTGCCAAAAGAAATCTAAGATCAAGGGCTACAACTTTCTAAAAGGTGGACAGATCAGAAAATGTACGGAACTTACCCAAATCTGACGAACCAATCAGGCGCAGGGGGAGGGTGGGGAGAGCCAGTGCTAGGGAGGAAAGGGTGGGGCACTAGGGTTTTGGGGTGGGCACTTCTCTTGGCCGGCCACAAGGAGGCCTCTCTGGCCGCGCCCAGCCTGTTTGGCGAAAAATATCGATGACCCTGTCGTTTCATATTTTACTATTCCTCTTATTCCTTTTCTCCTCTCGCTAAACTGTGATTTACCGATTCGATTTCAAGGTATTCACTACGGTCGGACCGATACAGGCGATCCGACGGCCCGATCTTGACGGTCGACCGCTTGAGGTCTGAATAAAGATAGGAGCTTTTATGAAAATACGAGATTCGTCAAACCAACAACGCCATTGCCAATTGACTCATCATCCTAAGATTATGCACATATCCCTACGATATCCACAGTGACACAAGGAGAATGGGAGCAGTGGGAGGAGGAGAGTACACCGCCATCCGAGGCCATATGCGAGGTGGTGCTAGTGTGCATGACCCAACCACCAAAATGCGAGGCCTGTTGCATGGACAGATTGTTCATCGCTGAGATGAGACCGGACTGGTCCCAAGCTGGTGTCGCTAGAGAGGACGATGCGTAGAAGGGCGCATCGACATGGTGTAGGCCTAAGGTTGACCTGAGTGTGGTCAGGGGCCAAGCAGACACTACTACAGAAAAGCTCATCACAGACGGTTCGTAACAGTCATTACAGACGGTTTTTGAACCGTCTAAAATTTTATGTCTATGATAACAGGCGGTTATCACAGACAGTTCCAACCACGAACAGTTTGTGATTCTGTAGTATCACAGATGGCTCGTGGTTGGAACCGTCTGTGATACTACAGAATCACAGACGGTTCTAACAACGAACCGTCAGTGATACTCTGAGAATCGCTGCATTTGGTTCATGGTTGGAATCGTATGTGATTACAGAGTATCACTGAGCGGTTCCAACCACGAACCGTCTGCGTGATTACAGAATATCACGACGGTTCGTGGTTGGAACCGTCTGTGATAAGTCAGTAGTAAGCATATATATTTACATTTATAATTAGGAAATAATTATTACAAGATTGACAAACCTGGGGATCGTGCGTCCTAGAAGCAATCAATAGCTGCATATGATGGCATACGTAGAATGCGCATAGGTGATCTCGCTTTTCTTTGGCGACCGCAAAAATAGAATTACATATATATGTACAGTCAGTTCGAGACACAATATTACGGAGTATGATATATGATTATTGTGTTTTAGTGCGTACCGGAAATCGCATCCTGTGAGTAAGTGTGGCGCTCGTTCCCTTGTATAAACCTCCCTCGGCAACATAGCTGATGAACGCCCTACATGATTCAAAAAAGTTATCCTCGTCCATTTCAAACGAAGGAAGACTACAATAGAGTTATGTGCAGAGGAAATGAACATACCTGTCGAGTATTCCTTTAAGAAGGGTGAAGTCATGATTTTTGTTGAGTAGAGAATCAAGGTACAATACCATATTCCTCTTTGGCACAAGAATCAGAAGAATCCAGTGGAACCTACTCGTGTATGTCGCTATAGTCATAAACCTATGTTGAAACGTAATTTGTATAGCAAATATTGAAGCACTTACTTCTGGTTGTAGGGCACCATTATGTAGTCGTTCTCGTCCAGAGCAAGAAATCCCATTTTTATGTAATTCTCGACGTAGGATGCGTCTTGCTTGATTGTTTGCTTAGAGACCACGTGTGGGTCGAGGAAACCCACCGGTTCTTTTATTCGACGGGCACATTTCATAATGTATCTGTACATAAGCAATGATTTATGATATTTATCGGTATCACGTGAGTGTACAAATGATTGTACACACTTACAGTGTCCAGCATCGTAGAAGTGAGGTATCGAGGGCAGTTAGGTTGTATAGGTCAAATAAGTTTTCGAAGCCCACGACGAAGTGGCCAGGCTTGTGGAGAAAATGTTCCCTCCCGTATCTGACGGTGATTCTAGTATGACCCCCCTTCTCTCGGGTCTTGCGCAAGTACCAATCATGCAAAGCTTAACAAACTACTCCTGAGCTCTTTATTTCTGCGCCGGAAACCAACGGACTTCCGAGGGAGTATTTCACAGGTTTAGGAGGTGTCTTAATGTTCTTCGATTTCGATTTCTCCTTAATGAGGCGGCTGAGGGACGTCTTCCCATGAGACGCCTCAGGGACCGATATGGTGACACGCTTTTCTTGTCCCTTCACCGTCTTCTTGACGGGAAGCGATATGGCGGCCTTCTGAAGCTTTGGTTGAGGCGGACTCATCGAGGGTCCTATTGGAGAGGCAGGGTCCTGTCGATATCGCGTCACTGAAGGGTCCAGTGCGATGTCCTTCATGGGCCACTGGATAAAAGTGTGCGTGGTATCCCCTAGTGTTCTAATTTCTTCGTTCGGGGGAATCTCCAGTGGGATGGCCATAAAATTGTCATGTACCATGTCCACCTGCACCCTGGCATAACCCTGCGCCAACGCATCAATCTTGCCTCCTTTCAGTTCGCAAATAAACGCTTCAAATGTGGGATCACAGGCAGATACCACAACATCTTAGCAGGAGGTCCTTGCTTCGCCTTAGCAGTATTCTTATGCTTGTATCGGGATGCTTTGCACACGGGACATACATGCATGTCTGCATACCCTTTACGGTAGAGGATACAATCGTTCAGACATGCATGTATTCTTTCTACTTCCATTCCCAGTGGACAAAGAACCTTCTTAGCTTGGTAGGTCGTGCTGGGCAACACGTTTCCCTCCGGAAGGATGTCAGCTAAGAGACCTAACAACGCTGTAAAACTCTTGTCGGACCAACCATTGCTTGCCTTCAATTTCAGCAGTTCAAGCACGGTTGACAACCTTGTGTATTCCGGCTTGCAGCCAGGGAACAAAGGTTTCCCCGAGTCCTCCATTAAGCCCTCAGTAAATATTTTTCCTGAGTTCTAGGGAGGCTTGGTAACACCTCTGAATTATTTTATGATTTTTAGAAATTATTTGATAATTTTTGGGAGGCAAGTCAAACCCAGTCAAAGCTTGGTCAAACCCTAACCCAAACCTTCTGGAATTTCTTGAGAAGAATGCAATGCATGAAAATCTGTGGAAATTTTATCTAAGGTTAATCCAAAGGTCGGAAACCTCCAGTTAAAATTTTATGATTTTTGGAGCTGTTTTGCTACCTCTAAAATTCTCCAAAGTTCTGGCCCCCAAAATCAAAAACCAAACCAGTCGGCACTATTCCTTGGGTGCGAGTCAGACTCGGGCTCGAGCCAAGTGACTTGGTTTGATCAACTAGCTGTACCGCCACGGTCGATCGGGCGCGAGCACCATGGGCCGTTGGATCGACATCGCGTGGCCCACGTTGGCACGATCGCAGGAGAGCCATCCGATTTGGAGATCACGGCCTGGATTGAGTGGCCGATCGGACTGGTCGATCGCCCATTCAGTTGAACCATCCGATTTAGAGATCAACGGCCTGGATGGAGTGGCCGAACGGACCGACCGATAGCCCCATTCACTTGAACCGTTCGATTTTGATCCAACGGCGGCCAAGTCATCTCCTTCCTCGTGCTCCCTCGCTCGCGTGCGCGCTGCGCCATGGGCAGAGGAAGACGTGAGTAGCGCAGCACCCTATCCACTCCGTGTCATGGCCAATGACTCTTTGCATTTAATGCTGGTCAGTGCACCGTCCCCGTGTGTCCTCTTCTCAACTGCTCCCATCGCCCTCAGTGCTCCCATGACAGGTTTGACCTGAGGAGGCTCCTTGCTGTTGCTCTCTGCCGTCTCAGCTACTTAAGCTCCCTTGCTTCCCCCATGGCTTCCTTTAGCACTTCCGCAACTCTAGCTAGCACCCACGGGTTTGTTTGAGCTGCATTCACCCGAAACCATTTCGGCCGCCATTGCCGAGCTTCAAGCTCACCGTGAAGGCGGTACCACAGTGGCTCTCCCTCTTCATTTCTTGGTCCAGCTGCTCCCTTGCACTTCGCTGGTCCTTAACCCTTGGTTATTTTGGCTTGTCCTCTTCGTGGGAGGTGAATTGAGATCCCTGCCACCGAAAGCACCGCACTTCGTCTCCAAGCCCGGTGAGTCTTCCTCCATTCGATTCCTTTCACCGGCAGCATCAGTGGGACGTGTGGAACCCAAATTGATGACCCGGTCGCATTGATTTCGCTCAGGTTGGCTTCTCTGCGACATCGTCTCCAGCGCCGTCGCGGGACTTCATCGTCGGAGCAGCTTCGACCTCCTATGTGCCTCTCCAGTGCTCAGGTAGCTCCGCATTCATCCCTAGATGCTTGGCACTCGCTTACTTGGACCGCAGTGGAGCTTCTTTATGCTTTTCGGTTTCGGCCGTTTGTTTCACCACCGTCAACTCCGACTTGCCGGCGTTTTAGACCGCCGCAGCCGCAGTAAATCATCCCAGTGTGTGCGCAAGGCTGTTGCGGATCCGTTTTGGGCCTTAGCTCGCGCCGCCGTAGCTAGAGTCGCTGGCGGTGAGCCTCCCTTCGCAGTCGGGTTTTGCTGGACCAACTGTACGCGAGCGTGTAACGTCGTTCTCTGTGGACCGTCGATCTCTTGATCAACGACCCAGGTTCGCGTGAACGTTTGGACCGTTCAGAAGCTCTTTCATTGTGAGCCGTCCATCTTTAGATCAACGACCCACATTCATTCAAACGTTCGGCCGTCCGAACATTTCGATCCACGTGGACCGTTAGATCTAAATCCAACAGGTGGATTTGTGAGCCGCATGAGCCGTGTGCACACGCGCATTGTCCCATGGACTTGGGTCGTCCGATTCAAGATCTACGGCCCAAGTTCGTCCACGTCGATTTAATTTTGGATTTTCCCATGAAGGATTATTTGTTAACTAGAAAATGCAATTAACTTTAAAAATACATAACTATTTATCTATAAACTATTTTTGAGTAAATCTAATTTTGTTGGATTCCCCTATTAATGAGCTTAGCGTGAAAATTAGTTTTGAACATGTTACTTTTCCCAAAAAGTTTACTTATGCATTTTACTTTTGCTCATTTCATGGCTTTGGAAAATTGTAGAAAGTGCATCATAGCTCCAAATGAGATGAATCCAATTGGGTTGCTCATCTTGTGAGGTGGTTGATCTACTGTAAAAATCTCAACTACACCACATTTGTAGGAAAAGTTGCCAAGCAATTTAATTGCAATAAATAGTAGCATTTGTGATTTATAAGGCTGAGCAGATTTGTTTTGCTGATATCTTTTGCATTAAGAGTCCAAATCAATTGGTTCTTGTTGATAAATTCCTTATAAATCATGCTTTTACTGCTGTAAAATTTTCAAATCATTCGGAGAAAGTTTGCTGTTGAGTCTTTTTCGTATTCGTCGTTCTTATCGATTCTTTTTTGCTCTTTCGTTAGGTTCCAACGATTGTGCTAACCACAAGAGTGACCCTCAGCAACATATTGAGCAGCAGCAACAAGGCAAGTAGTTTGATCATGATTTATCCTATATTTTCAAGTCTAATATATTATTTGCAACTTGTGTGTATGCATTGCTATGTTGTGTTAAATTATGATTGGTGGATCCTATAGTTGCATAATCTGTAGGAATTGATTATCCTCTACTACCATGAGTCTAGGTTAATTGCTGTGATTTGAGTTCTTTGGATGAGCTCTTGTCACTTGGTAGATTGCGATTTGAAATTGCTTATAAATGCTTAGTTTCGGTAGTAATGGGCGATCATCGATTTAGTCGATGATCTTGATCACACATCTAATTATTACTCTTTTATGTCCAGCACTTGCGCTTTGATAATTTATAAAGTCAAAATCTGAAAAGGAAAAATTGTTTTAGACTTGGGCATATTGGTTGGATGGTGTGGTTGTTTGGATTGTGGTGCTATGCCTAAGTCAACAAGGACGGAATTACTTGCGCCACCATACTGAGCAATTTACATGCTAACCACACGAGAGGGATATGGGACCTCTCTTGACTTAGTAATTTGGCATGTGTTAGCTCCGAGTCGCAGGAGGTGGGTTGTGTGAAAAAGAAATTGTGTTATTGTTGTTGGGTGTGTGCTGGTGGAGTTCCGGGTAGGTTCTCCACCTCGAGGTGCATCGTACTTGTCCAAGGTTTTAGCCGCGATGGGTAGTTGACCGAGGCTTTACGATGACTCCGACACAACGTATGTGTTTCTATCCATACGGGCGACTCGTAGCTAATACATAATATTGGAAATGTCTCGTAGGACTTAGCCGTGCCGGCTTACCAAAGGTAGTGTGCTTCATCTAGTGGCAAAAAGGCGGTCTGACGTGTGGGTACATTGGTACACCCCTGCAGGGTTAAAACTATTCGAATAGCCTCGTCCTAGGTTATGGACACGCTCGGATACGCCCCGTGAGAATTAGACTACAACCTTTTAATTAAAATTTGACATGGTTGGTATGAATGGGTAATTCATACTATTATTGTGGTGACTATGGGTTTAGTCACTTCCAGGATTGTTGTTGTCATCTATCTATTGTTGTTATTGTTGTCAAATTGTTATTTGAACATTAAAAATAGATTTGCCAACTTGCTTTTAAATGTCCTACATTATTGAAAATAAAGATTGCTTTGTGCTGAAAATGAAACATACAGCCTCCACTTTGCATGTAGCTATGTATAGGTTTGTTACTCTACACGTAAGTCTTGCGGAGTACAATTTTTGTACGCATTTGCTTTGCTTAACTATTTGTTGCAGAGGAGGAAGTTGAGCCCCAAGGGTCTCACTTTTGTGAGATGTGCTGCGGGTTTGACGACTAGCTTGGCGGTCCGGTTGGTTGCCTTGTGGGTTAAAGGCACACTAATTGGCTTTTGTTATTGCTATCTTATGGCACTTTTGCTTCCGCTGTTTAATTAGAACTTATAGATGTTATCTGGCCAGTCGGTCTCTCTTTTGTAATAACTGTCTGTTATTTATATTAACTTCTGGTTTGTTGCTTTTGCTTGTTCTATGTGGTTGAATGGAATTAATACATACTTGTTGTAATGAGGTGTATGTACTGCATCTTGGGAAGTGCATATATCTCGAGTACTGATTTATTTGATTTGTGATGCTAGGACCAAGTGGATGGTTAAGCATTGCAAGCCTGATAAACCGGGGTCTCACACTCTCTCACCGTAGTTCCCTTCTGCATCACGTAGCATCTGATCCAGATTGTCATCATGCGACCTATCCTCATCAAAAGCACATTCCATACCTTGCATATCGTTGACTTCCTCGGTGATGTCGTCATTACTGACTTCAGGTATAATCTGCTCTTCACCGTGACTGCTCAAACATGTATATCCTTTTTTGAAACCCCTTCGTATTAAGTGAGCTTCGATCTGCGCCGGGTTGTTAAATATTTTCATATTACCGCAATCAATGCATGGACAGTACATAAATTTTATCCCCTTCTTCAACATATCCTGCTCGGCTGCTCTTTTAAAAGCAAACGCGCCATTAATATACTCTTCACTCACACGGTTCTCAATGTACATCCAGTTTCAGTCCATCTACATGTATACGCACGTAACAAATTAATTAGTGTTAAATTATATTAATAAACCGCAAGTACCCTTCATAATGACCAAATATATTAGTGAATAGTATAGAGCAAATATAAAGGGTTACAGATCGTTACACATTAGTGATTAGTCTAGATCAAAAATAAAGGGTTACAGATCGTTACCCTTCTCTCCAAGGTGGCGCAATGTGGGAGGAGGCAGCAGAGGTGCCGCAATGGTGGAGGAGGAAGCAGGGGTGACAGCTCAAAACGGAATGGGCAGCAATGTGCATGGAAGGAGGCAGCAGCAGCAGGGTGGCGTAATGGGGGAGGAGGCAGCAGGAGCAGGGTGGCGCAACGGGGGAGGAGGCAGCAGCAGTAGGGTGGCCAATGGGGAGGAGGCAGCAGCAGCAGCATGGTGGCGGCGCCTCAAATAGAATGGGCAGGGGGGCCTGTCGGGAGCATCTATTAATGGAATGGGCGAAGTGCAGCCGGGAGCATCTATTTATAGTGGTAGTATATCACGCACGGTTCTTTACAAGAACCGCTCAGCGATAATAATAGATCACGAGCGGTTCTTTACAAGAACCGTCAGTGATAAATAAGTATCACAGACGGTTCTTTATACGAACCGTCTGTGATAGAATCACAGACGGTTTGTATAAAGAACCGTGTGTGATGAGTTCACAGACGGTTCGTATAAAGAACCGTCTGTGATACGTCCACATCACAGACGGTTAACAAAGAACCGTCTGTGATAATTTTATCACAGATGGTTCCCAAGGAACCGTCTGTGATGAGGCGTCTTCTATTGTCTGTTTTGTAGTAGTGAGACTGATGAGGACATCGACACCAACTCCATCAACTCCAAGGAGGGCCAAGTCACCTCCATCACGCCCAAGGGACCAATGACAAGAGCGCGAGCACAACAACTTAACATTGAGGTGAAGTCGCTCTTACTTGAGTCTCGCTTTGATATCTCTGAGAGCTGGATGCTACCTCATGCTCCATATGTATGTTTAATCGACCATGGGAGAAGATGGCAAGAGGAATGATGACCGGAGACAAAGGGCTGCTCTCTTTTCCAGACGGCCGACCGCCTCCCACGCCGGTCGATCGGTCCCCACGCCGGCCGACCGGCCGCCCTCCGGCCGACCGGCCGACGCTGGACCGAACCAAACTTCCCCAACTCGATGTCGGCTCTTTGTTCCGAACGGTCCGACGCGGGCCGAGCCAAGTTCAACGGCGGTCGACCTCGCGACGCCGGCCGACCGCCACCCACTCCGGCCGAGGCCGGCCTCCCACGCCGGTCGACCGCCGACGCCGGGCCGAACCGAACGTCTCCAACCCGACCCCCACTATAAAAGGGGCCCCTCCACCCCACAGCAAGGGGGAGAGAAAACAGAAAGAAGACTTGAGCTTTGCTCTTGCCTAGGGTTAGATCCCCTAGGTTGGGAGTTCCCCCATCTTGTCCTTGTATTTCCTATGGATTGTAAGGAGCATCGTGCGACGGATGTATGGACACGGTCGTTCAATTAGAGAGATTGTTGATTGAGTTCTTTGTTGGAGGCTATCTCATTGGAGTGTGTTGCCAAGATTTGCTTCTCAATAGGCTTTCTATTTATCCCCTCGATCCTACGTCGTGAAGACCCGGTAATCCGTATCATCTTGGTATCAGAGCTCTTGGTTGCCACGGTAGGATCGATCTATCACTTTTCTTGTTTCTAGGGTTCATGTGTTCTTCCCCAAATTTGACAACCCTAGCTCCGATTCGAGTTTGATTGTTGAGTTTTGCTAATTTGGATCCAATAGATACTTTGCTTATGTGCTGATCTACTTCCCCTGTGATTTTTGTGCCATTTGGACCGAGGAATCGTTCGGAATCGAAGAAATTCGTCATTTCGGCCGACTGGATCTGGGCTCTGTTCGTGAAATCGGTCTGACCGGCCGAACCAACGGTTCGAACCGGTGGCGAACCGTCCGACCGCTGGACGGCACCGGTCCGACCGCTGACGACCGGTCCGACCGTTGGACACACCGGTCGGACCGCCTGTGGAAAAAGTAATAAAGAACTTTCCGTAGTCGCAACGTTTCAACCTCGACTTTGAGCCTTGTAAGCCTTTATCGAACCTTTGCGAATACCTTTGCTCCTAGTCAGACTAGTTCATCCTTGATTGCTTGGCTTTGCATGTGTAAAATAATCGGTGCACCTAGATCCATTCGTAGAGCGTGAATCCGTCGGAAATTCATATGATTTGAGTTGGGCAACAAAGAAATACCTTCCCCTCCAAAACAGAAATGTAAAAGAAAAGTCAAGAGAGTTGTCCCAACAAGGCATCAAAAAAAAAGAGAAAGAAAGAAAAGGGGGAAGGGAAAGCCAACTCAAATACCTTCCCGGGCACGCTCCCTACATGTTGGTGCATTCTTATTGACATATGCAATCTATAGCCATACAACTTTGCAATCGAACTAGCGTCTTCCCTTACTAGTGCAACACGAGCTAATTCTACCTTCACTTCCATCGTTTGCTTTAGCTCATTACCTTTGGTTGCATTCTAGTACCATCATCTTTGGAAGTGTGAGTGGGTTCTTTTGACTTGGGATCGGCACCTAGGCTATTGCAATCTACTTTGGATTCCTTTTAGCATTATTTCACTTGAAATTCGTTTTGTGTTTGTTTTGTTTACTCACCCCTTCCAAGCTCCACATAAATTGTGCGTGTTCAAGGTCTCCAGCAAAGAACTCTCTCAATCCTCTTCCACAATCCGTGAGGGAGTACAAGGACTTGGTTGGCAGGGAAGGTGAGGGAGAGTGAGATTTCACATATTTTCTTTACAAGCTAAACTTTGTTTCTCTTTGTTGGCTACTAACCATGTCAGGAGGAGGCCACCCTGCCGCAGGAGATGAGTTGGGCACTGATTGTGTCACTCAAACGCAGCTCAATGCGTTGAGGGGCGCCCTTCGACAAGAGATCCAGGAAACAATGACCAGTACTCAAAGGGACTTGGAAATCGAGATCAACCAACAATTCGGGGTTCTCCGAGCCAACCTCGTGGCCGACATCATTAGGGAACTTCGAGCGACTCCGTTGGGAGCACAAGAGGTTGAATTGATGAGACCGATGCAGAACCGCCGAGCGCTGGCTCGAGGCGGCAAGCAAGAAGGGACCGCACCCACCATCACCAAGCTCACCCACCCCCACCAAGAAGAATAGAAGGCATTGCCGATCACTATGATGATGGATGGGAGCCGAGATCGCGTGATGGCCCCCGCGGAAGGTACCGGTATGAGCGTGAAGAGGAAAGGTTTGGGAAGCTAAAGTTCACCATACCCAAATTTGATGGAGGTCCGAATCCAGAAGCATATCTCACTTGGGAGTTGAAAGTGGATAAAATATTTCGGCTGCATAATTACTCCGAAGAGAAGAAACTAGCCATGGCATCGGTTGAGTTTGATGACTATGCACTCATATGGTGGGAACAGGTAATCAACCAAAGGGAAGCCCGCAATGAGAGGCCGGTAGCGTCTTGGGTTGAGATGAAGCATGAGATGAGGGCAAGATTTGTGCCCAAGCATTACAAGAGGGACCTGTATGACCAATTGCAAAACATGAAGCAAGGCAACCGGACTGTTGAGGAGTACTATAAGGAGATTGAGAAGGCCATGATACGAGCCAACATACAAGAGGCAGAAGAACAAACCATGGCCCGTTTCATGTCGGGCTTGAACTACTCCATCAAGAGGATCACAGAGTTCCAACCATACAACAGCGTGGTCGAGCTAGTGCACCAAGCTACCAAGGCGGAGAGGCAAGTGCAACAAGATTCAAAGAATGCCCGCAGCTTATACAACTTTCACGCCTGTGGCTACAACATATAGCAACAAATCAACCTCCAAGAGCCCACTCGAGAAGAGCTACACCCAAGGGAGTGGTGGAGGCCTCAAGCATAAGGCCTCCAACCACCACCACCGCACCAAAGAAGCACCCACACCCCTTACCCGCGAGTTCCAAAGAACAAGTGGGTCTTCTTGATCGGATCCACCGCCAAGAGCCGTGAGATCCAATGTTTCAAGTGTTTGGGCCGTGGGCACATTGCAAGGAGTGCCCAAACACCAACCATGATTGTGACCAAGATGGAGAATATGAACTGATAGTAATGAAGAGGCCGAGAGATTAAATGAGATTGCTAACCGTGAAGATGCCCAAGAAGAAGAGGCCCAAGACCCACTCTTTTGTGACTTTGATATGAGCCCGGCTCTCATTGTCACAAGGAAGACTTTGACGGTCCAGAAACAAGATGAGCCCGAGCAAAGGACCAATTTATTTCAAACCAAGGCTGGCATACAAGGAAAATCCATCAAAGTAATTATTGATGGCGGGAGTTGTCACAACCTTGCAAGCCAAGAACTATGCTCGAAGTTGGGACTCAAATTGGAGAAGCATCCTCACCCTTACCATGTACAATGGTTAAGTGATTGTGGCACGGTCAAGGTGCAATACATGACAAAGGTCACTTTCCAAATTGGAGCCTACGCCGACTCGGTGGAGTGTGATGTGGTGCCCATGACGGTGTGCCACCTCTGTTGGGGAGGCCGTGGCGAGACGATCGGCGGTGACACATGAGGGCCGAACCAACCACTACAAGTTCAAATGGCATAACCAAGAAGTGGTGCTCCGTCCCATGACTCCCAGCCAGATCATCGCTGACAATGCTCCACGGGTTGCTACCTGCCAAGGAGAAAGGGTAAAGAATGAGAGCCACCCTTCGGTGTGTGAGAACCACAAAACCCACAAGAGCGGCCAAAAGAAAGGAGAGGAGAGAGCTTTAGTCATGCTAGCTACCAAATCAGATGTGAGAGGAGTGAGGAGGGACTCCACCATATGCTCCCTCTTTTTAGTGTGCAAGGACCTTATTCTTTCAACTAATGACTCACCCCCTCTTCCAAGTGCTCTTTCTTTTCTCTTGCAGGAATTTGAGGACGTCTTCCCCGAGGAGATTCCGGCGGGGCGTCCTCCTTTGAGAGGGATTGAGCATCGAATTGACCTCATTCCCGGGGCCCCACTTCCCAACCGGCCGCCGTACCGCGCCAATCCCGAGGAGACCAAGGAGATCCAACGTCAAGTGCAAGCCCTACTTGACAAGGGATATGTCCGCGAGAGCTTGAGCCCATGCGCCGCACTGTAATCCTTGTCCCTAAGAAAGATGGCACTTGGCGCATGTGTGTAGATTGTAGGGCTATCAACAATATCACGGTTAGATATAGGCACCCCATACCTAGACTTGATGATATGCTTGATGAATTGAGTGGCTCCATCATTTTCTCTAAAATTGACTTGAAGAGTGGGTATCACCAAATTAGAATGAACGTAGGAGATGAATGGAAGACCGCTTTCAAGACCAAGTTTGGCTTGTATGAGTGGCTTGTTATGCCTTTTGGTTTGTCCAATGCTCCTAGCACCTTTATGCGCCTCATGAATCATGTCTGCGTGCTTACATTGGGAAATTTGTGGTTGTTTATTTTGATGATATTCTCGTATAGCAAATCCTTGGATGAGCATGTTGAGCATGTTAGGCTTGTTCTAGAGGTGCTTAGAAATGAGAAACTGCTTGCTAATCTTGAGAAATGCACTTTTGCACCAATAAATTGATCTTCCTCGATTTGTTGTCTCTTCTAAGGGAATTGAAGTTGATGAAGCTAAAATTGAGGCAATTAAAATTGGCCAACCCCTTTGAATGTTAGTCAAATTCGTAGCTTCCATGGCTTGGCTAGTTTTTATCGTCGGTTTGTGAAAGATTTTAGCACCATTGCCGCCTCCGAATGAACTCACAAAAAAGGTGTTAACTTTGTTTGGGGTAAGTCTCAAGAAAGGTCTTTTCAAGAGTTAAAGTTAAGATTAACCAAGCTCCTTTGCTTGTTTTACTGGACTTCACCCAAACTTTTGAAGTGGAATGTGATGCTAGTGGGTTGGGCATTGGGGTGTTTTGATGCAAAATGGGCGACCAGTAGCGTACTTTAGCGAAAAATTACATGGCGCCCAACTTAATTACCACTGTATGATAAAGAATTATATGCTTTGGTTAGGGTGCTAGAAGTTTGGCAACACTACTTTTGGCCCAAAGAATTTGTCATCCACTCCGATCATGAATCTTTAAAATATCTTAAGGGCCAATCAAAATTAAATCGTCGTCATGCTAGATGGGTCGAGTTCATAGAAACTTTCCTTCATTGTGAAGTATAAGAAAGGGAAGGAGAATGTGGTAGTAGACGCTCTTTCTAGAAAACATATCATGTCAGGTGCAACTAGAGGCCAAGGTACTTGGCTTAGAAAGTTTGAAATCTTTGTATGCGAATGATCCCGCTCTCTATGCCTTTTTCGCAATGCTGTGATGGGAAGGGTTGGGAAAAATACCACATGCACAACGGTTTCCTCTTTTATACTAACAAGCTTTGTATTCCCGAGTCGTCGGTTCGTTCGTTCCTTGTGCAGGAGTCTCATGCTGGTGGCTTAATGAGACACTTTGGAAGGGAAAAGACCTACACCATGCTCTCCGATCACTACTATTGGCCTAAAATGCGACGAGACGTTCAGAGGTATGTTCAACGGTGCATCACGTGTCACAAGGCGAAGTCCAAGCTCAATCCCCACGGTTTGTATACCCCGCTTCCCATTCCTGGTGCTCCTTGGGAGGACATTAGCATGGACTTTGTATTGGGCTTACCTAGAACGAAGACGGGTAAGGATTCAGTTTTTGTGATTGTTGATAGATTCTCCAAAATGGCTCATTTTATTGCTTGTCATAAATGCGACGATGCTTCCCATGTAGCTAACCTGTTTTTCAGGGAGATTGTACGCCTCCATGGAATGCCTAGGACGATCGTCTCCGACCGCGATGTCAAATTCATGAGCTATTTTTGGAAGACTTTGTGGGCAAAACTTGGCACCAAGCTGCTTTTCTCCACCACCGCCACCCGCACCGACGCCAAACCGAGGTTGTGAATCGTACCTTGTCAAGTCTTTTAAGGACCATGATCAAGAAGAGCCTCAAAGAGTGGGAAGAATGCCTACCTCACGTGGAGTTCGCCTACAACCGCGCTGCTCACTCCACCACCAACATGTGCCCTTCAAGTGGTGTATGGCTTCAAACCATTTACACCACTTGATCTTCTTCCACTACCGCTACAAGAACGAGTCAACATGGAAGCCTCCAAGCGAGCCGACTTCGTGAAGAAAATTCACCTCAAAACCCGGGAGGAAATTGAAAAGAAAACCCGCCTCTATGCACAGAAGGCCAATATGCACAAGAAGCAAATGCTATTTGAGCCCGGCGACTTGGTATGGATTCACCTTCACAAAGACCGCTTCCCCACCGAGCGCTCCTCCAAGTTGAAGCCACGCGGCGACGGACCTTTCAAAGTGCTCAAGAAGATCAATGACAACGCATATGAGATTGACCTTCCAAGCGACAAGTACGCGGTGAGCTCTACCTTTAATGTGGCGGACTTATCACCATTCTTGGAGCCAGAACACATCGAGTCGAGGACGACTCCTTTCCAAGAAGGGGGGGATGATGAGGACATCGACACCAACTCCATCAACTCCAAGGAGGGCCAAGTCACCTCCATCACGCCCAAGGGACCAATGACAAGAGCGCGAGCACAACAACTTAACATTGAGGTGAAGTCGCTCTTACTTGAGTCTCGCTTTGATATCTCCGAGCCGGATGCTACCTCATGCTCCATATGTATGTTTAATCACCATGGAGAAGATGGCAAGAGGAATGATGACCGGAGACAAAGGGTCGCTCTTGTTCCGGACCGGTCGACCGCCTCCCACGCCGGTCAGACCGGTCCCCCACGCCGGTCAGACCGGCCGCCCACTCCGGTCAGACCGGCCGACGCCTGGACCGAACCAAACTTCCCCAACTCGACTGTCGGCCTGCTGTTCCAGAACGGTCCGACGCCGGGCCGAGCCAAGTTCAACGGGCGGTCTGACCTCCGCGACGCCGGTCAGACCGGCCACCCACTCCGGTCAGACCGGCCTCCCACGCCGGTCAGACCGGCCGACGCCTGGGCCGAACCGAACGTCTCCAACCCGACCCCCACTATAAAAGGGGCCCCTCCACCCCACAGAAGGGGAGAAAAACAGAAAGAAGACTTGAGCTTTGCTCTTGCCTAGGGTTAGATCCCCTAGGTTGGGAGTTCCCCCATCTTGTCCTTGTATTTCCTATGGATTGTAAGGAGCATCGTGCGACGGATGTATGGACACGGTCGTTCAATTAGAGAGATTGTTGATTGAGTTCTTTGTTGGAGGCTATCTCATTGGAGTGTGTTGCCAAGATTTGCTTCTCAATAGGCTTTCTCTATTTATCCCCCTCGATCCTACGTCGTGAAGACCCGGTAATCCGTATCAGAGACCAAGGTTGGCCGTAGGGCGTTAGGCGTCGGACCATTGTTGTCCCTGGGCAGACCAAGGAGAATAGCATATCCAAGGGCTGGCGGTTGGTGGAGGACTACGGTCTGACCGCCGGGGGTCTTTCTACGAACTCCCTTGTTCTTGCCATGATTGGCACCACTGGAGGGCTTGCCGTGATTGCCACGATCAGCATGGCAGGAGGAATCACCGCATGAAGTAGGCCCCGCCCTGATTCGGAGGAAGCCGTGGAGAGAAGAGCAATGTCGGCGGTAACTTTTTCGGTGTTGTTGACACGTATCTCGTTGAGCAGGAGCATAGATCGCACACGAACAAAACTGGGAAAGGGTGTCGGCAGAGGGATGATGGACGCCACTTGAGAGAGACGTGGACTGAGACCATGAAGGATATTAAGCACCAGGCTTCGGAGACAGATTAGCCAACATCGCGAAGAGCATTGGCGATGGACTTGAGCTTGGTGCAGTATGCCGCGACAGTCAGATCACCTTGCACCAAGGAACCGAATTCTGTGGTGAGGTAGATTGTGCGGTTTTCCTTCTTGTCGCTAAAAAGGTCTTCGACAGTAGTCCATAATTCACGGGTGGACTGAGATGGTTCCATGGTGATGTCAAGCATCTGTAGAGCCATGTCAAGACGGTTAAGTCTTGTTTCACCCAGTTGAATGACGCCGTAGGATCACCGGAGCCATTGACATGATGCAAGAGGTCGAATTTGCCGAGCATGGCGGTGAAGAACGTCCTCCACTTGTGTAGTTGGACGCTGAAATATCAAGTGTAACTAGGATATGAGTTTTGAAACTAGCTACATTGATGGCGTGCGCTATTGGTGCCATGACATACATGTGGGAGGCAGAGGGATCGATGGAGAGAGCTTGAGAGGTGGTGCTGGCGCCAGAGGTGGGGCTCATGGCGGGAGAGGTAGGGAGGTGAAGGTGGGCCGGGTTGGATAACCAATCTGATACCATGTAGAAGAGGACTAGGTTTGGATGAACACCACACGGCAATACAATGCTGGGTATGCCACGTATATATCATGTGCCAGATCGACTACAGTAAGCTGCAAGGAAATGACGGATTACAGAAGATCACAATGGATCCCAAAAGATTACATGATCTCAGATATATACATAACATCAGTTAGTATCAATGCAATCAATCTGTACAAGGTAACTGAACATCGCTAACAATTGGTACCTCCGAAAGTTGTAGCGCCGGACAACGCGCTTGGCCGTGAACTTTAGGTCGTCGGCGCAGAGGCCGTAGCACACGAAGTTTGCTTCCGCGCTCCTTCGGCGTCACCCATGACATGATCACGACGCGCCCCGTCAGAGCGCCCTGCATGGTGTGCACCTGCATTGCACGTGTATCATCATCATGCATTGGTGTGCTTAATTAGTACCCGGCCGGCTAGTACCGTCAATTGTTGCAAAAAAAATTTGTTGCATGCCGCATGCAATATCAATAAAAAACTAGGCTGACATTAGATCTCCTGCTCTGGCGCATTGAACCTTGCTGGTAGGGCTGGTAAAAAAATATTTGAGACTTGCGAGCCAGTTCTGCTCGGACTCGTGACGTACATAAGCCGAGCCAAGCCTCACTTCCAGCTTGCCTTGTTTTCAACCCGAGCACGAGCCACTCGTGAGCCACTCGGTAGGCTTGTTCTCGTTTGGCTCTCGAGTATCTTGGTCGTCTCCCCCACCGACTTCCCCCCTCGACAGCACCTCCTTCCTCTCTCCCCGCATATCATGTCGCCGCCCGTCTCGCCACCCATCGGGCGCCGCTGCCCGGAGCTGGGCACCGCCACTGGCACCGACCCTCTCCTCTGCCTCCATGCTAGTACGAACACCACCACCTCCCTCCGGACCCAAGCATCGACGCCACCACCTCCCTCTAAACTCAATCGCCGATTCACCGCCATCGCCACCTCCCTCTAAGTCCCTCCTCCTCTTGCCCGGTCGAGCCACCGCCATCTCTGCCACCCACCATCCCAACGATGCCGTCGTCGGATTCAAAGTTGTGAGGAGGAGGAAGCTTCCAGCCAGATCCGCCCCACCATGATGTCGTTGTGGCCACCATCATCATCATCCTCATCATGGCAAAGCAGCTCACCGTTCTACATAGGGCACCGCCGTCCGCCGAGTTCCACATACTCCTCCAGCTCCTACTTCACCAGACAGCTCATCCCCTAGCCGTCCGCTCCTTCTACATCGCCGAATGATGCGCCACCTCCTCTCTCCGTCCTTGCTACGAGGGGTAGGTGAGAGAATGGATGGTGGGAGAGAGAAATCGGTAGGGAAGAGTTAGGGTGGGCAGAGCAAGCGAAGGCAATTGGGGAGAGTGGGAGTAGAGGAGGATCTCAGTGGGGGAGGGGGGCGGAGGGGCGGAGGAGAGGAGGTGGTTGAGGGACAATACTTGGCTTTTGAGCCCTTACGAGCCAGCTCGAGCCTCCTTTCAAGCCGAGCCAAGCACCATTTCTGATTCGTTTCATTCACGACATACAATCTTGGATACACGTAGCACGATGATAACTCAACAATAGTAATACAATCTGAAATTGGGGCAACCTTGTGTCAAGCACAAAACCTCCTCAATGGCAATTACTCCACAACTCTCACGATGATCCAATCCACACAACCAACATGTAGTCTAACGTACGGAGATGTTCACCATGACATATCAACTCAAAAATACTCCAAGAACTTGCAAGAATAAAGGAAGCAAGAACATATAGTTCTTTTCAAGAACGATATCAATCTACTGGTTCAATCTGAATAAAATTATCAAAATTAATGGTTGGGGTTCCTAGGGCTAGCCACCAACATTAAATATGGACTCCCCCCCTTCGATCACACATGGGCCAACACGGCCCACACACCAAGTCAGGCTCTAGAGGCCAAAATCAACTCCTAGATGCAAACAATTAGAACTCTAGTGTTATGAACGAAAATAAAGGATACATGGCCGAAATTATGAGTAAATTAGGCCTAAATATGTGGCATGTAAGCCCACATAATTCCCTAACTCATTGTGTCCAATTCAGATTGAAATCCGCTTCAAAATTGAAATGGACTTTGGGCAAAAATTGGGAGAGGTCTCCAATTCGGATTTTGACTTTGCATTGGAGTCCAATAGCCCTCCTCCATGCCTAGGTATGGCCAAATCCCGCCTTAAGCTGTGTTCCTCCCTCCTTGGGCCCTTGCGCCCCCTTTTGCTCTCCCTTGGTTGGCCCATGCGGTTGTCACCTTGGCCCATGCGCCCATCGAAGCTCCACCTTGGCCCATGTGGCTGGTTGGTCCTCCTTGGAAGTGGACCTTAGCTCGTGCTAGTTCTTGGCTTGGTCTCCCTTGGCCCAAACAACAGTTAGCTTGGTCAAAATCCCCTCGTACTTTCTCTCTTGGATGAAACTTTATTTGTTCTCTTCTTGCTTGTTCCTTTCGGCCAAAGTGAATGCAAGCACTTGCATCTCTTCTCCTTGTGGTACCTTCCTCTCTCACGTTCCGCTGAACACCATGGACACTTGTAGTATTCCTACAATCATCAATTAACCAATTAGGAAACATCAATGTTCTCTCAAGCAATAAAGAACTCTCAAGTAAAGAAATCACTTTATCATTGCTCAATTGATGTTTATCTGTTGTTATGTGAGTGAATCAATACGATGTCTTCATCAAGTTAGCCAGGCTCGAGCCGGCTCAGCTCATTTCCATCCCAACCTGCGGGGGTCGAGCAGCATATTTGGCAGCATCTGTAGGCTCCTCCAATATGGGCTCTTCACACCAGCGTAGCACGTCTGTGCAACATTAGTGCACAATACGAGGACGAGGAGAAAATCTACCAGATGTGTACCCATTTTGATCCTTTTCTACCTATACTCAGGGGCGGATCTAGTATTGGGACTTGGGTGTACAGATCTACACCCAAAATTTTTGGCAAAAAACCTAGTATTTATTAGATATATATACTGATAAGTGGGCTTAAAAATACGTATTTGAACCTGTAGTTGATTTCAGCCCGTCTGAAACACTCTCTTCCGCTCTATCCGTGTGGCCCAACTACTAAAATTCCTGGCCCAAGTGGCACGCCAAATCTACCCCACGGCCCACACCACAGACCACGCCACCACGGCCCAAGCGGCAGGTCAAAACGCCACAACCCCACTCCATGCCTGATTGCCTGATTGCAATTGAACTTGCTCTCAAGAAGTATACGCTGCATCATGCGTGTACCTTAAATAGGATTTTACCCGGTGATATTCTATCTAGATGCTCGAAATGAGCGAGTTTAAAAGTATAAGAGTTCCGATTTAAAGGATGTCTTATGTTAAAAGTTCCGATTTCGAGGACATCGCGATGACTAGTGATTTCCGAGTGTACGTAGATATATATCCGGACCGTACGGCACCCGATCGGCTTGAGACTTTTGTACGTAGCACATATTCTCCACAGAAGCTGCGTGATCAACGATCCCTATTTGCGCCAGGGAAGGACAGGACCCATCGTGCTTGCCACCTCCGTCGGCAGCTCACACTCACAATCGTGTGCTAGCTAGCTCTACGAACTTTCCTAGCCTGAGGCTGTTGCCATTGTGCGGAGTGCATTGAAAGTATTAGCGTATATCTTCACCGGCCTAACATAGCTTTCTATATATGACATGTGTATAATTATCTTGTAATCCAAAGTAGTTTAGCGCTTTCCTTATCCTCTCCTTGATTTACGGAGACGTTTGTACCTATATATATATATATATATATATATATATATATATATATATATATATATATATATATATATCACCTCATACATCGAATATACATGCTGAATCATATTCGCCTACATGGTATCAGAGCACCCAGGTCATCTCCTGTCCTAATTCGCTCCCGACGGCACACCGTTTTTCCTCGCTCCGAACCCTAGGATCAGGATTCTTTGCATCGAAAGTATTAGCGTATATCTTCACCGGCCTAACATAGCTTTGTATATATGGCATGTGTATAATTATCTTGTAGTCCAAGGTAGTTTAGTGCTTTCCTTATCATCTCCTTGATTCACAAAGACGTTTGTACCTGTATATTTGATACGGATCAATTGTGTTGATGCGTAATGTGGCCCAATCTTTCACGGTACTTGTATTTCAATTCAAAACTTCGCTTTCCTCTTTCTTGATTCAGCAAAATGGAAGAACAATTGTACCTCCAAAGCAAGTAATACTTGGTTGATATTGAATCAATCTGAAGAGAGAAACAAAATCAAACCGGAAGAACAACACCAAACCGTGAGCAATTGAGGATGCCACGAATTGGTGAGATGGTCCACAAGGAATCACGGATCTTGAAAGAACAACATCCCTCCAATATTCACGCAATCACAAAACCCTAGATGGCAATTTCTGAAACACATGTATTCATTTTGCGCCACATGAACATGTGACTTTTCTGAATTTTCTTCAACTCTAACTTGCTTACAATGGGGCTCTACCCCTAAATATATATAGCACGCGAACAGTAATCCGAAACTATTGTAGCAATGAACAGTAATCCGAGTTGGAACAGTACCCAAAAATATTCCTATTACAAACTCATTTAATTTAAAATTTAAACTACTCTAATTACTGAAAATAGATTAAACTATCCTATTATAAGTAATTTATAATTAATTTATTTTAAAGAAAGATCCGAATTGGAATTGCTCCAATCCAAACCCATTTTGGATTCTTAGGCCGAAAATGTATTGATTTCGGAATAGAGTTTGAGTTTAGTCCTTTTGTCTTTTCTTGGCCGAATTCTGTTGTAAACTTTGCAACATGCAAAGCCCTTTGTTCTTGTATCTTCCCATGTCCGCTAAAGCTCCCCGGTCGGCCTTCCTCCCTCTCCTTGCTCTTTGTCGAACCTGGTTCTTGTTTCTTTCTCCATTGATGCATAATAGGCTCAACATGAGGCTTAGCACACACTTACTGCTTATGAATATTAACTGTCATAGTAGATGCACCTAGAGCCTCATCATCCTCCCCTTCTTGAAGCAAAACCATCCTCGGTTTTAGTGTAGTCTTTACGGCCTTCTTCTTGCAAACTACAACCAAATCACTCTTGATTTCTTCATCAGTCTTTGACAGCAAAGCATGGAATTCTCCCTTGTGCATGAAAGTATATCGGTTGGATCGTCCTTGATGTGTAGCATTCAGATCAAATTGCCACGGACGTCCCAATAGAATATGACCAGCATGCATAGGTACTACATCACACTCCACTTTATCGACATAGCTATCAATAGTAAGTGGCACTCTCACCTTGTGTGTGATCTTGACTTTGCCGACGTTATTGAGCCATTGGATGTAATATGGTTTAGGATGCCTCCGTGTGGACAATGAGAGTGATTCCACCACATTCCTGCCAATCATGTTGGTTGAACTCCCGTTATCAATAATCAACTTGCACACCTTTTCTTTAATCATGCAATCGGTTTGAAAGATATGATGTCACTATCCCTTCCTCACAATAACAGTGTTATCACGCTGCACCGTTTGAGCCATCAAGCTAATACCTTGTTCTGGATAACAAATGATAGAGCTTCTCAGATTCATCGAAAGGTTCAGAGTTATCATTGTCGCTCTCTGTTGCATAGCCATCATGTGTAAGCAACACCGTCTTCATATTTGGACAATCCTTCTTCATATGACCTCTGCCCTTGCACTTGAAGCATTCAATATTGCTAGTTCTAGCCGTAGAGAATGCACTAGAATCAGCATGTGAGCCTTCTTTGCCCGCAACACTCATAGGCTTCGAAGCTTCCTTGAATGTACTCTGAACTGGTATAGTGGATGCAACCGGTTTAGGAGTTGATCCCGCATCTCCATCATGCAAAGTTGTACTTCTCAAAGTGCTATGAGTGGTACGGCCACCCCTTGCTTGACTGTCCTTCACTCATTGTTCAGCACGCTCCGCTTGATGAAGTAATTCTTGCACGGTGTTGTATTGCATTAAATCAACACGGTTCCGCACATCTTCATTCAGCCCCTCGAAGAAACGTGTCATGGTCGCTTCCGCCGACTCATGCACACTTGTACGGATCATGAGCACTTGCATCTCTTGATAGTACTCGCTCACCGTCTTAGCACCCTGAGTAAGTCGTCGTAGCTTTGTATGCAGTGTCCTTGTATAGTATGCCGGCACTAATCGTTCCCGCATAGCTTGTTTCATTATTTCCCATGTTGTAGGACGTTCCCCTGCACGATTCAATTGATCCCACCAAATAATAGCATATTCGGTGAACTCAATCGAGGCAACACGAGCCTTCTTCTCTTCGGAGTAGTGGTGGTTGTCAAAAATTTGATTGACACGTATCTCCCACTCCAAATAAGCCTACGGATCAGATCTGCCCTTGAACTCCGGTATGGTGATTTTGATTCTCTGGACACCGTCATCTTCACGTTCATCACCTCCATTATGACGTCCACCATGTCCAGCACCTCGACGATCAAAGTACTCACGTCGTGGACGTCGTTCTTGTCTTCCACGATCATCGAAAACGGTCTCCTCCGAATCAGCAGCATAGAAGTCATCTCTAGCATAGTGTAGAACACGTTGTGAACGTCCATGTTGTGGTTGGGGTAGCACTGGTACATTAGCTCCTCGTGGAGGTGGTAGCCTCTCCTCCAAGCGATGGATAGCAAGGTTCAGGTTGTCGAAACCTTCCATCATACGCTGTTCGTTCGCGTTGAGATGATCGTTCAATGTATCTTGTACCCCTTGGATTTGAGCTTTAAGTTGATGGCGTAACACCTTCTCGCGACGAAGAAAATAGCCAGTAGTAGCATCAAATTGAGCACGTACGTCCGATAATAGTGTATCACCGTACAAAGGCTCCTCGTCCAATCCACCATTAGAACCATGTTGGCTAGTTCTTGAGATGATGATCAACTTCAAAGTACCAAGAAAAAAAAATTCACGTACCGTGATCAAATTCACGTACCGTGATCAACCATGCTCTGATACCAAGATGATACGGATCAACGTGTGTTGATGCGTAATGTGGCCCAATTTTTCACAGTACTTGTATTTCAATTCAAAACTTCGCTTTCCTCTATCTTGATTCGGCAAAATGGAAGAACAAGTGTATCTCCAAAGCAAGTAATACTTGGTTGATGTTGAATCAATCCGAAGAGAGAAACAAAATCAAATCGGAAGAACAACACCAAACTGTGAGCAATTGAGGATGCCACGAATTGGTGAGATGATCCACAAGGAATCACGGATCTTGGAAGAACAACCTCCCTCCAATATTCACGCAATCACAAAAGCCTAGATGGGAATTTTCAAAACACATGTATTCATTTTGCGCCATATGAACCTGTGACTTTTCTGAATTTTCTTCAACACTAACTTGCTTACAATGGGGCTCTACCCCTAAATATATATAGCACGCGAACAGTAATCCGAAACTACTGTAGCAATGAACAGTAATCCGCCTTGGTTACTATTCATGAACAGTACCCGAAAAATATTCCTATTGCAAACTCATTTAATTTGAAATTTAAACTACTCTAATTACTGAAAATAGATTAAACTATCCTATTATAAGTAATTTATAATTAATTTCTTTTAAAGAAAGATCCGAATTGGAATTGCTCCAATCCAAACCCATTTTGGATTCTTAGGTCGAAAATGTATTGATTTCGGAATAGAATTTGAGTTTGCTCCTTTTGTCTTTTCTTGGCCGAATTCTGTTGTAAACTTTGCAACATGCAAAGCCATTTGTTCTTGTGTCTTCCCATGTCCGCTAAAGCTCCCCGGTCGGCCTTCCACCCTCTCCTTGCTCTTTACCGAACCTGGTTCTTGTTTCTTTCTCCATTGATGCATAATAGGCTCAACTTGAGGCGTAGCACACACTTACATCTTAGGAATATTAACTGTCATAGTAGATGCACCTAGGGCCTCATCAATATCTATATATGTATCACCTCATACATCGAATATACATGCTGAATCATATTCGCCTACATGGTATCAGAGCACCCTGGTCATCCCCTGCCCTAATTCGCTCCCGACAGCACGCCATTTTTCTTCCCTCCCGACGGCGCCATGACCAGCCCAAACACCTCCCCCATCCAATTTTATTCCTCCTCCTCTAGCTCCTACACCAATCCTTATGCAGCATCTACTCTGGTCGGCCACCTCCCGTCATTGGCCGCCCAAGTCACAAATATCCGCACCCGTGTTCCCATATCCAGGAGTCAGACTACTCGGCATGGTGCGGCTTCTTTATAACAGCCCAAATTTCTTTTTCTTGTTGAAAATAAAATTTAATTATTTTCTCGAATTTTCTAAAATTTTAAAAGCTTTCCCCTAATTATTTTAAATCCAAAACTAATTATTTGCAAAAATTAATTACCAATTTTGAGTTGAAAATATTTTATTTAAGTCCAAAATGACTCAGGGAATTTATGTGAATTTTTCCATGTTTATTGCACTTTATTTGCTATTTTCTAAAGCTTAAATAAATTGTATGAATTATTTTAATCGCTAAATCTCTGAAAAATTTGGAACAGTGGTTGGGACGAATCCTTTATCGGCCCATGGCCTTTCTCTCCCGCACCGACCCGTCGACCAGCCTTTCTCTCTTTCTCTTCCGCCCGACCCCACCTGTCATCTTCGACCAGCCATTCCTCTCTCTTTCTATTCCGATCGACCCCACCTGTCATTCCCGACCTCCCTCTTCGTCTTCCTCTCGGCAAGAACAGAGCGCCGCCTGATCCGGTCGATTACACTGCATTGAATCATCTATTTCCACTCGAGATCGTGCCCAGTAGTTGCGACGAGCATCATTCACTTCCGGCCGCACTCAATCGGCCATTTCTCCTTCTTAAATCTCTTTACTCGTTGCTGCCGCATTGGCCATTATCGCCCGTGCACGTCCTTGACGATCCGGCTACTCTCTACCCTATAAAAAGGGGCATTGTATTCACATATCTCCCCTCACTCCATTCTTCGCACCCACGACCACTCTGTTCATTTCTATCACCTAGATCGAAGCTCCTTCGCCACTAGTGCTAGCTCCGCAGATTGCCCTGCCGTCCGTTGGTCTCTGGTGTCGTCGACCACACCGGAAGCTTCATTGTGTCGTGTTCTACCTCAGGCATACTTCTTCTTCGCCAGAGGACCATCGGAGCACCGTCGCCACCAGAACCCGTACTCCTTCACTGCCAAACCTTCTCGCCACCAGCCACTACATTATGCTTCGCTGCCGTAAGGTATCGCCTAAGGTTCAGCATCTTCTCCTCTTCATTTTGCGTAACTTCGCGTAGCTCATCGTGGCGCGTAGCGCCGACGAGCTTGTAGTCGAACACCGCCGCTGCTTGCTAGACTAGTCGTAGCTCCTTCGACTAGATAGTCGTAGTTTCAGTCGACTAGATAGTCATAATTCCTTCGACTAGGTAGTCATAGTTTTAGTCGACTAGGTAGTGGTAGCTTTCTTCGACTAGATAGTCGTAGTTTCTGTCAACTTGGTAGTCGTAGCTTCCGTCAACTAGATAGTCGTAGTTTCTGTTGACTAGATAGCCATAACTTGCTTCGACTAGATAGTCATAGTTTCCGTCGACTAGGTAGTCGTAGCTCCTTCGACTAGATAGTCGTAGCTCCTTCGACTAGATAGTCGTAGTTTCTGTCGACTAGGTAGTCGTAGCCCCTTCAACTAGATAGTTGTAGTTTCTTTCGACTAGATAGTCGTAGTTTCCCCCTAATAGATAGTCTGTAATAGCCCAAATTTTCATTTCCAGTTAAAAATTAAATTTAATTATTTTTCTAGAATTTTCAAGAATTGTAAAAGTTTTCCCTAATTATTTTAAAGACAAAATAATTTAATTTGCAAAATTAATTACCAATGCTGAGTTGAAAATAATTTTATTAAGTTCAAAATAATTCAAGGAATTTCTATGCATTTTTCTAGCATTTTTGGAATTTATTCGCTATTTTCTAAAAACATAAATGAATTATTTCAATTTTTGTAATTTGAAAATCTTCAAAATTCAAAAAAATGCTTCGGGTCGAATTCCTCCTCGGCAAGTTCCTATTCCTTCCCCGCAGCCTGACTTCCCAGCCCACTTCACCTATGCTTCTCCACCTCGCCCTCGCCGACAAGCGGCCCCACCCGCTGGCCTCACCTCCCTGTCGTCTTCCTCCCGAAGCCAGTGCCCATGCCACCGGGTCAGCGCCTCGCTGCTCCATCCTCTCGGTCTATGCCCCGTCTCCTCCCTCACCTGCTCCTGTTGTCCCCGTCGTGCCTCGTCGCGTCGTCTCCTAGCTCACCTGCTCTCTACTCCAACCCGTCCTTAGCCGGTCCGCGCTGCGTCAGGACCACCGAAAAAGTCATCGTCGGCGGCGCATTTTCCTCCCTGTTCTTCCGCATGCATTGAGTGCCTCGTCCCGCTGCTGTCAATCCCGCAACCTACCCCTCTCTCTTCGCGAATCCCGCTAGTAGCACGATGCCCTGCGTCAACCAGAGCTCGCTCGTGCGCCCCTTCCGTCAAACTCCTCACTGTAATACCCCGGATTCGGATCGGGTAATTAGAAAAGCAGCTGGGGAGGGAAAAGGCAAACAAGAACTGAAATTTTCTGAATAAGCGCCGACAACCTGGGCCTGGGCCGCAGCCCAGGAGGGGCCAATGAGAGGGGCCAGCCAAGGGGGGTTTTTCCTCCCCCCAAACCCTAGCCTCTCCCCTCTCTCTCCCCACTCCCCTCCCCAAGCCGCCACCCCCTCCTCCCCCTCTCCAACCGGCCGCCACCCTCCTCCCGGTCGTGCGCCAGATTTGTTCGTCAGATTTGGGTAAGTTCCGTACGTTTTCTGATCTTATTACCTCTTAGAAAGTTGTAGCCCTTGATCTTAGCTTTCTTTTGGAACCAAGATCATCTGATTTGGAGTTACGGTTTAGGAGATATGGTAGTTTTACCGCGACTGTCCAGGACAGCTGACGAGAATTAGCAGTTGTCTTGTCTGGCCATATTGAATTCTTTAGAGACCGAATGAGAAATTCCACCCAAAATTAATGTTGTAGAGGATTCAGTAAGCTTTCCAAGTTGATAAAGAATACAATTTTTAGAGTTGTAAATAAAAAATTATGGAGTTCTTACCGCCGCTGTTTCGCTGACTGGCAGATTGCAGAGATAGAAACTTGACCTGAATATAAGAATTAATAGGATGCCGAATCAGGGGACTTGCCCAACTAGATTATTGTAGCTGGTTTTTTCCTGATGTCATATTGGTAAAGAGCACTCAATTTGGACTTATAGATGAAAAGTTATGCTACGTTCTTTGCTATTGGTCTGCTGTCAGGACAGATGTCTGTCATGCACTTTCAACTACAAATTAGTCTTATTTGTGGGCATAATTAGGAAATCTTGTCTGCTAGTGTTTTGAAGATTTTTCTGTTAAGTTTATTTTGGCACTGGTCTCATGTCATTCCGAGTTCCATAACTTAAAATATGATTTTTCTAGTACCGCTGTCCAGCAGGAGGGCAGGAGTCTGAATAGAGTGATGCTAGTTTTAACTCCGTTGATTTCGTAGAATAGCCAAAGGGTTAATGTAGGCCACCTGTAGTTATGTCAATTCATATTTTTTTATTTCGAATAATTATTTGTGTAGGCGGTGAGGCGGTGAGTGGAGGTGCACCGTTGCTGCCTCTTAGCACGTCACATCGCGGAAGGCAAGTACCATGAGTTAAAATGTGTTGATTTCGACTGTTGCTTGATGATGTGATATGTTTGTGAATGTCCTTGTTATTCATCCATGATGTCGATTCTGGTTCAAGTGATAATTCTTGTCAGAGAAGATAATGAATGTTCTTGATATTCGTCCATGATATTTATTTCGTTTCGAATGGATACATCATGTGATTTCAGTTAATGGCATTCATATTCATTGATTCATTCCATTCATGTTGTTCTATTTCTTTCCACGGGAGTGGAATTTTGTAAGTCCCATCAATTCCAGTGTGGGCACATGATACCCACCATTTCAATGTGGGTATGTAAGACCCACCATTTCAATGTGGGCGGTTTCGGACACCCGTATGAAACGTTCTTCATACGGTATTTGGGTCCCGGACTTTGTTAAAATCGGGCTTAAGTGAACACCGACGGGTGTATCACTCGCTATACCGGTATAAGCAGTTGAGTAGTCCTTTTCCTTTGAGTGTATACATCCATTCCATTCATCCTCACAACTTTAAAGAGACTTGTGTATAACTTGTGAGATTGTTGCCTCGTTCAGTTATGTCATGTTTAAATGAACATTGTACTTACTGAGTTTTGACTCACCCTTGCTTTTCTGTGTTTATTTAGGTGATCCTTGTTGGTGATGATGTTAATGGGAGGGAGTAGACCAGCACGTTCCACACAGATCTTCACATTATATTTTTATTAATGTTTTCAACTATGTTTTTCTTTGATGAGAGTTGAATGTAATGAGTATCGTTTAGACTTCATGTCATGCCGTTCCACGTTTACTTTCTGGAATATTCGCCATTGATGAATTGGTTATTTACATCTTGTTACCCTGTTATCGTTAATTGGTTAGATGCATATTGAATCTTATTCCGTAAATTGATGGTATGTTGTGCTTTTAGGTAACATTTTGGCTTCTGAATAGCCAGGGTGTTACACTCACTCTCTCCTCATCGGCAGCTATAAATAGGAGCACTAGGAATCGTCCGCAGTCCTCTCTTTCCCCCCTCTCGCTCCCACCTTCGTTCGCCAGATTTGCGAGCTCCAAACGCTTCGGCCAAAGCTCTCGCCACCGGTGATTGCGCCGCTTGTGGTGAAGCCCCGCCACCATTGACCACATCCTCGGCTTCGTCTCATGACTCTGCATTCTGCGTAGTGCTTCCCTTCCCTCGCCCGCCACTATTGTGTGCGCCGTCGCTGCCGCCAAGGTAGTTGAACTCCTTCTGACCACGTGTAGTCAATCTCCTTCCGACCACATGTAGTCGAATCTCCTTCCGACCACCTGTAGTCGAACCTCTTTCTGACCAACTGTAGTCGAACCTCCTTCCAACCACGTGTAGTCAAACCTCCTTCTGACCACATGTAGTCAAACCTCCTTCTGACCAGGTAGTAGAAACTTCCTTCCGACCACCTGAAGTCGAACCTCCTTCCGACCACGTGTAGTCGAACCTTCTTCTGACCACGGGTAGTCGAAACCTCCTTCCGACCAGGTAGTTGAACCTTCCTTCTAACCACCTGTAGTCGAACCTCCTTCAGACTATGTGTAGTTGAACCTCCTTCTAACCAGGTATTCAAAACTTCGTTCCGACCACCTGTAGTCGAAACCTCTTTCTGACTAGGTAGTCGAAACCTCCTTCTGACCACCTGTAGTCGAAACTACCTTTCGACCAGGTAGTCGAAACCTCCTTTCGACCATGTGTAGTTGAACCTCCTTCCGACTAGTCAAACCTCTTCCGACCATGCGATTTCAAAACTTCTAAGAGCTCGTTCTCCTTCATTCGAGCGCCGATTCAAGTGTTTCAAATTTCTAAATTCATCTTAAATCAAGATATAGCTATCTACACTAAAATCCTTTAATTTGGAGTTCGTTTGAATTTATTTGGATTTTATTTGATTTTGCTTTATTTTCTCGTATAGATTTCGACGACTCCGGGGAACCTGAATATTTCAAAGAGCTAAATCCTCAAGCTTTCGAGTAAGGCAAGTTACATCTTTGATAATATGGAATCCCAGTATTTTAAATTATTTAAATACTATTTAAAATTATTATTACATGCTATTTAAATTCAGGTAATTTAAATTCATATTTTAAGCTTTATAATTATTCCCAATTCCTTTGTATAGGCAATCTTTGCTATTAAATTCATCATTCCTTATTACCTTAGTGCAAAATCTGGTCAATACACTTAGTACAACTAGAACATGTTAAAAAACAATATGCTTAGACAAAGCTTAGGCCGAAAGTGTTTAATTTGGGGAATTTAGCCAAAAGTACAACTATGCTTCAACTGTGTAAGTTTTTGCAAAATGATTTCACTTAAAAAAATAAAATAAAAATTGGTTTAGACTTGGGTGAAATGAATATTTTGATCTGTTCATGTTCATGCACAGGATTGATTCATTTCTATGATCGAGGCCCAAGGTTCTATTGGAAGTCGCCCAAGTCAGTTAAGGACTGGTTTACAAGCCGCCAGTTGCTAAGCCACATCGTACATGTCCTGAATGGGCAGTACCTGGCTAACTAATTTGTGATGTTTTCGTGTGGTCGTATCATCCGGTTGCGTGGGTTCCTTTTACGTCCTACTTTTATGTATTCCCACCTGGTGGAAGAGGGGGCTTAAATCCAGTGGGTGGTTAGCCCAATGGAAGTGAAATCTCAGCGAGGCAGGACTGCGGTGAAATGACACTTTGAAAAGGCATTGTCACGTGCTATAGACTGCTCACTGAAGGTAGTGAGCGGTGATATCGACGAATGCCAAACAAACTAGAGAATCAGTATCGTGTGGGGAAAGTTGTATACCTCTACAGAGTGTAAAACTCTTTGAATTAGCCATGTCTACGGTCATGGACATGTTGAGAAAAGCCAATGCAAAGTTAGATTTTTGTTTTTTTTCAAAAGACTTTATGAAATATTTTTGGATATTTTATCAACTGGGAAATTGGTTGGTATGCCATATTATAGGAAGGTATCCTTTACCACTTGTCGATGAATATTATCTCACTATAAAACTTGAGATTTAGAAAATAAATTTTAGCTACAGAATAAACTAATTCAGAACTTAGAATGAATATTTAAGTGGAAAATATTGCTTTATGCAAATTGAGCCATATAAGCATTCCTTTGATGAATCCTTGTATGCATTAAACTCTGTTATTGGGTGTAACTTGCGAGCACGGTTGTTTGTGCTCACTTTGCTTAATACATTGTTGAGTAGGAGAAGAGTGCTACGTGGATGATGAGAACTTGGACGATTAGGTTGCGCCCCCAGACGATTGCCCGTGGCGAATATAGTGGCCTTCCTTATTGCTTTTGCTTTTGTTGTATTTTGCTAGTTGGATTTATGCCGGCCCCTTCTGTAACAAACTTTAATTGTTAGAAATGAATGACATATTATGGTTATGCTACCTGCTTTTGTTTGACTATGTACACTAGTTGTTCCTGGACTAGTGTATAAAACATAGAGAATCTGGGATCCTGAGCTCCTTGGTTCGACATAGCCGTAGCTTTCTTTTAACCAGTCTTGTAGAAACCTTCCTTTGACTAGTATTGTCAAAACCTTTTTTTCGACCAGTGTAGTCGAAACCTTCCTTTGACCGGTGTAGTCGAAACCTTCATTCGATCAGTGCAGTCGAAACCTTTTCTTCGGCCAGTGTAGTCGTAAACTCATTAATTTGACCAGCGTGCTCGGAATGAACAGTGCTCAGAGTGAACAATACTCTGAGGTGAACAGTACTCAACGATGAACAGTGCTCGAGGTGAAAAGTACTCCATGATGAACAATACTCAAAGATAACCAGTACCTGGGAGATGAACAGTACTCAGAGTGAACAGTGCTCGAAGATGAGCAGTACTCAGATTCTATCACTTCTTGTGATATTCAAACTTCTAGATGTTTGTTCTCCTTCATACAAACTCCAAATATGTCGATTCATGTTCCTAAATTTATATAAATTAATTACCTACCTTACAGAGATAAAATTATTTAATTTAGAGTTTATTTGTATTTTCATTTCAATTTATTTGTATTTGTTTTTTCTGGTTATATTTTCGCGTATAGATTACGACGACTATGGGGAAATTGAATTAGAGGAAGAAGAGTTCTTCGAACAAGGCAAGTTATACATTTGACCATATTGACCCTAATATTTTAAATTATTTAATTCTATTTTAAAGTATCATTGCATGTATATTTCTATACAGTTATTTTAAATTCCTATTTTAAATTCGTAGTTAATCTATTTTCGTTGTATGGCCAAAGTTGTTGTTTGAACAGTATATCCCTTATCGCCATAGTTAAAGTAAAATTTGAAAATGATATGCTTAGACAATGCTTAGACCAAAATCTTGAATTTGGGGAGTTTAGTCAAAATTATTCAAATTTGATTCACATTGAGTCTATGGTATTGTCTTACCATAGAAGTTTTAGAAAATGATTTTACTTGCAAAATAAATCAAAATGGTTTAGACTTGGGCAAAATGGATGATTAGTTTGGTGCAAGTCAATGCATAGGATTGATCCAGGGTTGTGGAATATTACCCAGGTTGGTTAAGGACTGGTCTTCGAGTAGCATTTTGCTAAGCTCCACCATACTACCACATATCCTGTATGGGTAGGACTAAGCCAAATAATTTGTAATACTTCATTGTTGTTTATGCCATGTTGATGTGTAGGTGTCGGTTAGACAGTAGTTCCACTTGGCGCAAGAGGGGGCTTTTGGTGGGTGGTTAAGCCAATGGAGGTGAAACCTTAGCGAACATAATAACCTTGGAGTAGAGCATTGTAAAGGCATTGATGCGTGCTCTAGACTACTTATGTAAGGTAGTGAATAGTAGTATCGACGGATGCCAAACAAACTAGCTAGAGAAGTCGTGTTGTGTGGGTAAAGTTGTACAACCTCGGTAGAGTGTAAAACTATTTGAACAGCTATGTCCACGGTCATGGGTATGCTGAGCAAAGCCACTCCATATTAGAGTTTGGTTTTGTTTTTAAAATAATTTCAGGATGGTTAATCCTTGTGGTAAAATTAGACGGTTAGCCATGTGATAGGAGGGTATGCTTCATCATTCTTGAGTGGATGTTATCCACTATAAAACTCCATATTTAAAAATCTAATTTTAGTTATGGATTAAAAGAATTGCCTTGAACTTAGTAATGATATTCAAATATAAAAATGCAACTTTGTGCAAAATAACTATATACCCCTTTCCATTTGACATTATCCAACATGCATTATATTATGTTATTTGGGTGTGACTTGCGAGTACAGAAGTTGTGCTCACTCTTGCCGAATAAAATTTATTCATGTGAATTTTATTATCAAGACGATCAGGATCAAGATGGCTAGGCTGCACCCTAAGACGATTGCCTGTGGCGAATCGTGTGGCCTACCTATTTACTTTGCTTCCGTTGTTCTTTTATGTTTGGCCTTGTGCATAATTTTGTAATAAACTCTGATTATCAATGAATAAATGCGTGATATGACAGTGCTATCACTTTTTTTTGACTGTGAATACTAACTATTCCTGAACTAGTGTATGAAACACAGAGAATCAGGGATTCCTTCGTTCCCGGGTTCGACATTCTTCAAGTTTGTTCTCGGCAAGTTTGGTCTCACCGGCCACATCAATGGCTCCTAGCCCGATCTTGCCAATCCAACCTGGGCACAAGATGACTACAGTGTTATCTCCTAGTTCTATGCCACAATCTCGGCGGAAATCCTAGGGATTGTCATGCAACCAAAAGGCACTACCTACTCCATCTGGACTAGCGTCACCGAATTGTTTCAAGACAACAAACCCACCTGCGCTATCTAGATTGAGTCTGAATTTCGCAATCTCTACCAAGGTGACTTGACAATCACGGCATACTGTCATCGCCTCAAGACTCTTGTTGATAGTCTCCGCGATGTGGATCAACCTGTCTTAGATCAAACATTGGTGCTTAACATGCTGTGTGGACTTAACCCTAAGTTCCACAACCCAATTTCTATCTTAACCATGCAGGTACCGTTTCCTACGTTCCTGCACACACACGGTCATGTCTTCTTCCAGAAGAAGACTGGTTTGCGCATACTGCCAAGATGGCCGCCACCACTACCCTCGACTCCACTGTCCAGCGACTGTCTTCTCCTGGCGGTCACCACACCAATGACAATGGTGACTGTGGTGATCACAAGGGCCGCAGTTACTGTAAGCAAGATGGCAAGCGCAACAATGGAAATGGCACCAACAATAGCCACGGCACACGACCGGTGTCAACTCCAGCTTGGGTGCCCAGCTTCAATCCCTGGAACAGGATGGTTTAGGCCTGGCCCATGCTCTCCCCGTCCGGCCAGTGGGGCCCTCCCCGCCGGCAATGCCCATGTCATTGGTCATTCTCCCGTTGATGTATGGCTTTCAAGATAAAGATCCTACTAGCTGATTTGAAGGATCTTGTTCATTGGGTCAATCTTTCACGGTTCTCGCGAAGATTAGCAACACGTCTCTCCTTGCTTTGGCCGAAAAGAACAACAAGCACACATCAGTAATTGCTAGAGTTTGATTCAGCTATTCAAACTCTAACAGCATGCATCTACCAAATTGAATAGCTAGGGATTCTCACAAACCAATTTGGTGGAATTGAATTCCAAAAACAGCAAACTCACAAACCAATCATGTAGATTGAATTGTAAGGAAGTAGTAGGTGCTTTCGGTTCAACTCAAGAACAAAGGTTCTTGACTTGTGCCAAAACCAGCACTAGATGGATCTCTCTCTTTCTCTCTCTCTTCTCTAGGATAACTATCTTTCTCAATCTCTCAAGCTCGGTAATCAATCAACCCATCTCCACATGATACTTGGTGCCAAGTGGCTTTTCTGTTTATTCATAAAACAAAAATTCTGAACTCCCCATCACATGGCTGCCCACCTACATTTTTTATAGCATCACACAAGCTTTGGCCAAACCAAACTCAACTCAACACAATTTCGGAAATAAGGACTTGGACTCAAACTTCGACTCTTATCTCTAAAAAACGGATGGACTCTATAACTGGACTAAAACATGGACTCTTAAAAACAGAAATACATGCAATTTCTAATTTTATCTCCTAAATAAAGAAAAGGAAAATATGGCTCGGACTAGGATCTGATTGCAACTTCCATATCTCCTACGTAGATAATTCTTGCCGAGTTGAACTCAATTTCAGTCTCTCTTCCTTCTGGCTCATGTACACAACCCAACCAGTGCCGCTTGCTTGCTTCTTGGCTTGCACACTACGTAACCTGCATGCTGGGCTTCCACCTTTGCACCGTAGCCCAACTTGGCTCCACAGTCGCATGCCTCCCAGCTCCCCTACGTGCCGGCCTACGCACACGCGGCCCACGCCTCGACGTTCTCCTTGGCTCATCTCCTCCTCGGCCGCCGCATGCCAGCTTCTCACTCCCAGCCTCCCACACGATGTATTAATTCCACGCAACCCTTGCACCACATACCTATGCACGCTCGGCCCAGGTGATCTCCCATGTGCTGCAAGTCTGATCCTCCTTGCAGTCCTTGTGCTAGCGTTTTTGTTCTAGGCGCTTTAGCTCCAATTCTCTCCTGGCTGGCCTCCCTCTCGGCCGAAAACACATCCTCTCCTTTGTTCCTTTAGTCAAAAAAAACACCAAACGAAGTTATAGTAGTACTGGGCATGCACCATATCATTTCAGATTTGCACTTCTATGGTGGCAATTTGCTCATGATTAGTAAGGAGTTACAAAGTTGTTTTGGCATCTAAGCGCTCTTGTTTTGCGACAGTTCACTATCATAGGTTTTTTATATGTTTTTATGAGCAGCTATTAGTGCCTTTTTAGGATGCGTAGAGAAGTGAGCTTCAGCAGATCATTGAAGATTATCATAACATGATAAGGATATTGCTACAACTCAGACGTAAGTTGCTTCTCAACACATCGGATGCCCCATCCACCGTCCAATCGTGGCTGCACAAGCGTGATGAAAGCATTCCAATGCTTCTGTTTCTCCGCATCATTCCCCACTCGCTCGACAGCATCCTCTCCCTCTTAGACGTACTCCACAACATCTTCCTCCTCTACCTCCATATCTCCCCTTGAATTCACACCTAATCACCACCGCTCGACTACTCCGTCTCTTACCTGTAATTGCTTCAACTCTCTTTCTCTATGGATTGGCGAGGAGGACGATGGCGATTTAGAGGAATCAACGCCAAGGATACGTGCGGAGGCTGGAGGGAGCCGGGGTCTGCGGAGGGATGACGACGAGCACTAGACCATCCTCGCCCCAGTCAAATCCTGGCTTACTGGCATCGAGTCAGCTGTCTACATGCCTTCTCCTGCTCATCCGCGCTAGTACGGTCGCCGGGAACGGCGCTTCCTTCTCGTCTAGTAGGTTGTTGCATGCGTTTTATCAATTTGTTGCAACACCTTTCTAATTTTGTTGCATGCAATGTTTAATTTTATTGCAGTCCGACTTCTCAAAAAATTGTACTGGGTTGTTTTTGTTGCAAAGATTGTGTGATTTATTGCACCTGAGCATTTTTTTTGTTGAGATAAGAGATTGTAGTTGTTGCTTCGTTTTTGTATCCAAGTGGATTTTTGTTCCATGTTTTGTAATCATTTGTGTACTTGTTGTGATTTGCTCCAAATTAGATGAAATTGTAACAATAACAAGTGATGAAGGAGTGTGCAAATGGATGATTTGGTGGTGGGTTTTCAATTCTTCAATCGGTCTGGGGGTCGAAATCATGGTGGACGTGTCGGATCCGGATTTTGTAAATCCAAATCCTCTGTGAAATCACTGTGCTATTCCCTGGATCAGTAGCTAGCACTCCACAGGTACATTGCTGAATCAAACCATACATGACGCAAACTTTATTTCATTCATTAATTTACACATCAGAGTTTACATAGACCGCTTCGGGCCAATTTTTACAATAAGGGCCGGACAGGCCAAATGAATACATTACAAAAGATAGCGGAAGCAACAACGGCAGCAAAGGGGTGAGGGCACATCTTACCGCAGGCAAGTGACTGGGGAACCCGTGTACGCCCGATATTATCCGAAAACTTCAGACAATATAGGAGGCACACAAGAACTAACGGAGTCAGCTAGACTGGGGTGAGACTAAAACAACTAAGGACTAAACTATGCTTCAACATTTCCCGGGTCTTCAGACTTCTGGATCCTCGATGCAATTGCCAGCTCCAGGGTTCCTGTTTCTGAGGGTTTGGGGAAAGAGCGAGGATGAGCACAACTACCGTGCTCGCGAGCCCACACACACAGATGCAATAATATACATGCAAGGTGTAACAAGGATGGCTCGGGTTCTTTTATTTGCGTAAAGCAACATTTGTAAATACAGATATTAGAAAGTCCTATCACTTAGCATTTGGACCAAATTGCATTTTTAAAGAGATTAAATGTGCAATAATTGATAACAGCAGAGGTTCCCTCCATCGAAAACTCTGTCTCATGCTTCTTTTTCTTTGGTGGTCATACCCACCTAATACCAACGCTGGGTAAGAATACCCAGGAAAAGTCCAATCAAGGGCTAGGTGAGCCCCGCACATTTTTCAACCCACCCACAAAAGTGTTTGAAATAGAACTAACTCTTATGAGCTCCGCCTGCCCGCCCTTGACCGTGGGCACGGCTGTCCGAACAGTTTTTATTATTCTCTGCAGAGATTGTACATCTTTACCCACAAGAGATAATCAGCTTGATATGTACACACGTTTCCGTAGACATGTGAATCAAGGGGAGATTATCACAAGGCCTTTCCAAGGCATCCCTCGATATTTTTGTGCACCGCTAAGGTTTCACTGGCGGGGTGTCGCTCCGTGGGACCCGACATCCACTACGCCTGCATTCCCCTCTTGCGCCATGCAACTTACGCCTAGGGTCCCGTAAGTTACATTCCCCAATCGTAGCCTCTTGGGCTCACGGTATTGGGAGCCCTCCAATGGTGCACTGTGCACGGTGAACACCAATTAGTTAGCAGTCGACACCATTATAGACTTGTGGTCAGACTGTTTACAATAAGAGGTCATCACAGATTAAGTCCTTAAGATTATCTCGGTTCTTACCACATACCCTCCACAAAAATATCCAGGCTACATTAGCACCCAACCATTTACCCTCCGACACCATCCGCCAGATGGGTATTAGCAAATTTTAGAGTTTTGGAGGAGTATAAAACAAATTATCTAACCATCCCACCATTCTCCCCAATGACCGCCCAAAACAAGTGATGATGATAAAGGATGATGATTTGGGGTAGTAATACCCCGGTACTTAAACAAGTCTAGCATGGCATTTAAGTACGACCTATAACTAGTATGTTACCAGATATTTACTAGGGTGACAAGGATACTGGGAGTTCAACTTTCAAGGGAATGGCATAATAATTTATTAATCAACAAGTAGGCCTTTAACTACCTTAGAGTGCTTGACATATATTTGCATAGAAATTAAAGCATGCAATTTGATATTTCGAAAGGATATAATTTGCATAAAATGTGGGATCAATATGATCAAAGTGTTGACTCGCCTGGGCTATTTTACCGTGGCCTTGATCTTACTCAAAGCCTGATTAGACAGAGGTTCGAAGTCTTGGTCAGCGTCTTTGCTTGAGTCTTGGATCTGCTTGAGCCGTCGATTCTTCTGGACTTCGATTTCTAATTACGCAATAACGATTGAAAAACCAAATAAATACAAGAATCCAAGAGACCAAATAAAACACAAGAGCCTCAGAAAGATTACGGAGGACGGCTTGAGAGAATGGTTTGAGCGACACTGGAATGTTTGACAGAGTCCAACGTCCAGTTGGGCGAAAGGAGGAATGACAGAGGATTTTCTGCCATGAGGGAGGATACAAAGAGGGTATGGTCAAGGTAGCTTTGCCGGAATGCTCTGCTGAGGATTAGAAGACAGCAAGACTACCAATACAGGCGACAAGGCAACAAAGCAACTCGACTACCGGTTCTATACCAATCTAGAATACTTGATCGACACAAAATCTAATGGCAATTATATTCCAAACCCAACTGCCAGATAATACTCATCGATTCGATTTCTAGCTACTTAACCTACTACCAAATCAAGACACGTATTCTATTGCCAAACCACAAATCATTTCCAAACAATACGAATTGATAAGGCAATCAAATCAATATTTTCAGCTTTCACTAAATTTCATTACTCCAACAAACATTGTCCTACTGACGAACACTATCCAACAGCTAACCATTGATTAACAAATCCAATAGACAATACTGCACCGAAGATTAAAACTATCCTTAATAATCAAGATCATAATTAACAATTCAACTTACTGCCAACAACACATTCTACTAATCTATGGCGACATTTCTTAATCGTTGGATCGATTGTAACCTCAACGTTGCTGCTACGAATAGGGGAACAACTACGAATCAAATGCTGAAAATCGAAATAGATGAATAACGATTGATCGAAAGTTCTACAACACAACAACTCAAGCGACAAATAACACAACCTCAACTCTCGATTGATCACAGACTTTCCAAAGACAAGCCAGACTAACTATTAACCTAATGAACCAAATCACAAATGCCCAAACCAATAAGAAGCCTACTGCTGAACAACACTCAAAACGACAATTACCAATGATCCCTGACAAAACTCTGGACTGGATTAAATACAAACAATAATCACAACAGTTCACTGTCATCAAAATAACATATGAGCAAAAGACATTAACCAATCTGCCACCAATTCGATATGGAATCAATAATCAACACAAGCATCAATACCAAATTTCTAAATTACTAAACCAGTTTCCAAAACACTAGACACAAGGATTGCGATGACAAGCTTCCACGGCGGACTCAACACAATCTCAATTGTCGAAAATCACCACAAACTAAACCACCAATGATATATATATTGCTTTCCAAAAACAAACACAATGATTCAACTATCCACTTATACAACACATAATTCTTTTGCCAGTGTACAACATACTCATCACTGCCAACAGATCAAGAGCTGAGGAGCACAACCACACAGACAAACAGACAATACTGCCAATAATACCAATATCCAGATTGTTATCAAATATTGCCATCGTGATCTCAATTGAACAGAGCAACTCTACTTTGCTGCCATTGCTGCTGGTTCGGCCACAGGGAGAGCAACGCAGGGGGGAAAAACAGGGAGCCAGGGGAAGCTTTGGGTGATGGCTGCCGATGGCGAGTGGCGGCCGTGTGTGCACTGGGAGCCACCAAAAATGGGATGCTTGCCAAGGAACAGAGGAGATGGGGGGAATGTGGGCCGGTTTGACCGAGGGTGGTAGGGGTGCACTGGGTGGTGAGGGAGCTGAGGGAGGTGGTGGCACGGCCGGAGCTGCACTGAGCCAGGGGGGGGTAGTGGCGGCCGGGGATGGGCAGTCTTGGCGGCCACAATGGCGACGGCAAACGGAGAGAGGGGAGAAGAGATGGTGTGAGCACGAGTACTGGGGTGAGAAAGGGAAGCTCACCGGGCTACTGGTGGGGGCGAAGAAGAGGCGGAGCCGGCCGGTGACGGAGTCGAGGGCGGCGCGAGGAGGACGTACGGTGGTAGCGGTCCTTGGTGGCCAGGTGATGCAGCCAGTTGCTGGGGTGGCACGGGGATGTCGCCGTGGCGCTCCAGCGCCGGCGACTGGGCCGAGGCGACGGTGAGGGCGGCCGGGGCAGAGAGGGGGAAGGAGCCGAAGCAGGTGTCTTCTCGTTTGGGGGACTCACCTGGGGAGAGGGAGGAGCAAAGCGGGGAGGAGATGGAGGACACTGGGGCTATTTATAGCCGGAAGGAGGGGAGCCGGTGGAGCGAATCTTGGCGGCATGGGCGGCCATGGCGCGAGTGGCGACGACGTGGGCGCGGTATGGCGAAGCGACGGATGGGGCGGCCGACACGGAGGTATGGGCGGCGATGTCTTTGGGGCGGTGGAGGCGGCGAGAGTGGGGCGGCGGCAGCAGCGGAGCAGTGGAGGTGGGGCGAAGTCTTGCATGTGGGGACGATGGAGCGGGCCGAGCGAATCGGGCCGAGCCGGAGGAGAGGGGGATCTGGCGCGGCAGAGGAGGCGAGGCAGCCGACAGGAGACGGCAGGCGGCCGCGATGGAGCGAGAGGAGCGGGCGACGGAGCGAGACGACAGCGGCTCAGAGAAGAAATGGGAGGCGGCGGCCGAGGGATTCGGCGAGCGGCGGGAGAAAGGAAGGAGGCGACGGGAGCGACGCGAGAGAGAGACGGGAGAGAGAAGGAGATAAGGCGAGTCAGGCCGGATGAAGGAACAGTATGGGCCGGGCCGGACCTGGCTGAGGGAAAACGATAAAGGGGTTGGCCCAAAAAATAAGGGCAAGATTTTGGGATGGTCCAAAACCTGAAATAGGTGAACTAAATTTTGAATTTTGAATTTGGAAAATTAAGTGGAGGTTTGAAACACAAGAGCTTAAAGAGAGCTCGAGAATTTTAGAAATTTTAAGCGGCAAACGAAAATCAACGAAAATCGAAATTGAAATAAATCGGCGATAATGCTATCGGAAAAACGGGGTGTTACAAACCTACCCACCTTAAAATGAATCTCGACCCCGAGATTCGGGTGGCTCGGAAAACAGACAAGGGGGGGGGGTCGGTCTTCCACTGGTCTTCGGCTCTCAAGCGGCTTCTTGATCCGGGGGGGTTGCTTTACTGAACTTGCAGGGACGGAGGACCTGGTGTCTGACTTGCTTCTTCAAACACTCTGAGGCTTTTTCTTGAGCTGAGAGACGCGGAGCAGGTCGTTGACATCTAACAAACTTTTTCGGGTCCTTAGTGAGTACCACTTTCTGTTGGTACGGCTTAATCTTGTCTTGGCATCCAATCAATCCATCTCTAGGATGACGTCCAAAGTTTGGATTGCAGCACTTGGAGACTGGCTAGGAATCTGAAATTTTCATAACGATCTTTGCTCGGGGATTTTACTGAGATAGAAAACAAGGGTCTTCTGGGTGAACCAGGTACCACAATTTCCTTTAACTTAAGGGGGTTGGCAAAATAGCCTTACAACAAGCTTCTTTTGACACAAAAGAGAGCGAAACTCCAGCATAACATGTGCTGGTACAAATTTTGCATACTCAATACATCCTTCACACTTCTGAGCGGATCAGCTACCCACCTTAAAATGAAAGGTGCTCAATACTAGCTGTCTTTGCTAACTTCATTTATGAGCTTCACGGCGATCAGGAAACTTGTCCTTTACAACACCACTGGTTTGGTTTTGACTTGGCATGGAAGCGGCTTTGGATGCCTGCGGGATCTGACGACTTTTGCTTGAAGCTGAAATCTGTACTCGAGCTGGTGTAGTTCTTAAGTTGTACTCTCTCGGGGTGATTGGTTGAGGGCATTTTCTGGCGAAATGACCACTTTCTCCACAGTTGAAACAACGAAGATGAGCGATTGGGTTTCGCATTGCAGGCTGGGGAAGACGAAGAAGGTCTTCACTTCTTTCGATCTCTTCTGAGGTACTCTGACACTTTGGCACAACCTGATTTTCCTTTTTCAAGGTCAGATGGTGGTTATCCTTGCAATCCTTACTTACGACGAGTCTCGCAGCAACTTGAAGACTTGTCCTTTGCAACTCAATTGCTTTGGTCAGAATCGGACGCAAGAAGCAATCTTTGGGGCAGTGGTCTTGTCCTTCACAAAGAAAACAGGTGACTTTACTCATCGGACAATCACCTGACTGGTGATCCTTACCACAGTTGGGGCAGTTGAAACATTGATCTGACTGATGTCCTCTTTCTCCACAACGCATGCAGGCTATCTGGTTCACAGGGCAATCTTCTGGTTGATGGTGTTCCTCACAGCGGGGACAGTAGGGCACTGGGCATGAGTAGCAATAGTGTCCATATTGCCCGCATGTGAAGCATGCTCCTTTTGCACCTTGTCTTAATGGAGGACATAATTGGGCAACATGTCCTGACTTGCCACATTCAAGACAAACAGTTGGCGGGGCTTCCGGGTCTTCTGGTAGAGCTTCAGCAGGTACATCTTGCTTTTCGCTGGAACCTTTGAGAAATTCTTCATTGCTAAGGCTGAGGTTGGTGATGATGATGTTCTTCGCTGACTCTTCATGTTTCCGCTTGGGACATCTGTTCTTGCGGTGTCTTGAGTTGCCGCAATAGTGACACTTGATTCCTTGGTCTTGCTTTCTTTGGGGGCATCTGTTGGCGAAGTGTCCCGGATTCTTGCAATGGAAGCAGATGTTGTCCTTCAGGGTTCTTCCTGGTGTAACGGTACCATCGTCCTTGGGTAATTCTTGAGGTTGATGGGTGGCAGGGTCTGCTTTGTTGTCTTCTGCACCACTTGCACGACGAAGCTTTTTCTGGGGACATCTATTAGCATAGTGCCCTTTTTCTCCGCAGGTGAAGCAATGAGAGCTAGCCGCGGGTTTGACCGTTGCAGGCTGTCCAGCGGAATTACTCCTATTGGAAAGCGGAGTTGGAGTTGAAGTTGAAGCCTTTGGTGGCTGGATTGCTGACTTCTTTCTTTGGAAACTGACACCACTTCCTTCGGCTGCTGATCTCTTTGGTGCCATCTGAGAGAACAACCTAGGTTAGGAGGATTTATATGAGGGTTCACTGGCCCTCTAAGGCACACAGAAGAACTCAAGACCAAACGAGGAAAACGATCAAATACAATACAAAGCCTAGAATGGCTGCATTATATTAAAGGGGTTAAATGTTACACGACTTTTAGAGTACAGCATATAGGCCACACTAAGCCATGACACAGGATACAGACACAACGTCTACAAAAGAAGGAAACAAAAGCACTTGCAACCAAGGGACTGCTAATGCAAGTACTGCTAGCCAACCTAGACTAGCCTAACTATTCCCACACGAAGACGCAGACTTCGGGGTTGGATTGTCCTTCCAGGAGAGGCAGATGGTAGTAGAAAGGCGATTCCCGCAGAAGGTCGATGTGCATCCGGTCGAGCGTTTGCGGCGAAGCACGCCAAGCGTCTTGAATCGCATCGTCACAACCTCTCGTGAGTGGTCCCGAGTCAAGGTTTGAGCGATGAACTCACCCTCTCTAGCATAGAGGAAAACCTCCATGGTCCATGACTCTTGGTCCCAGGTTTGAGTCTTCGGCCTCTCAAGATAGGCTTGCGGTGGTAGTCCAGGTGGTACATGAGTTGGCGAAGGAAATCCACACACTCATCTCCATTTTCTTCGTGAGAAAACAAGTCCCACGGACCATCGGACGAAGGGGTCGCCATCTACAATTTTTGAAACAAGTGGAGAGTCAGACTGAGTAAAAACTCAAGTGAAATCAAGGAAAGTGAAGAACTAAGAAAGGATAAGTCATAGCAAATAATACGTTATATTTTGCCAAAGCTTTTCTTAGGTTTTGTAAATAATACTAAAGTCCTTAGGCTCGACCGGTCTAACTAAGATTCCTACAGTCATATGCTCTGATACCAGCTCTGTCGGACCCGGATTTTGTAAATCCAAATCCTCTGTGAAATCACTGTGCTATTCCCTGGATCAGTAGCTAGCACTCCACAGGTACATTGCTGAATCAAACCATACATGGCGCAAACTTTATTTCATTCATTAATTTACACATCAGAGTTTACATAGACCGCTTCGGGCCAATTTTTACAATAAGGGCCGGACAGGCCAAATGAATACATTACAAAAGATAGCGGAAGCAACAACGGCAGCAAAGGGGTGAGGGCACATCTTACCGCAGGCAAGTGACTGGGGAACCCGTGTACGCCCGATATTATCCGAAAACTTCAGACAATATAGGAGGCACACAAGAACCAACGGAGTCAGCTAGACTGGGGTGAGACTAAAACAACTAAGGACTAAACTATGCTTCAACATTTCCCGGGTCTTCAGACTTCTGGATCCTCGATGCAATTGCCAGCTCCAGGGTTCCTGTTTCTGAGGGTTTGGGAAAGAGCGAGGATGAGCACAACTACCGTGCTCGCGAGCCCACACACAGATGCAATAATATACATGCAAGGTGTAACAAGGATGGCTCGGGTTCTTTTATTTGCGTAAAGCAACATTTGTAAATACAGATATTAGAAAGTCCTATCACTTAGCATTTTGACCAAATTGCATTTTTAAAGAGATTAAATGTGCAATAATTGATAATGCAGAGAGTTCCCTCCATCTAAACTCGTCTCATGCTTCTTTTCTTTGGTGGTCATACCCACCTAATACCAACACCGGGTAAGAATACCCGGAAAAGTCCAATCAAGGGCTAGGTGAGCCCCGCATTTTTCAACCCACCCACAAAAGTGTTTGAAATAGAACTAACTCTTATGAGCTCTCCGCCGCCCTTGACCGTGAGCACTACTGTCCAACAGCTTTTATTATTCTCTGCAGAGATTGTACATCTTTACCCACAAGAGATAATCGACTTGATATGTACACACGTTTAGTAGACATGTGAATCAAGGGAGATTATCACAAGGCCTTTCCAAGGCATCCTCGATATTTTTGCACCGCTAAGGTTTCACTGAGCGGGTGTCGCTCCGTGGGACCCGACATCCACTACGCCTGCACCCCTCTTGCGCCATGCAACTTACGCCTAGGGTCCGTAAGTTACATTCCCAATCGTAGCCTCTTGGGCTCACGGTATTGGGAGCCCCTCAATGGTGCGGCTAAATGCACTGTGAACACCAATTAGTTAGCCAGGTCGACACCATTATAGACTTGTGGCTGTACTGTTTTACAATAAGAGGTCATCACAGGATTAAGTCCTTAAGATTATCTGGGCGGTTCTTACCACATACCCTCCACAAAAATATCCTGGGCTACATTAGCACCCAACCATTTACCCTCCAGCTTACCATCCGCCCAGATGGGTATTAGCAAATTTTAGAGTTTTGGAGGAGTATAAAACAAATTATCTAACCATCCCAGTCATTCTCCCCAATGACTGCCCAAAACAAGTGATGATGATAAAAGGATGATGATTTGGGGTAGTAATACCCCGGTACTTAAACAAGTCTAGCATGGCATTTAAGTACGACCTATAACTAGTATGTTACCAGATATTTACTAGGGTGACAAGGATACTGGGAGTTCAACTTTCAAGGGAATGGCATAATAATTTATTAATCAACAAGTAGGCCTTTAACTACCTTAGAGTGCTTGACATATATTTGCATAGAAATTAAAGCATGCAATTTGATATTTCGAAAGGATATAATTTGCATAAAATGTGGGATCAATATGATCAAAGTGTTGACTCGCCTGGGCTATTTTACCGTGGCCTTGATCTTACTCAAAGCCTGATTAGACAGAGGTTCGAAGTCTTGGTCAGCGTCTTTGCTTGAGTCTTGGATCTGCTTGAGCCGTCGATTCTTCTGGACTTCGATTTCTAATTACGCAATAACGATTGAAAAACCAAATAAATACAAGAATCCAAGAGACCAAATAAAACACAAGAGCCTCAGAAAGATTACGGAGGACGGCTTGAGAGAATGGTTTGAGCGACACTGGAATGTTTGACAGAGTCCAACGTCCAGTTGGGCGAAAGGAGGAATGACAGAGGATTTTCTGCCATGAGGGAGGATACAAAGAGGGTATGGTCAAGGTAGCTTTGCCGGAATGCTCTGCTGAGGATTAGAAGACAGCAAGACTACCAATACAGGCGACAAGGCAACAAAGCAACTCGACTACCGGTTCTATACCAATCTAGAATACTTGATCGACACAAAATCTAATGGCAATTATATTCCAAACCCAACTGCCAGATAATACTCATCGATTCGATTTCTAGCTACTTAACCTACTACCAAATCAAGACACGTATTCTATTGCCAAACCACAAATCATTTCCAAACAATACGAATTGATAAGGCAATCAAATCAATATTTTCAGCTTTCACTAAATTTCATTACTCCAACAAACATTGTCCTACTGACGAACACTATCCAACAGCTAACCATTGATTAACAAATCCAATAGACAATACTGCACCGAAGATTAAAACTATCCTTAATAATCAAGATCATAATTAACAATTCAACTTACTGCCAACAACACATTCTACTAATCTATGGCGACATTTCTTAATCGTTGGATCGATTGTAACCTCAACGTTCTTGGCTACGAATAGGGAACAACTACGAATCAAATGCTGAAAATCGAAATAGATGAATAACGATTGATCGAAAGTTCTACAACACAACAACTCAAGCGACAAATAACACAACCTCAACTCTCGATTGATCACAGACTTTCCAAAGACAAGCCAGACTAACTATTAACCTAATGAACCAAATCACAAATGCCCAAACCAATAAGAAGCCTACTGCTGAACAACACTCAAAACGACAATTACCAATGATCCCTGACAAAACTCTGGACTGGATTAAATACAAACAATAATCACAACAGTTCACTGTCATCAAAATAACATATGAGCAAAAGACATTAACCAATACTGCCGACCAATTCGATATGGAATCAATAATCAACACAAGCATCAATACCAAATTTCTAAATTACTAAACCAGGTTTCCAAAACACTAGACACAAGGATTGCAGTCGACAAGCTTCCACGGCCAGACTCAACACAATCTCAATTGTCGAAAATCACCACAAACTAAACTACCAATGATATATATATTGCTTTCCAAAAACAAACACAATGATTCAACTATCCACTTATACAACACATAATTCTTTTGCCAGTGTACAACATACTCATCACTGCCAACAGATCAAGAGCTGAGGAGCACAACCACACAGACAAACAGACAATACTGCCAATAATACCAATATCCAGATTGTTATCAAATATTGCCATCGTGATCTCAATTGAACAGAGCAACTCTACTTTGTCGCCATTCTTCTTTGGTTCGCCACGGAGAGCAACGCAGGGGGGAAAAACAGGGAGCCAGGGGAAGCTTTGGGTGATGGCTGCCGATGGCGAGTGGCGGCCGTGTGTGCACTGGGAGCCACCAAAAATGGGATGCTTGCCAAGGAACAGAGGAGATGGGGGGAATGTGGGCCGGTTTGACCGAGGGTGGTAGGGTGCACTGGGTGGTGAGGGAGCCGAGGAGGTGGTGGCACACGAGCCGCACCGAGCCGAGGGGGGGGTAGTGGCGGCCGGGGATGGGCAGTCTTGGCGGCCACAATGGCGACGGCAAACGGAGAGAGGGGAGAAGAGATGGTGTGAGCACGAGTACTGGGGTGAGAAAGGGAAGCTCACCGGGCTACTGGTGGGGGCGGAGAAGAGGCGGAGCCGGCCGGTGACGGAGTCGAGGGCGGCGCGAGGAGGACGTACGGTGGTAGCGGTCCTTGGTGGCAGTGATCTGACCGATTCTTTGGGTGGCACGGGATGTCGCTGTGGCGCCCAGCCACGGGCGACCGGGCCGAGGCGACGGTGAGGGCGGCCGGGGCAGAGAGGGGGAAGGAGCCGAAGCAGGTGTCTTCTCGTTTGGGGGACTCACCTGGGGAGAGGGAGGAGCAAAGCGGGGAGGAGATGGAGGACACTGGGGCTATTTATAGCCGGAAGGAGGGGAGCCGGTGGAACAAATCTTGGCGGCATGGGCGGCCATGGCGCGGAGTGGGCGACGACGTGGGCGCGGTATGGCGGGGGCGACGGGATGGAGCGGCCGACACGGAGGTATGGGCGGCGATGTGCTGGGGCCCGGTGGAGGCGACGCGAGGTGGGGGCGGCGCTACAGGCGGAGCAGGTGGAGGTGGGGGCGAGTGCTGCATGTGGGGACGATGGAGCCGGCCGAGCGAATCGGGCCGAGCCGAGGAGAGGGGCGATCTGGCGCGGCAGAGGAGGCGAGGCAGCCGACAGGAGACGAGGCAGCAGCGCGATGGAGCGAGAGGGGAGCGGGGCGACGGGAGCGAGGCGACGCGCGGCTCAGGAGAAGAAATGGGGAGGCGAAGCGGCAAGGGGATTCGGCAGAGGCGGCGGGGAGAAAGGAAGGAGGCGACGGGAGCGACGCGAGAGAGAGACGGGAGAGAGAAGGAGATAAGGCGAGTCGGGCCGGATGAAGGAACAGTATGGGCCGGGCCGGACCTGGCTGAGGGAAAACGATAAAGGGGTTGGCCCAAAAAATAAGGGCAAGATTTTGGGATGGTCCAAAACCTGAAATAGGTGAACTAAATTTTGAATTTTGAATTTGGAAAATTAAGTGGAGGTTTGAAACACAAGAGCTTAAAGAGAGCTCGAGAATTTTAGAAATTTTAAGCGGCAAACGAAAATCAACGAAAATCGAAATTGAAATAAATCGGCGATAATGCTATCGGAAAAACGGGGTGTTACAGGACGTGATGTTCATTCAGGCGAGGATGAAGTCGACGCTACCTCGGGTGTGTACATGATGAAGAAACATGAGGTGGGAATCCCACAGAGGAAATCAAGTCGCATCATGATCTAACGGCTACCCTGAGCGTCTGATCCTAACGCCTATCGGATGTTCGGACGCTAGTCGTGCCCTAATTATCAATGACGAGGACACACTGAATTACCGACTGGACCTAGAGATACAAGGCAGTGACATGTTTCTGTTGCTAGCAGCCTAGCATCTACAAATGCAGTTCAGTTATTCTGCACTGACTATTTTTGCAAATCAATTAAGCGAATACCTATGGCCCATGAATAATGTTGAGGAATCGTCGCTGGCGAGTCCAGTCTGAACAATCACCTCGTAGACAAACATAGAATCATATCAAGCAATGCAAGAACACAAGAACAGAATAATAGATTGAACACAGAGATGTATGGGACTTCTTGCTTCTCTTTATTGCTCTTTATGCGATCAGCCTTTTATAATGAATAGTACCCCCAATTTATAGGCTAGAGACCCTGTTAGGGTTTTTGATGGGGTGCCCATACATGGGCCTGCTACTGGGCCAAGTCCATGGTTTTCCAACACTCCCCCTTGGGAACCCATCCTTACATGTTTATGCCTCGTCAAAAACTCCATAAAAACCCAGTGAGAAAAATTTAGAGAAAGAGTACATGACACACATTCTGCTGCGTTGCACGAATTGCATCGTTAAAAACCTTAGCCGAGAAACTTCAGAAAAACTCGTCAAGGGAACACTACTACAGAACACGTCATCACGCATTTGTTGGAATCGTCATCACGACGGTTTCGAACCGCCTATATTTGTTCGCTCTGTGATAACAAGCGATTATCACGCACGGTTCAAAACCGTCTGTGATACTATTATCACAGACGGTTTAAGTTACAAACCGTCTTTGATAAGTGAATATCACAGACGGTTTGTAAATTAAACCGTCTGTGATAAGTAGTTATCACATACGGTTTTTAAGTAAACCGTCTGTGATATTTCTAGTATCACAGACGGTTTACTTTAAAAACCGTATGTGATATTTCTAGTATCATAGACGGTTTACTTTAAAAACCGTCTGTGATACTAGAAATATCACAGACGGTTTACTTAAAAACCGTCTGTGATAACTACTTATCACATACGGTTTTATGTTGAAACCGTCTGTGGTAAGAGCCTTCACAGACGGTTTCAACATAAAACCGTCTGTGATAAGTGATATCACAGACGGTTTACTTAAAAACCGTCCGTCTGTGGTAATAGCCTTCACAGACGGTTTCAACATAAAACCGTCTGTGGTAGTGAGCGATCCTAGCTACATTGTTTCTTTGTTTTTGGCCACCTCGGAATTGCTAGCCATGCCCTCGATCAACATAAAACAAGCATGTACAAAAAACCAGATACATCGCAGATAATCAATTGTTGACAACTCAAATTGATCATTACTCAAAATAAATTAATAAAGATCGAATTTGTTGAAGTATTTTCGCTATAGTTGTACAATTGAATTACAATTAAGTCAGTTGTTTGCGTGAATCTCTGGGTCGGCGATGGAGTGAAACTCTCCTTTGTCAACTATTTACTGTCATGATAAAGGCGCATAGTCGCCTCGAACTTCCACGAGCTCTTGCGAAGCGAGTCCATGTAAATCTATTATCAAACCACGCCGCTAGGTCAAGAAAAAATGGTAAGGATATATATTTGAATTTACAATTACAAAAAATTATTTGAGATTGACAAACCTCCTGATTCTTCATCTTAGCACTAATGATTTGTCGCATATGATGGCAAGCGTAGAATGCACATAGCTCATCATTTTTTCTTTGTGCATACTTGCAAATATAGAATTACATATATACGTATAGTCGATTGAAGACACATTTTTATGAAGTATGATATATATAGGATTATTGTGTTGTAGCGCGTCATCGAAATTTAGTCTTGTGTGTTAGTTGGTATTTGGATCCATCAGTATCTTCCTTGTTGGCTAACATAGGAGATGAGCGAACTACATAATTGAAAAAGTTATCCTCGGGTATTTCAAGCGAAGGAAGACTACAATAGAGTTATGTATGGAGGAAATGATCATACTTGTCGAGTATTCCTTACAGAATGCTGAAGTCGTGATCGTTTCTGACTAGGGAATCAAGATATATCACAATGTTCCTCCTGGGTATAATGACTAAAAGGATCCAGTGGTACCTACTCATGTATGTCGCTATAACTATTAAACCTAAGTACAAATGAAATTTGAATAGCAAATAGTGAAGCACTTACCCACGGTTGTAGGGCACCGAGATGTAGTCCTTGCAAGTCCAAGAAGCAATGCCGTTATGTAGTTCTCGTGAAGGTCACGTCTGCTTCGATGGTTTGCATAGATACCACGTGTGGGTCGAGGAAACCCACCGGTTCTCGCCCTTCCCGGGCATATTGCATCATGTATCTATACATAAGCAATGAGTTCTCCTTGTTTCCTAGGGCCGTAGATAGTATATCCTTCTCCCTGTGTTCTTGGAAGGAGCCTTCAGAAGTTTGGGCAATCAATTCACGCTGCAAGAGGTCATCATGTTATTATAGTCACTATGAAGTTATGGACTTATAAACAAGTAGGTAGTTCGACATATTTACCACACGTTGGGACACTTCCTGGTCCGCCGGGTTTGGGAAAGTGACGCTGCCATCAGACGAGACTTTTGCCCTCGCTTTTAACCAGGTACGGGAACGCGGGTGTGTGATATCAGGAAATAGATTCTCCTCCTCCGCCTCCCATTGCGCGGATTTAGCCGCGTACCCAGCGGTGCCGAGTCTGTGGGGGTGAGTGTTTCGTGCCTGGATTGCTTTGTGCGCCGCACTTTGCTCCTTAAATTCATCCGTCGTCTTCATAGCCACAAAGGCGTTCCATGTTTCCCGCGTCAAGAATGGAAACTTCGTGAAGGGCGTCTCACTCTTGTTCACGTACTGCGTGACAAGAACGCTCTTGAAGGTCCTCCACGCGTGACACATGGAGAGCAAGGCATGCCGTTCGACGCGTTTGATGTGTGTTTACGGATAGTGAACACGCTTGAAAGGTCTTCCCAAAGACGCGCGTCTCGATCTTTTGTCGAGACTTCCACTTTGGTGTGGTGATAGGACCTTTTCCTTGCAAGTATCCCGCAGATGGTCCGGATCTACGCCACGTATTTGGGGACTCGGAGGACCCCAACGTCACCGACCTCCGTGATGGTCGATCGGCCAGTGAGCAATTCGATATTCCTCTGCCATCTCGCTTACGTATCTGCGGCGTCGGTGACGGCGGCGAAGACGGCGCCTCTGCCATCTGCGGCGTCGGTGACGGCGGCGAAGAAGGCGCCTCTGCCATCTCGCTTACTTGCTATCTAATCTGTTCATCACAGAGCGTGTTGTGCAAGCAGGATGGATTGTAAGTCAATATAATGCCATGCTTGAGTACAGAATTAACAGTATATATATATGGCATCCTAGAATTAACAGTCCAAAAGAATATCCAGTACAGAATTAACAGTATATATATGGCATCCTAGAATTAACAGTCCAAAACAGACCAATCTTTCTAATGATGTATATATGACCCGTCAAAGTCAATGAACCAAGCTAGTGACATAACAATCACATATATATATGCCATTCTTACAATGTTATATTGCATCAAATACTTTTGAGACGTGTATGTCTCAAGTTCAACATTCAGCCTAACCATATGCATAGGTTTTGCCTTTTGATATCCATTGTTTTGTTCCATCAGTTGGTGTGTAACGATTGGTTTGACACTGACTTAACTTGCCTTTTTATGTGCAGTCAACACATAACTTGCCTTTTTATGTGCAGTCAACACACATGTCATCCCAGCAAATAACAGAAGGAGTTGTCTACCTTTGCACGGGAAACCCCATGCCGAAAGACATTGAGCATCCATAAAAAAAGAAGACATTGAGCAGATTGCACACAAACAACTGAATCTTGCTCTGCACTCAACACTGTGTATTTTCGGGAAATGAACAGAAATTGAAGAACGCACGAATCTTCAGATAAAAACGAGAGTGTACTGGAACTGTGGATGCAATGAAATTACTGGGGGTTAACCAATCTTTATTCTGGGTCTTCTCCCCTTTTATAATACATAATAACTGATTACAAACATGCATCTAATCTTATGCTTAAGATCCTAAAGACTCGGTTTATTCAATCGAATCGACAGATGAGCAAAAACACAGAAGGACTCGGTTACTTGTACCAAGTCTTACATAAGACATCCTGAAAAAGCTGGACTCCTAGACTTAGCAAACAAGAATTAGTCAACAGAGGTGGGGTGGCGGCTTACCTTCGTGGTGCTTGGGAGGAGCTCGGGAGGAGGTGGCGCGCGGTCGGGGAGGAGGTGGCGCCGGGCCGGGTCGTGGAGGAGCTCGGAGAGGAGGCGCGCCGGATTCGGGGAGGAGGCGCCGGGTCGGGAGGAGGTGGCGCCGGGCCGGGTCGTGGAGGAGCTCGGAGAGGAGGCGGGCGGATCGAGGGGAGGAGGCGCCGGGTCGGGAGGCGGCGCAGAGTCGGCGATGGCGGCGCCCGAGGTCGGGCGCGCGCGACGGCGAAGCGGCGAAAGATCGCGCGAGACCTAAGGGGCGCGGAGAGGTGAAACCCTATCGGTTCTTGCCTTATAAAGAACAACATCACGACGGTTCTCACGAGGGAACCGTGCAGGATGACTTATCCTGCACGGTTCCCTCGAGAGAACCGTCTGTGATGTTTCCAGATAACATCATAGACGGTTCTTTGAGGGAACCGTCTGTGATAAGTCATCACAGATGGTTCCCTTAGAGAACCGTCTGTGATGTCCTGGAGAATGGTATAACCAAAGATTTACGTTCCCTATATATGGAACATGCAAACATGGTATAGCCAAAGATTTACTGTTCCATACTTCTAATCATACGATTATTGATGATATATAGTGATAAAGAGTTGCTCCGTGCCATCATAATCGTTGTGGAGTCGGCAAATGCCATCACAATCCGACCTCATGATTTGACTTTGTATTTAACTTTGTGAAATCAAAGCTCCATAAACTCATTTTGTTGATTTGAGCATTACAATGAACATCAACTCCAAATGAAGTGAAACCAATTTAATTTGATACTCCGTACATTACAATGAACATCCACATTGTCATCAATATTAAAGATCATAAGTCCATAACACATTAACACATGACAATGGAATAAATTAGTTCATTACAATGGAGTAAATTCTTAATTAAAATATAGCCCTTCATGATGATCGACGCAAGATATAGCTAGCTTCCTCACTTTGGTTCTTCCTCGAGCCCGATGCCGTCTCCAAAGGTGGCAACTCGTTAAATTGATTGTATTCTTCCTCGTCCACTACATTCTCAACTCCGACAATCCTCCTTTTCCATGAAGAACTACGTGGCGCTTCTTATTTGCGGGTCGGTTACATAGAAGACTTGAACAACTTGGTTGCTTGATCGAATGGTTCGTCTTTGTATCCGACACGTTCGAGGTCCACGGTAGTGACGCCGCATTTGTCGACCTTCAACTGTGGGAGATGGACCCAACGACACCGAAATAGGGGGATCTTGAAAAGCACGTAGTCGATCCCCCATATCTCCTCTATTTGCCCATAGTACGAGCTCCTCAGCCCATCGGTACTGAATGCATCTATGCGGACACCGCTGTTCTGCACTGTGCTCTTCCTATCCTGAGCTGCCGTATAAAATGTGTACCCATTTATGTTGTATCCTTGCCATGTGACAATTGTAAAATATGGCCCTCTTGCCAACCATAGCAGCGTATTATCACTTGATGACCTCCGAGTGACTCCTCGGAAGGAACCTACGGTGACGCATATACACAGTTTTGCGCGAGTTGTTCAGCCATACACTCTCCGTAGCATCTAAGCAGTGCGGACAGGCTTTGGCTCCTTTTGTACTGAAGCCCGACAGGTTACCAAGGGCAGGAAAATCATTGATGGTGCAGAACAACATGGCGCGTAAAGTGAAGTTCTCTCGTTTGTACGCATCCCATACCTGTACCCCTTCGTTCCACAGTGTCACAAGATCTTCCAGCAATGGTGCTAGGTACACATCAATATCATTCCCAGGTTGCTTCGGCCCTTGGATAAGTAGTGACTTAAAAATGTACTTCCGCTTCATACAGAGCCAAGGAGGAAGGTTATACATACATAGATTCACGGGCCAGGTGCTATGTCGGCTGCTCATGTTACCGAAAGGATTCATTCCATCCGTACTCAACCCTAACCTTATGTTCCTCGGTTCCGCACCGAACTCTTCAAGCTCCGATTGAAGTTTCTCCACTGGGCAGAATCAGCAGGGTGTCTTAGCTTTCCATCTCTCTTACGCTCCTCTGAGTGCCAACGCAGCAATCTTGCCTCCTTTGGGTTCGCAAATAAACGCTTCAAACGTGGGATTACAGGCAGATACCACAACATCTTAGCAGGAGGTCCTTGCTTCACCTTAGCGATATTTTGGCGCTTGTATCGGGATGCTTTGCACACGGACATACATGCATGTCTGCATACTCTTTACTGAGAGGATACAATCGTTCGGACATGCATGTATTCTTTCTACTTCCATTCGAATGGGCAAATAACCTTCTTTGCTTGATAGGTGGTGTTTGGGCAACACGTTTCCCTCGGAAGGATGTCCGCTAGGAGACCTAACAACGCCGTGAAACTCTTATCGGACCAACTATTGCTTGCCTTCAATTTCAGCAGTTCAAGCACGGTTGACAACCTTGTGTATTCCGGCTTGCAGCCAGGGAACAAAGGTCTCACCGAGTCCTCCCTTAAGCCCTCGAATTTACAAAACTCTCTCTCATCGTAGTTCTCTTACGCATCGCGTAGCATCCGATCCAGTTGTCATCGTGCCCCTATCCTCATCAAAAGCACACCACATCCGCAAATCGTTGACTTCCTCGGCGATGTTGTCATTATTAACTTCTGGTATAATATGCTCTTCACCGTGGCTGGTCCAACATGTATACCCTTTTTTGAAACCCCTTCGAATCAAGTGCGCTTCGATCTGCGCCGCGTTGTTAAACATCTTGATTACCGCAATCAATGCACCGACAATTACATAAAATTTATCCCTTCTTCAACATATCCCGTCAATGCTCTTCTAAAAACAACCACACCATTAATGTAATCTTGACTCACACGGTTCACACCGTACATCCAGTTTCGATCCATCTACACTACGCATGTAACAAATTAGTGTCAAATTGATTAGCGATTAATTTATAGCAAACATAAAGGGTTATAGATCGTTACCCTCAGAGCTCACGAAGAAAATATCTAATATCTCTCGATAATCCCTACCTCTCGACATCGATATCTATCTCAATTGAACAATCATGCAACCCAAATATAGGCATCATCTCATACAATACTTATTAACATAAAATACCAGAACCGTAAATGCAATATTGCTTGACCCAAACACCACCGTACTGTGAACCGGTGTGTAAATTTTATTTTTTTAAGCCAATTAATTATCCTAACTCAAATTTTAGTGATTATTAGACCTAATTCAATTTTATTAAGTTACCACTCCTAAGTCAAATTTTAGTTCATTAGTTATAAGGGAAACCATTATTCAAAACTAAGATTTGCAGGGCTAATATTATTTATTCCAACATTGACGGTGCAAGATCGATCATGTGCTAAATCTTTGTGTCATCCTCAAAGATCACCTAGAAATAGCAACAAAAAAAAAACAAGGGTGCATAAGTCCAAGACTCAGCAAGTATGTAATAAATCAATAGTAACAACACCATTCTCAATATTCAGTTAGCATCTACGCTATGTTTAATCCTTTCTTTTAGTCAATGCATTAACACACAATACAATGCCAAGTCCACAAGCAGATTGGAGGAGCTCATACCAGTATTAGAGGAGCCGCAGGTTGGAGGAGTTAGGGCAGGGAAGTGGCGCCTGGAGCGGTATACACAGCGGCAGTGCGGCTGAGGGATGTCTCGGCTCAATATATATGAAGCACAGGACATCACAGACGGTTCTATTTCGTAACTGCTCGTGATAGTAATTATCACCGGCGGTTCAAATAGAACCGTCTCATAATATATCACGGACGGTTCTATTTCGAACCGCTCGTGATAATTACTATCACGAGCATTTCTCAAAATAGAACCGTCTCATATCGGCTCGCCGCTAAAACAAAGCCCAGACAGACCCAACACAGACGGTTCCAAAGGAACCGTCTGTGATGGGCCGTCTGCTATAGCCTTTTTTGTAGTAGTGGAAAAAGAGTAAAATCCACCCAATTTCTTTTAATCTCCAGAATTTATTCTTTGGGTACTCGATCTTCATGATCAAGTTTCAATATTGAGTTCGTGAAGAATCTCCCCTAAATTCTGCACTTCTCTAAGTCTCATCATTCCAATTCCACATATGCATCCTTCAAAGCCGGACACTGGAAGTGACTTAGTGAGTAAATCTGCAAGACTTTCACATGACTTAATATGCAGTACTTTAATTTCATCCATCCTTTACAATTCACGAGCATAGAATAACTTGGGGTTGATATGCTTTGTGATAGGACTCTTCACATAACACATCTGCACTGTGCAACACAAGCTACATAATCTTCAAAGATAATAGTGGGGGTTTGTGTAGTATTCAATCCACATAACTGCAGGATGTGGTGAATCATCCACCCAAGCCAAGCACAATTTTGTGAGGTCTCGTACAGTGGTATGATTTTTGAGTGATTCATCGAAGTCGATACAAGACTTTGTTTATATAATTTCCATGGAATCGTAGTTCCACCACATAGGAATGCATAGCCTATTTGTGACTTAGCTGTATGTGGGTCTGACAGGTACCCAACATTTGCATAACTATTTGTAACACCCTGGCTATTTGGAAGCCAAGATTGTAACACCCTGACTATAAGGAAGTCAAGATGTCACCTAAAATCTCTACTCTTCAAATGAATAACATCAAGTAGCATAACAAAAGAAGCGATTATTGTGAATATATGAAAACAAGCATTCATCCTCCAATCTTAACCAACGAAATGGAAGTAAACAGTTCAGCAAGATAAGTAAACAAGGCCATGTTGGCTTATTACAAAGCAACACAAATCATAATTAATGATAATAAAAGTCCTCCAATTGTTTGATAAATGATAGTGAGTGCATCGTGATGAACTACCCTCCACAAGATCATTCTTCCTTGTCATTTACCTAAATAAGACAATAAAGCAAGAATGAGCCAATAGACTCAGCAAGTAATTGTATGTAACAATCAAACATACAATGAGCCATATATCACAAACACCATTTGATCATATACTGGAAACGAAAGTATGAATGAATGAAGTGGAATGGTGCATTGAAGGAAATGGACATATTGTAGCATATACCGGTATAGCGAGTGAAGCACCCGTCGGTGTTCACTTAAAGTATTCGTATGAAGAACGTTTCATACGATTGTCCAACGTGGCCCACATTGGAATGGTGGACTCACGTAACGTGGCCCACATTGGAATGGTGGACTCACGTACCCATCTTGGAATTGATGGGATTTCAAGTGCCCATACTGGAATCGATGGGACTTACCAAAATAATGTATGCATGTCATGATGATCACATGTCAATATGGAATAGTACTCATAAATGAAAAGAACACATGGCATTCATCTACATATACGAACAATTGTAAACATTCATTCACACATCATACATGACATCAAACATTGAATACAAATTACTTGCCTGCCGCGCTGCAACGGGTTGGGAGGTACTTGTGATATCCCTCCACTCACCGCTTCACCGCCTACAATAAAATATAATCGAAATGAGGGCAACTAATATCGCGATGCTACACGTGTCCTCCCTCAATCTTCTAACCAAACTAACCAAATAAAAGACAATTTGATCAATTTACCCAACCATTTCAATTAACCCTAATCTGGCAGTTTTACTAGAAAATTCACCAATAAAAAACCGTAAGTCCAAAAGACCTGAAACCAGTGCTCAAATTTTCTTAACTTAACTGGCTACAAAACTCTAGTTGAGGGTAAACTCTAATTCGGCCATTACAGGGGTCTAACCATCCATTGAAAAACTACAACTGCAGTCTGCCCAGAAATCTGATCAGCCCTAAAGAAATTGCTCTAACTTTTAAACCACTGATCCAAATAAGGTGATTTTTATCAGCCTGGAAACATGGTGAAATTATCTTCAAAAACCTAGTTGGGTGGCCGACCTGATTATGACTCTAACTAGATCAAAACCTAGGTGCAACTCACTATACCCATCAGTTTTGACAGACAGACCAGCGCGTAGTAAAACAGCCATAACTTTTAATCTACTGGGTGAAAATTGTGATCCAGGTGCCAAAAGAAAGCTAATGAAATAAGGAACAAAACTCTAGAAGGCGAAATCATCCAATTCTGCCTCTAAGGCACCCAAAACCGAGTTGCAACCTACTGTACAGAACCGATCTACTAACAGAAATTACGCAATACTATCAAAAACATGGAATCGACAACTCTAACGCAATCAAACAGCGATGGGGTCTCTCGTTACCCTTGTAGACCCGAAGAACGATGAAGAACAGCTTCCCAAAGCCTTCCCCTCTCCTTCTTTGGCCAGCTCCAACTCCACGAACCCGATTGGAACGAATCGCCGGCGGAGGAAGAACCAAGAGGAACACGTGGAAGGCGGGGTGCAGCTCGGGATCTCAATGGCAGCCACCAATGGAGGGGAGGCGCCTAGGAGGAGGAGGAGGAGATGGGGCGGCTCCAAGGGAAAAGAGGCGGCTTGGGGAGGAAGGGGAAGGAGTAGGGTTTTGGGGGAAGTGGTGCCCCCTTTGGCGGCCACTAGTGGGCTGGCCGCCCACTAATGGGCCTCTGGTCGCGAACTGCGCCCGGGTTACTGAAATTAACGTATACCCCGACGAATGGAATTTTCCGCTGAAAATAGTTTCTTTCGCTCTCTCCGACCTCTTTCTTTCTACCGATCCATTTACGGAGTATTACACTCTACCCCCCTTAACAGGATTCGACCTCGAATCTAATCAACGATCCAACGGAAAGAAATAAATACTGGAAATACAACTTAAACAATTTACCTTAAACGAAGGCAGTCGGGTATTGCTCTCTCATGCGGGACTCCAACTCCCAAGTGGCCTCTCTCTCGGTGATCGATGACCAAAGAACTTTGACATACTTGTGGTCTTATTCCTCGTAACCCGCTCGATTCTTCCATATCTTCACCGGCGGGACTCGAAGGTAAGGTCTTGCGACAATCAAAGGCTCCAAAGGAATGACATGATCTGGGTCTCTCAGAAACTTTCTAAGCATCGAAACATGGAACACGTTGTGAACCCCACTCATAGAATCAGGAAGGTCCAAACGATAAGCTAGCTTCCCAATTCGTGCCACGATTGGGAAGGGTCCAACATACCTTGGACTAAGCTTTCCTTTGGTGCCAAACGCACTACGCCTTTAGATGGCGATACTCTCAAGTAACTTCGCTCCCACCTCGAATTCCAAATCTCGCCTTCGACATCAACGTAGCTCTTACATCGGCTCAGGGCACCAACAAATTCGCCTAACCTCGCCACTCTAGCCATCGCTCACGAACCCGGTCGGGACCCAAGATCGCCCGCTCTCCAACCTCATCCCAAAGACAACGGGACTGCACTTACGCCCATAGAGAACCTCGTGTGGTGCGGCTCGAATCTTGGAATGATAATCTGTTGTTATAAGCAAACTCGCCAAGGCTAAATGCTCTTCCCAATTACCTTTCGAGATAAAACACAACACCGAGCATGTCTTCTAAAGTCCGAATGGTGCGCTCGATCGTCCATCTGTCTGGGATGAAAGGTGTGCTAAGACGGAGTTGTGTGCCCAATGCACTCGCAAACTTTCCTGAATTTGGAAACGAACTTGGCGTCTCGGCCGAAACAATGGTCTTTGGCACTCCGTGCAAACGCACAATTTCTCGTACATAAAGAGGAGCCAAATCGCTTGCCGAATTGGTTGTACGAATAGGAATGAAATGTGCAGACTTACTGAACCGGTCCACAACTACCCAAATAGCATCCTTTCCTCGCTGAGTGCGAGGTAAACCAACCACAAAATCCATAGATATATCGTCCCATGGCCAAACTGGTACCTCCAAGGGTTGCAACAGTCCTGCTGGTCGCTTGTGCTCAGCCTTGACCCGCTGGCACACCCCACATGAAGCCACATACTGAGCGATATCAACTTTCATCCGTTTCCACCAGAAACTTTTCTTTAAATCTTTGTACATCTTGGTCTCCCCAGGATGTACGGTATAAGGAGTACGATGGGCCTCTTTCAAAATTTCCAATTTTACTTGAGACTCCTGTGGCACACAAAGGCGCCCTTTAAATCGCAAAGAATCAAATTTGTCTACACTGAAGTGACCCTGCTTGCCCTCAGCGCAACGCTTCCTCACTCGTTGGAACATCTGATCTTGCTGTTGTGCTACTCGCACCCGATCCGGAAGGGCTGACTCTAAAATCAACTGAGTCTCGGTCTGTGCGGTACCCGCAAAGCAGAAAGAAATATCCATACGCTCAAAATCAGCAATAAGACAACTGAGGATAGGAGGTGTCGCCTTGCGACTCAAGGCATCGGCTACCACATTAGCCTTGCCGGGATGGTACTGAATAGTAAGATCATAGTCCTTGATCAACTCTAGCCATCTCCTCTGTCTCAAGTTCAAGTCCTTCTGGGTAAAGATGTATTTCAGGCTCTTGTGGTCAGTGAACACATCACAAGATTCGCCATACAAATAATGACGCCAGATCTTCAAAGCATGAATCAACTGCGGCAAGCTCTAGATCATGGGTGGGATAATTACATTCATGCTTCTTGGTGTCTCGATGCATAGGCAATCACTTTACCATCCCGCATGAGTACACAACCAAGTCCAACTATGGGCGATCTGAATAGATAGTGAATCTCTTCCTGTGCTCGGGAAGAGTAAGAATAGGAGCGATCACTAATCTATCTTTCAAAGAGCAAAAGCTGCGCTCACAAGCATCGGACCATCGAATCTAACACCTTTCGTGTCAATCGACATCGGTTTAGCAATGGTTGAAAAACCTCCACAAACCGCCGGTAATAGCCACTAAACCAGAAAACTCCTTACTTCTTTAACATTGGTTGGTCTCTTCCACTCAACCACCGTCGAAATCTTACTAGGATCAATCAAATACCCTCCGATTAATAACGTGACCCAAAAATCCAACTTCGTAAATCCGAACTCACATTTCTTGACTTGGCATAGAATTGATTCTCTCTTAAAGTTTCCAGTACCAACCGCAAATGGTGGGTGTGATCCTCCTCTGCCTTGGAATAAATCAAGATATCATCTATGAATACCACAACGAAATCATCAAGGTATTGATGCAAAGATATCGCTTCATGGCTTCCATGAAAATCGCAGAGCATTCGTTAGTCCAAAAGACATAACCTTATACTCAAAATGACCATACCTCGTAGAAAAGCCGTTTTCTCAATATCACGCTCACGAACTCGAATCGATTATAACCCGATCGAGATCAATCTTAGAAAATATCTTAGCTCCTTTCAACCGGGTCGAAAAGGTCATCAATGCGAGGCAAAGGATACTTGTTCTTCACCGTCGCTGATTAAGCGCCGATAATCTATGCACATACGCCACCGCCATCTTTCTTCTTAATAAAGAGAACAAAGCGCTCCCCAAAGCGAACGCTCATTGAATCATACCTTTGGACAAAGAGTCGTCAATTGTTTCTTCAATTCTTCCCGAAATGGCCGAGCCAAGCGGTAAGGAGACTTGGACAACGGTGAGTTCGGAACAAGATCAATCCGAACTCCACTTTCCTCACCGGAGGCATTCCGGAAGTTCTATAGGAAAGACATCGGAAAACTCCTTCACAACTGGAATCTCCTCAATACGTTGCAAAGAATCGGTCTTTTCATTGAGGAGCAAAGTAATCCGATGATCGATGCACGACGGCTAGGGAATAGATTAGCCAAGACAAATCTTGAATCGAGGCGGTGCGCGCTCGAATACCGATTCTTCACCGAAGGAGCTAGCAAGGTCACCGTCTTCCGAAACAACAAATCTTGGCACGGTATTGGAATAACCACCATACCGGTGATAACATCGAATGGTGCCAATTGAATAACCATAAGATTCGCAGTGAAAACCTCATCATCTATCGAATAGAACAACCGGACAGACGGTAGAGCTAGCAATAAGTCCTCTGGGAGCCGACTACCACCGACTCGAAATAAGTGAAAACTCAAACCCACTTTTCTAACAAACTCCAAAGACACGAACGAGTAAGTAGCCCCGAATCAAACAAATACAAAGGCATCATGCGAATCAACAAGTAAAGTACTGTCACCACATCGGGGCGTCCCAAGGTCTCGAGGGTGGGCATGGCGTAAACCCCCGATGCACCGTCAGTAAGACGCACCAACACTCTGCGTCGGAAAGCTGAAACAATACCGGGAGGAACAAGCGACGGAGGGGCGATGGTGCGGATTCCAATAGAACCTGCAGAGGCGCCGGAGTGAAAGCTGCAGTGGACCCCATCTTTGGAGGGTAATGTGGTGCAGAACTACGATCGAGTCTGAATCAACCTCTGTGGAAGCCGGAGGAAGAAGGCTGCTGAACGGCTTCCCATTTGATGATACTAGCCGGATTTTGCTTGCACATGCGAGGACTTGTGGCCCTCTCGACCACATCTTCTTTGGCATGTTCCCTTGAAGGAACATTCGAAGCTCGATGCCCGCTCACCACACCGAAAGCACTTCATGCCCGACACAACAGACGCAATCGTGGGGCGAAAGATGAAGAACGTGGCGCCAAGAAGAAGATCGCCATCGCTTTTGAGCAGACGGGTGGGTTGGTTCTGTGAAACCTCTTAGCGGCGGTCGTGAAAAGACCCACCACCTCCACCGAAACTCCGCTTCGCCACTTTGCGGATCCACGATAGAGCAGAACCACTGCAACATGCCCTTGCGACGAAGGAGCTCTTTCCAACTCCATCCTCTAGCTGCTCAACCACCGAGCTAAAGTCACGTAGACCTGTTGCTCCCAGAATCTGGCGATACTCCTGATTGAGGCCCCGCCGGAACCTCTTAGCCTTCTCTTTATCATCACTTGCCACGGCTGGGACAAAGCGCACCAGATTGTTAAATCCGGCCTCATACTCAGATACCGACATTTTTCCTTGCACATAGGTCAGGAGGGATTGCTCCATCTTCTCGATGAAGGAGTCGAGGTAAAGCGTGTCTGAACCTCTCCACAAAACTTCCCAAGTAACAAGACCACGAGTGAGTCCCGGAAGACAGGACCCCTTCCCACCAGATGTCGGCCTGGCCCTTCAGCTGAAAGGCCACAAATCGCGCCTTCTGCGCGGATGCCAGCTCTAAGGCTCCAAACTGACGCTCCATGTACCTCAACCAGTCCGCAGCCTGAACCGGTGTACCTGCTCCATCAAAAGTGTCCAGACGAAGCGACATCCACTCACGGAGGCTCATCCTAGCCTCGGGTGGAACAAAGAAGAAGAATGTGTTCCGCCACGGCAAAGGCGGCCGCAGGAATGGCCGCTGCAATTGTTGGCGGAGTTGTTGATTCTCCCTTATTAAGGTCTCGAATGAGATCGCGGTTGCGGCGGTGGCTCAAGAAGCCGGAGGCGCAATGAGGCAATCTCCTCGATACAAAGACCACCAACCCTCGACGAAGACGATGTAGCTGCCGGACCGCGGCCACGACCACCATTACGGGTCGGTGGACGACCACGACCACGGCCTCTACCTCTAGCCATCTATGAACAACACAACAGAAAGAAAATCAAATACATAGCTCAACGAATTAGTAAACAAATTAATTGGGACAAAACCAAGCAATTGCGGAAAAACAATGGTTTACCCAACCCTTCCTATTGTGCATAGTGTGTCATTTTAATATTATTACCACGGACCTGAAGCCCGCTCTGATACCAAGCGTAACACCACGACTATAAGGAAGTCAAGATGTCACCTAAAATCTCTACTCTTCAAATGAATAACATCAAGTAGCATAACAAAAGAAGCGATTATTGTGAATATATGAAAACAAGCATTCATCCTCCAATCTTAACCAACGAAATGGAAGTAAACAGTTCAGCAAGATAAGTAAACAAGGCCATGTTGGCTTATTACAAAGCAACACAAATCATAATTAATGATAATAAAAGTCCTCCAATTGTTTGATAAATGATAGTGAGTGCATCGTGATGAACTACCCTCCACAAGATCATTCTTCCTTGTCATTTACCTAAATAAGACAATAAAGCAAGAATGAGCCAATAGACTCGACAAGTAATTGTATGTAACAATCAAACATACAATGAGCCATATATCACAAACACCATTTGATCATATCTTGAAACGAAAGTATGAATGAATGAAGTGGAATGGTGCATTGAAGGAAATGGACATATTGTAGCATATATCGGTATAGCGAGTGAAGCACCGTCGGTGTTCACTTAAAGTATTCGTATGAAGAACGTTTCATACGATTGTCCAACGTGGCCCACATTGGAATGGTGGACTCACGTAACGTGGCCCACATTGGAATGGTGGACTCACGCACCCATCTTGGAATTGATGGGATTTCAAGTGCCCATCTTTGGAATCGATGGGACTTACCAAAATAATGTATGCATGTCATGATGATCACATGTCAATATGGAATAGTACTCATAAATGAAAAGAACACATGGCATTCATCTACATATACGAACAATTGTAAACATTCATTCACACATCATACATGACATCAAACATTGAATACAAATTACTTGCTCGCTGCACAGCAGGGTTGGGAGGTACTTGTGATATCCCTCCACTCACCGCTTCACCGCCTACAATAAAATATAATCGAAATGAGGGCAACTAATATCGCGATGCTACACGTGTCCTCCCTCAATCTTCTAACCAAACTAACCAAATAAAAGACAATTTGATCAATTTACCCAACCATTTCAATTAACCCTAATCTGGCAGTTTTACTAGAAAATTCACCAATAAAAACCGTAAGTCCAAAAGACCTGAAACCAGTGCTCAAATTTTCTTAACTTAACTGGCTACAAAACTCTAGTTGAGGGTAAACTCTAATTCGGCCATTACAGGGTCTAACCATCCATTGAAAAACTACAACTGCAGTCTGCCCAGAAATCTGATCAGCCCTAAAGAAATTGCTCTAACTTTTAAACCACTGATCCAAATAAGGTGATTTTTATCAGCCTGGAAACATGGTGAAATTATCTTCAAAAACCTAGTTGGGTGGCTGACCTGATTATGACTCTAACTAGATCAAAACCTAGGTGCAACTCACTATACCCATCAGTTTTGACAGACAGACCAGCGCGTAGTAAAACAGCCATAACTTTTAATCTACTGGGTGAAAAATTGTGATCCAGGTGCCAAAAGAAAGCTAATGAAATAAGGAACAAAACTCTAGAAGGCGAAATCATCCAATTCTGCCTCTAAGGCACCCAAAACCGAGTTGCAACCTACTGTACAGAACCGATCTACTAACAGAAATTACGCAATACTATCAAAAACATGGAATCGACAACTCTAACGCAATCAAACAGCGATGGGGTCTCGTTACCCTTGTAGACCCGAAGAACGATGAAGAACAGCTTCCCAAAGCCTTCCCTCTCCTTCTTTGGCCAGCTCCAACTCCACGAACCCGATTGGAACGAAATCGCCGCGGAGGAAGAACCAAGAGGAACACGTGGAAGGCGGGGTGCAGCTCGGGGATCTCCAATGGCAGCCACCAATGGAGGGGGAGGCGCCTAGGAGGAGGAGGAGGAGATGGGGCGGCTCCAAGGGAAAAGAGGGGCGGCTTGGGGGAGGAAGGGGGAAGGGAGTAGGGTTTTGGGGGGGGGGGAAGTGGTGCCCCCCCCTTTGGCCGGCCACTAGTGGGCTGGCCGGCCCACTAATGGGCCTCCTGGGTCGCGAACTGCGGCCCAGGTTGCCTGAAATTAACGTATACCCCCCCGACGAATGGAATTTTCCGCTGAAAATAGTTTCTTTCGCTCTCTCCGACCTCTTTCTTTCTACCGATCCATTTCCGGAGTATTACAAAGATGTCACACAAATCTAACAAAGATACTAATAGTACACAACATTACCAGGTTAATCAGGCTAAATCATCAATATCCCATAAGGAACGACGATAAACGATTAACATATTCATGGGAAGGAATGGAAAACAATCATAAAACGACGTACAGTAAGCATTACCAAAATTGGATTATTACAATCTGGAAATTTATCAAATAGTTGATATGACTAAAAGATAACATTAGTTATTATGGTTTGATAAAGGTGATGTGTAGCGTGCTGGACTACCCCACAAAAGATCTTGCCTTCTTCCTCATTTACCTAAATAAAACATACAAAGCAAGGATGAGCCAAAGACTCAGCAAGTACATGTAACGAATAACCGAAATATTAAGAGAACAAGGTAATCACAATCCACTTGTAAAGACTTCTCTGAACATTTATGGAAATGCATGGAATGGAATAATGCAATGAAGGAATGGACTGCTCACAACTTATACCGGTATAGTAAGTGACACACCCGTCGGTGTACTCTTAAGCCCGTACTTAACAAAGTCCGGGGACCCAAATACCGTATGAAGAACGTTTCATACGGGTGTCCGAAACTGCCCACATTGAAATGGTGGGTCTTACATACCCACATTGAAATGGTGGGTATCATGTGCCCATACTGGAATTGATGGGACTTACAAAATTCCACTCCCGTGGAAGGAAATAGAACAACATGAATGGAATGAATCAATGAATATGAATGCCATTAACTGAAATCACATGATGTATCCATTCGAAACGAAATAAATATCATGGACGAATATCAAGAACATTCATTATCTTCTCTCACAAGAATTATCACTTGAACCAGAATCGACATCATGGATGAATAACAAGGACATTCACAAACATATCACATCATCAAGCAACAGTCGAAATCAACACATTTTGACAAAAGGTACTTGCATGTAATGGAATATGAATGTTGCTTAACACTTTCGATTGAAAACATGGATCTTGGAAACATTAGAGAGAACACCACCACAAATCATTCATCAAGGTGAAGGATTGCAATGTACTTGGCTTTCGCGTTGCGACGCGTTAGTAAGCAACGAAGGTGTTCCCACACGCGATGCTTCGCCGCCTACACAAGTATGTTTCCGAAATAAGAACAACGATATTACATTGCTACCGGTGTTCTACAATATCTCCTGACTATCCAATATACCGCACAGACCCGACTTGAAAACAAACTATTCAGCCAGATTTCAGCCCTTCTGATCAGCGGTACGAGAAAAATCGTAATTAAATATCCGTAACCCATAATGATATGAAACCAGTGCTCAAATAATATTAACGTACCAGGCTACAAAACTCTAGTTGGTGGGATCCTTTGATTCGGCCAAAACAGTGGCCTAAACAACAGTTGAAAACACTAACAGATATCTGCCCAGATTTCAGAACAGTGGTAAATAAAATGACGTAAATTTTATTCTACTGATCCAATGGAGGTGATCTTTATCAACTTGGAAATATTATTTAAAGGGCTACAATAACCTATTTGAGTGGAAGTTCTGAATCTGACTCTAACTAGATCAAAACCGAGGAATAAACCGACAGTCCCCAGATCTCAGACAGACAGAACAGCGAGCGGTTAAAATTCCATAACTTTTGATTTACAACTCTAAAAATTGTATTCTTTATCAACTTAGAAAGCTTACTGAATTATCTACAACATTAGTTTTGGGTAGCCTTTCTGATTCGGCATCTAAATAATTCATAATGGCCAGACAAGCAAACTGCTAAATCTCGTCAGCTCTCCTGAATTGTCGCACGAAAATGGCCATATCTCCTAAACCCTAGCTCCAAATCAGATGATCTTGGTGCCTAAAGAAAGCTAAGACCAAGGGATACAACTTTCTAAGAGATGGAAAGATCAAAAAACGTACGGAACTTTCCCAAATCTGACGAACAAACCTGTCGCAGAGGGAAGGAGAAGGGTGGCGGCTCCAAGTGGGGGAAAGGGGAGGGGAGGGGGAGTGGGAGGGAGTCTCTAGGGTTTTGGGGGAGGAGACCCTCCCCCCTTGGTCAGCCCCCCTAATGGGCCTCCCAACTGGCGGCGGCCCAAGCCCAGGTTGCCAGAGAAAAGCTAAAAACCCCCCGACCAAAAAGGAAATTCATATTTTTTGATTAGCTCCCTCTCCCGAGACTTCTAATACGCCGATTTACTTTTGGGGTATTTCACTATTCATAGACATGTCTTGGTTCTTTTTGTAGAACAGACCAAGGTATTTGCTTCCTTCGATGTATCGGAAGATGTTCTTTATTTCTTGTCAATGCCTTTGGCAGGTTCTTAACTATACCTTACTAACAGGTTCACGACAATTGCAATGTCCGGTCTAGTACAGTTTGCTAAGTACATGAGTGCTTCTAATTCACTTAAGTATGGGAATTCCGGTCCCAGGACTTCCTCCCCCTCTTCTCTAGGTCTGTACGTGTAACACCCTAGCCCAACACGAGCCTGGTATGCTACTAAAAACAATTAATATAACAGGGTACTAAGGTAAGATATTTCTCTTTAATTCGGCAGAGTCTCCCTTGTAATTTTCACTATTAATGGAATTAATAAGCATCTAGCAGGTAATCTGGTAGGTTAAAGCGGTAACAACTTTAAAACATAAACATGAAAGATACCATGGAGTCACCATCGAACGTTTATTACCAATAAACCAATACACCATGAATGGTGAACATGATCATACTAAGAAAATTACGTGCTCTAAAAGAATCCTCCAATTAAACTGAAGTACCAATTTATTAGGCATAATGATTAACGTGGTGAAGTGTGCATCCAAGAATACTACCCCTCCCATGCATGTCATCCTCACGAGCCGTACCTAAAACAAAGCATAACAACAAACGTGAGTCCAAGACTCAATAAGTACAAACAAGATAATAACCCAAATATCATAAACATACTTTGAATTTAACATAATTAGCCATCCACAATAATATCGTAGCTATTCACTTTTATTGCCATGCAATGCGCATGCCACAAATGGATATTTCTTTTCTCTCTGCATTTACCGGTAATACAGAGTATCCATTCGTCGATGCATACCCATGCCTGTGCCTTTAGCACAGCGATCTCAAGCCCACACTCCATGAGTGTGGGGACCTCATGCCCATCTAATACGTGACAGGGACCTCAAATTTCTCCTTACTTGGCTACAACGTAGACCAAACTTCAAGGATCAAAGAATGATGCAAACGAATGATGAAATATTTAATTTAACTTTTACAACATTACCATGTCATCCCCATGGTAATTGCATCAATATATCCTAATCACATTTAAGCAATAATAACCTCACCATGTCATCCCCATTGTAGTTGCATCATCAACGCAATCTTACTCGTTTCATCAATAATACCATGACAATAAAAATAACTTAACAAAACATTATTTTATCTCATGGAAATAACTCAACAAGACAACGACAAATACCCGTTAACACCCTTATACAACTACTTTCCTCAACTATGCGATGTATGTCAGTGAGAAGAGGGCACTACCCCCGGAATCACACCGCCACCTGATCATATAATAAACATACCAAGGAGACCTTCCAATTGCACACAATCATAGCAATAAAACTAAATAAACATATTTGTTCCCATTCGTAACCCGAAAATGGTATCATTCCTTTCCAAATACCATTCTGTCCAAAACATAACAGTCACGTTAGAAAAATCATAACTTTTGATTTAAAGCTCCAAAAAACATGAATTTGGGCTTTCTAGAATCTACACACATACACTCACAATTTCTCAGGTGATCGAAAGTTCAGATTATTTCATCTAAATACTTGTTTTTAACTCCGAAGACAGATCTGTCATCTTCGGTAATATCGAATTAGAAATTTCATAACTTTTAATTGGTTCATCCAAAAACAGTGATCTAAGTCATTCTGGAATATACAAGGAATTAGCTTCCTAATAAATTTAGTCTAAATTTTCTATTGTGCAACTAATTTTTCTAACATAACATTTTCCCCGACTGTCCCCAACAGAAAGGTAGAACTGAATCATATGATTCAAAATTCCATATCTCCCGTTATACTTGTCCAAAAAAATATGATCTTAGACTCCTTGGAATCATTATAAAGTTATATATGCAAGTAATTAATACAAAAATTACAAATTCATTCATTTTAAAATCTTAATTTGAAAAACTATGTTTGTTGTTAGAAATCAATCCGGGGACTGAATAGACACTCGATTGTAAAAATCATAAATAATTATCAACTCATCCAAATAATGCGAACCAAGACTTTCCAAAAATCTATTGAAATTATATACTTATCTCTAGGAGACACAAATCCCTAATTTTGTATTAAACTAAATCAAATCTACGGATCAACAGAACTGTAGATTACCGATCTACTGAAAGCAGGGAACCGATCAGATATTCGACAACAATTCGCATAGAAAAATGAATTAAACTAGCTATCGGGGAATCAAAAATCACCCTAGACAACCACGTTGGATCCTGCTAAAATCCTCACGAGTACTTCCTTTCCCCTTCCCCTTCCTTCTCCCTCTTCCTCTTCCTTTCTTCTTCTTCTTCTTTCTTCCTCTCCTTCCTTCCTTCTCTTCTCCTCCTCTTAACACAACAGCAGGGAAGGGGAGTGCTAAAGTACCCCCATGTGTGCATTGTGGTGGTGCTATAGTACAAGGGGTAGCGGTACTATGGCAGGGTGCTAGGGTTTGGTTGATCCCTCCCTACTTGCTTCTGGTGGACAGTCATGGGCCTTGCGCCACAATGACCAGTTCCTCCCCACTTAAAAAATGGGTTGGCGGCCCATTCCTCTGCGAAAATTTTGATTTTTTTTTTCTAATTCTATTTAATTTTAGTACTAATCACTTATTTGTTTTATGTTTAAAGGATATATTATAGTACGGATCCTTGTCTTCTTATAAAGATCTCCCGACCATTGGCACTTTCGAAAGGCATGCCTTTTCAAAGCCGAACCTTTTTCTAACACCTTCTAAGTGTTGGTTGACTGATGCACTAATATCTCTTCAGGGGCATGCTCAAGCTGTAAGCCTAGGCAATATTTGGTTTTACACAAATCTTTCATTTCGAACTTCGACTCCAGTTAAGAGCATGTTTTCTTAATACCTTCCAGGGTTCCGATAATATTCATATCATCTTCATACTCTGAGATTATACAAAATCCATCTTGGGATGGTCGTAAAAATACACAGGGATTATTCTCATTGTTCGTGTAGCCTTTCCTGCATAGAAAGTCGCTTCAAACGATTATACCACATCCTTCCTGATTGTTTTAGTACGTATAGTGACTTTATGAGTTTCATACTATACAGATTTCTATTTGCTCTGTCTTTGTTCGGGACAGGGATACATTCAGGTATCTTCATATCAATATCTGAATCCAATATTCCATAAAGGTATGCAGTTTCCACATCCATCAATTTTATTTCAAAATTCAAGTTTGCTACCATTGAGATTAAATATCTAAAGGGTGGTTCCACCGATGACTAGGGAATAGGTTTTTTTCATAATAATCTACTGGATATTGAGTGAAACCTTGTGCAACGAGCCTTGCTTATTTTTATTTCTCTTTCGAGCAAACACCCACTTATGCCTTATAAGGTGCACATGGGGAGGCGTGCGGCTTACAAGCCCAAATACCTCCATTTTATTCAGATATAATAATTCAGTTTCTATTGCCTTCTTCTTATCTTCCCAATATGATCTTTTCTTACATTCAGTGAGCGATGCAGGCTCTGGATGAAAAATCGATGATTGTGGTAATTTTCTTTGCAAAATAAATATCGACATTGGCTGTTGACTTCTTCATATACTCTCCTGTAGTCACATGGTTTATAGCTATTTCTTGATGGGGCGTGATACGGATCAACCTCTAGATGAGATTAAATCCGTGAATAAGCCCGATCTTTCACGGTACTAAAACCAACAAGTAATGCTCTCTCACGTGAATAATACCTCCTAACACCATGCAGTTGCTCTTTTCAATCTCACGTACCAAACAGCAAGCACCAGCCCAATTAATGAATGGACTTAATTGAGAAGTAAGAAACAATTCGGCAATTGATATTGAACTCCCGATGTAACTTTGGCCGGCAAGCAGGACTAGAAATTCATGGTTAATGTCCACTCCAAATAGCTCCCGCAACGCTACCAAAAGAAGACAGAGACAAGCTATGTGCCTCCAAACAACAGCAGCCAACTGGTTCCTGTGCTCCTCCAACAAGCACTAGTAGTATTTGACGTTGTGGTGACAATTCCAAGAGCAATCAATGGACAACGAAGCAATAGCACCTCGTGACGTTTTGATGCAACCGAACAGCAGCCAGAACCGAACTCCTCTCGCAGCAAACAACGCCAGCAGATGGATTGGCAGCGCTTGATGTAGTGCAGGCCAATCCTAGATAAATCTTCTACCCGTGTGTTAGCAGCACACGAACATCAGAGATGATCCTCAAAGATCAGCACGCAAAAACTAATTCAAGGAATCAATTCCTCGTGGCGAGGGCTGAAATTCCAGATTGAATCTCACCAGAACACATGGAACTCTTGGCCACCAACCATGGTGATTTTTCAGGATTTTTATTAACTCCCCCTTCCATGATGTTTAGGACCTGACTTTATAGGCCACACACACGCACGCTCTCTTGAATTGGACTCGGAAACGAACTAAAAAAGACACAGACACACGCAGCTAATGTCCGATATGGACAGGAACACACACGTAATGTCCGACATGGACACATTCAAATATTAATCTCTAATAAAACTTAGACTCCTATTTGGATTAAAAAAGGAAAGCTATATTTAATAAACAACAGGACTCTGACTCAATTAATTGGAATAATATGAGAACCCACGTAGAAATAATTCTTTTAGCTTCGTGACTTAGCTCGCCTCGGACATCCTCGCACACGCACAACATGCAAAAATTGGAGTAGCACATGGGGCCGTATCATCCCCTCCCTCTTGAAGCAAAGCCGTCCTCGGCTTTGGGGTAATCTTCAAAGCTTTCTTCTTCTTTGCCGAAATTTTTGTCACTTTGATTGCATTCTCCATCATTGGTTTAAGCACATGTCGCTTCCCGTGATGCGCAAAAGAATAGGTGTTAGACCGTCCATTATGTGTAGCATTATGATCATATTGCCACGGCCTACCCAATAGCAACCCACATGCATCCATTGGCACGACATCGCAATCCACCTTGTCAACATAATCACTAACGACGAACGGAACACGCACCTTATGAGTTATTTTCAACCTCCCGGAGTTATACAACCACTCCACGTAGTGCGGTTGCGGATGCCTCCACGTGGACAGCCCCAAAGCGTACACCAAATCTTTGCTAATCACATTGGTAAAACTCCCACCGTCAATGATTAGCTTGCATACTTTCTCCTTGATCTTGCACTCCGTTTGAAAACATTCCACCGTTGCCCTTTAGCTTCAATTTCAGCACTTTGCACCTTTCGAACTAGCATATTCAAACCACTTGGAAAGGGCAAAGCATCAATAAATATTCCTTTTTCAGGAGAACAAACAACGGTCTCTATTTTTTTTGACTCGTCGTGTTCAGACTCGCTACTAGAGCTCTCCGTGACATAACCTTCCCCAGTGAGCAGCACTTTTCGCGGATTTGGACAATCACGCATCATGTGTCCTCTTCCTTTGCACTTGAAGCACTCAATATTACTAGTACGAGCAGAAGAAAATGCACTAGAATCAGCTTTAGAGGCTTCTTTACCTCCATGACTCGCAGCTTTCGACACCTCCATTGACATAGCCCCGGCTGTCCGGTGTGATGATGTCACCTTGTGGCTTGCGCCAATATCATCTCCTTGCTGTTGTGGACGCTTCCACGTACTGTTGTGGGTAGTGCGACTGCCACGGGCTTGACGTTGCAAAAGACGTTGTTCAGACCGCACCGCATGATGCACAAGGTCTTGTAGATTGTTGTAGTCCGACGACTCCGTCTTTTCTTGCACATCATCATTCAAACCCTCAAAGAAGGGAGCCATGGTCGCCTCCTCAGGTTCGTTCACGCCCGTACGTATCATAAGAATCTCCATCTCCTTGTAGTAATCATCCACAGACAAGGAACCTTGACGAAGTCGCTGCAACTTCGTGTGCAAAGTTCGAGTGTAGTGCACCGGCACAAACCGCCGCTTCATGATGTTCTTCATATGTTCCCATGTATCGGGTCGTCCTCCGGCACGGCACAATTGGTTCCACCAAACAAGAGCATATTCAAGAAACTCAATTGATGCGAGCGCCTTCTTCTCCTCGGTGAAATTGTGGCTATCAAAATTTGATCCACCCGCATCTCCCACTCTAGGTACACATCGGATCAGACGCCCATTAAATGTCGGCATGGAAATTTTTAGACTCCCATGCCATCGTCATCGCGTTGCGAATCGCACCACCGCCATGGCGCCAAAGAAATTGGGCGCATGACCAGCACCACGACGGTTGTTGTAGCCACGTCTTGGTTCCTGGTTGTAGTAGTTTCTACCAATAGCACCATCTGAAAGGACCTCATCAAAATTATCATTGAATAACTCACCCCCGATATGTTGATTGTCGTGGCCGATGATGTGGTGGCGGTTGCACAGGCAGCAGCACCACCTCCGGTCCTAAGGCTCGCTCCAAGCGCTGCGGTGAGTCGGTTATAGCAATAACCGAATATCATTGGCTCGCCTCATTCAATGAACGCACATTAATGTGATTCTCTACACGATCAATGCGCTCCACCAACTCGACACGCATGTTGTCAATGCTTTCTTGTAGCGTGTTACACCTTCCCGTAAAGTGTCGATTGGTTGCCTCAAGGTTCGTGCGGACAGCAGTTGACATCTCCCCCTCGACTTGCAGCACCTCTTCATAAGCACCATGATGTGAGCCATGCACACTACCAGCCGAATTCACCATCTTGAATAGCAAGCAAAAACAGCACCGTGAACAACTTGGCGCTCTGATACCACCTGATACGGATCAACCTCTAGATGAGATTAAATCCGTGAATAAGCCCGATCTTTCACGGTACTAAAACCAACAAGTAATGCTCTCTCACGTGAATAATACCTCCTAACACCATGCAGTTGCTCTTTTCAATCTCACGTACCAAACAGCAAGCACCAGCCCAATTAATGAATGGACTTAATTGAGAAGTAAGAAACAATTCGGCAATTGATATTGAACTCCCGATGTAACTTTGGCCGGCAAGAAGGACTAGAAATTCATGGTTAATGTCCACTCCAAATAGCTCCTGTCAACGCGCCAAAAAGAAGACAGAGACAAGCTATGTGCCTCCAAACAGCAGCAGCCAACTGGTTCCTGTGCTCCTCCAACAAGCACTAGTAGTATTTGACGTTGTGGTGACAATTCCAGTAGCAATCAATGGACAACAGAAGCAATAGCACCTCGTGACGTTTTGATGCAACCAACAATGACGAATCCGAACTCCTCTCGCAGCAAACAACGCCAGCAGATGGATTGGCAGCGCTTGATGTAGTGCAGGCCAATCCTAGATAAATCTTCTACCCGTGTGTTAGCAGCACACGAACATCAGAGATGATCCTCAAAGATCAGCACGCAAAAACTAATTCAAGGAATCAATTCCTACGTAGCAGGGCTGAAATTCCAGATTGAATCTCACCAGAACACATGGAACTCTTGGCCACCAACCATGGTGATTTTTCAGGATTTTTATTAACTCCCCCTTCCATGATGTTTAGGACCTGACTTTATAGGCCACACACACGCACGCTATCTTGAATTGGACTCGGAAACGAACTAAAAAAGACACAGACACACGCAGCTAATGTCCGATATGGACAGGAACACACACGTAATGTCCGACATGGACACATTCAAATATTAATCTCTAATAAAACTTAGACTCCTATTTGGATTAAAAAAGGAAAGCTATATTTAATAAACAACAGGACTCTGACTCAATTAATTGGAATAATATGAGAACCCACGTAGAAATAATTCTTTTTAGCTTCGTGACTTAGCTCGCCTCGGACATCCTCGCACACGTGCACAACACTGCGCAAAATTGGAGTAGCACATGGGGCCGTATCAGGGCGATTCTTCTAATGCATCTACTTGCTCACTGCTGCTTCCAATTATGTGGCAAGTCCCTTTAGTTTTTCAGCTCTAGTGTGTACGCACACATCCCTGCTAATGTCTCCCTTCATGGGGAAGTTCAAATCCGGTATGCCTTTTCTGAAGGTTCCATAGTAGTACCAGGTCTCAACTGGCTCCCCTTCTAGTTCTGAAGAACTTCGGTAATCGGTTGTGTCAAGTCCTTGTTATTCTTTTTCACCAAGCATCCCCGATTACTTCAGATTCAAGGGGCTATTGATTCACTAATGCTTGCAAATCAATTATCTTTTGGACTTCAATTGTCTTCTAGACTTTAATTATCCGTTGGACTTCTCTATTTGATTCACTAGTGCGAGGGTCATGTGCATGGATCCCCGTGGCTTGCCACATTATTTCCTAATATTTTCCATCAAGGGGTTGATTTCCTCCCCCTAATGACGAGAAACAATCCTCATCAAATATGTTATCAGCGAAGCGGGCTGTATGCAAATCCCTAGTCATGGGGTCCAAATACCTTATTATGGATGATGTCTTATAACCAACATATATCCTAGACTTTCAGAGAGGGCCTATTGCAGTTCGCTGTGCTGTTGGTATAGGTATATAAACCTTGCAACAAATCTTCCAAAATGATAATTTTTCGGTGCTGACCCTTAAGCTAGTTGCATAGGTGAATGGATGTTATATGCCGACGGTCTAAAATTGATGTATTACTGCGAGTAGGACCGCGTGTCCCTAATATATAGTTGGTAAATTACAATTTTAAAAAAGTCTGCTAGTCCATTCTGGGTGTGGACTTGCAGTACAGAATGCTCAACTTTAATTCCTATTTCCATGCAATAATCATCAAATACATTCGAAATTAATTCTTCAGCGTTGTCCATTCAGGTGGACTTCACATGATGATAAGAGAAATTATTCATAATATTAATTATATGTGATATTAGCTTTGCATAAGTATGGTTTCTCATAGACAATAAATATACATACGACCATTTCGAGTAAACATCGATGAGCACCATAAAATACCTAAATAGCCCTCATAGGGGCTATATAGGACCGTAAAAGTCTCCCTGGATATGGTCCATGAATGCAGGGACTTCATTCTTCCCTTTCAGAGCAGTATAGCCTGTAGGTGCCTTAATATTAGTGTAGTATAGCTCAGTTTCATATGAAGAAAGTCGTTCTAACACCCTTTTCCACTTTCTTAACGCTTTGCAATGAGTAGGTATTCCTAAAGGGATACATGTAGGCTACACTAGCTGGCAATTAAAAAAATTCAACCATGTAAACCCGGATGTCATGCAAGCAAGAGATCACTGATCGTTACTACTAGACGGGAAATGCAGTGGAAGAAGAGTTGGTGCATCCTAGTCCAACGGAGGGTATGTCGAGGTAGTGGTCGTGGTCAATCGTCTGACCTAGTCGATCGTCCAGTGTAGTCGATTGATCGTGCAGCATCGTCGTCGCCAATCGTCTCCTCCTGTAACACCCCAGCCCAACATGAGCCTGGAATGCTACTAAAATAACAATATAACAAATACAAATCTAAGAAACTACAAAAAAATTCGGCAGAACCTCCTTTGTATAACTAAGTTTACGTGAGATTCCAATAAAAGCTTATAACATTATCACTATTTCAACATCCAAAGTTCATCGAAGCATTCATAAATAATCTACTCAGCTAAAACATAAGCAAGCATAATTAAAATTTACCACTCTCATTATTACAAATAAACCGATGCATTCAAGTATGGCCAAAGTTAATCCTTAAGCAGTTTGCTTGTTATAAAGGTACGGTCTAAATGATAATTATCTTTCCAAGAATATGTGGTAGAGAGTGCAACCAAAGTAACCCTACTCCCTCCCATGCATGCTGTCTGCAAACAAGGTACCTAAAAACACAACATCAGCAAGAGTGAGTCCAAGACTCAGCAAAGTACAAATAGTAAGACAATAGCCAACACAACTGTAATTAACAACATCCATCCACATAATCCAATGAGAAATATGTCTTATGCTTATGCGATGCAAACTGTTCAAATGCACTTTTCTTTCTCTCTTTTGCATATACCGGTATTGCGGAGTGTGCGTCCGTCGATGCACACCCATGCCTGTGCCTTCTAGCACAGGGACCTTAGTCCATACTCCACAAGTATGGGGACCCAAAAGCCCATCATATTCATGACGGGAACCTCAATTAATGCTTGGTCACCACGTGACCATGCCTCCAATATGATATCATGATGCACATGGTCAATACTTTAAATCATCATGCATAAATGAAACTTACGCATACTTCTAGCATTTGCGAGCATTGATATCCATAACATTCGAGCATCCATGATTAACACAATATACTCATAACATAGTAAACATGAACAAACTATCACGCATAATTTACCACTACTGTACTTGCCTTAACCACGAGAGAACGAGGGATGTACAGAATGAGCTGCTCCCTGCACCGGTCCACCACCTGAATAACAGTTATAACACATGCTAAGACACAGCAGCGAATCAAAACGACCTATATAACAACAACCATGGACTTGCAAAACTCCTAACTCGATCCCGACCCCAAACTCCTAAACGTCGATCTGTCCCCTCGGTGGACAGTCAACTTCAAAAATCCATATCTATTAGTACAGGGGTCCAAATAAGATGTTCTTAGACTTTCTGGAAATATAATTAAATTCTCCAACTAAGTCTAGTTGGTGAGCCTTGCTGAATCGGCGAAGTAATACCCCTACCAGGCCAATTAAAAATATATCAACTTCACGTCGGGTTTTCTGGACAGAGTACTAAAACCACCATAACTTTTGCTACGCAACCTGGAATGGGGTGGTCTTGGACTCTCTGGAAGCATGACAAAACCAGATACAATAGTCTAGTTGGACGAGTCTCCTGATTCGGCCTCCTACTAATTCTTATATTCAGGTAAAGTTTTTTCTAAGTTTTCTGTCTCTGCAATCCGACGTTAGCAAAACAACGATGGTAAAAAATTCATAAATTTTCATTGACAACTCTAAAAATTGTGTTCTTTATCAGCTTGGCAATATTTCTGACTCCTCTACAATATTGATTTTGGGTGGCTTTTCTAATTCGGCTTATAAAAATTCATAATAACCAGACAATGCAATCTGCCACAACTCGTCAGCTCTCCTGGTCAGTCGCGGTAAAACTACCATAACTCCTAAACTGTTGGTCCAAATCCGGTGATCTCGGTGCCCAAAGAAAGCTAAAGCCGAGATCTAAAATTTTCTAAGAGGTGATCAGGTCAGAAAATGAACGTAACGTACCCAAATCTGACGAGGCGGCGCACAACAGGGAGAGGTGGGGAGAGACGGCGGCTCAAAGTGGGGAGGAGGAGGGAGAGTGGGGAGTTTAGGGTTTGGGGGGGTGGGAACCCCCCCCCTTTTTGGCCGGCCACCACATGGGCCCCTCCTGGGCTGCGGCGCAGGCCCAGGTTATCGAGGATTTATAGAAAACCCCTTCTCTTTTCAGGAATTTCTACTCATTTAATTGTCTTTTCTCCTCCCGGCTATTTTCTAATTACCCGATTCAATTCCGGGGTATTACACCTCCAGCAATCGATTGCTTTCATTATATAGTTGCAGATCGTCCTCAAGCATAACAGCAATGCCATTAGCGTCTCTGTAGTGTCCACTCATCCCGGGCAGTAACACAATATGCCAGTGTCCTAGCATCAAGTCGCATGGGAAGGCCCTCTCAAGAAGATAGCGGCTAGGGTTTGCTGGAACAACTCACGTATCCTTGTCTCTGCCTCCTTACACTCAATAGCCTCAAGTATCTCCATATATATTGCCTGTGACGGATCCTATACGAGCACGTTTGACAAATCGTATCCGTACTGGTTTATTCCACCCCATTAAGTATATGACAATGTAGGTTCATGTGTATTTCAGTTGTGACTCGGAAACCTTTTTCGACCACGAGTCGTTAGTGGTACCTAGTAGGACATAACGATTTTCGAATACACATAAATTATATCGGACGAACCATAATGCAATATGATCTACGACCAGATTCTATTTGGTCTCGACCAGTTTGTAACTCCTCTCGACCATGTTTCGATTACTCAGTGATCATGTTCGACCAGCCTACGACCAGCTCGTGTATTCTCTCTTTGCCTCATGATATCTGGTTGAACTCCAGTAGAGATATTATGTCATCTATGGACTATTCAATACGTTCTCGATCGAGTGTCAGATAACTTCATGTGGTCGAGCTCTTCGACCACCAAGGGCATGGCCATGCACTTTCTTTATCCGACCACATCGAGGGGCCCAAAGATATCTATCCTATTATGTTAGGATGGGTAAATTCCATATATGCTCAGTCACATTTCTTTGCATGTTTTATAGCATACTCGAAAGCTACCTTTAAGACTACCCAGTTATGGAGTAGCATCTGGCAACCCCAAAGTGTACTCTTACACATGTAGGAAACCATACTGATCTCAGGTATAAGGATTATACATCATATAAATATAGACGTGATACAATCATCTCTAGTCTTGATCTGGTCGTATCACTATACGACAAGTCCTGGATCTGGTCGTATCACTATACGTCTAGTGTCAGATCTAGTCGTAACACTATAAGACTAGTCCTGGATCTAGTCCTATCACTATACGACCAGTCCATACCTAGTCGAATTTGCACCAGAGTCAATCATATAGATATTTTATACCCATTGCTCTTGTGTGCACCTCATGCATAGGTTGTAGGAGAGACGTTGTCAACAGATCAACAATATTCAAATACATGTGCACCTTGCATATCTTCACATCACCACTCTCAATGATCTCACGAATAATGTGATATCGCCGAAGTATGTGCATAGAGTTTTGATGCACTCTATGTTCCTTGGCTTGTGCAATGGCTCCACTATTATCACCATAGAGATCCATTGGACTGGAAGCACTTGAAACCACACCGAGTTCATTAATGAACTTTCTAATCCACATAGGTTCTTTTGCAGCTTCCGAAGCCGCAATATACTTGGTCTCTATTGTAGAATCAGCAACCGTTCCTTGCTTGAAACTCTTTCAGCTCACCGCTCCACCATTAAGACAAAACACAAACCCTGATTGCGATCTGAAATCATTCTGGTCGGTTTGGAAGCCAGCATCGGTGTAACCATTTATGACCAGCTCTTCCTAACCACCATACAGAAGGTATGCATCCTTAGTCCTTCTCAAGTACTTAAGGATATTCTTGACTGCTATCCAATGACTTTCACCTGGATTCGACTGATATCTGCTTGTAACACTTAGAGCATATGACACATCTAGTCGTGTACATAGCATAACATACATGATAGATCCAATAGCCGAAGCATATGGAATTCTACTCATTTTGTCTCGCTCATCAGTGGTCGAAGGACACTGATTCTTCCTAAGATTAATGCTATGTGTCGTGAGCATGAAACCTTTCTTAGAATCTTGCAATGTGAACCGATTTAACACCTTGTATTTGTACATATCCTGGCTTAATCCAAATAGCCTTTTAGATTTATCTCTACAGATCCTTACACCAAGAATATATGCTGCATCTCCTAAATCTTTCACTGAGAAACTATTTCTTAATGAAGTTTTAACAAATTCAAGCATTGGAATATCATTTTTGACAAGTAGTCATATCATTTTTGACAAGTAGTCTATCATCCACATACATGATCAGAAACACAAGCTTGCTCCCACTAATCTTCTTGTAAACACAAGGTTCTTCTTCGTTCTTGATGAAGTCAAACCCTTTGACCACTTCATTAAAATGAATGTTCCAACTCTGAGATGCTTGCTTACATCCATAAAATGGATTTTTAAAGCTTGCTTACCTTTCTAGCTTCCTTTGGATCGATAAAACCCTCAGGTTGTGTCATGTACACATCCTCACTTAGGTTTCCATTTAGAAAAGCCGTTTTGACATCTATTTACTATATCTCATAATCCAAATATGCAGCAACAGCTAGAATGATCCGGATAGACTTAAACATCGCGACAGGTGAGAAGGTTTCATCATAATCAACATCTTGAATTTGATTGAAACCCTTCGTGGCCAGTCGTGCCTTATGAATATGAATATTTCTATCCATATATATCTCTTAACTACTATATAACTTGGAGTTTACCCCGTGCACACTCCCACCCACTCGGCCGCCTAGCACCTCGTCTCCGCCAACCACCCACCCACCCACTCGACGCCTCGCCCACCCACCCACTCCCACTGCTACCTTCGCCCTCATCCGCCTCGCCCCTCCGTCCCCCTTCTCTCCCCGGCCGCCGCCAACTCCCAGAGTCGCCGCGGCCGGCGCCTGCCCTCCTCCGTCCACTGTGACTCCTCTCCCCTTGCGGCGTATGCGTCCACCTCCCTCGACCCTCGACCATCACGACGCAGCTGGCGCCCTCCCTCATAAATCCGTGATGCCAGACCGCTGCGTGTTAGTTGTCACCTCCTCCAGAGAGACCTCCTCCCACCGGCACTTACCACCGGCTCCTCTCTCGATGCCGCCCAACTCCTCTGACCGATGCTACCTCACTTCGTCCCAACCTCCGGTACCGTCGCCTCCCCTGAACCCCACCGCAATCTCACCCCCAACCGCCTCCATCAACTCTCCTCCCCTACATTCCCCCAAATACTCTAGCTCTCTGATCCCCCCGAGGCGGCCTGACCCCGTGATGCCGAGCTGCTGCGTGCTGGTCGCCGCCTCCTCCGGAGAGATCTCCTCCTGCCGACGCGGACCTCCGGCTCCTCTCTCGACGCCGCCCAACTCCTCTGATAGATGCTGCCACCCTTCGTCCCCACCTCTGGTCGGCTCCGCCTGTGAGACCCCGGTTTATCCGGCTTGTAATGCTTAACCAACCGCTTGGCCCTAGCATCACAAAACAGATAATCCGAGACTCGAGACATGTATACTTCCCAGAAATGCAGTATACACACCTCCTTACAAAGTTCATGCATCAATTCCATTCATTCACATAGAACCGAAGCAAAACAGAACATGAATAACATTAATAAAGGATAGTTATTACAAAAGAGAGGCCAACTGGCCAACAATAAAAGAGACAACAATAATTAAACAGCGGAAGCAAAAGTGCCATAAGATGGCTACAACAAAAGAGCCAATCAGTGTGCCTTTAACCCACAAGGCAACCGACCGGACCGCCAAGCTAGTCGTCGAATCCACAACACATCTCACAAAAGTGAGGCCCTTGGGGCTCACCTTCTTCCTCTGCAAACAAAAGCACCTGAAGAAAGTCGGGTGAGTACTTTGAATGTACTCGCAAGATATATAAGAATGATAACAGACCTGAACAATAACTACATGCAAGCTTATTTAAGTGGAGCAGGCTAGGACTCAAATTTTTAAGCATAAAGCAAGTTTTGTTTGCAATAATGTAATAGATTGAAAGCAATTTAACAAATCTGATTTTATTTGATACAAACAGTAGTAATCAAGTATCAACAACAAGAAAAAATCTCGAAGTGACTAAACCATTAGTCACCACAACAATAGCATGAATTACCCATTCATGCCAACCATGTCAAGTTTTAATTTTTAAAACAAAAACAGTTGTTGAAATCTAGATCTTGCGTGAAATCACCAAGCGTGTCCATAACCTAGGACGAGGCTATTCGAATAGTTTTATCCCTGCAGGGTGTACCAACTTACCTGTGAGACCCCGGTTTATCCGGCTTGTAATGCTTAACCATCCACTTGGTCCTAGCATCACAAATCGATAATCCGAGACTCGAGACATGTATACTTCCCAGTGCAAGATACACACCTCGTTACAAAGTTCATGCATCAATTCCATTCATCCACATAGAACCAAACATAAACAACAATCCGTAAGATAACATAAATAAAGGATAGTCATTACAAAGAGGGCCGACTGCCAAATGACAAATACATAACGATATTTAACAAATGAAGCAAAAGTGCCATAAGATGGCTATAAACGAAAGAGTCAATCAAGGTGCCTTTAACCCACAAGGCAACCGACCGACCGCCAAGCTAGTCGTCGAAACCACAAAGACATCTCACGTAAGTGAGGCCCTTGGGGCTCACCTTCTTCCTCTGCAAACAAAAGCATTTCAAAGAAAATCGGGTGAGTACTTTGAAGGTACTACTTAAGATATATAAGAATGATAATGATCTATGCAATAACTACATGCAAGCTTATTTAAGTGGAGCAGGTTAGGACTCAAATTTTTAAGCATAAAGCAAGTTTTATTTGCAATAATGTAATAGATTGAAGGCAATTTTGCAATCTGATTTTATTTGATAAAAGCAGAGTAATCAAGTATCAACAACGATAAAATAAGTCCCGAAGTGACTAAACCATTAGTCACCACAATAGCATGAATTACCCATTCATGCCAACCATGTCAAGTTTTAATTTTAAAACAAAAACAGTTGTTGAAGTCTAGATCTTACGGAAATCCCCAGCGTGTCCATAACCTAGGGCGAGGCTATTCGAATAGTTTTATCCTGCGAGGTGTACCAACTTACCCACATGTCGACCGCCTTTTGCCAAGCTATTAAGCACACTTCCTTAGGTATGCCGCACGGCTAAGTCCTCTGAGACATTTCCAATATTGTGAATTATTCACGAGCCGCCCGTATGGATAGAAACCCATACGTTGTGTCGAGTCATCGTAAAGCCTCGGTCAACTACCCTTCCCTGTAAAGCCTTGGACAACTACGACGCTCCTCGAGGTGGAGAGTCTACCCGAATCTCCACCACCGCACACCCAACACAAGAACACCGAGAACACATATCATGTTCCACACAACACACAACCCCTCCTGCGACTCGGAGATAACCCACGCCAAAGTACTAGGTCAAGAGGGGTCCCATATAACCCTCATGTGGTTAGTACGCAAAAGTGCTTGGATCAATGGCGCAAGCAACATTTTCGGTCCTTAGGGACCTGGGCACCTTTCCTTGTCAAACCCAACAATCACACCAACATGCCATTGTGCCCAAGTCAAATCATTTTGTTTCATTTTCGGTTTTTACAAGACTAAAGCATAAGGTGCTGAACCAAAAATAAACAAAATGATTTGTGTGATCAAGGTCATCGACTAAGTCGATAACCGCCTAATTCTACCGGTAGCTAAGCATTTCTAAGCATGACATCGCAAAAACAGTAAAAGAGCATAATTAAATCGCCGTGCTCTAATTCACCAGCGATGATAATAACTTATGGTTGTGGCAGGGGATGACATTTTAATGGCAACAATGCATTAGGAATAGCTACCTCTAAACAGGGCAAAAATAATTGGACACAAAAGCAATGCATACATATAATTTGTAAACAAGATATTAGACTTTGAAAGTAATGGGACATTTATGATCAAATATCTTGCCTGCTTTCTATGGGTCAAGGTGTTGCTGAGGATCAACAATATTATGAATGTGCTCTTCGGATCCTAACGAGAAAGCAAAAGCAACCGATAAGAACGAATAAAATACAAAGACCCAACAGTAAACTCCCTCCAAAAATTCTAAAATTTTTACAGTAGCAAGGTCTTGATTTATAATGAATTTAGCAACAAGAACCAATTGATTTGGATTCTTAATGCCAAAGATATAACCAAAACAATTTTGCTCAGCTTTTATAAATAAAAAATGCTACTATTCATTAGCAAAATTTTCTGGAGCTATACTGGGGTTGAAAACATTTTTAACTTAAAGTTGAGTTAAAAACATACCCAACAAAATTTGAATCAACCGAAAAGGATTTGAAATGAATTAGTTATGCATTTTACAAGTTATCACATTTTTCAGTTGATAAATTAATCCTCTCGGGAATTTCAGAAATCAAAACGACGTGGCCGAAGGAGGAGCGTCGATCTCGGATCCGACGGTCCGCGTCCCAGCGCTGACGCGCGCGCGCGCGAAGCCTTAAACGCCAACCGTTGGATCTGGATCCAACGGTTCACGTGGCCCAGAACGTTCGGTGGTCCGAACGTTCACGCGCACGAGAGCCGTGGATCCGGGATCCGACGGTTCACCTGGACCCGAGCGTCCGGTGGTCCGAACGTTCGTTCTGATCTGCGCCGTTGATCTTGGATCCAACGGTTCGCGGATCAAGGCGTGCGTTCAGTTCAATTTTCAGCGCAATCTTGGGCCGTAGATCTTAGGATCGACGGTCGCAACGACTTCCGCTCAAACTAACGTCTGCTTTCGTCCGGCAAAAATGTCGGAGGAGAACGGCTCGCCACGGCGGCTCGCGGCGGCGGTGCGAGCAAACGCCTAAAACGAGTCCCTAATACTCTTGCGCACCCAATGGTACCAGCGGCGTTAGCTGAGGTGGCCCTGAACGCCGGCAAGCCGGAGAGAACCGAGGTAACCGCAAAGTGACGAAAACGAAAAACAAATGGCTCACCGCGGTCCACGGAGTCGTGCCAGCCACTAGGGGCTAAAGAGGGTTACACAGGCGCAAAGGATGCACCGAAAAGTCGAGGCAGCTCGGCGAAGAAGAATGGCGATTTTACCAAAAGGGGAGTCCAAATTGAGCCGCTCCTCTCGTCAAAAGCCAAATTAACAGAGGGTTAATACTCCACGAGATGCCAAGCAACCGAGGAAGCAAAGGCTTGAGAAAGAATGCCCTAACACCGCTTTCACCGAAGAGGTCGGAGCTCCAACAATGGCGTAGAGAGAAAATTTGAAATGGAGCTCACTTAGTGTACTAGAAGCAACACTGAGCTCGAGGGTGTTTAAAGGAGGATAAGGAAGCCACCGCGGAGTCTTATAGGCGAGGAGCAAGGAAGAGCCAACGGAAGAAAAATGGTGGTGCATCAGGCTTTGAGGTTGGCCGAGGCGATGGGGGGTGTAACCGCAGGGAGACGGCGACTGTGGGGGCGGCCGGACGGGAGCAATTAATGCGCCAGAGCCGTTGGCCAAAAGGGAGACGCGACTGGCTCTGCCGAAGGGTACTGTGCACGCCACCCTGTTGACTCGGCCGATGCGAAGCGAGAGGAAGACGAAAGAGGACGGTAGTGGATTTTAATCGGACGGTCAAATGTAACGGCTTGATCACAACGCTTCAATCGCGCGCTTGATCATAGACCGCTCGATGTCGATCCAACGGTTCACAACTCCCGCTCCCGATGGTCGCTACCGGTCGCGGTTAGTTGGTCCGACCGAGTCAAGTGGCTCGAGCCCGAGCACGTTCGAACCCGAGGAACAGTGCAAACCAGTTAGAATTTGAGTTTTAAACATCTGATTTTTGAGGAATTATTTGGGGTAGCAAACAAACTCCAAAATTTATGAAATTTTAACTGGAGCTTGCTGACTGCAGGAGGAGCTTTCCATAAAATTTTCAGAGATTTTAATGCACTGAATTATTCTACAGAAATTCCAGAAGAGAGAAGAATGGGGTTTGACCAGTTTGACTTGCCTCCAAAAATTATCAAATAATTTCTAAAAATCATGAGATAATTCAGAGGTGTTAAACATCAACCCTAGACCCAAAGAAAATTATTTCCAGAGATTGGGCACAAGATTTTCATGGAGGAGGTTTATGACTTGAGTTTAATTGGGGAAATTTGGAGTTTGAATTTCCACCAATTAAAGAAAGAGGTTTCAACATTGTAACAATACATGAGGTAGCAAAAGTTTTAATTTATCCTCATTTTTATTACATTTGAAACATAAACCCAATTTGGGATGTTACATTACCCACATGCCAGACCGCCTTTTTGCAACCGGGTTAAGCACACTTCCTTAGGTATGCCGGCACGGCTAAGTCCTACGAGACGTTTCCAATATTGTGAATTATTCACGAGCCGCCCGTATGGATAGAAACCCATACGTTGTGTCGGAGTCATCGTAAAGCCTCGGTCAACTACCCTTCCCGGGTAAAGCCTTGGACAACTACGACGCTCCTCGAGGTGGAGAGAGGCACACTGATTGGCTCTTTTGTTGTAGCCATCTTATGGCACTTTTGCTTCCGCTGTTTAATTATTGTTGTCTCTTTTATTGTTGGCCAGTTGGCCTCTCTTGTAATAACTATCCTTTATTAATGTTATTCTGCTCGCTTTGCTTGGTTCTATGTGAATGAATGGAATTGATGCATGAACTTTGTAAGGAGGTGTGTATCTGATTTACGGGAAGTATACATGTCTCGAGTCTCGGATTATCTTTTTGTGATGCTAGGCCAAGCGGTTGGTTAAGCATTATGTTTGATAAACCGGGTCTCACAAGGTTTGTATCGAGCCATACTTGACCGTAGTAACCCAAGTTGGTCGTCTTTAGGATATTTTGGAAAACTTTATTTTCAAAGTATCAAATGATTTATGAAAGCTTAAGGGATTCTCAGATTTTATTCCTTACCTATCTTAGCTTTCTCTTCTCATCTCACTCTAATTTGAGTTTGAAAGTTGTTTTCCTCTCATCTCCTTTTCAAAGATAGTGTTATCGATTAAATGGGTTTTGGGAACCACTGAGTTTGGCAAATTGAAGTGCTTAGGGTTTTGAAGTTTCTGGACTGAAAGTTTCAGCTAGAGGCTTGATGCGAAATGACAAAGACGCTCAATTTCAGACAAAGAGCTCAATGGTTTCTGATGGGACCACTGAGCTTGGCGAGTTGAAGTGTGCCAGATTTTGAAGTTTCTAGGATAGAAGACTTTGGCTAGAGCTTGGGTGCAAAATCACTAAAGCAACTTCAATTTCCGGACAGCAGGCTCGATGGTTTCTAATGGGGTAGAAAATGAGAGGATAATCAACTAAAACTGGTGGGTTTAAAAGGGTAAGATGTGATACTAGTTAGCTATGTATCTAACACTATTTTCGTTGACTGAACCTTGCTCTTTAGTGGTAATAGAACTTACCTTAATCTTCTGATTTTTATCTTCTCAATCAATTACTCGTTCATTCAATATGGGCTAGTTGAATTGGGAAGTTGAGTTTTGGTTTTATGATTCCTTGCCGTTTTTTTTGAGTCTTTTTATAAGCAGGTTTAAGATTATACACATACGGTTTTTGGCTTTCGGTTAGGGTGATATTCCATTCCCCTAGTCGTTAGCTTTTCGCTTTCTTTTGGCTTTAAGTCTTTGAGTCTAGTTTTAACCAAAGTTTCTTGTAACAGGATGGCCGGACGCACCCGTAGCGGCCAAGGCCAGTCAGCTGGTCCGGACGAGGATCTTCCTCCTCCTCCGACCATGGCCGAGGTCCTTCTCGCATTGAGCGCAACCGCAGAGGATGTGAGGGTTCTTCTGGACGTCATCGCGCGCAACACTTCCGCTCTTTCCGGTGCCTCAGGATCGGGACAAGGGAGTGGACACCAGCCGCGTGGGGGACTCGCGGAGTTTCTTCGCACTCAACCCCCCACATTCTCCAGGTCTGAGGACCCGCTCGACGCAGACGATTGGCTTCGTCTGGTTGAGCGCAAGCTTCGCATAGCGCAGTGCCAGGAGCACGAGAAGGCGCTGTTTGCATCGCACCAGCTGGAGGGTGCAGCTCTGTCGTGGTGGGAGAGTTTTCTCGCCATGCAGCCTGACGGCCACACCGTCACTTGGGAGGAGTTCCGTACTGCCTTCCGTCGGAGTCACATTCCTTCCGGCTTGATGAAGCTGGTGAAGAAGGAGTTCTTGTCGCTCAGGCAAGGATGTCTCTCCGTTACGGAGTACCTATACGAGTTTAACCATTTGGCTCGTTATGCTCCGGAGGAGGTGGCCACTGATGAGGCCAAGCAAGAGAAGTTCAAGGATGGTTTGTCCGAGGAGCTGCAGGACAAGCTATCCATCGTTGACTTTCCGGATTTCCAGGCCTTGGTGGACAAGGCCATCGTTGCTGAGCACGCGGGGAGAGCACTTGTGGATTCCCGCAAGCGCAAGTGGGAGGCCCGCAAGTCATCTGGGGCCAGCTATCCCCGTTTCAGCCCGTCTCAGGGGTCGCGCCAAGAAGCTTCAAAGACCCAGAGGCCGCCAAGACTGTTCTTCGCCCTTCGCAGCCGTGCCCTCACCACGTGCACTGCGAAGTCGCCAGGTGGCCCCGCAACCCGGCCGCCGGGTCACTTGCTTCCGCGGCAGGAAGGGGCATTATGCTAACCAATGCCCTAAGAAGACAGAGCCCCTCGTCCTAATGGAGGACGCGCCCGAGGTGGTTCTTCTCGACTCAAGATAGTCCCTACTACCCAAGGCGTGGGTAGTGGTCGCGTCAACCTCATCTCAAGGAGGAGGCACAGGAGGCACCGACGCCGTGGCCGGGTACGCTTTCGTTAACTCTCATTCTGCTCATCGCTTTGTTCGATTCAGAGCATCTCATTCTTTTGTTTACGAGTCTTTTCTTTGCTATTAGTGAGCTCCTCTTTACTCCATTGTTGGTCCCATTGCTCATTCGCTCTCCGGGTTTGGAGTTGAGGGCTGAATCTGAGTGTAGGGATGTCCCAATTGAAATCGAGGGAGTGAGATTCTTCGCGAATCTTATCCTCCTCCATTCAGCAAGTCTAGATGTAATTCTTGGTATGGATTGGCTGTCTCAGCATAAGGGACAAATCGATTGCGCCAAGAAGTGCGTCTCTCTATCCAGTCTTTCGGGAGAGCAGGTTCGCTTTTCGCCGAAGCTGCGATGTCCGCATCTCTTCGCGCTTGAAGCGAAGCCCGCTCTAGATATTAGTGAAGTCCCCACAGTTCGTGACTTCATTGATGTCTTTCCTGAAGATCTTCCCGGGATACCACCAGTTCGAGATCTCGAGTTTGTCATTGAGTTGGTTCCCGGTACTGCTCCGATTTCAAAGAGGCACTATCGGATGCCACCGAACGAGTTGGTGGAGTTGAAGAAGCAATTGAATGAGCTGCAAGAAAAAGGATTCATTCGCCCTAGCTCATCTCCGTGGGGTTGTCCAGCCATCTTCGTAAAGAAGAAGGACAATACTTTGCGCATGTGCGTTGATTACCGTCCGCTTAATGAGGTCACGGTAAAGAACAAGTATCCATTGCCCCGCATCGATGATCTCTTTGATCAATTAACTGGAGCTCGAGTATTCTCCAAGATTGATTTGAGAATGGGATATCATCAAGTTCGGATACGACCTGAGGATATTCCAAAGACGGCTTTCTCTACTCGCTACGGCTTGTATGAGTATACCGTCATGTCATTTGGCTTAACCAATGCTCCCGCCTTGTTCATGAACCTCATGAATTCGGTATTCATGGAGTATTTGGATAAGTTTGTCGTGGTCTTCATCGATGATATTCTTATCTATTCTAAGAACGATGAGGAACATGATGAGCATCTGAGGCTCGTGTTAGGCAAGCTTCGTGAGCATCAGCTGTATGCAAAGTTCAGCAAGTGCGCGTTCTGTTTGAAGGAAGTGGCCTTCTTGGGTCATATTCTTTCAAAGAGAGGCGAGCCGCTTGACCCTAGCAAGGTCGCCGATGTTCTCATGGTTCAACCTACTTGTGCAACCGGCGCGGAGTTTTCTTGGTTTAGCGGGATATTATCGCCGTTTATCGAGAACTTCCAAGATCGCGGCCGATGACGGAGTTGCTCAAGAAGGACAAGAAGTTCTTGTGGTCCGATGCTCGTGAGGAAAGCTTCCAAGTACTTAAGAAGCGTTTGACCACCGCTCCCGTCCTCGTTCTTCCGGATATCCATCGAAGCTTCGATATCTTCTGCGATGCTTCTCGTCGAGGACTCGGTTGTGTCCTTATGCAAGAAGGCAAAGTAGTGGCCTATGCATCGAGGCAATTGAGACCTCATGAACTCAACTATCCTACCCATGACTTGGAATTAGCTGCTGTGATTCATGCACTTAAGATTTGGCGACATTACCTAATCGGTGATCGTTGCGAAGTGTATTCGGATCACAAAAGCCTAAAGTATTTGTTCACCCAACCAGATCCAACCTCGTGCAAAAGAGATGGTTGGAGTTGATCAAGGACTATGACATGGGTATTCACTACCATCCGGGCAAGGCTAATGTCGCTGCCGATGCGCGATCATAAGCGCATTGCAATGCCTTGTTGCTCCGTGAGCGTCCACCACCCTCTGAAGGAATTCCAGCGCCTCAACTAAGGTCTGGTTGAGCATGGTTCCCTCGCTACCCTGGTTGTGCAACCAACCTTGGTGGACCGAATTAAGGTCGCTCAACAGTCAGATGTTGGAGTGAACAACATCAAGGAAAATGTCAAGAACGGAACAGCCAAGTGCTTCTCTGAGGATGAGCATGGTGTTGTAAGGTTCGGGCAACGCCTTGTGGTTCCAAAGGACATGGAATTGCGGAATTTGATTCTTCGCGAAGCCCATGATTCGCCTTTGTCTATTCATCCCGGGGCCACAAAGATGTATCAAGATCTCCGTCAGAGATTTTGGTGGACCCGAATGAAGAGGGAGATTGCGGTTCGTTGTCGAGTGCGGCGTGTGTCGTCGTGTCAAGGCCGAGCATCGGCGTCGGCGGGCTCGCCACCTTTGCCGATTCCAGAATGGAAGTGGGATTCGATCGGGATGGATTTTATCACCGGTCTACCCAGGTCGCCTAAGGGAAATGATGCCATTTGGGTCGTCATCGATCGCTTGACGAAAGTGGCTCATTTCATTCCTGTCAAGACTCAGCTTCGCGTGGGGCTCTTAGCCGAGCTCTATATCGCCCGACTGTGAGTTTGCATGGGATCCGAAGACGATCATTTCGATCGTGGTTCCTGTTCACTTCTCGATTTTGGCATAGTTTGCAAGAGGCTATGGGAACCGTCTTACCTTTAGCACAGCATATCACCCCCAAACTGATGGTCAGACCGAAAGGGTCAACCAAGTGTTGGAAGACATGCTTCGTGCTTGTGTCCTCTCCTATGGAAAGAATTGGGAGAAATGCTTGCCATTTGCCGAGTTTTCCTACAACAACAGCTTTGAGCCGATCTCGGCATGGCACCTTCGAGGCCTTATACGGGAGAAAGTGCGTAACCCCGTTGAATTGGTCTGAGGCGGCGAAAGACCTTTCTTTGGCGGACTCGATCAATGAGGCCGAGAGTCAAGTCCAGCTTATTCGTGATCGTTTGCGCACAGCTCAATCCAGCCAAAAACGAGCTATGCGGATCGCCGTCGTCGTGAGTTGAGCTTTGAGCCTGATGACTTTGTGTATCTCAAAGTCTCTCCTTTGAAGGGTCATCGCTTGATGTCAAGGGCAAGTTAGCTCCTCGATATGTCGGTCCCTACCGTGCTCGAGAAGAAAGGAGCCGTTGCCTATAAATTGGAATTGCCACCGCACTCGAAGGGTACATGATGTTTTCCATGTGTCCCAATTAAAGAAGTGCCTCCGTGTTCCAAGCGAGGAAGCTCTGTTGGAAACTCTCGATGTCCAAGAAGATTTGACCTATCATGAGCATCCTGCTCGCATACTCGATGAGGTTTGAGCGAAGAACGAGGAATAAAACCATCAAATTCCTCAAAGTTCGTGGTCGAACCATTACGAGGATGAGGCTACTTGGGAAAGGGAAGATCGCCTCGTGCGGACTATCCATCTTTCTTTCTCGAGTGAGCCAAATCTCGGGACGAGATTTTTTAAGGGGGAGGTTTTGTAACATCCCAAACTTGGTTTGTGTTTCAAATGTAATAAAAATGAGGAGAAATTAAAACTTTTCTCTCATCTTGATTTTTATAATCAGTTCCATAATTTTTGTAAAAGAATTATGTGAAATCAAAAATCAAATTGTCATTTGGACACCAACACAAATCTCCTTCATGAAAATCTTGTGCCCAACCCCGAAAATAATTTTCATTGAACCTAGGAGTGATGTTTAACACCTCGAAATTATTTCATAATTTTCAGAAATTATTTGATAATTTTTGAGGCAAGTCAAACATTAGTCAAACTCCTAAATTAGCCTTCTCTGAATTTTTAGAGAAAAATTCATTGCATAAAAGTCTCTGAAAATTTTATATAAGGTTCCTCCTGCATCAAGAATCTCAGTTAAAATTTCATAAATTTTGGAGTTTGTTTGCTACCTCAAATAATTCCTCAAAAATCGCTTATTCAAATTCAAACCCTAATCGGTTTTCACTGTTCCTCGGGTTCGGATCGGACTCGGGCTCGAGCCACTTGACTCGCCTATCAACTAAGCGCACGTGCTCTGATCGTTGGGCGCGAGGTTGTGAGTCGTTGGATCGACATCGAGCGGCCACGATCGCGTGAGCGTTCGGACCGTCGACAGCGCCGATCCATTTGAGCCGTTGGATTCTAAATCAAGGGTCCACGATCGCGTGAGCGTTCGGACCGTCCGAACGCCTCGCGCAACGTGAACCGTAGGATCCAAATCAACGGCCCGAGATCAAGCGCGCGATTGAATCGTTATTCTCGACCCGTTCTTTCTCAGCCGTCCGATTAAATCCAACGGCTGTCCGCTTTCGTTTTCCTCCGCTCGCTCGCGCTCGGCCAAGGTCAACAGTAGTTGGTGAAAAGGGCAGAGCGTGTCAGCGTCGGGTCTTCTCTGCTTTCGGCCAACAATTCTCAGCATTTATTGCTCCCGTCCCACCGCCTCCGAAGTCGTCGTCCTCCTCGAGTTCACGTGCTCCCATCGCCCTCAGTCGACCTCAACACAGAGCCCCACCATTTTTCTTCCCGTTGCTTCTTCCTTGCTCCTTCAGCTATAAAGCTCCTCCAGTGGCTTCCTTATCCTCCTTTAAACACCCTCGAGCTCCAGCATTGCTTCTAGTGCACTGAGTGAGCTCCATTTCAAAAAATTGCTCTCGGCCGCCATTGTTGAAGCTCCAACCTCTTCGGTGAAAGTGGTGTTCCGGGCTTTCTCCTTCAAAACCCTTGCTTCCTCAGTCACTTGGCATTTCATAGAATATTAACCCTCTGTCAATTTTGCCTTTGACAGAAGAGAGCAGATCGATTTTGGTTTTCCCCAATTGGCCAAAGCGCTACTCTTCTTCACCCGAGCCGATTCAACTCTCCTCCGTGCCTTCTTTGGGCTCAGGTACCCTCTTATTAGTCCCTAGTTGCTTGGCACTCGCTCCCTTGGACCGCAACTGAGCTCTTTTGCATTTTTCGTTTTCGGTCATTTTGCTCGCCTCGGTCATCTCGAACTTGCGGCGTTCTAAACGCCGCACTGAAATTTGGTACCTTTGTGTGCGCAAGAGTGTTAAGAACCCATTTTGGGCATTAGCTCGCACCGCCAAGCGTGACGAGAGTCGCCGTGCGAGCCGTTCTTCCGATCATTTTGTCGGACGAAAATGGGGCGGTTTTGAACGTGAGTCGTCGCGGACCGTCAATCCTTAGATCAACGGTCCAGATCTGAATGAACGTTCGCACCGTCCGAAGGTTCGATCCGCGTGGACCGTTGGATCCAAGATCAGCGGCCTTATGCGTGTGAGCGTTCGGACCGCCCAACGTCCCGATCCACGGAACCGTTGGATCGAATCCAACGGTGAACGTTTAGGGTTTGTAAATCCAGCAGCAAGGCTCGCTGCTGAGCTTGGGCCGTTGGATCCGAGATCAACGTCCCAGGTTCGGCCACGTCGTTTTTAATTTCTGATTTTCCCGAAAGGATTTAGTTATCGACTGAAAAATGTGATAACTTGAAAAATGCATAACTAATTCATTTCAAATCCTTTTCGGTTGATTCAAATTTTGTTGGTTATGTTTTCAACTCATCTTTAATCTAAAAATGTTTCCAACCCCAGTATAGCCCCAGAAATTTTTGCTAATGAATAGTAGTATTTTTTATTTATAAAAGCTGAGCAAAATTGTTTTGGTCATATCTTTGGCATTAAGAATCCAAATCAATTGGTTCTTGTTGCTAAATTCATTATAAATCATGACCTTGCTACTGTAAAATTTTCAGAATTTTTGGAGAACTTTTTCTGATTGGGTCTTGGTGTTTTCTTCGTTCTTATCGGTTCTTTTGGTTCTTTCGATAGGATCCGAAGAGCACGTTGATAATATTGTTGATCCCCAGCAGCACCAACCCCTCAAAGAAGCGTGGCAAGATATTTGATCATAAATGTCCCATTACTTTCAAAGTCTAATATCTTGTTTACAAACTATATGTATGCATTGCTTTTGTGTCCAATTATTTTTGCCCTGTTTAGAGGTAGCTATTCCTAATGCATAGTTGCCATGAAAATGTTATCCCCTACAACCATAAGTTATTATCATCATTTGGTGAATTAGAGCCCGTGATTTAATTATGCTCTTTTACTGCTTTTTGCGATGTCATGCTTAGAAATGCTTAGCTACCGGTAGAATTGGGCGGTTATCGACTTAGTCGATGACCTTGATCACACAAATCATTTTGTTTATTTTGGTTCAGCACCTTATGCTTTTGTTTTGTAAAAACCAAAATGAAACAAAATGATTTGACTTGGGCACAATGGCATGTTGGTGTGATTGTTGGGTGTGACAAGGAAAGGTGCCTGTGTCCCTAAGGACCGAAAATGTTGCTTGCGCCATCGATCCAAGTACTTTGCGTACTAACCACATGAGGGTTATATGGGACCCCTCTTGACCTAGTACTTTGGCATGGGTTATCTCCGAGTCGCGAGGAGGGGTTGTGTGCGTTGTGTGAAACATGATATGTGTTCTCGGTGTTCTTGTGTTGGGTGTGCGGTGGTGGAGATTCCTGTAGGCTCTCCACCTCGAGGAGCGTCGTAGTTGTCAAGGCTTTACCCGGGAAGGGTAGTTGACCAGAGGCTTTACGATGACTCCGACACAGCGTATGGGTTTCTATCCATACTGGCGGCTCGTGAATAATTCACAATATTGGAAACGTCTCAGATGACTTAGCCGTCTTGGCATACCTAAGGAAGTGTGCTTAACCCGGTGGCAAAAGGCGGTCCGGCATGTGGGTAAGTTGGTACACCTGCGCAGGATAAAACTATTCGAATAGCCTCGTCCTAGGTTATGGACACGCTTGGTGATTTCACGCAAGATCTAGATTTCAACAAGCTGCTTTTGTTTTAAAAATTAAAACTTGACATGGTTGGCATGAATGGGTAATTCATGCTATTGTTGTGTTGACTAATGGTTTAGTCACTTCGGGATCTGCTTTTATTGTTGTTGATACTTGATTACTCTTGTTTGTATCAAATAAAATCAGATTTGTTAAATTGCTTTCAATCTATTACATTATTGCAAACAAAACTTGCTTTATGCTTAAAAATTTGAGTCCTAACCTGCTCCACTTAAATAAGCTTGCATGTAGTTATTGTTCAGGTCTGTTATCATTCTTATATATCTTGCGAGTACATTCAAAGTACTCACCCAGCTTTTGCTGGGCTGCTTTTGTTTGCAGAGGAAGAAGGTGAGCCCCAAGGGCCTCACTTTTGTGAGATGTCTTTGTGGATTGACGACTAGCTTGGCGGTCCGGTCGGTTGCCTTGTGGGTTAAAGGCACACTGATTGGCTCTTTTGTTGTAGCCATCTTATGGCACTTTTGCTTCCGCTGTTTAATTATTGTTGTCTCTTTTATTGTTGGCCAGTTGGCCTCTCTTTTGTAATAACTATCCTTTATTAATGTTATTCCTGTTCTGTTTTGCTTCGGTTCTATGTGAATGAATGGAATTGATGCATGAACTTTGTAAGGAGGTGTGTATACTGCATTTCTGGGAAGTATACATGTCTCGAGTCTCGGATTATCTGTTTTGTGATGCTAGGGCCAAGCGGTTGGTTAAGCATTACAAGCCGGATAAACCGGGGTCTCACACCGCCCGCTTTGCACCGCCTCCCTCCGCCGAGGAAAACCTCAATCTCCTCCCATCAATTCAGCCCAGTACATCCTCAACGTCGGCCCCAACGACCTCCGCCTCCTCCCTGGACGCCGCCCAATGCCTCTGATAGACGCTGCGTCCCCTCGTCCCCACCTCCAATCGAATCCGCCCGCTCTGCGCCGCCTCCCTCCCCTCGCTCGCCTCCTCCCCCTCCAACCTCTGCTCACCTCTCTTGCTCGCAACATCTCCCTCGTCCGCCGTGTCTCCCTCACCTGAAGTGTTGCTGCCGACCCGCCCTCGCCCCTCGCTTTCCCAAACTCAAAACCGCAAGTCAGGCAGCACCACCATACGAGGTGCGGCACTCGAAGGAAGAGGAAGCGGCGGCGATAGAGTGTACCTTCTTTTTTTCCTCTACCGCCCCCTCTCCCTCTCCATCACGCCATTGCTCCATCCCTCTCTCTCTCTCCCCCGGTGCCCCTCCCTTTCGTTCCTCCTTGAGCCGCGCTCAAGACATCTCCGTCATCGACGACATCGTCGCCAACATCCGCGAGGACTTCATCACCTACGGCTTTGGGTTGGTGAGGTGGCGGCGGCTTCAGGCCAGCATGTCCAGGGTGGGTGCGTGCCGGTGGCGGTGCTCAAGGTTGTTAGAATTGCGATCCTACTCTTAAAGTCTTACGATTCTACGAACCCATGACAGTATGTCGATCCAAATCACACCGTGGATCGAAATCAGATAGAATCGTGGTAGAGTCACGATCCAAAGAGTAGAATCACTTAGAATTGTGTATAATCGAAGAGTAGAATTATGGTAGAGTCGTTTGGGCAAAAAAAAGTTGCAATTTTTTTAATTTTTTTAGAGGCCAGATTTTGCTGATATTTTGTTTTAGAGCAAAATTTATTGATATTAATTTCTAAAAAAAAACTATAAATAAACAAGGAGCATGCAAAATATTATATCAGTGTGGTAATGTTAGTACAAATATCTATATTATGACATAAGCAATCTTGAGCCTGATAATGATAAGCTATTTTTATTTCTAGAATATTCTAGCTGCTTTTAAGGAACATGCAAGTGTTGCAATTAGATATTGATTTACAAAAGTTGTGAACATTTCTCATGTAATTATAGTAAACTAGTCATGGTCATTAGCTGTTCTCCTGTAGTTCAGAACTATATCACCCATCATGTCGGCACCATTCTACTTTTCTGTTGTGCGATAAAAAGTGCTTTGTCCCTTTTTCGGTTATAAATAAGTGGTAAACCATATAAGAATCATACAAACTTATAGTATAGATGTTAAATATGTGTATTTTTATAATTCTATAGAATCACCGATTCTACGATTCGATACTACGATTCGATCCTACTGGAGGCAAATCGACCCATCTTAGGATCTCGACTCTGTCTACCTTGGCGGTGCTCCCTGTGCGGCGCCAGCGCCACCCCCCCTTCGTTTCTTACTTTGCTTCACTATGTGCGGTGTGGAGGGGAGCCCGTGCGGTGGCGGCGGTGGCTTTGAGTGCGTAGCGGCGGCGCGGTGGCTGGGCGCGGCTCCAGGCCAACGCGTGGCTCTAGGCCAGTGGTAGATCCGTGTAGGGGTGGAGCATGCCAGCAGCGGCTCCAAGCAGGGGAGGCCGGGCGGTGCAGGCAGCGCCATGCGTCAGAGTTTTTTCATTCCCTTTTCATCCAATTACTGTTCATCCAATGATCTAGAGTGTAATCAACATCATCTATTTCATACAATCCCACCGATCAGCTTGGCCAGCGACTTCAATTCGGCTAGCGGTAGATTATAGAGGATGTGCACTGTAGAAACTAATCTATAAAGCCAAATTTGCAAAATTGAAAGAGATCTACACTACTACAAAACATGCTATACTAGACACCTCCGTGATAAAATTATCACAGACGGTTCTTCGTTAACCGTATGTGATAAATAAGTATCACAGATGGTTCGTATAAAGAACCATCTGTAATACTTCACAGACGGTTCGTATAAAGAACCGTCTGTGATAACTTATCACAGACAGTTCTTTATACGAACCGTCTGTGAAGTAAGAACCGTCTGTGATACATGCCTATCACAGACGGTTCTTGTAAAGAACCGTTTGTGATATACAAGCACTATAAATAGATGCTCCCGACAGGCCCCTTTTCCATTCCATTTGAGGCGCCACCACCCTGCTGCTGCTGCCTCCTCCCCATTGGCCACCCTTCTACTGCTGCTGCCTCCTCCCCCGTTGCGCCGCCCTGCTGCTGCTGCCTCCTTCCATGCACATTGCTGGCCATTCCGTTTTGAGTTGTTACCCCTGCCTCCTCTTCCCCCATTGCGGCACCTCTGCTGCCTCCTCCCACATTGCACCACCTTGGAGAGAAGGGTAACGATCTGTAACCCTTTATTTTTACTCTAGACTAATCACTAATGTGTAACGATCTGTAACCCTTTATATTTGCTCTAGACTAATCACTAATGTGTTTAGTCATTATGAAGGGTACTTGCGGTTTATTAATATAATTTAACACTAATTAATTTGTTACGTGTGTATACGTGTAGATAGACCGAAACTGGATGTACATTGAGAACCGTGTGAGTGAAGAGTATATTAATGATGTGTTTGCTTTTAGAAGAGCCACTGAGCATGATATGTTGAAGAAGGGGATAAAATTTGTGTACTTTTCATGCATTGCTTGCAGTAATATGAAAATGTTTAACAACCCAGCGCAGATCGAAGCTCACTTAATACGAAGGGGTTTCAAAAAAGGATATACATGTTGGGCGATCCGATGAAGAGCAGATTATACGGTATAAGCGATGTGATGACATCGCCGAGAAATTCAACGATATGCAGGGTATGGAATGTGCTTTTGATGAATATAGGTCGCATGATGACAATCTGGATCAGATGCTACGCGATGCAGAAGGGAACTACGGTGAGAGAGAGTTTTGTAGATTCGAGGGCTTAATGGAGGACTCGGGGAAACCTTTGTTCCCTAGCTGCAAGCCGGAATACACAAGGTTGTCAACCGTGCTTGAACTGCTGAAATTGAAGGCAAATAATGGTTGGTCCGACAAGAGTTTTACGGCGTTGTTAGGTCTCTTAGCTGACATCCTTCCGGAGGGAAACGTGTTGCCCAGCACGACCTACCAAGCTAAGAAGGTTCTTTGTCCATTGGGAATGGAAGTAGAAAGAATACATGCATGTCCGAACGATTTTATCCTCTACCGTAAAGAGTATGCAGACATGCATGTATGTCCCGTATGCAAAGTATCCCGATACAAGCGTAAGAATACTGCTAAGGCGAAGCAAGGATCTCCTGCTAAGATGTTGTGGTATCTACCTGTGATCCCACGTTTGAAGCGTTTATTTGCGAACAGAAAGGAGGCAAGATTGATGCGTTGGCACTCGGAGGAGCGTAAGAAAGATGGGAAGCTCGGACACCTGCGATTCGTCGATGGAGAAACTTGATCGGAGCTTGAAGAGATCGGTGCGGAACCGAGGAACATAAGGTTAGGGTTGAGTACGGACGGAATGAATCCTTTCGGTAACATGAGCAGCCGACATAGCACCTGGCCCGTGAATCTATGTATGTACAACCTTCCTCCTTGGCTGTGTATGAAGCGGAAATACATTTTGATGTCACTACTTATCCAAGGGCCGAAGCAACCTGGGAACGATATTGATGTGTACCTAGCACCATTGCTGGAAGATCTTGTGACACTTTGGAACGATGGGGTATAAGTATGGGATGCGTACAAACGAGAGAACTTCACTTTACGCGTCATGTTAGTCTGCACCATCAATGATTTTCCTGCCCCTAGTAACCTATCGGGGTTCAGTACAAAAGGAGCCAAAGGCTGTTCGCACTGCTTAGATGGTACCGACAGTGTATGGCTGAACAACTCGCGTAAAACTGTGTATATGCATCACCGTAGGTTCTTTCCCAGGATTCACCCATACCGCACGATGAAGAAACAATTCGACGGAAATAAGGAGGATGGTTCAGCTCTAAGGGCTTTTAGGGGGAAAGAGGTCTATGATATGGTTAAGGATATCGATGTTGTGCTTGGAAAGGGACGTAAATTAAGGACCCCTCAGAGAAACATCTGAAAGAAGCGGTCAATTTTTTAGGACTTGCCTTATTGGGAGCACTTAGAAGTTCTCCACTACATCGACGTCATGCACGTGGAGAAGAATGTATGTGATAGCTTGATTGGTTTCTTACTGAACATTAGTGGCAAAACAAAAGACGGTGTTAACGCATGGCGTGACTTGGTTGATATGAACATAAGAACCGAGTTAGCACCGAAAGAGACCGATAAAGGACGAACGTACCTTCCCCCAGCTTGCTACACTTTGTCTAAGGCCGAGAGAAATGAACTGTGTCAAAGCTTACATGGTGTGAAAGTTCCGTCCGGTTACTCTGCCAATATTAAGAAACTTGTTTCCATTAAAGATTTGAAATTAATTGGTATGAAGTATCATGATTGTCATGTGCTGATGACACAGATGCTTCTTGTTGCAATTAGAAGTATCTTGCCAAACAAGGTCCGAAAAGCAATCTTTAGGTACGTGTTATTTCTTTAACTCAATTGCTCGTAAGGTCATTGATCCCGGGACTCGGCGCTCTGCAGTCGAGGTGGTGACGACTCTATGTCATCTTGAGATGTATTTCCCTCCGTCATTTTTTGATATCATAGTCCATCTCATTGTTCACCTTGTGAAAGAGATAAAGATATGCGGCCCTTTGTTCCTGAGAGACCATGTGAGAGGTCCTCCACTCTGAGTGATGAGTATTTGACAAGTGTGTTGATTAGATTGAGAGTTGGGTTTTAGGTTTGGGTATTTTCGGTGAGTCGGAAATCGGAACTACACGTGTATGGAGCGGAAGTTCGATAAATCGAATCTGGCGTTGGAAATAGGATCTTCCGATTAACTGGTTTTGGTCTCGGCTGAAGGAAATCGGAACTTCCGCACAAGGTAGCGGAGTGTCCGATATTTCGACATTGAGTGTTCTCTCGAGTTGCTAATCGAATTAAATATCGGAAAGTCGGATGTTCAAGATCGAAGTACCGCAGTTGTTGAGTGCGAACTTCCGATAATCCCGACAGAGTCTTGGATGTTCGAAATCGGAACTTCCGCTGTGATAAGTGCGGAACTTCCGATTGTGTCCAGAATCGTGCGTAGAAGATTAATTTGTGATTTTGATTTTGTATGAGTTTGAGTCTTATACAATTATTGATGCTATGATATAGTGCAATGCTATGTGATGTGTTTTTGTCCGTGTTGACCGCAGGGCATCAAGATGGAGTCGTGGCGAGACACGTGGACCGGACTAAGCGCAGGAGGCGTTGAGGTCGAACGGTCGGGATGTGTCAAGACGGCGTGAATCTTGAAGCGGTTCGTCGTGCACAACAAGGTGTACGGAGGCTTCGGAAGGTGCGCAAGGGGCGAAAGGGTCTTTTCGCAAGCGCAAAAGTGGAGGCGGTTCCGTTCGGTGTAGCGGGCTTAATGGGTTGGAGGCCCATTAGCAAAGGCTATAAATAGGGAGAACCCCGAGTTAGGGTTAGACTTTGAGAGAGAAAATTAGGTTAGCCTTAGCAAAAGGGTTTGGTTTGCTTTTGAGAGTTTGTTGAGTTGAGAGGATGAACTGAAAATCTTTGTAATCTTTCCTCTGTGTTTCCTCTGTAATCTCTTGATTCTATCAATGAAACTCAAGTTTTGATTACTCGCTTATGCCTCTCTTATTCCTTTCTGTTCTTGTTGAATATTTAGGTTTTGATGCATCTTTCGATTCGTCCTATGAATTAGCTTGAAACTTGATATCTAGAGTCGTTTTAATATTGCTAATGCATCCTCAAAGTTTCATGAACTAAGAATCGAGAGAATCTTGTCTATCGTGGGTTTTGGTCTTTCTTGCCCCTCTTCAAGAAATCCGATTTTGGCTTGTTTGTTGAATCTTTGTTTGCGATTCTTCTCCATGAGGTCAAGATGTTGCTTAGGATGATGTCCCGTGAAACTTGACCAGAAGAGCATTCAAGATTTAGCACTTTGGATTTTTGGGAAAACCCGGCGCCTTTGTTCTTGATCGTGACAATCGAACTTCCGATTGTCAAGGCGAATTATGCAAAGGAACTTCCGCACTTACCCCGAACTACCGGAGTGCGGAACTATCACGTAGAATCGGATCTTCCGATTTTTGACAGTAATGAATGAAACTGTTTTAGTTCTCTCGATTTTGTGTTACTCATCTTGAGAGGGTTTTGTAGATCTTGTTTAAATACATTAAAAGGAGCTCTTAATTTTAAGGCACCATTCACCCCCTCTGTTGCCATTTCGGTCCTTCAATTGGTATCGAGCCGGTTAGCTCTTCTTGATAGATCTTAACCTGTCGGTTGAGCCATGGCGACGGACAAGTATTCCACCAAGCCTCCGCTTTTGATGGTCCGATTACCCCTTCCGAAGAGCCGAATGGAAACTTACATCCGTGCTCGTGGGTATGCCATCCGGAGAAAGGTGAAGGTTAGATTTGTTGTTCTCGCCGATGAGAACATCAATGCCGGAAACATGGCCGATGTTGAGGCAAATGCTAAGGCAAGGAACATAATCATTCGTGGTTTAAGCGTATGAGTTTGATCGTATTTCTTTGATTTACGCTTATGACATTGTGACCTCGATGCATACCATGAGGGCACCACTCGATTAAGACGGTTCGACAAGACCGGTTCAAGCGTGAATACAATGAAATTTGAGATGCTTGTCGGTGAATCTCTTGACGAGTGCTTTTCGCGTTTTCACAAGATTTTGAGCAACCTCCGAGCGGTCGGTCTTACATACCCCGACTCGGATAACGCCGACAGATGCTTTCGCACTTGATCTTCGTGTTTGGGAGATGAAAGTGACTACCATCAAAGATAGCACGGACCTCTCGACTTCGACTCTTGATGCGGCTGTACTCGCGTCTCAAGACTCACGAGATTGACATTGTCTCTCAAGGTCGAAGTCACAATGATGGCTTTAGTCACCGATCCCACTTCCGGATCTTCTTCCGAGTCGACACGTGGGTTCTCCCTAGCGCTCTCGTGACATAATCGATGATCGCTTAGAGCGGCTTGAGGATGAACAACTAGCCCTCCTAGCTCGGAAGTTTTCCCATGCTTACAAGAGGAGGAGGGATGGTAAAGAGGAGGTCCCGTGATTTGTTTCGAGTGTGGTGGCCCCAACCACATCCGAGCAAGCCGTCCCAAGCTTGGGAAGGGCAAAGGTGACTATGGCGGTCCAAGCAAGAACGACTACATCGACAAGAACCGCAACACGAAGCCCTCGACTGATCAAGGCGGAAGAAGTTCCGCAACTTTGGGAAGGCAAAGAAGTCGTTCCATCGCGTCCTCACCGCCTCGACGAATCGGACACCGGTGAGGTGGAGGGGTGGAGGACGATGATGGGAAGGACGATCATGATCCCAAGGACGACGGCAACTTCTCCGGCATGTGCTTCATGGCCCTCGGGCGAATCGTGGCGACAATGAGCTGTACTCGACTCAGATGAGGTTAGTCCCACTTATGACCAGCTTAATGATGCTTTTCTTAAGCTAGGTAGATTCCATGCTAAGTCTAGGCTAAGTGTCTTTGGGTTGGAGAAGGAAGTAGCTAGACTATCACGGAGCTTACTTTCTCAGTGAGACTTGGTTTATCCGGCTTGTAATGCTTAACCATCCATTCGGTCCTAGCATCACAAAGCGATAATTGAGACTCGAGACATGTATACTTCCAAAATGCAAGATATACACACCTCTTTACAAAGTTCATGCATCAATTCCATTCATTCACATAGAACCAAACATAAACAACAATCCGTAAGATAACATAAATAAAGGATAGTCATTACAAAGAGAGGCCAACCGGCCAAAAGACAAATGCATAAAGAAATTTAACAGCGGAAGCAAAAGTGCCATAAGATGGCTATAAAACAAAAGAGCCAATCAGTGTGCCTTTAACCCACAAGGCAACCGACCGGACCGCCAAGCTAGTCGTCGAATCCACAGCACATCTCACAAAAGTGAGGCCCTTGGGGCTCACCTTCTTCCTCTGCAGAACAAAAGCGACAAAGAAAAGCGGGTGAGTACTTTGAATGTACTCGCAAGATATATGAGAGTGGTAACAGATCTATACAATAACTATATGCAAGCTTATTTAAGTGGAGCAGGTTAGGACTCAAATTTTTAAGCATAAAGCAAGTTTTATTTGCAATAATGTAATAGATCAATGGCAATTTTGCAATCTGATTTTATTTGATAAAAACAGTAGTAATCAAGTAGCAACAACAGTAAAACAGTCCTGGAAGTGACTAAACCATTAGTCACCACAATAGCATGAATTACCCATTCATGCCAACCATGTCAAGTTTTAATTTTTAAAACAAAAACAGTTGTTGAAGTCTAGATCTCCTGGAAATCCCCAAGCGTGTCCATAACCTAGGACGAGGCTATTCGAATAGTTTTATCCCTGCAGGGTGTACCAACTTACCCACATGTCAGACCGCCTTTTTGCCACATGATTAAGCACACTTCCTTTGGTATGCCGGCACAGCTAAGTCCTACGAGACATTTCCAATATTGTGTATTAACTACGAGCCGCCCGTATGGATAGAAACCCATACGTTGTGTGAGTCATTGTAAAGCCTCGGTCAACTACCCGTCGCAGTAAAGCCTTGACAACTACAATGCTCCTCGAGGTGGAGAGCCTACCCGAATCTCCACCACCGCACACCCAACACAAGAACACCGAGAACACATATCATGTTTCACACAACACACACAACCCCCTCCTGCGACTGAGATAACACACGCCAAAGTACTACGTCAAGAGGGTCCCATATAACCCTCATGTGGTTAGTACGCAAAAGTACTTGGATCAATGGCGCAAGCAACATTTTCGGTCCTTAGGGACTGGGCACCTTTCCTTGTCACACCCAACAATCACACCAACATGCCATTGTGTTTAAGTCAAATCATTTTGTTTCATTTTCGTTTTTACAAAACTAAAGCATAAGTTGCTGAACCAAAATAAACAAAATGATTTGTGTGATCAAGGTCATCGACTAAGTCGATAACCGCCAATTCTACTGGTAGCTAAGCATTTCTAAGCATGACATCGCAAAGACAAGAAAGAGCATAATTAAATCACGGGCTCTAATTCACCAAATATATTAATAACTTATGGTTGTGGCGAGGATAACATTTTAATGACAACAATGCATTAGGAATAGCTACCTCTAAACAGGGCAAAAATAATTGGACACAAAAGCAATGCATACATATAATTTGTAAACAAGATATTAGACTTTGAAAGTAATGGGACATTTATGATCAAATATCTTGCCTCGCTTGTGTGGGTCAAGGTGTTGCTGAGGATCAACAATATTATGAATGTGCTCTTCGGATCCTAACGAGAAAGCAAAAGCAATCGATAAGAACGAATAAAATACAAAGACCCAATAGTAAACTCCCTCCAAAAATTCTAAAATTTTTACAGTAGCAAGGTCTTGATTTATAAAGAATTTAGCAACAAGAACCAATTGATTTGGATTCTTAATGCCAAAGATATGACCAAAATAATTTTGCTCGACTTTTATAAATCAAAATGCTACTATTCATTAGCAAAATTTCTGGAGCTATACTGAGGCTGGAAACATTTTTAACTTAAAGATGAGTTAAAAACATAACCAACAAAATTTGAATCAACCGAAAAGGATTTGAAATGAATTAGTTATGCAATTTACAAGTTATCACATTTTTCAGTTGATAACTAAATCCTTTCGGGAAATTCAGAATTTTGAAAAGACGTGGCCGAACGTGGAGCGTCGATCTTGGATCCGACGGTCCGCGTCCCAGCACGACGCTGGCAGCTGCGCGGATTCACAACCCTAAACGCCACCGTTGGATCTCGATCCAACGGTTCACGTGAGATCGGGGCGTTCGGGCGGTCCGACGCTCACACGCATAGGAGCCGTTGATCTTGGATCCAACGGTCCACGCGGATCGAACCTTTCGGACGGTCCGAACGTTCATTTGAATCGGGACCGTTGATCTTGGATCCAATGGTCCACTGATTAGGGCGTGATTAATTCAAATTTAAGCGCAATCTTGGGTCGTAGATCTTAAGATCGACGGTCATACGACTCAAGTTCAAACTTCAATCGGATTTCGTCCGACAAAATTTGATTTGAAGATTGGCTCACGGCGACTCGCCATGGCAGTGCGAGCAAAAGCCTAAAATGAGTTCCTAACAACCTTGCGCACCCAAAGGTACCAACAATTTTGGTCGCGGCGGTCTAGAACGCCGACGCCGAGAGATGACCGAGAAGACTCAAAACGATCAAACCGAAAACGCAAAAGCGGCTCACCATGCGGTCCACGGAGTCGGTGCCAAACAACTAGGGACTAATAATGGGGTACCGAGCCCAAAGAAGGCACCGAGAGAATCGAGTGGCTCGGGCGAAGAAGAATAGCGCCAAATTAATTGGGGAAATCAAATTGATCTGCTCTCTTCCGCAAAAGCAAAATCGACGAGAGGTTAATACTCGGTGAGATGCTAAGAAGTGGGGAAGCAAGGGTTTAGAAGGAGAGAGCCCGAACACCACTTTCACCGAAGGACCGAAGCTCCAACAATGGCGCCGAGAGCAAATTTGAAATGGAGCTCGGCGACGCGACTAACGATGGTCTTTGGAGCTCAAGAGTGTTCAAAGGATGCTAAGGAAGCCACCGAGGAGTTTTATAGCCGAAGGGCAAGGAAGAAGCAACGGAAGAAAAAGGGAAGCACTGTCTTGAGGTCGATCGAGGCGATGGGGGCAAGTGCACTCGAGGAGGACGAAGACTTGGAGGCGGGGACGGAAGCATTAAATGCGGAAGAGCCGCGGCCAAAAGGAGAAGTGACCCGCCGCCACGCTCTGAAATTTTCACCCACTATCGTTGACCACGGCGAGCGAGCGACGGAGGTAGACGATAGCCGCCACCGCTGGATTTAATCGGACGGTGAGAAAGAACGGTCGATTATAACGATTCAAACGCTCACTTAATCTCGACCGTTGATTTGGATCCTACGGTTCACGTCGTGCGAGGCGCTCGGACGGTCCGAACGCTCACGCGATCGTGGCCGCTGATTTAGAATCCAACGGTTCAAATGGATCGGCCTACGGATGGTCCGAACGTTCCACGCGATCGTGGGCCGCTCGATGCCGATCCCACGACTTCGCAAATCGCGCGCCGGCTCGCGGCGCGGTGGCGGTTAGTTGATGAACTAAATCAAGTGGCTCGAGCCCGAGTCTGACCCGAACCCGAGGAACAGTGACAACCAGTTAGGGTTTGAATTAAAGGCTGATTTTTGAGGAATTTGTTTAAGGTAGCAAACCAGCTCCAAAAATTATGAAATTTTAACTGGAGATTACTGACAGCAGGAGGAACCTTATATAAAATTTTCAGAGACTTTTATGCACTGCATTTTCCTCTAAATCCCAGGAGGGCTATTTTAGGAGTTTGACTAATGTTTGACTTGTCTCAAAAATTATCAAATAATTTCTGAAAATTATGAGATAATTCTGAGGTGTTAAACATCACTCCTAGGTCCAATGAAAATTATTTTCAGGGGTTGGGCACCAGATTTTCATTGAGGAGATTTGTGTTGGTGTCCAAATGGCAATTTGATTTTTGATTTCACATAATTCCTTTACAAAAATTTTGGAACTGATTACAAAAATCAAAATTAGAGAAAAAGTTTTAATTTCTCCTCATTTTTATTACATTTGAAACACAAACCAGTTTTGGGATGTTACATTTACTTACATCTGCTCCCTCCCGTGATGAATGTGACACATGCTGTGCTTTGAATGATGATATGGAAAAATTAAGGACCTTACATGATAGTGTGTCCTCTGAACTTGACATGATTAAGGTAGAGAACATTAGCCTTCTTGCTGAATTAGAGATGAGTAGGGTAGCACCTCTTTCATCCACTCTTTTGTTGAGGCTATCGCTTGCACCTCATGTGAGGTTAAGGACAATTCGCTTAGAGGTCTTTATACCATGTTGCTTGATCTCGCACTGAAACTTGTGAAAATTGTAATAAACTCAAGATGAACCTAAAGCAGGCGAGATCACAAAATTGTTGAATTTCAAGTCTGCGCTACTAGAGCCTATTGTTTCTTGTTTAAACTGTCCTAAGTTAATCACAATTAGAATCAGATCTAAGCGGTTTCAAGAAATGATTGATCACAAGAACAAATTGGCTCAATATGCTTCTAAGGACCTTGTTAGCTCACCTTGCAATCATTGTAATAAACTAAAATGTGATTTGGTTGCATTGGATGAAAAATGTGTGAAGCTAACTAAGGACCTTCTAGAGACACAATCATCGGCTTGTATTGTGTGTGCTGGAAGAAGCCTAAGGGTTTGGTAGAGGCGCCTAGTGCGTGAACCAATCTGCTAGCGAGAGGATTTGTCCCCCAAAGTCGGTACCGCGTGCACAAGCCAATCTTTCCTCTGTTGTTGGTTCTTCTTACGCTCCCTACCTTCTGCGTCCCTTCTTCCCCTCGCTCTTCTGCACCTCTCTTTTGGGAGTGTCGATCTTATGAACACTCTCGAGAGGTTTGTAGGAGGCAAGAAGAAGCTCAATCTCATTCTAGACAAATCTAAAATTTGCGATTTAATCGTGGTCTAGGATATGATATCCGAGGAGGATATGAGGAAGCATCCACCGTCGTGCTCAAAACCATAGCACGGTGTGATCAAAACTAAGCCCAGGACCGAGAAAGTCAATTTTAAGTCGTGGGTTTTGTTCAAAGGATTTCGACGAAGAAGGTGATTCCACCTGCGGCTTGCGCCCTCGTAAGGCGGTATCATTGCACCTTCATCGTCGAAAGATGGACATTTAGTTGATCATTGCTTCAGCGCGCCAAGATCGCGCGTAGAGACCGTGTTGAGTCTCTTAGGCACATTCGTGGTCGACCCGGATCTTGAGTGCACCTAAGACCAACACGAGGTCTAGGTTTGTTCCATCGATGATTTTGGGCAACATCGAGGACTTGGTTTTTCCGAAGTTTTACGATTTTCGTCCTCATGCTCCTTTTGGTCGTAACTTCCGCCGTCCCGAGGTAGATCTCGTTTTCCTTACGAGATAACTACGGCGGCGAGATCGACATATTCTATCGCACTTCGACTCGCTTCTTCCATAGCGATCGGATCCAAAGAACAGTGAGATCTTTGACTTGTTGAGTGACAGAGCGTAGGGTAGATAGAGGTCGCCTTGCTTGACTACTTCATCTGTTCGCGCGTGTTACTCGGTGATGGGTGCCAAAATCATTTGTTGATTCACCCGATCACGAGACTCGACTTTACTGTTTGACTCGTGGTCACGGCCGGGAAGGGAAAGGTCCGGATTGTAGACTCCGGTTGTTCACGTCATATGACCGAGATTCTCGTTGGTTTTCTTCCTAGCCCGTGCTCGGTGATGAGACGATCACCTTCTGAGATGCTTCATTTGGTAGCGCCATCGCTAAAGGTACCGTGAGCATTAATGATTCTTTCATTTTAAAAGATGTTGCCTTAGTAAGTAAGTCGTAGTATAATCGCTTTCGCTCTCGACTTGTCGTGAAGTGGTACGTACTTGTCGTGGTCGATGACTTCTCGAGGTATTCTTGGGTGTTTTTCTTAGCCTCGAAGGATGAGACGTTTACTCTTTTCGTGGTCTTTTAGTAGGCTTTCGTTGAGCTCCTGTGCATTACGAGCAATTATGCGATAATGGCACGAGTTCAAGAATTCCTACTTTGAGAGTTTTGTGGTGAGACAGTGTAGAGCACCGTTCTCGTCTCCATCGTCCCCAACAAAATGGCGTTGTGGAGAGGAAGAACCGTACCTTGGTCGAGATGGCGGGGCGATTCTTGATGAATACTCTACACCTAGGAAGTTTTGGGTGAGGCAATTGCTATTGCTTGTCATGTTTCTAATGAGTTTTTCTTCTGCACTCTTGCATCGCACTTCTTATGAGTTGAGATATGGGCGAAAACCCGGCCTCGCATTTTCGTGTGTTTGGTTGCAAGTGTTTTATTCTCAAGTCCAGGAACCTAGATAAGTTCGAGTCACGATCTTGTGATGGGATCTTTACGGGTTACTCGACTTCTTCTCGTGCATATAGAGTCCGAGGCTGAGTCTAGTAAATTGTTAGAGACACGTGAGGTGACCTTTGATGAGGCCGGTCAGGGACTAGGCACGATATCTCGAGTTCCCTAGTGCGATCTGAGTCCATCTTTGTGGACGAAGAGGAAGACGGAGATGAAGGTTGTCTACGATCCAGTTCTTCCTCCTCCTCTTGAGGTGCCTTCTTCCACCGCACCTCGAGGAGATCGACCCTTACCTTCAGCTTCTTCAAGCTAGTGGCTCTGTCCCTATCTCAAATGCGCTAGTGAGGTAGAGGCCACTTCTTCATCTCACCTGGACCTCCAAGACACATTCAAAAGGACCATCCTTCAGAGCGGATAATTGGAGATCTTTTGAGCGAGTCACTCGCTCAAAACTGCATGTCTCTATTCTGTCTCCATTACGCCTTTGTTGCCTCATTTGAGCCCAAAGACGTTTGTCATGCTCTTTCGATGAGTCATGGACTAACGCCATGCACGAGGAATTGGAAAACTTTGAAAGGAACAAGGTCCGGTCCTTGTTGAGCCCCTCAAGGTCACAATATCATTGGGACCAAATGGGTGTTCAAGAACAAGCAAAGTGAAGATGGGTTAGTTATTGAAACAAGGCTAGGCCGGTAGCTCGTGGGTACTCTCAAGTTGAGGGTCTAGATTTGAAGAGACTTTTGCCCTCGTAGCTAGACTTGAAGCCATTAGAATCTCGCTTGCCTTTGCGACTTCTAAGGGTTTCAAGCTTTACAGATGGATGTCAAGAGTGCCTTCCTCAATGGCCTTATTGAGGAAGAAGTCTATGTGAGACTGACCTCTGGTTTCGAGAACCCCAAATACCCTAACCATGTCTACAAGCTTTCCAAAGCTTTGTATGGACTCAAGCGAGCTCCCTGAGCTTGGTATGAAAGGCTTAAGTCCTATCTCACGAGCCATGGTTTTGAGATGGGTAAAATTGACAAGACCTTGTTCATCCGCCGCCTTGCCACCGATCTTACGCTCGTCGGATCTATGTGGATGACATTATCTTTGGCGGCTCCTCGAATGCTCGTTTCCCGTTTTCCGATGTCATGAGCTCGGAGTTTGAAATGAGCATGATGGGCGAGTTGAGCTTCTTCCTTGGCTTCCAAATCAAACAGACTCGGGAGGGTACCTTTCTTCATCAAGGCAAATACACTCGAGACCTCCTGCAGCGTTTCGACATGAATGATGGAAAGCCAGTATCAACTCCAATGGCATCTACAGCAGCTCTGGATCCAGATGAAGACGGCGAACTGTTGATCAAAAGGAGTTCAGGAGCATGATTGGCTCTCTCTTGTACCTCACGACCTCGAGACCGGACATACACTTTTCGTGTGTCTTTGTGCTCGGTTTCGAGCTTCTCCTCGCGTATCTCACCGTCGGCGGTGAAGAGCATCTTCGGTACCTTGAGCTACCATTGACTATGGTATCCGTACTCCTCCTCTTCTTGTCTATCTCTTAGAGCCTTCTCCGATCACGATTTATTGGTCAGAGGATAGATAGGAAGAGCACTTCCGCACTTGTCAATTCATTGGCACTTCTCTTGTCTCCGGTCGTCGAGGAAGCAATCCGGTGTTGCGCGATCCACTGCAGAGGCCGAGCACGTTCTTTGCGGCCGATTCTTTGTAGCCAAGTGCTTTGGATGGTCTCGACCTGCGGGATTTCGGGCTATCTATCGATTGCGTTCCACTCTTACGTGATAACACGTGCGATTTGCATTGCCAAGAACCCAAAGCAACATTCTCGGACCAAGCATATTGATATCGATATCACTTTCTTCGAGACCATGTTGAAAAGGGTGACATTGTGCTCCAGTTTGTGGAGAGTGAGCACCAGTTGGCAGATATCTTCACTAAGCCTCTGGATAGCTCTCGGTTTTCAGCTCTGCGGGGAGAACTTGGGGTGGTTTGTCCTTACGGACTGTTGTGAGGGGATGCTATGTGCTACTCTTGTATTATATTATATTTATACTATTACTCCTTTACTCGTTGCATTTCTTTTTATATTTTGGGTCGAAGTCCTTCCAGCATAGGTTAGAGTGGTTCTCTTGCCAAATTGCTTTGACTGCTAATTCTTATCTTGTGCTTCTAGGATGCTTCTTATTAGCTGTCTCTTCCTTCTCTAAGTAGAGCTTACTCACTTCTTATAGGTTCTAGCAGGGGTCGGGCCACCCTTGGGTAGACAGGATGTTGTTTGCTCCTTAGTGTATGAGTTGATCGGTGATAGTCCTAGAATCATATGGGGTAGATAAGAACACGTGCGAGCGATAGTTTTCTCTATATCTTTCTATGCTCTAAAGGATCGCTTTTTCGGTTTACTTATCGATTCTCGTTTTTGTTCCTTTGGTTCAGGGGGAGTTATTCTTGGTTATTCCATACTCTTAATTTTGTCATAACTCAACCTGAATTAAAAGAAGCATCTCATTCTGAAGGGAATCTGGATTTTTGTGCATTTCATTCCGCATTGCATTATAATCAAATGGAGCCTTGTTTATTATCCCTTATGATATGTTTTCACTGTTTTACATCTTGCCATGATTTATGCTAAACTGCTAGATCTATCATGACTTTTTATGTGTAGTTTAGTCTTTGCCATGCTAAGGTGTTTAAAAATGCTAAACTTGAATTAAAATCTTGTCATGATAGCTCTTGAGACTAGTCTGGTTGAAACTATCCTTTTATGATTTTCGCCATGTCAAGTAGGCTGAGTTGAGTCTTGAATCTCCATTGAACTGTTGAGTAAGCTATGTCAGTTTGTTAAGAAACTTGACTTCTCTTTAATCACTGGTCTAAAAATTTCAAAAGCAAAAATGATCTCATTTGTGCGAAAAAACTGATCTCACCAAATCTTTCTCATGAGACTGCTTGCCATTGCACTAGGCATGAACTCAGGGGGAGCCTTGGATGACCTAAGATCACCTCCTTAAGTCTGTTGCTTGGAGTGGTCGCATAAGGCTTGGGATCTAGCACATGGCTAAAAAAAATAGTTGAAGCTTAGGAGGCAGTTGTGGATGGCACCTAGTCTAGAGCTTGCTTTACTGAGATAAAACCATAAAAAGTCTTCAGAAAAAGAAAAATGTGCTAAAATTGCTTATCTTCAAAGAGACCGAGTTCTGGATAAAATGAGTCCTTCTTCAACTGGTAGCACTCTAAACTGTTCAGTATGAGTCTTTTTGGTTCAACTTAGATTATTTGACATGGCTTGCATCATCCTTGGATATCTTTAGCTAGATTTCAATCTTGACTTAATTGACCTGCTAAAGAATTGGATCATTAATCAGATTATGGATTTTCTGTCTTAGCTATTCTCTACATCAATTGTCATGATCTTGATAGCATTCTTCTGAGTTATGGCTTGGTGTAATTCTCAAATAATCATTTTGGATAATCTACATGGCTCCTAATGCTTAAAATGAACTTCATATAGTCTTTTCCTCCCTTTTCTACATATTGATGATTTTATTGCCAAAGGGGGAGAATTTTTGTGAGAAAAAGCCTTTTGGAGAAAAGCCTTGAGTTTTGTGCGAAAATTGCTCTTTCATCTCATCTCAAGTCTTTCTCTTTTGTCAACTTGGTCTTGAGCTTAACTACTCTTGTTTAGACCTTGGTTGACTTTAAACTCAAACTCATCTTATGCTTTTGGTGATTGTCAATATACTCATCAAGGGGGAGATTGAGAGACCATGTGAGAGGTCCTCCACTCTGAGTGATGAGTATTTGACAAGTGTGTTGATTAGATTGAGAGTTGGGTTTTTAGGTTTGGACTGTTTCTGGGCTGAGTCAGGGAAATCGGAACTACCGCTGTGTATGGAGCGGAAGTTCGATAAATCTGATCTACCGCGTTGGAAATAGGATCTTCCGATTAACTGGTTTTGGTCTCGGTGAAGGAAATCGGAACTTCCGCACAAGGGTAGCGGAGTGTCCGATATTTCGACATTGAGTGTTCTCTGAGTTGCTAATCGGAATTAAATATCGGAAAGTCGGATGTTAGAAGATCGAAGTACCGCAGTTGTTGAGTGCGAACTTCCGATAATCTGACAGTGCGGATGTTCGAAATCGGAACTTCATTTGTGATAAGTGCGGAACTTCGATTGTGTCGAATCGCGTAGAAGATTAATTTGTGATTTTGATTTTGTATGAGTTTGAGTCTTATACAATTATTGATGCTATGATATAGTGCAATGCTATGTGATGTGTTTTTGTCTGTGTTGACTGCAGGGCATCAAGATGGAGTCGTGGCGAGACACGTGGACCGGACTAGGCGCAGGAGGCGTTGAGGTCAGAACGGTCGGGATGTGTCGAAGACGGCGTGAATCTTGAAGCGGTTGCGAGTCGTGCACAACAAGGTGTACGGAGGCTTCGAGAAGGTGCGCAAGGGGCGAAAGGGTCTTTTATAGCGGCAAAAGTGGAGGCGGTTCCGTTCGGGTGTAGCGGGCTTAATGGGTTGGAGGCCCATTAGCAAAGGCTATAAATAGGGGAGAACCCTGGAGTTAGGGTTAGACTTTGAGAGAGAAAATTAGGGTTAGCCTTAGCAAAAGGGTTTGGTTTGCTTTTTGAGAGTTTGTTGAGTTGAGAGGATGAACTGAAAATCTTTGTAATCTTTCCTCTGTGTTTCCTCTGTAATCTCTTGATTCTATCAATGAAACTCTGAAGTTTTGATTACTCGTTTATGCCTCTCTTATTCCTTTCCTGTTCTTGTTGAATATTTAGGTTTTGATGCATCTTTCGATTCGTCCTATGAATTAGCTTGAAACTTGATATCTAGAGTCGTTTTAATATTGCTAATGCATCCTCAAAGTTTCATGAACTAAGAATCAGAGAATCTTGTCTATCGTGGGTTTTGGTCTTTCTTGCCCCCTCTTCAAGAAATCCGATTTTGGCTTGTTTGTTGAATCTTTGTTTGCGATTCTTCTCCATGAGGTCAAGATGTTGCTTAGGATGATGTCTGTGAAACTTGACCGAGAAGAGCATTCAAGATTTAGCACTTTGGATTTTTGGGAAAAACCGAGCGCTTGTTCTTGATCGGGACAATCGAACTTCCGATTGTCCAAGGCGAATTATCAGAGCGGAACTTCCGCACTTACCGGAACTACCGGAGTGCGGAACTACGCACGGTAGAATCGGATCTTCCGATTTTGTGAATGAATGAAACTGCTTTAGTTCTCTGATTTTGTGTTACTCATCTTGAGAGGGTTTTGTAGATCTTGTTTAAATACATTAAAAGGGGAGCTCTTAATTTTAAGGCACCATTCACCCCCGCTCTGTTGCCATTTCGGTCCTTCAGTTCCTACGTCATATGTACCCTTTCGAGAGTTACATGGGAATTCTGAAGTCCTACGTACAGAATCGTTCTCGGCCGGAGGCAGTATCATCGAAGGTTATGCAACCGAAGAGGACATTGAGTTCTGCGTCGACTACATGGCTCTGGTGGAACCGATAGGTGTGCCTCTATCTTGTCACGAGGGGAGACTAGAGGGTATCGGGACCATCGGGAGGAAAGCAATCACTCCCGATCTAGATACTGTTGGAACGAAAAGGCGACTAGAGGGGGGTGAATAGGAGCACGCTCACTTTTTCATAAATTAAGAATTAAACACAATTTCACTCCAATAGCTATGAAGATCAATATACCAGTACAACGGAAGACTAGTATTCAATCCAATTTACCCCCTAAGCAATATAACAAAATCACCAAAGATTGAAATAATTTAATGTACTAGCGGTCTGACCTCTGTTATACTGGCGGTTGAACCTCTGGCCAAATAGGTTGGACCGGTTCCCTCGGGCGGTCGGACCTCTGACCAAAAAGGTCGGACCGGTGCCCTCGGGTGGTCTGACCGCCAGGCTCCAGAACAGCAAGAACAACAACGATGACGAAGTTGCAAATAGATGTAACTTTTGATTCTCAACTCCAAACTTCACGAAACTTGGTATACACCTTCTCTATATGATATTAAGGACATATTCCAATCAAAAATTATGATAATTCTTGGACAAACAAAGATCCTTTACGATCTGATTGGCGAAGGGTCTAAAACCGAGTAAAAGTGAAAACTAGATCCAATCGCTTGCTCGTGGGTGATTGATGATCACGATGATCCTAGATGAGTTCCCACACAACACAGCAAACTAATCCACGTGACGATATCAAGCAAAAACTCGTGGATCAAAGAAAGACCCAAAATCATCAAATAGAGAGAAGGAAGGCAAAGAGATGAAACCTTTGATCAAACTTTCCTTTGATTGATTTGATATGATCTTGGCTTACAACATCTCCCTCAATGGAGAACAAAGATCAATCTTTGATCACGAAATAACATCAAAACTCTCTAGAACCCTAGTCTCTCCAAAACCTCTCCCTAAGCGAATTAGGGTTTGTAAATTATAAAAGGGTTGAACGGGTGCAGCCACCTCCCTCCTCTATTTATAATGGAGACCTAGACCTTCTAGAAGTTTTGACTTAAACGGGCTCCCGTTAAGGCCCACAACTAACGGGTCACACACGCACGCTTTGCAAAGCACCGTCTTTAACCTTTTGACCTAAACAGCTTCACCTAGCGCCATGTTGCGCCTCGGATTTCCTAATATGTCACCCTTGTCCATCTTACGTCGCGCCTGAGTCATTGACCTCACCCGGCATCGTCGATCGTTCTGGATCTCAGCTCTCCAAGCCTAGTCCCGATCATCCTCGCCGTTGACCGTCGTTTACCACCAAGCAACCTGCACAACCATAGACAAGTAAACCGATTTTGGGAACAAGTTCTTCACAACTTGATCCATGTTAGTCAAAACATGCATCATGCAATACATATGCCCTGAAACTCATGACTTTGACCTAACCAACGAACAACGTCGCCACGAAGGCCGGCGTTCTAGTGACAACCGGTCTGACCGCCCCTCAGGGCCGGTCGGACCTCCAGCCTTGCCGGTCGGACCGCCAGCTATAGGACGGTTCGACCACCCAAAAGGACTTAGCCGAATTTCAAGCCCTGAAATTCCGAAACCTTCTGGAAATTTAAAACGAATAGAACATTTGACTGGAGACTCCAAAAATTATGGGACCAAGTGCAATGGAATTCCCTCTCTTGCCTACACCCTCTATTTTTGGCCTAGCTCATTTTGACATATTTGGTCACAGCCGGTCCGACCGCCGCTCATGGCCGGTCCGACCGATTTGGAACCGGTCGGACCGCCATGCTATGGTCGGTCGATCACCGCTGTCCTATGATTTCAAACTTTGTCGAAAACACGTGAAACGATAAACCGTTAACGCCATTGCCAATTGTCACATCATCCTAAGATCTAGAGCATATCCAATCTCCCCATTTATGAACACATTGGCAATAATCAAGAAAATGTAATTTGGAGGTTTGAAAAGTAAAATACTTTCATTTTCGCACAAAGGCACAACTTGGTCCATAAGCCAGAGAAAGTAATGGAAATGACCAAGCTGGCATCAGAATAGCATAGGCATGTGAGATAAGGCAAAAGAAATCATAAAAATTTTGATTTCCACAAAAAGGTCAAAAATCTCACTGAAGGTCCATATGAAACAACAATTGTTCAATTGACCTTTGGTCATTGTGAGGAGTAATAAATGCAATTAAAGTTCAGAAGAGTCAACAAAATAATAAGAATGCAATTCAAAAACTCCTCACTATGATCCTCGGATTTCAGAAAAGTTCAAATTCTCCAACTTTCTCCCCTTTGTATAATCTTCACCCCAACATTGAAATATCTTCTCCCCCTTTGACAATGGAGTCGTCAATGAATCACGCCTTCCTCTCATAGCCGAATTTCAAGCCCTGAAATTCCGAAACCTTCTGGAAATTTAAAATGAATAGAACTTTTGACTGGAGACTCTAAAAATTATGGGACCAAGTGCAATAGAATCCCCTCTCTTGCCTACACCCTCTATTTTTGGCCCAGCTCATTTTGACACATTTGGTCACAGCCGGTCCGATCGCCGCTCATGGCCGGTCCAACCGATTTGGAACCGGTCGGACCGCCATGCTATGGTCGGTCAGACCGCCGGTTACCTGACAGTTCTGAACTTTGTCGAAAACACGTGAAACGACAAACCGTTAACGCCATTGCCAATTGTCACATCATCCTAAGATCTGGAGCATATCCAATCTCCCCCTTGATGAACACATTGGCAATAATCCAAAAAATGTAATTTGGAGGTTTGAAAAGTAAAATACTTTCGTTTTCGCACAAAGGCACAACTTGGTCCATAAGCAAGAGAAAGCAATAGAAATGACCAAGCTGGCATCAGAATAGCATAGGCATGTGAGATAAGGCAAAAGAAATCATAAAAATTTTGATTTCCAGAAAAAGGTCAAAAATCTCACTGAAGGTCCATATGAAACAACAATTGTTCAATTGACCTTTGGTCATTGTGAGGAGTAATAAATGCAATTCAAGTTCAGAAGAGTCTTTAAGACAATAAGAATGCAATTCAAAAACTCCTCACTATGATTCTCGGATTTCAGAAAAGTTCAAATTCTCCAACTTTCTCCCCTTTGTATAATCTTCTCCCCAACATTGAAATATCTTCTCCCCCTTTGACAATTGAGTCATCAAGGAATCACGCCTTCCTCTCATAGCCAAATTTTAAGCCCTGAAATTCCGAAACCTTCTGGAAATTTAAAACGAATAGAACTTTTGACTGGAGACTCCAAAAATTATGGGACCAAGTGCAATAGAATCCCCTCTCTTGCCTACACCCTCTATTTTTGGCCCAGCTCATTTTGACACATTTGGTCACAGCCTGTCCGACCGCCGCTCATGGCCGGTCCAACCGATTTGGAACCGGTCGGACCACCATGCTATGGTCGGTCAGACCGCCTGTCACTTCACAGTTCTGAAACTTTATCGAAAACACGTGAAACGACAAACCGTTAACGCCATTGCCAATTGTCACGTCATCCTAAGATCTGGAGCATATCCAATCTCCCCCTTGATGAACACATTGGCAATAATCCAGAAAATATAATTTGGAGGTTTGAAGAGTAAAATGCTTTCGTTTTCGCGCAAACGCACAACTTGGTCCATAAGCAATAGAAAGCAATGGAAATGACCAAGCTGGCATCAGAATAGCATAGGCATGTGAGATAAGGCAAAAGAAATTATAAAAATTTTGATTTCCAGAAAAATGTCAAAAATCTCACCGAAGGTCCATATGAAAGAACAATTGTTCAATTGACCTTTGGTCATTGTGAGGAGTAATAAATGCAATTCAAGTTCAGAAGAGTCAATAAAACAATAAGAATGTAATTCAAAAACTCCTCACTTTGATCCTCGGATTTCAGAAAAGTTCAAATTCTCCAACTTTCTCCCCTTTGTATAATCTTCTCCCCAACATTGAAATATCTTCTCCCCCTTTGACAATGGAGTCATCAAGGAATCACGCCTTCCTCTCATCCAGAGATAACAAATGCAGAATGAAGAGAGAAGCAAAAAGAAGAAGTATGCATGAAGTGCAATGAATTGGATTCATTTTTTGTATTTTTCAATTTTTGATTACAAGAAGCTTTGGAGATTACCCAAAAGAGGAAGCCAGCATTTGTAATATTGCACAAACAACATATCAAGCCTGACAGCGCTAGCAAGATCATGATAAGACATATATATCAAAGCTAAGGACGAAGGCTAAAAAATAAAGCAATAGATTTGATCAATTTAAGCAAAGCTTCAAATTCAGCAAGTTCATCAACAGGGATCCTAAAGTGAAACTGGCCATGTCAAAATGTCAAAGTGAGATCACAAATCTAACAATGACCACATTAAGAGTCAATCAGGTCCTGTATTGAATCATTTTTCTCAGTATTTCTTAAACGCCCATTTGTCAACAGTTTTCTCATATGCATTGAATATTGAAGTTGACTAATGATCTAACTTAGTGACAAGATCCTGGACTAGGAGCCATCCACAAACTCATCCTAAGCTTCGACCAGAAGTTGATTAAAGGTATATCTTAGTAAAGAAGATCCTGAACTAGGAGCCATCCACAAACTCTTTCTAAGCTTCTACCAGGGCGACAAATCTTGAGGTTCATGTCATTTCTGACAAGCAGTCCCCATGAGATCGTCTGGTTCATCAAACTATCTCCAAGTTCATTTCATTGACAAATAGTCTCGTAAGAGTAGTTTGGCACAATTTAAGCATAAGACAATCTTTTGATTTTTCATGTTTCACAAGAGCAGTTTTGAGAATCTCAAGAACACTAGAAGCTCGAGTAATGATCAATTTTAGATTAAAGAGCTAACAAAGCAATTCTGACAGGGCCAATGTCACAAAAGGAGCACTAATTGCGCAACTCGCTATAACATCCATAAATTACAATTTTTAGTTCGAGTTGTTTTAAAGTTCTACCCCATATAGCAAAGACTTAGCTACACATGTAAAAGCATGATAATTCTAGCAAGTTAAAGAACTAGACATGGCATTGAGCAAGAATTGAGATACTAAAGCTCCAAAGGGTAATAGGCAAAGCTTCATAAATCTTGAAAGATAAGCAGAACTACTTACATTACAATGCATCTTTTTGAGTATGACTTGGATTTTTCATACTATTTGTTGAATTTTTCATATGAATGCAATATGATACAATGAGATGCAATAAAAGCCTAAAAACCTAAAAAGTTCTGTAACACCCTGGCTATTCGGAAGTCAAGATGTCACGCAAAACTATCAAACTACTAAGAATAGCATGAAAGCTGGATTATACAGATTCAATCAACAATAATTTCTAAAGAATGACAATAAACGATCACCAGATTCATGGAAAAGAATGGATAAACAGTTATAATACCACGAACAGTCAAGCAGTACCAAAGTTGGATTATTACAAATCTGGAAATTTATTTAACAAGTTGGCTTGACTGAAAGGTAATAATAATTATTCTGGTTGGATAAATGTGAAGTGCAGTGTGCAGAACTGTAATACCCCGGCCTACTCGTAGCGTGGCCCATGTGGCCCATGAGGAACTGTGTGGTGGGATTAGTCCCACATTGCTTGTCTCAAGTGAGTTGTAGTAGTATATAATACCTGTTGGATCCAAACGTAGCACCTCGGGTTAACCCTTTTACACGGCGAGGCGAAAGTGTAAGTGAGGTGCTATGTGTGCGGTGGTCCGCCCACGGTGGGGTGGGCATTGAGCCGAATTTGGGTCGGGTGTTACGGATGGTATCGAGCATCAACCTTGTTGCCGCGGCGCGTGCGGTGGTAGCGGGCATATGGCGCATGGCACATGTGGGCCCGGAGTGGACACATGGCATGGCATATGTGCCGGCGGTGGAAGCACCTGGACGTGTCCGAGGGGTGGTTACGGGCATTTGCGCGTATGCGGTATCTTTGAGGGCGTCGGCCCTTAAGGGGTGAATGTAATACCCGGCCGCTCAGTGGCGTGGCCCATGTGGCCCATGAGGAGTTGTGTGGTGGGATTAGTCCCACATTGCTTGTCTCAAGTGAGTTGTAGTGGTATATAATGCCTGTTGGATCCAAACATAGCACCTCCGGGTTAACCCTTTTACACGAAGCGAGGACGAAAGTGTAAGTGAGGTGCTATGTGTGTGCGGGTCCGCCCCACGGTGGGCTGGGCATTGAGCCGATTTTGGGTCAGGGTGTTACAGATAGTGTAATACCCCGGCCTGCTCATAGCGTGGCCCATGTGGCCCATGAGGAGTTGTGTGGTGGGATTAGTCTCATATTGCTTGTCTCAAGTGAGTTGTAGTAGTATATAATGCCTGTTGGATCCAAACATAGCACCTCAGGTTAACCCTTTTACACGGCGAGGACGAAAGTGTAAGTGAGGTGCTATGTGTGTGGGTCCGCCCCACGGTGGGCTGGGCATTGAGCCGAATTTGGGTCAGGGTGTTACAGATGGTATCAGAGCATCAACCTTCGCTGCACGGGCGCGTGCGGGACAGGGGCGCGGGGATATGGCGCATGGCACATGTGGGCCCGGAGTGGACACATAGCATGGCATATGTGCTGGCACTGGACGCACGGACGTGTCGAGGGGTGGTTCTGGGCATTTGCCGCATATGCGGTATGTTGTCGAGGACGTCAGCCCTTGAGGGGGGGTGAATGTAATACCCCGGCCTGCTCGTAGTGTGGCCCATGTGGCCCATGAGGAGTTGTGTGGTGACAAGAACTACCCCACCAAATCATCTTGTCTTCTCCTCAATTACCTAATTAAAACATACAAAGCAAGGGTGAGTCGAAGACTCAGCAAGTACATACAAGAATAATCAAACATAGAGTGGACAACACAATCCAGTTGAATTACGAATAAATCTTGGAACACATATATGATTGAATGGAATGAATACATGAATGGATGGAATGAAAGAATGCATTGAAGGAATGGACTTATCATTGCATATCTGCAGATAGCGAGTGATACACCGTCGGTGTTCACTTAAGCCCGTGCCATGAAATCGGGACCCAATCACCGTATGAAGAACGTTTCATACGGTGTCCAAGTTGCCACATTGGAATGGTGGTCAACACTACCCACATTGGAATGGTGGGTTTTAAATGCCCATCTTTGGAATTGATGGGTCTTTCAAATGCCCATCTTGGAATTGATGGGACTTACCAAAAGAATCCATACGTGGTCATAATGAATTTTATGAATGAACATGATGATTTCTCATGGTATGAATGAATATCACACATTAGTGGAAAATACACATGGCATTCAACAACATATGTAAACAAGTATGAGTATGCATTCCCACACAACATAATATATCAAGCATGCCACACAAGTTAGTTGCATGTAATGGAATGCAACAACTGAAATGAATGCTAATTCTTTAATCACAAGAATCATCTTCTTGAAATGAAATAAACATCAGGATGGATAGAAAAAGGCATTCACAATTTATCCCAACATCAAGCAAACAATTGGAAACATCACCAAACCGCATAGGGTCCTTGCCTTCCGCGATGTGACGTAATAGGAGGACACGAAGATGCCCCTCCACTCACCGCCTCATCGCCTACACAAATGTATAATCGAAATAAGAATAACAAGGTATGACATTGCTACAAGAGCCCTTCCATCCCCTCTATCTCTCCCACCCAAACAATGGGATCAATTTTACCAAGTTTACCCAACAGCCCGATTACCGCTAAACTGGCAGTGATACTAGAAAAATCACCATTAATTATCTGTAACTCCAAAAGACCTGAAACTAGTGCTCACTGAATCTTAACAGATCAGGCTACAAAACATTAGTTGGCGGAATCCCCTGATTCGGCAAAAACAGAGGGCTAATTAACAGCTAAACACAACCCATCTACGTCTGTCCAGAATACTGATCAGAGATAAAGAAAACGGCGTAACTTTCAACCTATTGATCCAATGAGAATGATTCTTATCAGCTTGGAAAGATAATTTTAAGGGCTAAAATAACTTAGTTGGGTGAAGGTTCTGATTCGGCCCCTAATTTGAACAAAACCGAGGGACAAACCTACTGACCTCAGTTTTCAGACAGACCGGACAGTTCGTAATCAAAAATTCATATCTCCCAAACTACAGATCTGATTTTCCTGATCTCGGTGCCAAAAGAACGCTAACGTTCCCAGAAATAAAACTCTAGAAAGGAAAAACCCCATATTCGTCCTCTACAGTAGTCTAAATAATAGATTAAAACACTAACATTTATTTGCCCAGAATTCAGAACAGTGGTAAAGAAAATATCATAACTTTCATTATACAGATCCAATGGAGATGATCTTTATCCGCTTTGAAATATAATTTAAAGGGCTACAATAACTTATTTGGGTGAAGGTTCTGGAAATGCCTCTAACTAAATCAAAACCTAGGATCAAGCCGACAGATCTTTCTCGTCAGACAGATAGAACAGCGCGCACTAAAAAAATCATATCTCCTAAACCGTAAGGCGGAATCACGTGACCTCGGTTGCTATGGAAAGCTAAGAACAATACCTACAACTTTCTAAGAGATGGACAGGACAGAAAACGAACGCATCTTACCCAAAATTGACGTACAAGGCGGTGCACAGCAAAGGGGACGGGGGGCGGCGGCTCCAAAGGGGGGGAGGGGGAGAGAAATGTGGAGTTTAGGGTTTGGGGGGTGGGAACCCCCCCTCTTATGGCCAGCCACCACATGGGCCCCTCCTGGGCCGTGCCCCAGGCCCAGGTTGCCGTGAAATCACAGAAAACCCCTGGTGAAAAGATGATTCTGGTTTTTTCGATTAGCTCCCTCTTTTGAAACTTTTTCTAATAAGCCGAATCACCTTCGGGGTATTACAAGTTCGAAAAGATCAAAAAATTCAGAAAAGAACACGAAAAAAAATCAAAAGAACAAGATAAGATCAAAAAAGATCGAACTCCCCCTCAAACAAACCCAAAGGGATAAATTACCCCTAACTCGCTTCTCAAGGTGGCAAACCTAGTTGGGTCTAACAGCTTGGTGAGGATATCCGCCAGTTGAGCCTCGGACTCCACAAAGTATAGCACAATATCACCTTTTTCGACATGGTCTCTAAGGAAGTGATAGCAAATGTCTATGTGCTTAGTCCTAGAGTGTTGCACAGGGTTCTTAGCAATGTTAATAGCAGAAGTGTTATCACAGAAAAGAGGAATACTAGCAAAATTTAACCCATAATCCTTAAGAGTGGTTACCATCCTCAAAATTTGACTACAGCAACTAGCAGCAGCTACATATTCAGCTTCAGCAGTGGATTGTGCAACAGAGGACTGCTTCCTAGAAGACTAAGATACAAGTGAAGTGCCTAGGAAGTGACAGGTGTGTGAGGTACTCTTCCTATCTAACCGACAACCCGCAAAATCATAATCTGAAAAACCCCTAATGGACAAAGCTGAGGAGCAGGAATACCAAATGTCATATAAAAGGGTAGAGTGTAAATATCTGAATATGCGCTTAACGGCTTGGCGATGGGAAGTCCTTGGAGACACCTCAAACCTTGCACAAAGGCATACCGTGAAATGAATGTCCGGTCTCGAGGCCATCAGATATAGAAGGGAGCCGATCATGCTGCGGTACTCGCGTTGATCCACGGCTTCTCCTTCCTCATCTGGATCCAAAACAGTCAAAGTTGCCATGGGAGTAGATATTGGCTTGCAATCACCCATGTCGAAACATTTGAGTAGATCTTTAGTGTACTTCGTCTGATGGATAAAAGTTCCTTCCTTGCATTGCTTTATTTGAAGCCCCAAAAAGTAATTGAGCTCTCCCATCATACTCATCTCAAATTCCCTGGACATAGTCTCATAAAAGTTGGAAACAAGAGCATTAGAAGAACCACCAAAAATAATATCATCAACGTAAATTTGAGCAAGCAGGAAGTCATTACCACGCCTGAGAATGAATAAAGTCTTGTCTACCTTACACATCTCAAAATCATTCTTAAGCAAAAAGGTTTTAAGTCTATCATACCCATAAGTGATGAAATCATCACCCGTCGACCGCGTGAATGAAGTGAACCATATTGAGTCTCCGGTAATGTGACGTGAACAGCCGGAGTCGACAAACCACATGTCCTTCCTTTTTTTGCGGAAATCTTGAAAATCAAGGCATATAAGAACGATGTGTCTCGATACTGGGGTTAGTTAAAATAGACTTAGGAACCCAGTACTGAGACACACGTCTGCGAGTAGTATGCAAAGCAGAAGTGCTATCCTTGATTTTATTTGATGTTTTGTTATGAGCAATGAAAACATAAACATGAGAATTATCCTGTCTAGGAGTATGATGATAAGCATGTGAAAGAAATCCTAAGTCAGGTTTCTTCTTTTCTATGTTATAATGTCTCATAAAAGCTCTAGGTTGATTGTATGAAATTCTAGCAAAATTTTTGTTATCATTTTTCAACCTACTACAACAAAACTCAATCAAATCCCCATTCTTTTTGCAATAGGTGCAATGATACTTAATACCACTAGAAGAAGCACCCTTTGGCTTAGTAGATGGTTGCGCAGAACCCGCAGATTTAAAAATAGTTTTTGCAGATTGGGTTTTGAATTCAACTAACCCTTTTTCTAAGACTTGAACAACTTTTGGCTTGGAATTATTTTGAACATCATTATATCCTAATCCTTGCTTCTTATAAGGAGTTTTAGACTTGTCCAGAATCATGTTTAATTGTTTCTTACCGTTAGAGAATTTTTCTAAGGTATCATTAAGACAAGCATTTTCTTTTTCAAAATTAGCACATGACTCACAAGTTTTACCTTTAATAGCTCTAGCATATTTTTCCTTATATAAAGCAGTTTCAAGTTTAAGAGCAGGGCAAGAAGCACATGTAGAAGACTCAATACTGTCCTTAAGATTCGCATATTTAGCTCTAGCTGCTTCTAAGATATCTTTAACTTCATGTTCGCGTTCTAAATAAAAAGTGCAAAGGCTAGAATCAACAGCACCAGAAGCAACTAATTTGCTAGAATCTAAGCATTTTTCATAAGGAGCAGATTTAATTTCAATTAGCTCAGTTCTAGCATTTTCAAGTTGTTGCAAAGAAATATTGTGAGCAGATTGCAGTTTAGCCAATTCTGAGTGCATATCATGACAAGATAAACATTCATCAGGTTCAAGAGTCTTAACATTTGCAAGTTCTAATTTCAGTTTACCAATTTTTGACTCTAGTTTCTTATTTTTAGTCATGACAAATTCTAGCGCTTCATCTTGACTAAGCAGTTGCTCATATATGGAATCATATTTAGCAGAAAGGACATCATAAGAGAGAGGTACCTCATTGTCGTCAATATCGTCAGTGTCGGCCATGAAGCACATGCTAGTGAAGTCCTTGGCCTTCCCCTTCTTTTTGTCTTGAGGGATCTCCTCCTCCTTATCCTCCTCGCTCCCGGAGTCCACATCGCTCAAGGATTGGTCCTCAAAAGCGGCAAGAACTCGGTGAGCGGCCTTCACAATCTTAGTCGCCTCATACCTTGATTTGTTGAATGGAGGCTTCTTCTAAGCTGGCTTTCCCTCCTTATGATTGCTCTTACCTTTCAGCTTGGGGCAATCTGCCCGGATATGATTGAGCTCACCACACTCATAGCATGTCACCGGACCACATCTCTTTTTGTTCCTCACATTATTGTAGGCCCGTGTGAATGTTTTAGCAAGGAGGGCTAACTCAAACTCAGGGATACTCTCAAACTCCTCTTCATGAATAGCAGATAAACAAGCAAATGAAGAACCAGAAAAAGATTCAAGAGAACCATCAGAAACTCTTTTGAGAGGATCTGTTACTAATGCCATGTTGTCTTTCTTAGGATGATCAACTCTTTTATTTAATGGGTCTTGAGTTTGCTATAAAGCAACTCTAATGTAAGACTCGAAAGATCAACATTCTCCTCTATAGCAGTAGCTTTCATCTCCCACTCCTTGGTGTTGATTGCAGCCAAGAGATGGGTGTCATTTTCAGATTGGGAGTATTCAATATCAACATCTTTCATCTGATTAATCACTTTATTAAAGTGACTGAAAATGTCATCGATGCTCTCTCCAGGACGCATCTCGAATTTGTTGTATTCGCGCTTATAGACTGTTTGGCACACTTTCTTGATTTGGGACGAACCCTCATGATAGCTTTCGAAGGTGTTCCAAATCTCATGTGCAGTTGCAAGATTGCAAATCCGATCATATTCTTGTCTACCAAGCGACCATATAAAAGGTTCTTGGCCTTTTTGTTGTTAGCCAAAAGAACTGCAGAAGCAGGCGTTGCAACCTTGGGAATAATAAGCGGGAATCGAACAACGTCCCATAAAGCTTGTCCTTCGCTCTCAAGGAAGACTCGCATGCGATTCTTCCAATAGGCATAGTCGTGCCCATCGAAGATATGCGGCTTTGTGGAGTATTTATCCATCGCCAAGTTCAGTGACCGGTTAAGATCAAGATTGAACTAACCGGGCTCTGATACCACTTGTTGGAACGAAAAGGCGACTAGAGAGGGGCGTGAATAGGAGTACGCTCACTTTTTCACAAATTATGAATTCAACACAATTTCACTCCAATAGCTATGAGAAAGCTATGAAGATCAGTATACCAGTACAGCGGAAGACTAGTATTGAATCCAATTTACCCCCTAAGCAATATGACAAAATCACCAAAGATTGAAATAATTTAATGTACTGGCGGTCTGACCTCTGTTATACTGGCGGTTGGACCTCTGACCAAATCGGTCGGACCTCTGACCAAATCGGTCGGACCGGTGCCCTCAGGTGGTCTGACCACCAGGCTCCAGAACAACAAGAACAACCCCGTTGATGAAGTTGCAAATAGATCTAACTTTTGATTCTCAACTCCAAACTTCACGAAACTTGGTATACACCTTCTCTATGATATTAAGGACCTATTCCAATCAACAATTATGATAATTCTTGGACAAACAAAGATCCTTTACGATCTAATTGGAGAAGGGTCTAAAACCGAGCAAAAGTGAAAACTAGATCCAATCGCTTGCTCGTGGGTGATTGATGATCACGATGATCCAAGATGAGTTCCCACACAACACAGCAAGCTAATCCACGTGACGATATCAAGCAAAAACTCGTGGATCAAAGAAAGACCCAAAATCATCAAATAGAGAGAAGGAAGGCAAAGAAATTAAACCTTTGATCAAACTTTCCTTTGATTGATTTGATATGATCTTGGCTTACAGCATCTCCCTCAATGGAGAACAAAGATCAATCTTTGATCACGAAATCACATCAAAACTCTTTAGAACCCTAGTCTCTCCAAAACCTCTCCCTAAACGAATTAGGGTTTGTAAATTATAAAAGGGTTGAGGGGGTGCAGCAACCTCCCTCCTCTATTTATAATGGAAACCTAGACCTTCTAGAATTTTGACTTAAACGGGCTCCCGTTAAGGCCCACAACAAACGGGTCACACACGCACGCTTCGCAAAGCGCCGTCTTTAACCTTTTGACCTAAACAGCTTCACCTAGCACCATCTTGCGCCTCGGATTTGCTAATAGGTCACCCTTGTCCATCTTGCGTCACGCTTGAGTCATTGACCTCACCCGGCATCGTCGATCGTTCTGGACCTCAGCTCTCCAAGCCTAGTCCCGATCATCCTCGCCGTTGACCGTCGTTGACCACCAAGCAACCTGCACAACCATAGACAAGTAAACCGATTTTGGGAACAAGTTCTTCACAACTTGATCCATGTTAGTCAAAACATGCATCATGCAATACATATGCCCTGAAACTCATGACTTTGACCTAACCAACGAACAACGCCGCCACCAAGGCCGGCGTTCAAGTGACAACCGGTCCGACCGCCCCTTAGGGCCGGTCGGACCGCCAGCTATAGGCCGGTCCGACCGCCCAAAAGGACTTAGCCGAATTTCAAGCCCTGAAATTCTGAAACCTTCTGGAAATTTAAAACGAATAGAACTTTTGACTAGAGACCCCAAAAATTATGGGACCAAGTGCAATAGAATCCCCTCTCTTGCCTACACCCTCTATTTTTGGCCCAGCTCATTTTGACACATTTGGTCACAGCCGGTCCGACCGCCGCTCATGGCCGGTCCCACCGATTTGGAACCGGTCGGACCGCCATGCTATGGTCGGTCAGACCGCCTGTCACCTGACAGTTCTGAAACTTTGTCGAAAACACGTGAAACGACAAACCGTTAACGCCATTGCCAATTGTCACATCATCCTAAGATCTGGAGCATATCCCCATGATATCCACAGATACATATACGCAGGTGTAACACCCTGACTATAAGGAAGTCAAGATGTCACTTACAACCACTACTCTTCAATTGAATAACATCAAAACGCATGATAAGGTGAAGCAAGTATTAAGATTATACGGAAACAAGTATTCATCATCAAGTTTTAATCAACGAAATGGAAGTAAACAATTCAGAAAGATATGGTAAACAAGGCCATGATGGCTTATTACAATGCACACAAGTCATAATTAACGACAGTAAAAAGTCCTCAAATTGTTTGATATAAGGTAGTGAGTGCATCGTGATGAACTACCCTCCACAAGATCATTCTTCCTTGTCATTTACCTAAATAAGACAATAAAGCAAGAATGAGCCAAAGACTCAGCAAGCAACTGTATGAAACAATCAAACATGCTATGAACCATATATCACAATCATAATTGGAACATTTACTGGAAACGAATTTATGAATGGATGAAGTGGAATGGTGCATTGAAGGAAATGGACATATTCTTGCATATCTGGGTATAGCGAGTGAATCACCGTCGGTGTTCACTTAAAGTAATCGTATGAAGAACGTTTCATACGACCGTCCAACGTGGCCCACATTGGAATGGTGGACTCACGTAACGTGGCCCACATTGGAATGGTGGACTCACGTACCCATCCAGAATTGATGGGATTTCAAGTGCCCATCTTTGAATTGATGGGTCTTACAAAAGTAATGTATGCATGTCATGATGTGATCCCATGTCAATATTGAATAGTAATCATAAATGAAAAGAATACATGGCATTCATCTACAAATACGAACAAATGTAATCATTCAATCACACATCAAACATGGCATCAATCATAGAATACAAATTACTTGCCTGCCGCGCTGCAACGGGTTGGGAGGTAATTGAGATACCCCTCCACTCACCGCTTCACCGCCTACAATATAAAATAATCGAAATGAGGGCAAACGAATATGACAATGCTACACGTGTCCTCCCTCAATCTCTAGCCAAACTAACCAAATAAAAGTTCAATTTGATCAATTTACCCAAACATTTCAATTATCCCTAATCTGGCAGTTTTACTAGAAAATTCACCAATAAAAAACCGTAAGTCCAAAAGACCTGAAACCAGTGCTCAAATTTTCCTAACTTAACTGGCTACAAAACTCTAGATGATGGTAAACTCTAATTCGGCCAATACAGAAGTCTAACCATCCAATGAAAAACTTTAACTGCAGTCTGCCCAGAATTCAGAACAGCCCTAAAGAAAAGGCTCTAACTTTTAAACCACTGATCCAAATAAAGTGATTTTTATCAGCCTGGAAATATGGTGAAATTATATTCATAAACCTAGTTGGGTGGCCGACCTGATTCTGACTCTAACTAGATCAAAACCTAGGTGCAACCGACTATAACCAACATTTCTGACAGACAGACCAGTACGTAGTAAAACAGTCATAACTTTTAAACTACTGGGTGGATTCTCGTGATCTCAGTGCCAAAAGAAAGCTAACGAAACCAGGAACAAATCTCTAGGAGAGGTCAACCCGAGATTCGGCCTCTAAAGGGTCGAAACTGGCCGCGCAAGGAGACGGATGCGTTCTGGAATCTCCAGGACAGAACGCGATTTAGATCTAATCCACCATTAATCAATAAAACCAAATCAAACTACCACTAGAAAACCTTCGTTACCCTTGAAGACCCGTGGGACGACGATGATCCGCTGCCCAAAGATCCCCCTCTCTTCTCCTCCCTTCTTTCTCCAAAGAACAGCCACCCGAGGACGACGAGCAGACCGGATTCGCCGCGGGAGAAGGAGATTGTGGAGGAGTCTTGAGACACCGCGTCGGGGATCGCGGAGCTACCACCACGAGGGAAGGCCGGCAGCAAGGAGCAGCAAGCGCAGGGAGAGGGCAGGAAGGTGGTGGCCACAAGTGGGAGGAGAGGGAAATGGGGAGGCGGCTAGGGTTGGGGTGCCTCCCCCTCCCCTTGGCCGGCCCCCTGGGTCTTCTCCCCCTCTTGGGCCTCTGGTGGCGCCCACGGCCAAGTTGGCGAAGAAATGCGAAACCCCGCTTAAGCTGGAAATTCAGGTTTGCCTATGTCTTTTACCCCTCGACCGTTCTATTAACGAATTCTATTCCTGAGTATTACATTCTACCCCTAACGAGATTCGACCTCGAATCTAAACACGATCTTATTCGAAAGAAAATCTGCATCGAATTTTTAACGAAAAACACGTACCATAAGCGAGCAGTGCGGATACTTATCGCGCACGAGGTCTCCGGCTCTCAAGCGGCCTCTCTTTCGGACTAGAGAAAACCACCACCCAAAGACCCAAAACGACGCCTGACCTAACACTCAACCTGAACTTTCTAGGTACCCTCATCAGAAGAGGATCGAAGGTAAGACCATACTCAATGGTCAACGTCTTAAACTATAACTCGAATCTTGATTGGTTCACCGCCCACTCGGCACGAGAACACACCGGCGTTGCGTGCTTGCGCGAGTACGAGACGGTCAAAGCGAAATACCAACTTTCTAATTTACGCAACTTTCAAAACAAAGAGAATCAATTGAAAATAGAGAGTCCTCATCGCAAGCACGTAATGCTAACTCTCCGCTAAAAGAATAAATTCCAAATTTGACAATTCATCTCAAAACAAATCCATTTTCTAAATAGCCAGTTTACAAATAAACACCACTACAACCAAAGGAGAAATTCTTTGAACGCCTAAACCAAACACTTGCGGTTTATGCGAATTGGAAAGAATCTACATGCCAACACACCCCAACTCAAGTTGCAGAAAACACCGGTCAACAACACCAAACTCAAACGAGAATCAAGAAAACACTTCATTATCCGATGAACATACCTTTCCACAGTTTCTCTCTTCTAGGAATAAAATTTCTCTCGAACCTTGAAATTCGAATTCACTGACTACCACATGAGCTAAAACCTCTTAGTTAAACATCCTCAAATTATACTCAAATTGAAATACATCATCCACACCCCTGTGGGGTGGCTCCATTGAATCCTCCGAATACTCTATGCATCTCATTCTACTCAATCAACCATAATTTGATTGAAGGCACCCAAAGCGCCACAAAAATAGATCCCACTGTAACATCCTGGCTATTCGAAAGCCAAGATGTCACGCAATTACATAACCTCTAATTTTTCAAGAACAACTCAGAATCCTCAGTACACACGCTCATGTACTACATCAAAAAGGTTCTATCAATGACCATTCCACTGCTCAGGAAACTCCTTTATTCCACTTTTCCTACACACACTCATTGAGTGACCAAAGGTCTAACATAACAATGCAAACCCAAATTTAATCTCCAAGATCTCTACCACAAATTTCAATTATAACATATAGGGAAATCAACGGATTGACTCTCCAACCTTTTCCCCAATTCTAACATACTCACTCATTTGCATACTTAGAAATTTCTCACCTAATCTCGCATCATTATCCAATTGCGTTGCTCTATAGAAGTAATCAAGGTTTCCATACCTTTGATAATCACCGACCATTCAATCATGAACTGAAATTCTGAATTTTCACTATACCATAGGTTCTACTCAGTCGTAACACTTTTCAGACTTACTTCGAAACCAAACATTCTATGTGAATTAATTTTTTTTTCCAAGAGATACAAATCAAAACCATTCTACAATCTACTACTCCTCCAATAACTGGGTAGCAAAATATCACCGCTACGATTACTCATCTACCACCAAATAGTTGCCAAACTTACCCTTTGCAAACACTTTGCAACCCAAAACTGTGATCCTTTCTCAAAAGGAAGAGGCGAACAAAGATAAGTTTATTCACACAGAAAGACGTTGCTCATCCCGTGACGAGAAACCAAAAGAAATATTACGATAAAGGTGATCTTGGAAAGCGAAAGTGAGTTCATAAATGGGAGGCACACATCCTCAAAGAGAATAGCAAATAACGTGACACGAAAGAAAGATATTACGTTTGAAATTCGCCATCTCTTGAGCGGAAAGAGCAACAAATTTAGGGACGCTTCAAATAACCACAAGATTTAATTAAGAATCGATAAGATCCTTCAACAGGACAACTTGCTCGAAGTAGTTCATCTACATGGGAAACACGAGATCCAAATGTTCTCAGCCACAAAACTCGAAACATTTTCCTTTACAGGATTTCACGGAAAGCAAACAGATTAACTTCGTCTCGAAGAGATCAACGAAAATATTGTTTTATTGCAACCTCACTTAGCGAACTCAAACCAAGGAGCCTTTCGGACTAAATCACATGAAATCTTTAAGAAACAATAGGTTAATCCAATTCCTCAAGTTACCCAAAATAATTTCAGTTACCAGTTAATTCACGAGCTCCAAGGTACCGTGAGAGCCAAACTTGAAATATTCTTATTTGAACGATGTCACCAAAGGCGATCAATTTACTACAGGTATTAACATCAAGCCCATAACAACACTTGGAAAATATTTCGGAAGACCCACGTGGAATGAATGGGTTGATTCCTTCTCGAAAGAAGAGGCAAATAGAAACGATCTTTACCAACTGAAGAAATCACTTACCACTCGCAAGGAACACAGAACTCAGGGGAAAACCAATTAGGCAACGAACTCAGAACACATATGGAAAGTCCACAGTTGAAAACATAGGCCTCACAAAAATAGAATATCCGACCTTAACCGTTAGGAACAAACGGGTATTCAAGATCAAAACACCCGCATCATGGAAGAACTATTATAATTTTTCAACATATCGCTTCACTTGACAAACGATATTTACCACAAAGAACTTGAATTCCCCAAAAGAGCATGAACACAAAACTGGAAATTTGATCATTTTAGAAATATTACGAAAGGCGTACAACTTTCTTTCTTTATAAAGGAATCAACATTGCCATCACATTACTGATCATGTCAATAAACCTTCTAAAGGAACATGGCAAATCGTGTTATAGAAATTTTTCAGCATCAAATGGAATTGTAGTAACAACTTATTCTAGAAAGGAAACTTAGTACAAAAACCAAAAAGCTGAAACAAACCTCTCACACATCTCCACCATAACATTAGAAAAGGGTTTCGACATTTTTTTTTATAAGAGAGGTTCTAAACTCCAACATTCCAACTACTCCAAAAGAAACGAGTAGAGTCAAGACTTTCTTCGACAAACTTTGTAAAAGCTAATTCCTGTTCCCCAAAATACCAAGCAGTTAACTGGTCCCTTAATCAACAAGTGAGATAGGACCCTTACCAAAAGAATGATCTTGTCAATAATATCGTGTACAAGTAGCAAAGAGAGCTCAACAATCAAAAAGACAAGAATTGTTTTTTTTTTTGAAAAACATCTAGGGACCAATAGGAACCCGTAGCCAACCAATTTGTTTGATTACCATCTCCGACTTAATCACCACAAGGCACCCCAAAAAGGGTTTTAACACTAATCCTCCGAAAAGAGATGTGTTAAACTTCAAGACGCGGAATGATCCAAAAGAAATACATGGAGCCAATGCTTCCTCATGTTAACGAACTTGCAACATAAACTCTCATTATACAAACCATCAAACGAGTAAACGAGTCGCTATTTTCCAATGTGAAAGAAGGAACAAACATGGAAATATCAATATTGCCAACTATCGAAGATCATTTAAAATAAAAGAAATTCAACAACTGAAAAATAATAATATTTTCAGAGAACCATTAAAGACCTATTGGATCTCATCAACTACCATGAATTATGAACCTAAGAGAAATTCATCAACTACCACCGGACAAGAATTGGTCAAATCAGAAATCAAGAGAACCACTGTCTAAAGCATCCCAAAAAGAAATATACAAGATCATTGTGCACTTGATAAAGAACTCGCAAAAGAAATCTGCCAATGCCCGAAACCTCAAGCGAACACACGGGTTGAATTTTCCAACGAGGGTAAAAGCAGAACTTAGTGAAAAGGTAAATCTTGCAATTTAACTACGCTCACGTGGAGCAGAAATATCACAATAGTTGAAAGAACAATAATTGTTTCAAAGAACGATCAGAAATCTACTAGAGATTGCCCACTGCATTATAACCCTCCATTCAAAAGAAATTCACGAACTATCAGAAACTACAACCAGAAAACCAGATACAAACTTGAGAAGGACAAAAACTTCATCAATAAGCTCAGACTCAACACAGAACTCTAGAACAGGGGTAAGAACTTCTCTACTATTGCAACAAGAACAGTGGTGTAGCCTGGCAAAACCCAGGACGACAACCACGAACTCAGCTGCTCGACGTCCGCTACCGATACGCATAACTAATGCAATCAATTATGAATATATAGGATCATCTCATGACAATCATAGGATAATTCATAGATATATAGGATATCGTATCACGACATAGATTAATAACAAGAAAGATAGTACAGAAGCAATTCTATACCATACAACATAATGAACAACATCACTAGAAATGCGGAAACAATGGATTTTCCAAACCCCACCTACTGTGCACAGTGTGTCATTTTAATAACTTAATTACCACAGACCTAAAGCCCGCTCTGATACCAACCGTAACACCCTGACTATAAGGAAGTCAAGATGTCACTTACAACCACTACTCTTCAATTGAATAACATCAAAACGCATGATAAGGTGAAGCAAGTATTAAGATTATACGGAAACAAGTATTCATCATCAAGTTTTAATCAACGAAATGGAAGTAAACAATTCAGAAAGATATGGTAAACAAGGCCATGATGGCTTATTACAATGCACACAAGTCATAATTAACGACAGTAAAAAGTCCTCAAATTGTTTGATATAAGGTAGTGAGTGCATCGTGATGAACTACCCTCCACAAGATCATTCTTCCTTGTCATTTACCTAAATAAGACAATAAAGCAAGAATGAGCCAAAAACTCAGCAAGCAACTGTATGAAACAATCAAACATGCTATGAACCATATATCACAATCATAATTGGAACATTTACTGGAAACGAATTTATGAATGGATGAAGTGGAATGGTGCATTGAAGGAAATGGACATATTCTCGCATATCTGGTATAGCGAGTGAATCACCCGTCGGTGTTCACTTAAAGTAATCGTATGAAGAACGTTTCATACGACCGTCCAACGTGGCCCACATTGGAATGGTGGACTCACGTAACGTGGCCCACATTGGAATGGTGGACTCACGTACCCATCCTGGAATTGATGGGATTTCAAGTGCCCATACTGGAATTGATGGGTCTTACAAAAGTAATGTATGCATGTCATGATGTGATCCCATGTCAATATTGAATAGTAATCATAAATGAAAAGAATACATGGCATTCATCTACAAATACGAACAAATGTAATCATTCAATCACACATCATACATGGCATCAATCATAGAATACAAATTACTTACTGCTTGTATGCTAACGGGTTGGGAGGTAATTGAGATACCCCTCCACTCACCGCTTCACGCCTACAATATAAAATAATCGAAATGAGGGCAAACGAATATGACAATGCTACACGTGTCCTCCCTCAATCTCTAGCCAAACTAACCAAATAAAAGTTCAATTTGATCAATTTACCCAAACATTTCAATTATCCCTAATCTGGCAGTTTTACTAGAAAATTCACCAATAAAAAACCGTAAGTCCAAAAGACCTGAAACCAGTGCTCAAATTTTCCTAACTTAACTGGCTACAAAACTCTAGTTGATGGTAAACTCTAATTCGGCCAATACAGAAGTCTAACCATCCAATGAAAAACTTTAACTGCAGTCTGCCCAGAATTCAGAACAGCCCTAAAGAAAAGGCTCTAACTTTTAAACCACTGATCCAAATAAAGTGATTTTTATCAGCCTGGAAAGATGGTGAAATTATATTCATAAACCTAGTTGGGTGGCCGACCTGATTCTGACTCTAACTAGATCAAAACCTAGGTGCAACCGACTATAACCAACATTTCTGACAGACAGACCAGTACGTAGTAAAACAGTCATAACTTTTAAACTACTGGGTGGAATCTCGTGATCTCGGTTGCAAAAGAAAGCTAACGAAATCAGGAACAAATCTCTAGGAGAGGTCAACCCGAGATACGGCCTCTAAAGGGTCGAAACTGGCCGCGCAAGGAGACGGATGCGTTCTGGAATCTCCAGGACAGAACGCGATTTAGATCTAATCCACCATTAATCAATAAAACCGAATCAAACTACCACTAGAAAACCTTCGTTACCCTTGAAGACCCGTGGGACGACGATGATCCGCTGCCCGAAGATCCCCCTCTCTTCTCCTCCCTTCTTTCTCCAAAGAACAGCCACCCGAGGACGACGAACGACCGGATTCGCCGGCGGGAGAAGGAGATTGTGGAGGGAGTCTCGAGACACCGCGTCGGGGATCGCCGGAGCTACCACCACAGGGGAAGGCCAGCAGCAAGGAGCAGCAAGGCGCAGGGGAGAGGCGAGGAAGGTGGCGGCCACAAGGGGAGGAGAGGGAAATGGGGAGGCGGCTAGGGTTGGGGTGCCTCCCCTCCCTTGGCCGGCCCCCTTGGGCTGTTCTCCCCTCTTGGGCCTCTGGGTGGCAGCCCACAGGCCCGAGTTGGCGAAGAAATGCAGAAACCCCGCTTAGCGGAAATTCGAGTTTGCCTTTGTCTTTTACCCCTCCAGCTTCGTTCTATTAACCGAATTCTATTCCGGAGTATTACAGCAGGCCCATTTCACGGTCTTGCACACATGACCCAAGTGTCCCCGTACATCGACGAGCACAAAGACATGGTACGCCAACAGAATCTAGACCAGTCGGAGGTTTGGATAACGAGAGAGCACAACCGTTGGCTCAACGAATGGTTAAAGATGCGATTCACTTGGAGGTCATCAAGTGATGATACGCTGCTATGGTAGGCTAAAGGACCAAAATGTACAATTGTGACATGGCAAGGATACGACATAAATGGGTGCACGTTTTATCGGCAACGAGATAGGAAGAGCACTGATCCGAGCAGCGGTGTCCGCATAGATGCATTTCACGGGGGGTTCAATACCGCGGGGGCACGTGGGTTGAACTCGTACTATGGGTTCGTAGAGGAGATTTGGGAGCTCGACTATGTACTTTTCAAGATCCCCCTGTTTCGATGTCATTGGGTTAAACTTCCGTAGGGTGTGAAGGTCGACAAGTACAGCATCACTACTGTGGACCTCAAACGTGTCGGATACAAGGACGGACCATTCGTACTCGCTAAGCAAGTTGTTCAAGTTTTTTATGTAACAGACCCAGCAAATAAGAACCACCACGTAGTTCTACATGGGAAAAGAAGGATTATCGGAGTTAAGAATGTCGTGGATGAGGAAAAGTACAATCAATTTGACGAGTTGCCTCCTTTCGGAGACGGCATCAGATTGGAGGAAGAACCCAGTGAGGAAGCTAGCTATATGCGCGTCGATCATCACGAAGGACTATATTTCAATTAAGCATGTATTCCATTGTAATTTGATGTTAACATGTGTTATGGACTTGTCGTCTCTAATGTTGATGTTTTGTCATTTGAGCAAAGTTAAAAGTGCATTGCTTCTGTGGCCTGGCGGTCTGACCAGTGCTAAATCGGTCAGACTGCCATGTGTCGGGCGGTCGGACCGACCACCCTTGGCGGTCTGACCGATTTGGCGGTGGTCAGACCAGCAATTAGTTGGTTCTCCATCTATGCACAACACAGACAGTTCTTTAATGGAGCCGTCTGTGATTACTCACATCACAGACGGTTCCATTAAAGAACCGTCTGTGACATCTCAGACGGTTCTTTAATAGAACCGTCTGTGATAAATCATCACAAACGGTTCTATTAAAGAACCGTCTGTGATGTTAGTCTATATAAGTGCTCCGCTCGAATGGTTGTGCAGTTGCCCTAGTTCTTAACACTTCTCAGAATCGCCCAATGCCGCCTCCCCCGTTTCGGCCACTGGTGCTCCTCTGGTCGATTCGGTGCCGCAGGAAGCTTCGCCCCACCGCCCACGGCCATTCCCGCAAGCCGGCCGACGCTCTCCACCACTGTGGGCCTCCACCGCCGTGCGCCTCCCCTCCGACAAGGAGCTCGGCGTACTCACCGACTGGGAGACCAAGTTCCAGGCAATGTACCCCGTCGTTGCCCGCCTCGCCGACTCCGCCTGAACTCAACCCCCAACCCCAACCCCCCCCACCACCAGTCCACCATCACCGTCCTCTTCCGCGGGCTAAGTATTGATGTATCCTCTTGTGTGCTCTACGATATCTCCGTATGTATCCTGAGACTCGCTGCATAGACTGGTGCCAGGGTGTGTGCTTAATTGCTTACTAGCTGTTTAACTATAACTACTCAATAATCTGAATGGAAAGACTCTCGGGTTGTTTTAAGTATTGATCTGGGTGGTCTTTATAATTGCCACTTTGTTTCAGATACAATAGGTTGTTCTAAGGTTTGATTTAAGTTTTTTTGTCTGGAAGCAATGTACTGAATGTCCAACCATAGGTTCAGTTGATTGTGTTTTTCTTGACATATTAAGACATTAGTTGTCAGCGTCACATATGCACATAAAAATAGTTTCCAGGCTGGTGATTTAGGGAAAGCAGTTTCTTTTCTTGAGGTTTTCTGTGGTAGTCAATGGATGGATGGCAATAGTGTGATTGTTTATGGTGGATGGTTGGAGTGTTCTAACTTTAACAAGTTCTTGTTGTGTCAGTCTTTGGATAATTCATTGTAACCATGAACATGGACATCCATTCAGTTGTTACACTTTGCAGTTTCTGAAGTTGTCTTGGGCAATTGATTCTTGGAACACAGATACATAGGTAGCCATTTTGACCACTGAATTGATATGATATGCTATCGTTGATATGTTCGATGATTATTACTTGTGTGACTTCTTTACTTTAAATGATTGTGAGGATTCGTGTATGCGTCTTAGCTGTGTAATATCTGACTGCGATACACAGATATGAACGGCATCATATTATTATATTTACAAGGCATATTATTATATTTACAATGTCAAGAAGTAGATGGAGAAACGAGTTTAGTTGCTGAACGTTCTTTTGGATGTTCTGATTAGGGGTAAAATTTGTTAGTGTGGTTTGGGGGTTGTGTTTCCTTTTGTTTTAGTGTGTAGGGCTGATATCCCCAGGAGTTTCTTGTATCCCTTTTTCTGCAAGAACTGTGCTTCTAATGAAAGATTGAAAATGTTTCCTTTTGTCTAAAAGAAGATGAAGAGTTGAATTTGGATCTTATATTGTACAATAGAGGCCGCATCATTTGCCATTGATGAGAATAGTTCATTCTTGTTTATAAATGCAATCCCTTAAATTGCATTTAGTCCAAAATAAAAAAAAAGTTACCGTTACATCCCTGTATGTGTGTTTGTTTGTTTGCAATATTTCCTTCTCCTTTGCAGTTTTTTTGTGCAATTTCATATATTTTATTTACTACGTATCATATATTTAGGTTCAATGGGTAACTTATATTTGATTATGTAATCATTGCATACGTAACTTATATAGATGGCAGAGGCACCGTCTTACGCTACGCCACGCGTCGCCAAATGCGTGCGGATCTCCGATCAAGGTGGTACGCAGTGAGAAGGCGGAGAATCTCCAAATTGCCCTCGGGCGCATGGCGATCACGGAGGTCGGTGACGTCGGGATCCCGCCGAGTCCCAAGAAAGCGCCTCTGAGATTCGGCACCGTCTGCGGGGTACTTGCAAGGGAACGGGTCCCCATCACCACCCCAACCTGGAAGTCTTTGACGGATGTACAGAGAGACCAGTTGTGGACTAAACTTTCTGCCTCGTTGACTTTCCCTGAAGCAAACCAAGAACATGTGCGATGGCACACGCTACTGGCGATGTCCCACGCGTGGAGGACCTTCAAGAGCCTGCTTGTCACGCAGTACGTGAACACGGGTCGGACGCCCTTCACGACGTATCAATTTTTGTCGCGGGATACATGGGACGCCTTCGTGCAAATGAAGACAACGGCCGAATTTTAGGAGCAAAATGCGGTGCACAGAGCTATCCAGGTACAAAACACTCACCCCCACAGACTCGGCACCGCTAGGTACGCGGGTAAAGCCACGCAGTGGGCGGCAGAGGACGAGACCACTACACGACCTTTTTCCTGATATCTCAGACGAGCGCGCTCGAGCCTGGTTAAGAGCGAGGGCATCAGCCACATCTTCGAGCAGCATCTCTTTCACAAACCCGGCAGACGAGGCAGTGTCTCAACGCCTGGTAAATTTCTCAAACCACTTAATTGTTAATAAGTCCATAACTTCATGGTGTCTATAATAACATGATGTCCTCTTGCAGGAAGCATTGACTTCCGCATCTTCCCAAAGTTCCTTCGAAGTAGATAGGGAGAAGGATGTACTGTCTACGGCCCTGCGAAACAAGGAGCACCCGGGTCGCACGCGAGGCGTTGGGGTTTACGTACGTTGGAGGGATGGATTTCCACACAACTCCAACACGTATAGGAGTAGGAAGTGATCCAAGGACCAGTACGATGCTCGGTTGGAACATATGATTGTTGGAAAATTTCAAAAACAAATAACAAACTTGCAGAACCAAGTAAATCAACTCATGCAGGCGCAAGCCACCCCTGTTAATTTGGGAGCAAGTCCTCCTCGACATCGGAGTAGTGTCGCGTCCACACATAATTCTGGACATGACGACGTGCAATTACCGATCGACGACATCGACGTAATGTACATCTCTGGAGTGCTCCAAAGATAGACGTATAGGACGCCTTAGCTAATTGTGTACCATTTTGTAGGAGCCGACGCCCTGCAAGCTCCAAGTGAGGATGGTTGGGTCGATTCCTATTGAGGCTGGGCGGGGTATGGTGTATCCATTCCAGGAAGGGGCAGTGTAGCACGGTACCCAGCTGACGTAGGGTTACGCCAGGGTGCAGGTTGACATGGTACATGACAATTTCATGGCCATCCCGCTGGAGATTCCCCCGAACGAAGAAATCAGAACACTAGAGGATGCCACGCGCACTTTTATCCAGTGGCCCAAGAAGGACATCGCCTGGACCCTTCTGTGACGCGATATCGACAGGACCCTGCCTCTCCAATAGGACCCTCGATGAGTCCGCCACGTCCAAAGCTTCAGAAGGCCGCCACATCGCTTCCCGTCGAGAAGACGGCGAAGGGACAATACAAGCATGTCACCATATCAGTCCCCGAGGCGTCTCTCGGGAAGACGTCCCTCAGCCACCTCGTTAAGGAGAAATCGAAATCGAAGAACATTAAGGCACCTCCCAAACCCGTGAAATACTCCCTCGGAAGTCTGTTGGTCTCCGGCGCAGAAATAAAGAGCTCAGGAGTAGCTTGTCAAGCTTTGCATGATTGGTACTTGCGCAAGACCCGAGAGAAGGGAGGTCACACTAAATCACCGTCAGATACGGGAGGGAGCATTTTCTCCATGAGCCTGACCACTTCGTCGTGGGCTTCGAAGACTTATTTGACCTATACAACCTAACTGCCCTCGACGCCTCACTTCTACGATGCTGGACACTGTAAGTGTGTACAATCAATTTCTACACTCACGTGATACCGATAAATATCATAACTCATTGCTTATGTACATATACATTATGAAATGTGCCCGTTGAATCAAAGAACCGGTGGGTTTCCTCGACCCATACGTTGTCTCTGAGCAAACAATCAACCAAGACGCATCCTACGTCGATAATTACATAAAAATGGGATTGCTTACTCTGGACGACAATGACTACATAATGGTGCCCTACAACACAATAATCATATATCATACTCCGTAATATTGCGTCTCGAACTGACTGTACAGATATATGTAATTCTATTTTTGCGATCTGCTTGACAAAAAACGAGATCACCTATCGCATTCTACGTATGCCATCATATGCGACTATTGATTGCTTCTAGGGCCGACGATCCCAGGTTTGTCAATATCGTAATTATTATTTCCTAATTATAAATTTAAATATATATGCTTACTACTTTACTCCTGCTAGCGACAGGGCTTGAACATAGAGTTAAATGCACTCGGGATGGACCAGGTCATGCATGTTCGAGGGGAGCTCTGTGGCTTCATCAACCTCTGTGGCTTCATCAAGGCAGACATAGTTATCACCATCGTAGAGTTTCACGCCGTCGACACCGTTGAACGACCTCGAAACAATTGATTCAATATTGTAATTCACTTTGACTGGTTGTAATTCAATTTGTAACTCTAGCGATAATATATACTTGAAACATTCTTTTGTAATTGATTTTGAGTTAAATGATCACTTTGAGTTGTCAACAATTATCTGTGATATGTTTCTGCTTGCTAGTTTTCAGAGGGCATGGCTAGCAATTCCTGAGGCTAGCTGAAAATACGATAAAAATTAATTAGTTCTAAAGACTTATCAAAGACGATTCCAACCACGAACCGTCTGTGATAAGACTTATCACAGACGGTTTTTCAACCGTCTGTGATAACCGCCTGTTATCACAGACATAAAATTTCAGACGGTTCAAAAACCGTCTGTGATGACTGTTACAAACCGTATGTGATGAGCTTTTCTGTAGTAGTGCTAGAAAATGTGATTCGATCTTCGAGCGTTGTGCTTCGACGGTTATCTTCTCAATACGAGTAAAGTAGGCCTAGAAGTAGGCCAAAGTCGATCGTGTTGATAACGTGTTGAGGAACCGTCACTGACGAATCTAGTCCGAATGATCACCTCGTATACAAACATAGAATCACATCAAACAATGCAGGAAAATAAGAACATAATAGTAGATTAAACACATAGATGTATGAGACTTCTTGCTTTTTTTATTGCTTTTCAAGCGATCAGCCTTTTACACTGAATAGTACCTTCTATTTGTAGGTTAAGGACTCTGCTAAGGTTTTAGATGAGACTCGCATACATAAGACGGCTACTGGCCAAACCCATGATTTTTCAACAAATAAAATCAGGAACTGGCCCATCATACCTTTCTGATCTCACGCTGCTGTGCCCTTCAACTTCAACTTCACCTACCACAACCATATTTTGATCGAGATATTTTCTCCCTCATGCAAGTCTTAGTACGAAGGGTGAATGAGTGTTTCACCTCGTACCCCTCTAGCTCTAGGTAATTCATGATGATTGGGAGTAAATGGGGAACATGAGACGTGAGCCATGGATGAAACCACTGAGTAGAACACATGCACCTGCCGTCCTTGGGCCAGTGTACCTGTGGAAATAGATGCCAAGGAGCAGCATGCAGCCTGTGCCTCTGTGGGTGATCACCAACGGGGTCTCGCCGTCACATGCACCGCTGCGATGCCTGGCAGCAGACGGCAACTTTCCCAGGCCGCACATGATAGTACTACTATATCGTACTGCATCTGCAAACGCCCCCCGCCCCCTCTCTGTACGTGATGTACGTATATTTGTACTTAACAAGACAACAAGTAAAGAATTTGCCGACAATAGCGTATTGACAAGATAAAGAAGCTACCTGATCAGGTTTCTAGTCTAAAACTATGCGTCTGTTTCTGTGTAATGAGTCAGCCTTGTGTAATATCTCGTTTAGGCCTTAGAAAATCAAACGATTATAAAGAAATTTTAAAACAGATTAAAAGAGAAATTTCTGAATTTTCTTAGGAGGTGGAAGAGAAGGCGGGCTCTCGGCGCAAGGTAGCTTAGCCCAAGGACCAACCGGCATAAAGGGACAGCCCGTTCCTACCCTCCATTTTGTCCAGCCGCCACTCCCTCCTGCCTATTCCCCCTGTCCGGCGCCACCATTTTTTCCTCCCTGCGCCTCCTTCTGCTGCTATAGCCGCCAGCCTCCCTGCCGAGCATTTGCACACCTGCGCTGCAATGCCCTGCAAGATGAGAATTGCTGTACTGTTTAGACTAGATAAGTGTTGCTTTATCTTTTGTACGGAGATGTATGAATGAACAGTAGAAGAGGAAGGGAGAAAGGAGAAAGGAGAAAGGGGTGAAGTGTTGCTTGATCTTTTGTATGGAGATGTATGAATGAATAGTAGAAGAGGAAGGAAGAAAGGAGAAAGGGGAGAACAAAAGGAGGAAGAAAACAGAAAAAAAATCTCACAGAAAGGTTCAGTGGTTCTCAACGCGATCTCCAAGGGTGATGAACACGTTTCATTTTCCTTTTTACGTAGCAGTTTTTAGTCGGTAGAGATTCGTTCGTAGATCGATGTTCATGAATGGTTAATCATTTACGAATATTAGTTTTTATTCATGATCTTGCTGTTGGTTGCCATATACTCATGATTGATTAAGTGTTTAGCTCATTTGCATCATACATACACTCTTGAGACTTGGACTACATGCTAGCCAAGTAATGAAATATTGAGATCCCCGTTATGTACATGTATTAGACGGGCATGAGGTCCCTACACTCGTGGAGTGTGGGTTTGAGGTCCCTGTGCTAGAAGGCATATGCATGGGTATACATCGACAGATGCATACTCTGCATTACTAGTAAATGCAAAGAGAATGAATATGCATTTGAGACATTTTGATTGTATGTCGTTAGAAGTTGAATAGTTATGATATTATTGTGGATGACTGAATATGTTAAAGTCAAAGTTTGTTTATGAGATTTGACTTATAATCTTGTTTGTACTTTGCTGAGTAATGGACTCATGCTTGTTGCTTTGTTTATTTATTTTTGGGTACCTCTTGCTAAGCGACACACATATGAAGGGCTAGAAATAAAACTTGATGCACTCTACCACGTTATCACCATGCTCATTAATTTTGAATTCTAAGTTTAACTCAAGGAACCTACTAGAGAACGTCATTTATCTTTATGATCATATTCACCCTTCGAGGTGTATTTTATTTACTTTGTAGTAGAGTAGATGCTTTCATGGAAATGTTTATGGCTATCTTTTAAGTTTTGGTAATTGATTATCTTGCTCATAATCTTGTTACATGTTTAGAACTCCCTTTTATGGTCAAAGATTCAAAGGACAATCTGTCGAAATTTAGAGAAAAATCTTAGCTTAGTTTTCCATTATATTATTTTTAGTAGCATTCCAGGCTCAAGTTGGATTAGGGTGTTACACCTTGATCTTTGGATTTTTTATGGTACACCCATATTGTTATGTCAAATCTCAGGCTGGGCATGGAAAAGCCCAACGCTTAACGGGTAGGCCCGAGCCTGACACGGCCTGACATAGGCTAGGACCATAGCCCGGCCCTTAGAACAAAATGCCCAAAATTAGGATTTTTCATGAAATATTGTTATTAAAATTCTTTTTTAGAACAAAAGTTAATGTCTAGCCTTTTTGGGTTTCGGGCTAGGCCACCGGTCCCATGAACAGGTCTACTATGGACCATCCATTCCGCATGATCCAATGGTTGATATTCATATTATCTCATAAGAGATCATATGTGATCTATTACTATTCAAAGGCTAGTATGGTCAATTACTACATAGTAAATAAGGAAATATATAATATTAGGGAACATGTCATTACTCGCGTGGCTGTTAATTAGGAAATAATTAAATATCATAATCTTTTTGTGAGAAAATTAATGGCAGTAATAATATCATTGTTAAAGAACGTAGTAGTTGCCAGAAACAATAAACCAATCACTACATAACTGACAATTGAAAGAGAGACGAAGTAAGATGGAGACACAACATGGTGAACCTCTTTATTAATAGATTGATCTCTTTGAGTACAATGAAGTCCTATTTAAAGACTAAAATCCACTGGGGGTAGTTTAGGTTTTATGTTCATCAACCCTTAAATCCGGGTTTCTCAACACTCCCGTTTGGGCAAATATAGCATCACGCAAATGTCTCATTAAAAACTCCTCCCAAAAACCTAGTGGGAAACAAGAGATGTGAGAAAAGAGTGCATTGCATCTGCAAGTTGTATTGCATCGTTGCCTCATTCAAAACTTTTATGTGAGAAATCTTCAAGGAAAACTCACTAAGGGAAAAAAAGTGCAACCTCTTCACCTTCTAGGTTAATCTTCAGGATTAAAGTAAAAGTTCAGGACCTTAAGTGGAATATGATTCAGGGAATTCTCTCCCTAATCCCTGCAACTCTCCAAGCTGCTTCACTCCAATATCACGAAAGCATCGTTTGAAACTGGACGTTGGTGGAGACTTAGTAAATAAATCAGCCAGATTTTCACATGATCTAGTTTGTAGAATCTTTACCTCATCGTGATATTACTTTTAACATAACTCATTTGCATTTGTGCAACACAAGCAGCATTATCCTCCTAGATAATTGTGTGGGTATTGACAGTGTTAATGTGGCATGACTTCTGGTAGGGCTAATCACACGTCTTAGCTAAACATATTCATATGAGGCTTCATTTAGTACAATAATGTAACACCCCGGCTATTCGGAAGCCAAGATGCCACCTAATGGGACGACATACTACTCAATTAATAAAAATAATATCACAATAAGAGACAATATCGAATAATCAAGATAACAATCTAGCATTAAGGAATGACCATAGAGGAATGGAGGAACATCCAAAGTTACTTTTATTACAATTCAATACTTAATCAATTAAACCAAATAAACTAAAACTGTGTCATAATGAATGAATGATTTATTCAAGTGTGTGGAACGTGCTGGACTACGCCCTCCCGCTAGCAACAGTTTCACCGGAATTCACCTAAAATAAATAAAAGCAAGAGTGAGTCGAAACTCAGCAAGCACAACATATAGGGCTAATTATCAGCTAAACACAACCCATCTACGTCTATCCAGAATACAGATCAGTAATAAAGAAAATGGCGTAACTTTTAGCCTACTGATCCAATGAGAATGATCCTTATCAACTTGAAAAGATAATTTCGAGAGCTACAAAACCTTAGTTGGGTGGAAGTTCTGAATCTGACTCTAACTATATCAAAACCGAGGGCCAAATCGACAGTTCCAAATTCTCAGGCAAACAGGACAGCGCACGATTAAAAATTCATATCTCTTAAACCGTAAGGTGGAATCAAGTGATCTCAGTGCCAAAAGAAAGATAACGACATCAGGAACAAAACTCTAGAAGACGAAAATACCAGATTCGGCCTCTAAGTAAATCATAATGGCCCGGCAAGAAAATCTGCCAAATCACGTCAGCTCTCCTGAACAGTCACGATAAAACTACCATATCTCCTAAACCGTAACTCCAAATCAGATGATCTCAGTGCCAAAAGAAAGCTAAGATCAAGGGCTACAACTTTCTAAGAGGTGAGAAGATCAGAAAACGTACAGAACTTACACAAATCTGACGAACAAAATCGCTGCACTGCAGGGAGGAGGGTGGCGGCCGGTTGGAGAGGGGGAGGGAGTGGAGGGGAGAGGGTGGGGCGGCTAGGGTTAGTGGGAGGACACCCCCCATTGGCCGGCCCCCCTCTTGGGCCTCTTGGGCTTCGGCCCAAGGCCCAGGTTGCCGCGATATAGCTGAAAACCCCCTCAAATAATGGAATTTCTATTCTTTCAAAGTGCATTTTCCTCCCCAACTTCTTCTCAATTCCACCGATTTGATTCCGGGGTATTACAAATAATTTCTGAGTGGTTGGTAGAAGTAGCTACCAATGTGTTCTTAAATGACTACCAAGACATGGCTACACCAGCACATAGAAATACAAACTCAGTATGAGATTTGGCACTGTGGGGATCAGACAAATAGTCATCATCTGTATAGCCCACCATGGTTAAGTCTTGGTTCTTCTAAAAAAATAAGCCAAGATCTTGTGTACCTTGGAGGTATCTAAGAAGAGTCTTAACGCCAGCCTAATACCTTCTAGTTGGAGCTGCATTGTGTCTAGCCAATAAGTTGACTGCGAATGGAATATCAGGTCGGATGCAATTCGCAAGGTACATCAGTGCTCCTATGGCGGTTAAGTATGGAACTTCTTGTAACACCCGAGCCCAACATTGAGCCTAGAATGCTACTAAACTACTCTAACCATTTAATTTACATCAATTTACTATAAAATTACAGCAAGCGTATCAACAATGAAACCCATCCACGGGTCATAATAACACAAGCATAATACGATGACAATCATAGATAATTTAGTCCTACGAGCATAGCAAGGTAATAAATCTAGCCCCCGAACATTAAATGAATGGGTCATGTAAACACTTTCTTCTGACAAAATCGTATCAGGCAAACCCCCCATTAAATGTTGTGACATTCGAAGTGGTATGTATTCATTTTAAAGTTGAGGTTGGAGTTGTAGTCCAAGTCGAACCAGTTTTCCTCGTCCGAACTCCCTGCCATAGTCGCATAAGCGATTATGAGGAACGGATGAGGATTTGATGAGCGAAGAATTTCTTCACGAAATTTGCAACTTGTTCCCCACGGACGGCGCCAGCTGTCGACGATCAAATCACCGATCTTATGAAAATATATAAATAGAGAAAAATGATGTGTATCTCCTGGAAGGAAATGGGGTCGCTCTTTAGTTCTATGAACTGGTTGTCTACAAGGAATGCCTACGATCAGGTAAAGGATAAATCCTAGTTACATTGAGTATGATGTTGGCTATGCTACTGAAATAGATCAAAAGTATGAATTTAATGCCAGTAGCCTCTTATCCCTCTTTTCGCCCCCTTGATCCTTCCATAATCAGTCTTTAAATAGCTCCCGAAGAGGTGGCAGTTGTTTCTGGAGAAGACGCCTATGCGAAGCGTTGCGTCTGGTCAGAGGGAGATGGCAATTGATTAAAGTATCAACTGTTGTGCGGTTAAATATCGGTGAGACATTCAACCATTAGTCAGTATCTTACGATTATGTAACATCGCGTGGTATGGAGTATGCAACACGTGTTCCATTCAACACACGGTAAATGATATATCTGGATTTGGATCCAGATATCAGTTCATAGCTTTACGAGCAGTTAACTGGTCGGGGACTAGGTATGGGACCTTGTCCGAATAGGGTATTTATTATGTAACCTCTGAAATCCTTACGACTAGTGAGGTCGTTAGACTTAGTGGTTACGACCACGAAGACGTATGGTCTTTTCCTATGTATTAAACTAACACATAGAGATTTTAATCCTCGTCAGCTAGCCCCCGAACTTTAAATGAATGGGTCGTATAAACACTTTCCTCCGATGAAATCTTATCGGGCAGACCCCCTATTAAATGTCGTGACATTCAAAGTGGTCTATATTCATTTTAAAGTTGAGAAACTACCTTGGGACTTGAGAAGTTTTTCTGTCCGTTGGTCAAAAAGGTTTTGTCCTTTGGACTTCTCTTAACTCCCAGATGTAGTTAGACAATTGTGGCTATAAAAACCCCTTTGCACTGGGTATTAGGGTTTTTACGCCTTCTGTTTCCTCTTCATCTTCTAAAAGGAAAAAAATTGTCTCCGACCGCCTATGACTTCTTCATCCAAAAGAATCCGCCATGTCAGATCTCATCACCAACTGGTTGGTTTCTGATTTGAGTGAGAAAAGGCTAGAAAGTCTGGAGAAGAAGCTATTTACAGACCATCTGTGATAATTACGTATCAGGAACCATCTGTGATGAAGCATCCAGGATAGCCTATCTTGCACTAGTGCAAGTCTTTCATTTCAAACTCCGTCACAAGGTAAGAACTTGCTTCATTTATGTCCTCTATGGTTCCAATGATATTCAGATCATCTACATAAACTGAGTCGATACAAAATCTATTATTGGACTTCTTTATAAATGTGTAGGGGCAATCATCATTATTTGAGTAACCTTTTTTCAGGAGACAGTCACTTAGTCGATTGTACCACATTCTTCTCGACTGTTTCAATCCGTACAATGACCTCTGTAGTTTAATGTTATATATGTTACAATTAGTATTATTAGGGTTCAGAGTTTTGATTCCTTCCGGGACTCTCATATAGATATCTGTATCCGATGACCCATATAAATGTGTGGTCACTACATCCATCAACTGCATTGTTAAATTCATGCAAGCTGCAATTGATATTAAGTATCAGAACATGGTTCCACTCATCACAGTTGAGTAGGTTTCCTCGTAATCGATGTCGGGTCTCTACGTGAACCCTTATGCTACAAGCTTCGCTTTATATCTTACCGCCCAGTTGTTCTCATTTATATTCCGGATGAAAACCCATTTGGATCCTACAGGGAACACTTTAGGAGGTGTTCAGGCAACAATACCGAATACTTGTAACACCCCAGCCCAACAGGAGCCTGGAATGCTACTAAAATAACAATATAACAAATACAAATCTAAGACACTACAATAAATTTCGGCAGAGTTTCCTTTGTAAATCGAACTATCTGGACAATCGTGCAAATAACAACAATAATAAGCAAATATCCAAACGCACGTACTAGACATATTCATGAAAGAAACAACCATAAAACGCTATCAATCTCAAAAGTAGGTTGACTACAACATAGGACGTAAAGAAATAAGCCTCACATAAGACATTTCAAAATTGAAGGTATGACTTAAATGTTTTGTTCAACTTTATTCGTGCCAGTGTGCAACCATAATAATTTCTACTCCCGCCCATGCATGCCGTCCACAAACGATGTACCTAAAAAAACAACACGGCAAGGGTGAGTCCAAGACTCAGCAAGTGCAATGATACAAAACATAACAAAATCATTCATTATCCAACAGTGTATCAACATCATGAATCAAATCAACAAATGAATGAATGAATGAATGCACATGCTCTTCTCTTTTGCTCATACCGGTATAGCGAGTGAACACCCGTCGGTGTTCACTTATGCCCGCGTTCTACAACACGCGGGGATCCAAAGCCCGTTTGAGAACAAGTCAACCGGGGATCCACAATGCCTACTTTGGAATGGTGGGTCTTACAATCACCACCAACTCCCGTGGGTGTCGCAAGTCCACAACTTGCATTCATGAGTACACATGATGAACAATAAAATGACAGTAATCGAATTTCAATAATCTATCCATCATGAACAAATACATATCACCCTAAATCAGTACATCGAACAAGCATATGTTACCATGATTCATCATATAGAACAATCACATAACAACCACATTATAGGTGCACTTGCCTGTTTCTTTCTTCCCCGCTCGTCACACAAGGAAGCAAAATTGGTGTCTCTACTCGGAACTCCGCCTCCTACACAAGCATAGCAAGAACAATAAATACGATGAATCTTTGGACTCGTTTACACCCTTAATCTAGCTCCTCAAGACCTATGACTCAAAGAGAGGTTCTACCCAAATTTCCGTGATCTAGCATAATGCTTTCGGAGACAGATGATCGAGAAAAATTGTAATTAAATATATGTAACTCCGAATGACTTGAAACTAGTGCTCAAATTGTAATACTCTGAAAATAATAATAATATTAATAATCGCGTCTTAAGGGTCGGAGAGTAATTAATTAAATAGTAACAATCAATAATTAATTAAGAAACGTCTTAAGGGCTTGTGCGTAATTAAATAAAAAGAATTTGTGAAAAAAATAGATTATTTCAGAATTTTGTTGAGCTATAAATAGATTTATGGGAGTTTTGGAAAACCCTAGCATTTTCTCTTTCTTTCCCCCAGCCGTCTCCACATTCTTTTTCACAGCCGCCAGCCAAGTACTTTTCTTTTACTTGCGCCGCCATCCAATTTCGTTTCGCCGCTTTTCCCTGCTGCTTTTCCCTGCTGCTTTTCCTCATGGCGGCTGCTGCTTTGTTTCTCGTCGTGTAGCCCGGCCGCTGAAGCGCCGGGAAGTCTGCGTGTCTTGGTGCTCTGCCGCTGCGCTGTCTTGAGTTGCGCTGCTTTGCCGACCGCGTGGAAGATCTCGCTGCATCGGCTGTGGCTTCTTGGTCACCGATCTTTGCCGCTCTTTATTCCTGTTGCTTGCTATTGGGCGCCAAGCCGAGCTCTTGTTGTGGATTCTATTGCCGCCGCTGCTTTTCTTCTTTCTTGCCAAGAATCGCCGATCAAGCTTCCTAATCCGCATTAAAGTCTGCAGCCGCACTTGTCCCCTTCTGCCTGACCGCGAGTGTGGACGCCCGAGGTAGCAGTGGACAGGTTAGTTGATCTGTTGATCTGTTAGTTGATCTGTTGGATTTTGTTTTATTGCACCTGATTAGCTATTTGCTTTAGGATAAATTAATGTTGTGATTAGAGAAGGGTATTCTGTACAGTGGATATAAATAGATGAATTAATTATTGCTAAGTAGAAATTAGCTGGTTGGCCGTAGCACTATTTAGCATGTTTTAGTCGGGAAGAAATTGAAAATAGATTGGTTTAGCTGCTTGTTACGTTGAACAATTATTCGGGTACCTTAAAGACGAATTTTGGAAATCTCATCTTCTAGTTAATTGTAGATAATTTCGATATCTTTCTATAGCATGTTTTAACATGTCGATCGGACAAGTACAATTTGAGTTATGATTTCGAGAAGGCCGCTGTTTTTAGGGTTGTCGTCTTTAGGTGCTGTTTTGGTAGATCGGTTACTAATAATAGTAAATAGCTTAATTAGAGTTTTTGATCTACATGAAAGTTGTAGATAATTGTCCAATGGTTCTGTAGGATCTGAGAACGCGCATTATGGTTGAGTAAAACAGAAGTTATGAATTTAGTAAGACTGCTGTTCCGAAGCGGACAGATCGGCTTTCTGGGCTAAATACGGAGGGTTAGATGATTTAATTAGAAGTCTTCGTAATCTAAGAAAAGGTGGATAATTTTATAAAGAATCCAGAATGGGGTGGTTTGTGGTGATCGGACTTTCGAGTCAAAAGTTACGCTCTTTTTAGTAACCGGACAGCAATGGGTAGCTTTTCGATACCGGCGTAACGTGGTATATTTGGGGACGTGTAGGAGCGATGTATATTGGTTGTGATTCTTGTTGCTGTAGTTTGTATTGAGAATTGGTGTATCTAATGTAGGAGAGGCGTCGTGCTTGTTGCCATCTGCTAGTCAAATCGTGCGTCGCAACTAGTAAAGGCAAGTGCATGGTAGACAGCGGTCAATGATTGATCACTGTTTTCTTTATCTTCTATTACCATTATTGTTGTGCTTTTATTTTATTTAATTGCAAGCAATGAATTGGTATGATTATATCGTTGTTGATAAACATGATGAAAAGTTGGATATGATGTTTATGATGGAATTTGCCTGTTTGCATTCATAAGCATCTTTGCATAAGAGAAGGTGATCATGATTGATCACAACTCCACGGAGTGGAGGAGGTCCCGATCCTTATGGAGGAGCGGGCTTGAGAGTGAATGTTGTCGCGAGCATTCACTCACGCTATACCGATATCTGCGAAAAGAAGTGCATGTGGACATGTAGAATAGAGTTGCATTCATAAATGAGGTTAATGGTGAGAATATTAATGAAAGTGCACGTGATGATAATGAAGTTATTGATTCTTTGTTGATTTATTATTATCGTTGTATATCGATGTGTTTGCCGAGTCGTGGACTCACCCTTGCTCTATTGTTGTCTTTAGGTGAACTTGAGGATCTGTAATGGCGAGAGCGAGTATAGCACATGGACAACACATGATCATTCGCCATGATAATCTTTTCATTCAATATTGGTTTACACTTGGACATGTTAGTTATTGAATAATGTTTAGGATATCATTTGGACTAGACTATTTGCTTTATTAATTTGGATTCATTGGTTGATGCTGCTTTGGATTATTTGCCTGGTTATAATTTCCCATTGCTTATTTATTGTCGCTGATCCATAATTATACATGTTCGTTTATGATCCATTGATATGATTATCATTGTTTCCTTGATGTAATTTTATAGTGTGTCGATATTTATTAGTTGGAAGAGTAGTGTGGTGGCATTCTAGGCTCAGTGTTGGGCTGGGGTGTTACAGTTGGTATCAGAGCCAGGTTTTAGGTCCGTGGTGAATAGATTAACAACTTAGGCAAACTAAAATTGTTAAAATTTGTTTTAGTATTAGTAAATCAACTAAAATTTGCTAATGGTTAAACAACCTAAAACTTGACACACTAGTGCAGATGAGGTTAGAGAGAATACGAATATAGTTTTACGCTTAGTTATGTTGTTTATTGATGGATGAGTTTATTTTGAGCTTTGAACTCATTGTGTATTGTTGATTGTGGTTGATAGCTATGCCGAGGGGTAGAGGGCGTGGTCGTGGTAGCCGCGATCGTGGAGGTCGGGCCGCGGCGAGGTTCCGTGGAGCCACCTCGATGTGAGATGAGTCGATGGTGAGGGGTTCTTTGTTGACCCGCCTCGGTTGTGGTCCAAGATGAGACCCCGCTTTCTTTGAGAGAGTTGGTGGGAGAGATCCGGGCTCTTCGTCAACAGCGCCGCGATCCACATTCTTGCGGCATCTGTTGTTGCTCTGTCGCACATCCACCGGTTCTGAGGCGGATGTCACCGAGTGGATGGGGTTGAGGTTTGATTCGTTTGACGGTGGGCACACTGTCGAGCGTGGACCGGTTGCGCTACATGGAGAGGCGCTTTGGAGCTTTAGAGATGTCTTCACTTGAGAGGGTCCGTTTTGTAGCCTTTCATTGAAAGGGCAGCGGATATTTGGTGGGAGGCGTGTTGTCTTGAGGACCGCCACTCAAGGGCGAGTCACTTGGGAGGACTTTGTTGATCGTTCAAGGGAAGTTCTACCCCTACTCTTTTGTGGAGAAGATGGAGGTTGCCTTGACGACCTTTGCTCGGGGAAGAGGTCTATTCTTGAGTATGAGGTGAGTTCAACAACTTGGTTCGCCGTCCCTTGATGTGACGATGATCTTCGAAGCCAAGAGGTTTCATCGGGTCTCAATGCAGTACCGACATGTGTTGGGAGCTACTCCACTCCGTGACTACTGACTCTGTTGTGGAGCAAGCTAGGGGCATGGAGTTGGAGATCGACTCACAAAGGCGACAAGCCTCGGTGGATCGGTAGCTTCGGTGGTGACGAGAAAAGGAGCTCTAGTGAGGAAGTGGGTGCATTCGACACACTTTCAAGAAATTCAAGGAGGACCACGATCTATCGAGTCTAAGCGATCGAGGCGTTCCTTCTTGACGCCTCGTCCTTTTGCGGTACTCGGCTCTTCGTCTGTCGAGCGGGGCATGCTTTGCTTTAAGTGCGGTGATGGACATGCGGCTGCCGAGTGCACTTGGACGGGAGATTGCCGTCGGTGTGGCCGATCGGGTCACAAGGAGCGGGTGTGTCGCGAAATCCCGCTAAGCGTGATCAAGTGGGAGCACATGCCATCTTCTTCTTGATGGGTCTGCTCGAGGATCTTTCCAGATGATGATCGCTCCTCCAAACGATGCCATTTCCTTGACTTGGCGCCTCGGGTACCACTCGGCGGCCGCCACCTTCGCACCGCATCGGGTTGCACGACCGGCTTTACCGCACCGCCACAAAGAGATTGTTGGGGCTCGCCGCCGCCCTGCATCGTCTTCTTCGCCATGGCGCCACAGAGTGTCGCCATGCCCACAGTGAGTCCGCGGGTCGTCTGACGTGGTGACAGTACTTTGCTTGTGGATTCGTTTGATGCTTTAGTCCTTTTGATTCGGGGCTACCTTTTCGTTTGTCTCAACGGCGTTTGCTAGGAGCGAACTTGAGTATCGATGGATTTCTCGGTCGGTGTTAGTTAGTTCTCACAGGGGTATTATTGCTAGCTCTCTTGTTTGTCACAGGTGTTCTATTATTATTGATGGAGAGAAGTTCACGGCGAATTTGATAGTTATTCAAATGGAGCCGTTCGACGTTATCTTGGGTATGGATTGGTTGCACTCTTATCGAGCCGTGATATCCTGTTTTCGTAGAATACTGCATGCGAGACCTCGTGCGGGGAGACTTTGACTTTTCAGGAGTGCGCCTCGCGCTCTCTTTCGATATTAGTTGGGTGTTCCGGTCATGTGCGAAAATCGGGCTTCTTTTAGCTCTTCTTGAGAAGCGAGTGTGGCTTCGCAGATTGAGGAGATTCTGGTGGTCAGTGATTACCCAGATGTGTTCCCAGCTGAGCTTCTGGGTTTGCCACCTGCGCGAGACGTGGAGTTTCGCATTGATCTTGTTCCGGGTACTCGTCCCATTTCGATGTCTCCATATCGACTAGCACGTCCGTTTGGGATGAGTTGAAGAAGCGATTGGATGAGTTGTTGGCTAAAGGTTTGATCGGCGTAGTGTATCGCCATGGGGAGCTCTGTGCATTCACAGAGAAGAAGGATGGGAGTTGGCGCATGTGTATTGATTATCGTGCGCTTAATGCAGTCACAATCAAGAACAAATATCCATTGCCCGCATTGAGGACTTGTTTGATCGGTTGAATGGAGCTCAAGTATTCTCCAAGATCGATCTCGATCGGTATAATCAAATCCGTGTGCGTGAGCGAGATGTAGAGAAGACCGCTTTCTCCACCAGGTATGGGCATTATGAGTATAAAGTTATGTCTTTTGGATTGACTAATGCACCGCCATTTTTATGGAGACCATGAACAACATGTTACACGTATCTAGATGATTTCGTGGTGGTGTTCATTGATGATATTCTTATCTATTCCAAGACTAATGAGGACCATGGCGTCATTTGAGGTTGGTTTTAGATACTTTGAGAGAGCACAAGTTCTATGCTAAATTGAAGAAGTGTGAGTTACGGATTTGAAGTGGGTTTTACGGGTCATGTGATTAACCCTCGAGGTATTCTTTGTTGATCCTAGCAAGGTATCCACAGTGGTGGATTGGAAGAGGCCGACTAGTGTGAAGGAGGTGAGGAGTTTCTTGGGTTTGGCTGGTTATTATCGGCGTTTTGTGCAGGATTTCTCTATCATTGCCAAGCCGATGTCTCAGCTTACTCGAGAAAGGTGTGAGATTCCAGTGGGTGATGAGTGTGGCGCAGTTTACGCATTTTGAAGGACAAAGTTTGGTGACCTCTCCTATTCTCACTCTTCCCGAGCCGGAAAGCGGTTCCTGATCTTTTCAGATCGTCTCGAGTGGGTCTTGGCTATGTTCTCATGCAAGACGGTAAGGTAATTGCTTATGCGTCGAGGCAGTTAAAGAAGCACGAGCAGAATTATCCCACTCATGATTTGGAGTTGGCTGCAGTTGTCTTTGCTCTCAAGATTTGGAGGCATTATCTATACGGTGAGCCTTGTGATATTTTCACAGATCACAAGAGTCTCAAGTATATCTTCACTCAGAAGGATCTGAATTTGAGGCAAAGGAGGTGGTTGGAGTTGATCAAGGATTACGATCTTACTATTCAGTATCATCCAGGCAAGGCCAATGTAGTTGCGGATGCCCTTAGTCGCAAGGCGACTCCTGCTACTCTAGATTGCCTTATTGCTGATTTTGATCGCATGGGTATATCCTATTGTTATGCAGGCACAACACGAGTTGAGACACGCTTGATTCTTGAGTCGACTATTCCGGGCATGTCGGGAAGCCAGTGAGTGACCGGTTATTACAGGAGGTTAGGAAGCGTCTGGATGCGGGTAAAGAGGGTGATTTTAGCATGGATGATTCTGGTACTTTGAGGTTTAAAGGCCGTCTTTGTGTGCCACAAAAGGCGGAGGTCAAGGATGATATCTTAAGGGAGGCACATCGCACTCGTACATCGCTTCATCTGGTGAGACTAAGATGTATCGAGATCTGAAACAGAATTTTTGGTGGAAAAGAATGAAGGTGGACATTGCTAACTATGTGGCTTCTTGTGGTGTTTGTCAGCAAGTGAAAGCTGAGCACAAACGTCCTGCAGGGTTGTTGCAACCTTTGGAGGTTCCCCAGTGGCCTTGGGATGATATCTCCATGGACTTTGTGGTGGCGTTGCCTCGTTCGCCGCGAGGGAAGGATGCAGTTTGGGTAGTGGTGGATCGATTCAGCAAGTCTGCGCACTTCATTCCTATTCGCACGACAAATTCAGCGAGTGATCTAGCTCCTATTTATGTGCGTGAGATAGTAAGACTGCATGGTGTGCCAAAGACCATCGTTTCTGACAGGGACGCGAAGTTTGTCTCCAAGTTCTGGGAGAGTCTGCAGAGTGCATTGGGCACACAGCTCCGTCTTAGTACAGCATTTCACCCACAGACAGATGGACAGTCAGAGCGTACTATTCAGACTTTAGAGGATATGTTGCGATCTTGTGTTTTGTCTTGGAAGGGTAGTTGGGAGGACCAGTTGCCACTTGCAGAGTTTGCTTATAATAATAGTTACCATTCGATAGATTAGAGCCGCGCCATTTGAGGTTCTCTATGGGCGGAAGTGCGATCGCCACTTTGTTGGGATGCGATTGGAGAGAAGGCAATTTTGGGTCGGACCGGATTGAAGACCGTTGAGCGTGTGGCCATGGTGAGGCGTAATCATTAGCGGCTCGAGTAGACGAAAAGTTATCTTGATTTGAGGAGGCGTGACTTGGAGTTTGCGGTGGGTGACTGAGTGCTCTTGAGAGTGTCTCCCACTAAAGGCATTGTTCGGTTCGGTACCAAAGGGAAGCTTAGCCCGAGGTACGTTGGACCGTTCCCGATTATTGCAAGAATTGGGAAGTTAGCCTACCGCTTGGACCTTCCTGAGTCCATGCGTGGGGTTCATAATGTGTTTCACGTCTCGATCTTTGAGAAAGTTTTTGAGAGATCGAGCATAAGATTTCATTAGAGCGGCGACTATTGAGCAAGACCTCACAGTTGAGTCGCGTCCGTGGCGCGATACGGAGAGGTCGGAGCGAGTGCTGAGGCACAAGACGTTGGTATACGTCAAGGTGCTATGGACGCATCAGTCTGAGAGAGAGGCGACTTGGGAGTTGGAGTCTCGCATGCGCGAGCAATACCCGGAGTTGTTCACGTCGGGTATGTGTTATTTTGTTGTTTAATTTCAGTATGCGCTTTTTCTTTGAGTAGAACGCGAGTAGAATTCGGGGTCGAATTCCGTTAAGGGGGGTAGAATGTAATACTCTGAAAATAATAATAATATTAATAATCGCGTCTTAAGGGTCGGAGAGTAATTAATTAAATAGTAACAATCAATAATTAATTAAGAAACGTCTTAAGGGCTTGTGCGTAATTAAATAAAAAGAATTTGTGAAAAAAATAGATTATTTCAGAATTTTGTTGAGCTATAAATAGATTTATGGGAGTTTTGGAAAACCCTAGCATTTTCTCTTTCTTTCCCCCAGCCGTCTCCACATTCTTTTTCACAGCCGCCAGCCAAGTACTTTTCTTTTACTTGCGCCGCCATCAATTCGTTTGCGCTTTTCCTATTTGCTTTTCCTCGCTGCTTTTCCTGTGGCGGCTTCTTTGCTTTTCTCGTAGCGTGTAGCCCGCCCGAAGCGCCGAGGGAAGTCTGCGTGTGCGGCTGCTCCTGCCGCTGCGCCTGTGCCGAGTTGCGCCTGCTGCCGACCGCGTGGAAGATCTGCCTGCATCGCTGCGGCTAGCTCTTTAGTCACCAGTCTGCCGCCATTCTTTGTTCCTGTTGCTGACGCCTAAGCCGAACTGCGTTGTGGATTCTCTCGCCGGCCTTTTCTTCTTCTTTGCGCCAAGAAGCGCCGACCAAGCCGCTTCAATCCGCATTAAAGTCTGTGACGCACTTGTCCCCTCTCGCTGACCGCGAGTGTGGGCGCTTAGAGGTAGCGATGGACGGAGTTAGTTGATCTGTTGATCATTAGTTGATCTGTTGGATTTTGTTTTATTGCACTGATTAGCTATTTGCTTTAGGATAAATTAATGTTGTGATTAGAGAAGGGTATTCTGTACAGTGGATATAAATAGATGAATTAATTATTGCTAAGTAGAAATTAGCTGGTTGGCCGTAGCACTATTTAGCATGTTTTAGTCGGGAAGAAATTGAAAATAGATTGGTTTCGCCCGCTGTTCTGTTGAACGAATTATTCGGGTACCTTAAAGACGAATTTTGGAAATCTCATCTTCTAGTTAATTGTAGATAATTTCGATATCTTTCTATAGCATGTTTTAACATGTCGATCGGACAAGTACAATTTGAGTTATGATTTCGAGAAGGCCGCTGTTTTTAGGGTTGTCGTCTTTAGGCGCTGTTTTGGTAGATCGGTTACTAATAATAGTAAATAGCTTAATTAGAGTTTTTGATCTACATGAAAGTTGTAGATAATTGTCCAATGGTTCTGTAGGATCTGAGAACGCACATTTTGGTTGAGTAAAACAGAAGTTATGAATTTAGTAAGACTGCTGTTCCGAAGCGGACAGATCGGCTTTCTGGGCTAAATACGGAGGGTTAGATGATTTAATTAGAAGTCTTCGTAATCTAAGAAAAGGTGGATAATTTTATAAAGAATCCAGAATGGGGTGGTTTGTGGTGATCGGACTTTCGAGTCAAAAGTTACGCTCTTTTTAGTAACCGGACAGCAATGGGTAGCTTTTCGATACCGGCGTAACGTGGTATATTTGGGGACGTGTAGGAGCGATGTATATTGGTTGTGATTCTTGTTGCTGTAGTTTGTATTGAGAATTGGTGTATTTAATGTAGGAGAAGCGTCGTGCTTGTTGCCATCTGCTAGTCAAATCGTGCGTCGCAACTAGTAAAGGCAAGTGCATGGTAGACAGCGGTCAATGATTGATCACTGTTTTCTTTATCTTCTATTACCATTATTGTTGTGCTTTTATTTTATTTAATTGCAAGCAATGAATTGGTATGATTATATCGTTGTTGATAAACATGATGAAAAGTTGGATATGATGTTTATGATGGAATTTGCCTGTTTGCATTCATAAGCATCTTTGCATAAGAGAAGGTGATCATGATTGATCACAACTCCACGGAGTGGAGGAGGTCCCGATCCTTATGGAGGAGCGGGCTTGAGAGTGAATGTTGTCGCGAGCATTCACTCACGCTATACCGATATCTGTGAAAAGAAGTGCATGTGGACATGTAGAATAGAGTTGCATTCATAAATGAGGTTAATGGTGAGAATATTAATGAAAGTGCTGTGATGATAATGAAGTTATTGATTCTTTGTTGATTTATTATTATCGTTGTATATCGATGTGTTCTTTGAGTCGTGGACTCACCCTTGCTCTATTGTTGTCTTTAGGTGAACTTCGAGGATGCCGTAACGAGAGCGGAGTAGAGCACATGGACAACACATGATCATTCGCCATGATAATCTTTTCATTCAATATTGGTTTACACTTGGACATGTTAGTTATTGAATAATGTTTAGGATATCATTTGGACTAGACTATTTGCTTTATTAATTTGGATTCATTGGTTGATGCTGCTTTGGATTATTTGCCTGGTTATAATTTCCCATTGCTTATTTATTGTCGCTTGATCCATAATTATACATGTTCGTTTATGATCCATTGATATGATTATCATTGTTTCCTTGATGTAATTTTATAGTGTGTCGATATTTATTAGTTGGAAGAGTAGTGTGGTGGCATTCTAGGCTCAGTGTTGGGCTGGGGTGTTACACAAATATTCTTAACGTAACAGGCTACAAAACTCTAGTAGGTTGGGTTCTTTGATTCGGCTAAACTAGTGGTCTAAACAGCCGTTGAAAACCATTGACAGACATCATCTGAATCTGACATAGCGATAAACATCATGGCATAACTTTCACTCTATAGATCCAATTGAGATGATCTTTACCAATTTGGAAATATTATTAAACAGGATACAATAACCTAGTTGGGTAAAACTCCTGATTCAGCCTTCTAATAATCCTAATGTTCTGATGAAGTTTCTTTGTTCCCTCGATCGACAATCGGACAACAATGACGTAAAAATTCAATAGCTTTTGATTAACACCTCTAAAAAATATGTTCTTTATCAATCCTGAAAGCTTACTGGAATGGTTACAACTTTCGTTTTGGGTGGCTCTTCAGATTCGGGATCAAAATAATACAATCTGACTAAACATGCAGACTGCCAAATGTAGTCAGCCTTCCTGTACAGTCGCACAAAAATGGACATATCTCCTAAAACATAACTCCAAATCAGATGATCTCGGTGCCAAAAGAAAGCTAAGATTCTCTAGGACAGATCATAAAATGTACGGAATTTATCCAAATCTGACGAACCACTATGGCGATGGGGAGGGTGGGGAGAGCCGGCGGCTGCTAGGGGGAGGAAAGGGGGAAAAGGGGTGGGGCACTAGGGTTTTGAGGGTTGGGCACCCCCCCTCTTGGCCGGCCACAAGGAGGCCTCTCCTGGGCCGTGGCCCAGGCCCAGGTTGGCGAAAAATATCAAATGACCCCCTGTCGTTTCATCTTTTACTCTTTCTCTTATTCCCTTTTCTCCTCTTGGCTAAATCTGTAATTTACCGATTCGATTTCCAGGGTATTACAATACTTTCCTTTTATTTAGCATCTGCAATTCTGCCTCAATTGCTTCTTTTCCATTTGACCCAATCTGGGCACTTCTAGCACTCTGCTATGGAGTTTGGTTCTGAATCTAATTCAAGAGATTTAATAATTTTAGAGGCAATGTATATGTCTACAATTGTGGTCTTTCTTTTATATGACTCTACTGAGTCCACATAATTTGTAGAAATTTCTTCATTTACTTCTTCCAGCTCCTCGTGATTTTGCACAACGGTGGAGTCTGGGTGTTCCGATCTCCTAGCATTAGATTGTGCGTGTAAATTTTTACTGGGATTACCATCCTCACGATAGATAACTTTAGGGATTTTCTCAACATCAGGTTGAGGTTCTTCAACTGTCTTATGGTACGATTTGTCTTGTTTGGTTCTTTTTTGCTGTGGACGCCTCCGTGGAATTAACTCTCGTGTGCCCGAAGGTCTCCCCCTCTTCTTTGCATGAGGGGCATGAGTGGGTTCATTATCCTTCTGGGTATTTCAACTCTCTTTTGTGCATTTACTGCAGATATTTGTAATTTTGTCACTCCCTTACGATTAGTGAAGGCATCTGGCAGATTATTAGCTATTTGTTGAAATCAATTATTCTCTGAACTTCCAGTTTTGAGTCTTTGCTTCGTGGATCTAAGGACTGAATGTCAGTGGCATTCCAATCTATTTCTTGGCATTCTCTTTAGTGGTACCTGCCTCCCCCCTAATGCCAAGAAATTGTCCTTATCGAAAATACAATCAGCGTACTAAGCCATGTGTAGATCCCCTATCATCGGCTCTAGGTATTTAATAATTGATGGAGATTCAAAACTTACATAGGTCCCCAACTTTCAGTGACGGCTCTCATGGTTGTACGCTGTGGTTGTGAAATCGACACGTATATAGCACAACAGAATTTTCGTAGATGGGAAATACTTGGTTCTTTTCCACGCATTAATTGCAAGGGGAAAATTGGATGATATGCAGTTGGTCTAAGTTAGATTAATGAGCAGTGTGCAACACTACGTGGCCCCAACAGCTGGTGGGCAGCCTACAATTATGTAAAAGTTGTCTAGCAATAAGTTTTATTCTCTTAATTAATGATATGAGGTCATTTTGAGTGTGTACATGTGGTACTGAATGCTCTACTTTAATGCCCAGAGTCATACAATAATCATTAAATGCCTTTGAGGTAAACTCGGCAGCGTTGTCCATCTGAATGGACTTAATCTGTTCATCTAGAAAATTAGCTCTTAATACGATTATTTGGGCAATTAACTTTGCAAAATCATGGTTCTATGTAGACAACAAGCAAACATGGGACCATCTAGTAGAGGTCTCTAACATGACCATAAAATATCTAAAGGGGCCTGACAGGGGTTGGATAGGTCTACAAATATCACCCTAAATTCTATCTAGGAAATGTAATACCCCGGAATTGGATCGGGTAATTAGAAAAGGAGCCGGGGAGGGAAAAGACAAATAAGAACTGGAATTTCCTGGATCGGCGCGGGGTTTTCAGCGAACTTTCGGCAACCTGGGCCTGGGTCGTAACCCAGGAGGGGCCCATGAGGGGGGCTGGCCAAGGGGGGTTTCCTCCCCCAAACCCTAGCATCTCCCCTCTCTCTCCCACTCCCATCCCCAAGCCGCCACACACACCCTCCCCATCTCCAACCGGCTGCCACCTCCTCCCTGCCCATCGCGCCTCCCCTGCTGCACCTGGTGCTGCTCCTCCCCGCCATTGGTGCTCCTTCTCATCAAGCTGTTAGAGGCCGGTGTAGACGTTGTTCCCTCCAAGAGAATTGTAGCCACGGTTGTTAGCTTTCCATAGCCACCAAGATAACAAAAATCCGATCTGTGGTTTAAAAGTTATGATAAATTCCTTATTGCTGTTCATGAGAACCCTGACGAGTACTGTCAGTTTAGTTATTTTGTGAAATATGAATTGTTTATGTTCAGATTCAGACTTATCACCCCAAAGGTTTTCTGTAAATAATTTGATTATCTTTCCATATTGATAAAGAACACTAAAATTTGACTCATAGAGTAAAAGTTATGTTATATTCTTCACTGCTGTTCCGATTGTCTGGACAGATGTCTGTCAGACATTTTCAACTGCTGTTTACTCAACTGTTTTCGCAGAATTAGGTGGTCTGGTCAACTCGAGTTTTGTAGGTCTGCTCGTTAAGTTTCATTGTGCACTGGATTCATGTCATTCCGAGTTTCAGATCTTTAATTATGAATTTTTCCGTGTCGCTATCCAGAATTGTCTTAAATGGGTGAATTGTATGTTTTCAGTTCGGGTCTATTCGTTGTATTGGGTAGTCAAGGGGGTATGGTAGACCACCGGTAGCATCGTCTTACCTTGTGTTCTTATTTTTATACACATTCGTGTAGGCGGCGATTGTAGGAGCACCTTCATTGCTTCCTAGTACGTCACATCGCAGAAGGCAAGTACAATGTGTTAAGACATGATGATTTCTATTGAATGTTGTTGATGCGATGTTACTTCTATGATCTCTGTTCATACCTCATGTTTTACAGTTGAATGTTTTTGATGCGATGTTACTTCTATGATCCATGTTCATACTTCATGTTTTACAGTTGATAATCCATGTGAATGAAAGAGGTGACACTCATTGCAAATATTCATTCCATTCTTGCATTGTTCGTGTTCTGTCTACGGGAGTGGAATTGTTAAGACCCATCAATTCCAGTATGGGCACGTAAGACCCACCATTCCAATATGGGTAATTTCGGACACCCGTATGAAACGTTATTCATACGGTGATTGGATCCCCAGACTTTGTTAAGTACGGGCTTAAGTGAGTACCGACGGGTGTGTCACTCGCTATACCGGTATGAGCATGTGTACAGTCCCTTCCTTTCAATGCATCCATTCATTCCATTCATACTGATAAGTGTTCAGAGATAAGTTCAGATTTCGTATTGAGATAGACTTTTTCATAACCTTGTGTGTTCAATTGTTTACTGTACTTGCTGAGTTTCGACTCATTCTTGTTTTCTGTATTTATTTAGGTGATCGTTGATGATGACTCTATTGGGAGGGAGTAGACCAGCACGTTTCACATAGTTCACTATAATTTACTCTTATTAGTAATGTCGTTTATGTCTTTCATTTGTTAACCGAGGAACTGTAATAAATAAGTTTACTATTGCATGATATTTCCCTTTCTGTTAGGTTTTTCTTATTAAATGATGCTAGTGGTTCACTTTAATTATTCCTTGATTATGTTTGATGAATTCAGTCTTTATTCCTGCCATGTTGCTATTAAAGTGGTCCCTACATATGCTTAGAAGAGATTCAGTTTAAATTCTTCCGTAATTTGGTTGTATGTTAGTCCATTAGGTAGCATCTTGGCTTCTGAATAGCCAGGGTGTTACAGTTGGTATCAGGGCGGGTTTTAGGTTCGTGGTAAGCAAAGTATTAAAATGACACACTGTGCACAGTAGGTGGGGTTTGAGAATTCCATTGCACCCGCATTTCTAGTGATATGATTCATTATGTTGTACTGTATCGAATTGTTTCTGTACTATCATATTGTTGTTAGTCTATGATCTGCTATGATCTGCTATACCTATGAATATACTCTATGATTACTATGAGATGACATTACATTCATAATTGATTATCTTGGCTATGCGTTTTGGTAGCGGATGTTAAGAAGTTGAGGTCGTGGTTGTTATTCTGGGATTCACTAGGTTACACCATCGTTTGCGGTATGTGGTTAGGGGAGTAGTTACCCCGAGTACCATAGTTATAGGTTTTGAGCGTGAGTTGGTTTAGAAAGTTGTTCTCTTTCTTGATTTCTGAATTTGGCAAATTCTTGTCCGGTGGTGGTTGATGAATTTCTCTTGGGTTCATGGTTCATGGTAGTTGATGAATTTCAATGGGTCTTTAATAGTTCTCTGAAACAATTATTATTTTTCGACTATTGAGTTGCTTTTATTACTAGTGATCTTCGTCAATTGACAATATTGATATTTCTATGGTTGTTCCTTCTTTCTCATTGGAAAAGAGCGACTCATTTACTCATTTGATAGTCTGGATAATGAGAGTTTTCTGTTGCAACTTCGTTAACATGAGAGTTTTGGCTCTATGTATTTCTTTTAGATCATTCCGCGTGATGAAATTTAATGCACCTCTTTTCTGAAGAATAATGTTAAAACCCTTTTGTGGTGCCTTATGGTGATTAAGTCAAAGTTTGTAATCAAACAAAATGGTTGGTTATGGGTTTCTATTGGTCCCTATTTGTTTTTCAAAACAATTCTTGTCTTTCTGACTGCTGAGATCTCTTTGCTACTTGTAAATGTTATTATTGACAAGATCGTTCTCTTTAATGATAGTCCTATTTTTCTTATTGGTAAAGGTGAATTGGTTATCCGTTTGGTATTCTGGAGAATGGGAACTATCTTTTACAAATTTCATTGAAGAAAGTTTTGACTCTGCTCATTTCTTTTGGAGTAGTTGGAGTGTTGGAGTTTAGAACCTCCCTTTGAAAAAGAAAAGTGTCGAAACCCCTTTGTAAGGTTTTGTGGTGTTATGTGAGGGTAATGTTGATTCTTTTATAGAGAAGGAAATTTGATCGTCTTTCGTGATATTTATAAAATGATCAAATTCCAAGTTTTGTGTTCATGATCTTTTAGGGGTTCAAGCTTTATGGGATAAACGAAGTTTGTCGAGTAAAGCGATATTTTGTAAAGTTATAATGGTTCTTGAGTGATGCGAATGCTTTGATCTTGAATGCTCGTTTGTTCTTATTTGTTAAAGTCTGATATTCTCTTCTTGTGAGGCCTATACTTTCAACTGTGGACTCCACTTATGCGCTATGAGTTCATTGCTTAATTGGTTTTCCCCCTTGGTCCTGTGTTCATTGCTAGTAGTAAATGATTTTTTTGTTGGTGAAAATCGTTTCTATTTGCCACTTCTTTTGAGAAAGAATCAACCCATTCTTTTCACGTGGGTCTTTCGAAGTGTTTTCTAATTGTTATTGTGAGATTGATATTAATACTTGTAGTAATTTGATCGCCTTTGGTGTTATCGTTCAATTGAGAATATTTCAGGTTTAGCTTTCGTTATATTTTGGAGCTCATGAATCATCTGGTAGCTAAAATTATTTTGAATAAATTGAGGTATTGGAGTGTCCTGTTGTTTCTCAAGAGGTTCATGTGAATTTAATCTTAAAGGCTCTTTGGTCTTAGATGACAACGTGAGGCTGCAATCAAAGAAAATTATGTTGGTTCCTTTAAGAGTAGAATAATATGCTTGCCTTTTGTGAAAACCCGTAAATAAAAATGTTTCGAGTTTGGTGGCTGATATCATTTGGATCTCATGTTTCTTGTGTAGTTGAATTGTTCTGAGCAAATATGACGTGTTGAAGAATTCTATTGATTCTTAATTAGATCTTTTGGTTTGGACTAAAGACCTTATCTTGTTCGTTGTGGCAAAGAGTTGTTAGTCAAAAGATTAATTTCAGTGTTAAAAGAAATAGTGCAATATGATTATTTGAGAATTTGAGTTAAGTTTGTAACTTGTGGTTATTTGAGTCTTTCCTAAATTTTCTGCTCTTTCCGCTCAAGAGATATCGAGTTCCAATCGCAATGTCTTTTTCTTATCAGCTGTTATTTGCTCTTCCCTTTTGAGGGATGTGTGCCCTCAACCGTGAACTCAACTTTTGTTTTTCCAAGATCCTCGTTACCAGATTATTTCTTTTGGTTTCGTGCTCGCTGTGAGGAGCAACATTTTCCTGTGTGACGAAACTTGTCCTTGTTCGCCGCTTTCTTTTGAGAAGGAATCAACAGGTTTATGTTGCAAAGTTTTGCATAGTATAAATTAGCAACTGTTTGGTAGTGGTTAAGTAGTGGTAGTGGTGAGATTTTACTACCGAACTATTGGAGGAGTAGTAGAAGATGAATTGATTTTGATCTGTACCTCTTGGAGAGAAATTGATTCACATGGAATGTTTGGCTTTGAAGTAAATCTGAATAGTGTTACGACTAAGTAGAACCTATGGTATAGTAAAATTTCAGAACTTCAGTTCATGATGAAAGGTCGGGGATTATCGAAGGTAGGGAAACCTTGGTTAATTTATAGAGTAACACAATTGGATAGTATTGTGAGATGGTGTGTGTGATTTCTGATGATGTCAATGAGTGAGTATATTTGAATTGTGGGAATGTTAGAGATTTAATCCGATGATTTCCCTATCTGTTATAAAAGAAATTTGTTGTAGAGGTCTTGGAGGTTAAATCTGGGCTTTGCATTTTTTGGCTAGACCTTTGGTCACACAATGATTGTGTGTAGAGAAAGTGGAATAATGAAGTTTCCTGAGCAGTGAAATAATAGTTGATAGAACCCTTCTGATGTAGTACATGAACGTGCGTACTAAGGATTTTGAGTTGTTGTTCTTGAAAATTTGAGGTAATGTGATTGCGTGGGAACTATTGTAACACCCTGGCTATTCGGAAGCCAAGATATTACCAAAAGTTTAATCATACACTTCATTTGCGGAACTATTAATCAATTTGCACCAAAATTAAATAGTTAAGACAAAGTAACGAAGAGCATTTAACCGTTCAACCACAGAATATAACCAAGGAATTAAAATTACAGTTCATCTCTTTAACCAAATAACTTAACAAAACATCTTTATAAATAAGTGGATCCTTGAGGTGTGTGAAACGTGTTTGGACTACGCCCTCCCGCTAGCAACTATATCATCATGGATCACCTAAAAAAAATAAACAAACACAGGAAAACAAGGGTGAGCCGAAACTCAGCAAGTACAACATCAAACTCACTGTATACAAAGGAACAAATCAATAATCAAGGCAGTAGAACATCTCTTCCACGATTCTGTGAAACTGCATAGTATGAATGCATACATGGAATGAAAAATGGACCTCTCAATTGCGTATACCGGTATAGCGAGTGATACACCCGTCGGTGTTCACTTAAGCCCGTACTTCACAAAGTACGGGGACCCAATCACCGTATGAAGAACGTTTCATACGGGTGTCCGAGTTGCCATATTGGAATGGTGGTCAACACTGCCCACATTGGAATGGTGGGTCTCATATGCCCATATTGGATTGATGGGACTTAATCAAATTTTCACTCCCGTGGACGGAAACGAAGCATGCATGAATGGAATGAATCATGTATCACAAGAAACATAAATATTGAAATCTATCCACATCATGAGCACAACGCAAGAACAATCATATATTCAACACATCATCATGCATTCATTTGAAATCAACACAAATTAACAAACAGTACTTGCCTTCCGTGCTGCGACGTACTAGGAAGCAAAGAAGGTGTCCTTCCACCCACCGCCTCACCGCCTACACAAACATTTACACGGAATAAGAATAACAAGGTATGACGTATCTACACGTGCCCTATCATACCCTCTAACCAACCCACACAACCAAGGGTTCAATTTGACAACTTCACCCAAAAGACCAGATTACTACTCTACTGGCAGTTGTACGATAAAATTCACCATTAATTATCTGTAACTCTTAAAGACCTAAAACCAGTTCTCAGCTAATCCTAACGAACCAGGCTACGAAACTTTAGTTGGCGGGATACTCTGATTCGGCCAAAACAGAGGACTAATCTGCCCAAGAAGACACCGACAGAAACCTGTCCAGATTTCAGAACAGTCGTAAAGAAAAGCCTGTAACTTTCAGTCTATTGATCCTATGGAGATGATCTTTATCAATATGGAATCATGGAGAAATTATCTTCAAAAACCTATTTGGCTAGCCTCCCCGAATCTGTCTCTATCTAGAACAAAACTTAATAGCAACCAACAGTCTCCAAAATTTCTGACAGACAGAGCAGGGTTCGGTTAAAAATTCATAACTCTTAAACTAATGGGTGGAATCTCGTGATCTCAGTGCCAAAAGAAAGCTAACGAAACCAGGAACATATCTCTAGGAGAGGTCAACCCGAGATTCGGCCTCTAAAGGGTCTAACCTGGCCGCGCAAGGAGACGGATGCGTTCTGGAATCTCCAGAACAGAAATCGATTTAGATCTAATCCATCATTAAGCAATAAAATCGAATCAAACTACCACTAAAATCATTCGTTACCCTTGAAGATCTGCAGGGAGACGTGGATTCACATCCCAAGGACCTCCCTCCCTTCTCCTCCCTTCCCTCTCCAAGACCGGCCACAAGATCGCCGGCGAACGGTCGGTGGCGCCGTTGGAAGGAGACGGCTTCGGGGGAGAACTTGGGGCGACACCGGGGATCTCCGCAGCAGCGAGACGCCGTCAAGGAGCAGCAAGGAACACCGGGGAGGAGGGGAATGGGGGTGGCGGCTCTAGGGGGTAGAGGAGGGAGTGGGGAGGCGGCTAGGGTTGGGGCGCCTCCTCTCCCTTGGCCGGCCCCTTGGGCGGCCTCCCTCTTGGGCACTTTGGGCGCGACTGCGGCAGGTTGTCGTAAAAATACAAAAAACCCCCTATTTTTCTCAGAATTTCTATTCTTTTCTTTGCATTTTTATCCTCCTACTGAATCTCTAATTACCGATCCGTTTCCGGGGTATTACAACTATTTTGTGGTGCTTTGGGTGCCTTCTATCAGATTAATTTTGTTAGTAGAATGAGTGGTCTAGGGTATTCGGTGGATTCAATATAGCCTCTCCACAATGGTGTGGATGATGAATTTCAGTTTGAGCGTAATTTGAGGATGTTTAATTAAGAGGTTTAAACTCAATCGAGAGAAGTTTTATTCCTAAAATAGAAACTGAGAAAAAGGATGTTTTATAGGATAGTGAAGCATTTTCTTGATTCTCGTTTGAGTTTTATGTTGTTGACTGGTGTCTTCCGAAATTTGAGTTGGCGCTGTGTTGGCATGTTTGATTCTTTTCAGTTCAGACAAACCAAAAGAAGTATTTGGTTTGGTCATTCGAAGGATTTCTCCTTTGGCTGTCGTGGTGTGCATTCGTAAACTGCCTATTTAGAAAATAGATTTGTTTTCATGATGAATTCCCAAATTTGGGATTTAACCTTTTTGGTGGAGAGTTAGCATTGCGTGGATGCGATGAGGACTCTCTATTACCAGTTGGATTCTCTTCGTTTCCGACAGTTGCACAAAGTAGGAAGTTGGCATATCGCTTTGACCGTCTCGGGTCCATATGCGAAGTACGCATCGTTTGGCGTATCCGGGTGTTAAGTGAGTACCTGTGCAATTCCAAGCTTGCGTTGTCGATAAAGATGTTGACCATCGAGTAGGGTCTTACCTTCGGTTCTTTTCTAATGAATGTACCTGAAATTGCCAGGTTGAGTATTAGGTCCGGCTAAGAGAGAGGCCACTTGGGAGCTAGATTCCCACCTCCGCGAGCAGTATCCAGACCTGTTCATTTCTGGTACGTGGTTATCTTTGATAACTTCCAGTCGCAATTTCCTTACCAGTAGATTGGTGTGTAGATTCGAGGTTGAATCCTGTTAAGGGGCGTAGAATGTAATACCCCAGAATTGCATCGGGTAATTAGAAAAGGAGCCGGGGAGGGAAAAGACAAATAAGAACTGCAATTTCCTAGATCGGCGGGGGGTTTTCAGCGAACTTCAGGCAACCTGGGCCTGGGCCGCAGCCTAGGAGGGGCCCATGAGGTGGGGCCGGCCAAGGGGGGGTTTCCTCCCCCCAAACCATAGCCCCTCCCCTCTCTCTCCCCACTCCCGTCCCCAAGCCGCCACACACCTCCTCCCCATCTCCAACCGGCCGCCACCTCCTCCCTGCCCTTGGCGCCTCCCCTGCTGCACCTGGTGCTGCTCCTCCCCGCCATTTGTGCTGCTCCTCCCTGCCCTTGTTGCTGCACACCCGTTGCCGGCCCTCGCGAGGACGAGAGGAGGAGGACAGAACCTGTTCGGCCATTGAAGGGAGGAAGAAGAGAAGAGAGGAAGTTCTTCGGGAGGTGGATCAATGTCTCCCTACGGGTCTTCAAGGGTAACGAAGGATCTAACTCGCTGTTTGATAATGTTTGGAGGAGAAATTGATGATTGGGATTGAACCGGCGTGCTGTAATACAAACTCCAGAACATGTCCAGCATGTTGCGCAGTCTCTTTCGACCTGTTAGAGGCCGATCTAGAGGTTCTTCACTTCTAGATAATTGTATCCACGGTTGTTAGCTTTCCATAGCAACCAAGATAACCAAAATCCGATTAGTGGTTTAGAAGTTATGATAAATTCCTTATTCCTGTCCTGACAACCCTGACGAGTACTGTGAGTTTAGTTATTTTGTGAAATATGAATTGTTTATGTTCAGATTCAGACTTGTCACCCCAATCGTTTTCTGTATATAATTTGTGTAATACCCCGGAAATGGATCGGTAATTAGAGATTTAGTCGGAGGAGAAAAATGCAAAGAAAGGAATAGAAATTCTGAGAAAAATAGGGGGTTTTCCACTTTTATTCGACAACCTGGGCCGCGGGCCGCGGCCCAGGGGGAAGCCCATGTGTTTGGCCGGCCATAAGGGGGGAACCCCACCCCCAAAACCCTAGCCCCACTCCTCTTTTCCCCTTTCCCCCACTTGGAGCCGCCACTTCCACCTTCCCCTGCGCCAGCGCTTTTGTTCGTCAGATTTGGGTAAGTTCTGTACGTTTTCTGATCTTCTCACCTCTTAGAAAGTTTTAGCTCTTGGTCTTAGCCTTCTTTTGGCACCGAGATCATCTGATTTGGAGTTACGGTTTAGGAGATATGGTAGTTTTACCGCGACTGTCCAGGAGAGCTGACGTGATTTGGCAGATTTTCTTGTCGGGTCATTATGATTTATTTAGAGGCCGAATCTGGTATTGTCGTCTTCTAGAGTTTTGTTCCTGATGTCGTTATCTTTCTTTTGGCACCGAGATCACTAGATTCCGCCTTACGGTTTAGGAGATATGAATTTTTAATCGCGCGCTGTCCTGTCTGCCTGAGAATTTGGAACTGTCGTTTTGCCCCTCGGTTTTGATCTAGTTAGAGTCCGATTCAGAACTTCCACCCAACTAGGTTTTTGTAGCCCTTGAAAGTATCTTTCTGATTTGATAAAGATCATCTCAATTGGATCTGTATAGTAAAAGTTATGCCATGTTCTTTACTGCTGTGCTATATTCTGGACAGATATCTGTCAGTTGTTTTCAACAGTTGTTTAGACCACTGGTTTGGCCGAATCAAAGAACCCCACCAACTAGAGTTTCGTAGCCTGTTACGTTAAGAGTATTTGAGCACTGGTTTCAAGTCATTCGGAGTTACAGATATTTAATTACAATTTTTCTCGTACTGATGATCAGAAGGGCTGATATTGGCTGATTAGTTAATTTATCATTTTGAGTTTTTGGTTACGTTGATTAGATAGAGGGTTATGGTAAAACGCTTGTAGCCACGTCATGTCTTGTTATTCTTATTTTGAATAAATATTTGTGTAGGCGTTGGGGGTGGAGTGGAGAAATTCCGTCGTTGCCTCCTAACTCGCCACAAATGGAAGGCAAGTACATGGTAGAGTGGTGAACAATGGGTTGTTCACCATGATCATTGTTGTTACTTATCATGCTATTTATTATGCTTTCGTTCAGCTTATTCTTATACATGATATTGATGACATTGAGTGAATGAGATTATGATATTGAGATAACGAGGAGGAGATATTGAGTTAATGAGATGGAATATGTTGATGAATAAATAAAGATGTTGCATCGTTTACATTCATCATGGTAGGAGTTGCACGAGCAGTCGAGAAGAAAGTCATGTAACTATTCGGTGAGGTCGGTGAGAAAGATACATGACTAATCCGGAGTGCTCGTAATGAAATCCTACTTTGGTAGGGACTTCACGGAGTGAAGGATAGAGTGTGTCATCGACGGGTGAACACTCCGCTATACCAGGTCACCGTGATGAGATGCATATGAGCATGAGCATGTTGGTGCATTCGCACATCTAAGTAAATTGTTAAATTGTGCAACTTTACCTATATGGAATATGGCTTGTTTGTTTGAGAATGACAATGGTATTAACTAAATGGATGATGATGATAACTTTGATTATGGTTAATAAACTATTGTTTATGGCTTTATTATGTATTTGCTGAGTCTTGGACTCATTCTTGCTCTATTGTTGTTTTTAGGTGACCAGTGATGACGTTTTATTCGGGAAGAGCTAGCGCACTTGGAATCATGCACTTCACCCAATTATTTGATTCATTGGACATGAGAAACTTTTAGAATAACCTGAATATTTATATCTAGGACATGATGGTATTGAATAACCATAGATGCTTGGTTTATATTAATCTTGGTTTATTATTTTGCTGTGCTCCTAGGTCTAATTTATCTATGATTGTCATAGTGTTATGCTTGTGTTAATGCGACCCGTGGATGGGTTTTAATGTTGTTATGCTTGCTGAAATTTTATAGTAAGTTGATGTAAATTAGATGGTTATAGTAGTTTAGTGGCATTCCAAGCTCAATGTTGGGCTGGGGTGTTACAATTTGATTATCTTTCCATATTGATAAAGAACACTGAAATTTGACTCATAGAGTAAAAGTTATGTTATATTCTTCACTGTTGTTCCGATTGTCTGGACAGATGTCTGTCAGGCATTTTCAACTGCTGTTTAGTCAAATGTTTTGGCAGAATTAGGAAGTCTGGTCAACTATAGTTTTGTAGGTCTGCTCGTTAAGTTTCATTGGGCACTAGATTCATGTCGTTGCCTCGTAGCACGTCACATCGCAGAAGGCGAGTACAATGTGTTAAGACATGATGATTTCTGTTGAATGTTGTTGATGCGATGTTACTTCTATGATCCCTGTTCATACCTCATGTTTTATAGTTGAATATTTTTGATGCGATGTTACTTCTATAATCCATGTTCATACTTCATGTTTTACAGTTGAATATTTTTGATGCGATGTTATTTCTATGATCCATGATTCAAACTTCATGATATTTATTCGTTCTTAGTTGATAATGCATTTGAATGAAAGAGGTGATACTCATTGCATATATTCATTCCATTCTTGCATTGTTCGTGTTCCATCCACGGGAGTGGAATAGTTAAAACCCATCAATTCGAGTATGGGCACGTAAGACCCACCATTCCAATGTGGGCAATTTCGGACACCCGTATGAAACGTTATTCATACGGTGATTGGATCCCCAGACTTTGTTAAGTACGGGCTTAAGTGGGCACCAACGGGTGTGTCACTCGCTATACCGGTATGAGCATGTGTACAGTCCCTTCCTTTCAATGCATCCATTCATTCCATTCATACTCGTAAGTGTTCAGAGATAAGTTCAGATTTCGTATTGAGATAGACTTGTTCATAACCATGTATGTTCAATTGTTTACTATAATTGCTGTGTTTCGACTCATTCTTGCTTTCTGTATTTATTTAGATGATCGTTGATGGTGACTCTGTTGGGAGGGAGTAGACCGGCACGTTTCACACAGTTCACTATAATTTACTCTCATTAGTAATGTCGTCTATGTCTTTCATTTGTTAACCGAGGAACTGTAATAAATAAGTTTACTATTTCATGATATTTCCCTTTCTGTTAGGTTTTTCTTGTTAAATGATGCTAGTGGTTCACTTTAATTATTCCTTGATTATGTTTGATGAATTCAGTCTTTATTCCTGCCATGTTGCTATTAAAGTGGTCCCTACATATGCTTAGAAGAGATTCAGTTTAAATTCTTCCGCAATTTGGTTGTATGTTAGTTCATTTGGTAGCATCTTGTCTTCCGAATAGCCAGGGTGTTACAGGAAACTAGGTGATTCATCTCTTAATTTCAGGTAAGAGGGTCTTGTAATCAATTTTCCTTTGGCACAAGTAGAGCACATGAAATTTTCAGGTCCAAGAAAGTCTATAGTTTTTATGTTATGGCCAATAGAATTATTAATAACTTTTTTCATCATACCGAAACCAGGATGACTCAGACGGTCATGCCAGATCTTAAAATTTTCTAGGTGTTTAACAATAGTTTTCATCGCAGCATAAATTCATATTTTATATATGTACAGTACAATCCTCGTCAGAAAGATGGAAGTTTTTTTTCTTCTTGCTTGTGGTATCCATTAGACTTAATCATGAGTAGGTATTTTGTACCATTCTCTTGGTCTTTTTCTATGTGAAATGCGTTCAGATGAATGTGTTCAAAACTGAGGAGGGTACGTTTAGATTTGGGATACAAAAGAGCATCCTCGACTGTTATACATGTACCCATAGGGAGAACTATGATGGTCCTTCCAGTGCCGACTATGAGAGCATCTCTTCCGGTAATGCTCATGATATTCCTAATTTTCTTAGTTAATGTCTGAAAGTATTTAGTTTGCCAAAAAATATAATTAGTGGTACAGCTGTCTACAAGATAGATTTCCTCTTCTGCCATTGGATCATACCGGGTTGTTCTGTACTTAAAACATGATTTATAATCAAACAATTACTCAACAAGGAATATAGTTCAAAATAAAATAGAACAAGCATAAACCAATAAGATAATGAATTGAATTAATATGGAAAAATAACAATGCCAATAGTTCAGCCTAAGCAAATAATGAAAGATAAATGCTCAACATGAGCATGAATAAAACAATGTTCATTGTGAACTGAAACTAAACTGATATGCAAAAAATCATCTAAGGAAACTAATTCATGTCTCCAAATGGATCCTAGCTATCCTTATGAAGGTCTAGGATCTCCAACCCAAGAAGATCTTCATGATCCACAGAGGTGCCTTCTTCCTAAGGCGCATAGTCAAGAATCATGTAATCATTCTTCTCACTATCTTGGCTAGGAGACGATCCAGTCAGAGCGGGCCGAGCAATGAAGTGAGCCTCAACTTTGATCCCCTAAGTCTTCATGACTCTACCCATGGATTGCATCTAGCTATTCACCAAATGTTGCAGGGTGCGGTAAGTGCGCGACCAATGGCTAGTGCAACCGCATCTGAAGTACGTTTGGGGAGGATGAGCAGTCTTGCTTCCTGATTCTTTCTTTTGCGCCTCCCCATACCTACTCCTCTACCATGGGGTTTACCCCTACCTCTCTGCATCCTAACCTTCTTCCATTTGCCACTATTCTGTTTTGGACCTTTTTCACGGTCCTAGCTTTTTCTATCCCGCTGAGCATTTTCGTGTGCTTCAGGCACAGCCATCGTCCCAGTGGGACGTATCTAATGGTTTTCCATCATAAGTTCTGCATGATTCTCTGCTTCCAACAGAGTGTACATTAGCTCGGAGTACTTCAAGTACTTCACATTGCGGTACTGTTGTTGTAGTATCCACATATTGGAGTGGAAGGTGCACAATATCTTCTCTATCATATAGGCTTCTATAACTGCCTAGTTATAAAACCTTAATTTAGAGATAAGTTTGTGCATAACAGAGTTGTATGCTACCACGTTCTAAAAATCCTGAGATCGCAAGTTATTCCATTCTCGTTGTGCTTCTAGAAGAAGGATAAATCTCTGCTGGTTGTGTAATACTTCAATTTATTCTAAGAAAGGAAGCGTTCAAAAGAGAGATTAGACATAAGAAAAAGTGGATTTCTGCCGTTCTTTGGCAACCTGGGCCTGGGGCCTTAGCCCAGGAGGCCTATGAGGGGCCGGCCACCTATAAAAGGAGGGGGGGAAACCCTAGCCGCTACTTTACCTACAGTAGCACTACCACTATAGTGCTGCTACAGTAAACATCCTCCCCCTTGCATTCCATTGCTTTTCCCCTCCCTCTTGGTGGTGCTCTGCCATTACTGTCGGACAAGGAGAAAGGTGGAGGAGAGGGAGGCGAAGGGGAGAGGAGAATGTTGCGGGGATTTCTGTAATACCCCAGCCTGCTCGTAGCGTGGCCCATGTGGCCCATGAGGAGTTGTGTGGTGGGATTAGTCTCACATTGCTTGTCTCAAGTGAGTTGTAGTAGTATATAATGCCTGTTGGATCCAAACATAGCACCTCCGGGTTAACCCTTTTACACGAAGCGAGGACGAAAGTGTAAGTGAGGTGCTATGTGTAGGCGGGTCCGCCCCATGGTGGGCTGGGCATTGAGCCGATTTTGCGTCAGGGTGTTACAGATGGTATCAGAGCATCAACCTTCGCTGCATAGGCGTGTGCGGGACAGGGGCGCGGGCATATGGCGCATGGCACATGTGGGCCCGGAGTGGACACATGGCATGGCATATGTGCCGGCACTGGACGCACGGACGTGTACCGAGGGGTGGTTCTGGGCATTTGCCGCATATGCGGTATGCTGTCGAGGACGTCAGCCCTTGAGGAGGGTGAATGTAATACCCAGCCTGCGCGTAGCATGGCCCATGTGGCCCATGAAGAGTTGTGTGGTGCGATTAGTCCCACATTGCTTATCTCAAGTGAGTTGTAGTAGTATATAATGCCTGTTGGATCCAAACATAGCACCTCCGGGTTAACCCTTTTACACGAAGCGAGGACGAATGTGTAAGTGAGGTGCTATGTGTGGGCGGGTCCGCCCCATGGTGGGCTGGGCATTGAGCCGATTTTGGGTCAGGGTGTTACAATTTCATTGAATTCTCACATGTCTTCTAGGGTAATGATCATCACCCCGCTGTTTGGAGCCGATTTGATCTTTAATTGGTATCGATTAGAGAATTGCTGAACTACTGCGATTAGAATCAATAATTTGTACTATGCTTGCTCTCCAGTTTTCCCATAGTTAAATTCCGAATTCGAGGTTAGTATCTCCTAGAGATTTGTGGGGTATGTTCTCAGCTTTCCATAGAGTCTAAGATCACCCAATTCACAGTTGTATTTTGGGAGATACGTTTGTTTTTTACTGCCGTCTAGAAACACCGATGAGATTACAACAGTCGTCTTATTTAATAGAATAGGTTTACATAGTGGCCTCTTCAAGGGGTCTCCCAACACAACTTTCGTATGAAATTTTATTAGCTTTCTAGATTGATAAAGATTAAGAATTTTGGTTCAGTCATTTGAAAGATATGGATTTTTCTTGTATCGTTGTTCCTTCAGTCTGTCACATTCTGACATCAAGTGTTCAACTGTCAATTAAATTATGTTAATTGCAGAATTAGAGAATCTCACCAACTACGTTATTGTAGATAATTTTAGTATCTTTCCAGAGAGTCCTAGACCATTGAATTTGGACGTACCAAATAAAAGTTACAAAATTCCCAATCAGTAATACCGAAGATGACAAAATGATATTCGGGATTAAAATCAAAGGTTCAGATAGGGTAGTTTGATCTTTCGGTCACCTGATAAGTTGTAGCCATGCTTGTATAGATTCCAGGAAAATTGGATTAATAAATTTTGGAGTTTTGACTGAAAAGTTATGGATTTTCCTTTACCAGCTGTCTGTTTGGACAGATTGTGACTTGGAGTGCATCAGTTAAGTTCTGGTTGCGATTACGACTGATTGACTTTATCTTGTCCATTGTTGTGCCGTGCACTTTTTGAATACTTTACGGTTGCCAGGTGCTGGTGAGCACCGGGGTAGAAGGCTTCCCGTCGTCATTGTTCCTCTCACGGATGAGGCAAGTACAAATAGTCTTGAGTGAATTGGTTTGCATCGTTCACAATAATGCCATGGTTTACTTATGAGATTTGCTTCTATGCTAATGTCATTGAATATTATACTCTCATGATGGAATGAGATTGTAAATGTCAAATTGCATCATGGTATTCATTCTTGAACCTTGGACTACGTGGTAGCCAAGGGTTGTTTCTTTTGAGGTCCCCATCATACATTGGATGGGCATGAGGTCCCCGTCATGTATTGGACGGGCATGGGTCCCCACAATCATAGAGTGTGGGCTTTAGGTCCCTGTGCCTATGGGCACAGGCTTGGGTATGCATCTATGGATGCACTACTCGACATTACTGGTAATTGTAAAGAAGAGAAAGACAAAGCATTCATGTCATATGCATTGCATTCCAGTGTTAGAAATTTATTTATGGTTCCTTGCTGTTGTTCATGTGATGAATTGATATCCTTGTTGGTTACTCATGATGTTGTGTTTTTTTAACCCCGTTGTGCTTTGCTTAGTCATGGACTCACACTTGTTGTTGTTTTCTTTTAGGTACCTTTCGAGGCAATGACATGCATGGGAAGGGGTAGATTGGTGCACTTCACTTATATTTACTCATGGCAAATAAATTAGATCGTTTACCCAAGTCTCCTATTTTTGCTAGTACTTTTATGTTTCGGACTGAGTTCACCCTTCACGGTGATGGATTTATTTATTCTCATAGTAGCCAAGAATTATGGCAGATGTTTCAGTTGATGCTTTAATATTAGCTTTTGATTTGTTAGTTTCATTTGATAGAATAACATGAACGCCTTGATTAGCTTTACTCCTCAGTTTTCTGGCTAGTCTTGATGATTTAGACTTAATGGTTAAGGAGCTACTCACGTTATGTTCTCTTTTCCCTTTTAGTTCAGCGTGAATGAGAAATAGCTTGAGCTATGCCTAAGTTTTCATTAGTTGACTTGTGGTAGTCATATTCCGGTCTATTTGAAGCTTGTGTTAGTTCTTGTTGATTTAAATTAAGTCATTCGTAGTTGTATGTTTTACTAAAAAATTGAGAGACCATGTGAGTAGTGTTCCCTTGCGAGTGATGAGTATTTGATGCTGTGTTGAAAAGTTTGTGATTGGATTCATTGCCGTTCTTGCTGCTGCGGTGTGTTTACATCAGATCGCGGAACTTCCGTTTCTGGAATGCGGAAGTTCCGATAATCGGAACTTCCGCACTGGGAACGCGGAACTTCCGATTATCCTGACAAATGTGTTCTGTTGTGGAAATGTGCGGAACTTCCGCACTGGGAACACGGAACTTCCGATTATCCTGACAAGTGTGTTCTGTTTTGATGGTGTGCGGAACTTCCACCCTGGGAGTGCGGACGTTCCGATAATCGGAACTTCCGCCATGGTAAGTGCGGAACTTCCGATTGTGCGCAGAACTGTGCAGAGAGGGCATAGTTTTGATTTTGAGTTGTGAATGAATTTGAGTTAAATGCAAATGATGATTCTATTATCTTGAGCAATGCTATGTGATGTGTTTCTTGTCTGTGCTGGTTGCAGGGCATCGAGGTAGAGTCGTGGCGAGACACGTGGAGACCGGACTAGACGCAGGCGGTGTTGAGGTCAGAACGGTAAAGATGTGTCGAAGACGGCGTGTACTCGAGGCGGTTGCGAGTCGTGGACAATAAGGAATGCGGGACCTTCCAGAAGGTGCACTAGGGGCGAAAGGGTAATTTCGCAAGGCGGCACAAGTGGAAGCGGGATCCGTTAGGGTTTAGCCGGCGTAACGGGTTGGAGACCCGTTAGCCAAGGGCTATAAATAGAGGTGAACCCCTGGTTGTTTTGGTGACTTTTCGAGAAAAAGAGATTAGGGTTAGCTTTAGCTAAAGAGCTTTTGGAGAGGTTGTTTTGCTTTTTGGCTTTGGTTGTTGAGATGGAGAGGATGAACTGAAATTTATGTAATCTTTCCTCTGTGTTTACCTATGTAATCTTTGACTCCTAGCAATGAAATCTATGAGGTTTTGTTTCCTTGTTTATGCCTCTTTTCTTCTCTCTGTTCCTATGTTGAATATCTAGGGTTTTGGTGAAACTCTTGATTTCTCTTATGAGATGGCATGAAACTTGATATCTAGAGTCTTATGGATATTGCTAACATATCCTCAAAGTTTCATGAGCCAAGAATCTAAGAATCTTGCGAATTGTGGTTTTTGGTCTTTCTTGCCAAATATTCAAGAAATCCGATTTTGCTTTGATTAATGGATCTTTGTCTGCGATTCTTCTCAATGAGGTCAAGATGTTGTTTAGGATGATGTCCTGTGAGACTTGACCCTAGAAGAGCATCAACTAGTTAGTATTTCGGATTTTTGGCAAATTCCAGTGCGTGCTGTTCTTCGGTCAGGACAATCGGAACTTCCATTTTGTACAAGGCGGAACTACCGCTGGCGGAACGTCCGCACTGGAAGACCGGAACTACCGCAGTGCGGAACTACCGCTAGGTAGAATCGGAACATCCGATATCTGACAGAACAGCCGAGTTTTGTTTAACTCTTTGGATTTGATTCACTTCACGTCTTTTGGTTATCAGAAGGTTTTGGATTACTGTGTGGACACTTGATAAGGGAGGATCTTATTTTTAAGGCACCATTCACCCCCCCCCCCCTCTGTTGCCATTTCGGTCCTTCAAAAATATTTTGGTAACTTGAAGTAAAATGTTGTCGTAAGGTTGTTGACGAGCATCTTAGGCTCTATGCTGGACTGGGGTGTTACAGTTGGTATCAGAGCGGACATTAGGTCCGTGGTAATTGAAACATTAATTTGACACACTGTGCACAGTAGGTGGGATTTGGGTAATCCATTCCATCTGCGTTTCTGATAGTATGCTTCATTATGTTGGAGTTGAACTGTTGTTGAATTGATTCTGTACTACTATTATTATTGTTCTAGAGCTAAATGGTTAGCTATATATCTTTGGTGTTCGAAAATGGCGAGAGGTAGAGGTCGTGGTCGTGAAGCGGGCCGTGGCCGTGGTCGTGGACGCGGTCCAGCTGCTTCTTCATCCCCGGCTGAGGACGCCGTTGGTGAGGCTGCTGAGGAAGTTGCCTCAGCTGCTCACCAGGCTACTGATGCTCAGGCCGCGTTGGCCACCCTACTTTAGGATCTTCGGAGAGAGGTTCAACAACTTCGTCAGCAAGTGCAGGCAGCCCCTCCTGCTGTAGTTGCACCTGTTGCTATTCCGGATGCTGCATCGCCTCCACCTGAGGCCAGAATGAGTCTACGAGAGTGGATATCTCTCTGTATAGACACATTTAACGGAGCAGGCACCACAGTTCGGGCGGCTGACTGGCTTCATTATATGAAAAGATAGTTTGGGGCATTGGGGATGACATCAGCGTAGAAGGCGCGCTTCGTGGCCTTCCATCTGAAGGGCCAAGTAGACATTTGGTAGGAAGAGGTTCTATCAGCTAGGACCCCAATCCAGGAACCAATCCCCTGGGGGATTTTCTTGGAGCAATTCAGAGCTATGTATTATCCTGATTCCTTCCTCGAGAGAATGGAACATTCATTGATGACCTTTGTTTAGGGGAAACTGTCTGTTGCGGATTATGAGGCAAGATTCAACAGCTTGGTCCGTTTTGTGCCAACTGTGGCTGGTAATGACCGAGAAAAGGCAAAGAGGTTTCGTAGGGGACTTAACCATGAGTATCGCCACGTCTTGGGGGTGACCAGTTTTCTTGACTTCAACCCAATTGTCGATCAGGCCAAGGGTATGGAGTGGGAGTGGGAGCTCACACGGGAGAGGTAGTCTTTTAGTGGCTTTACTCCTTCTGGTGATTTTGACAGTGGTCAGAAGAGGAGTTTCAGTGGAGGGAGTGGGTCTTCTTAGTGGCCTGCTCCCAAGAAATTCCAAGAAGGCCATCGTCCGCAATTGTCGGTGCCATCTAGTCAGCAGAGGCAGACTGCTCCTTCAATACCGCACACTTTCTCGTCTTTACAAGTGTTGCATCCTGTTCCAGGCCAGGGTATGATTTGTTTCAAGTGCAGTGATGGTCATGGTGCTTCTGAGTGCTCTTTTACTAGAGTTTATCGTCATTGTGGCCTGTTAGACCATAAGATGTCAGTGTGTAAGCAGAATCCAACAAGTATCATCAAGTAGGAGTCAGTTCTCCGGGGGGTCTCATTTCTAGTTATACACTATGTTCGGGCTGTTCTATTACCATTGATGATGAGGATTTCATAGCTAATCTTATGGTGACTCAGTTATCGCCTTTTGATGTTATCCTTACTATGGATTGGTTATTCCTTTATCGTGTTAAGATTTGTTGCTTCTGGAAGACGGTGACTTTGCAAGCCCCGTCCGGTGTAGAATTGGTGTTTCATGGTAGTGCGCCGTCCGATTCCCTTTTTGTGTTGGCCAGTTTTTTTCCTAGCAGACGGGCATCAACCATTGGATTGCTTTGGTCTACTAGCATGAAGACAGAGTCTTCTCAGCGCATCAGGAGATTTCTATAGTGTGTGAATATCCTGATGTTTTCCCTGCAGAGCTTCCTGGGATGCCTCCAGAACAGAATATGGAATTCCGGATTGATCTTATTCTTGGTACTTGACCTATTTCTATGTCTCCGTGTCGTTTGGCCTGACCCTTGCAAGATGAGCTGAAAAGCAATTGGACGATTTGTTATCCAAAGGTATGATTCGGCGTAATGTTTCACCATGGGGTGCGCCTGTTCTTTTTATAAAGAAAAAAGATGGCAATTGGTGTATGTGCGTGGATTATCGGGCTCTCAATCAGGCAACAATAAAGAATAAATATCCCTTGCCCCGTATTAAGGATCATTTTGATTAGCTGAAAAGAGCTAAAGTGTTCTCTAAGATTGACCTCAAGTTGGGATACAATCAAATCCATGTTCGGGATCAGGATATTGAAAAAATGGCTTTCTCTACGAGGTATGGGTATTATGAGTATAAGGTTATGTCTTTTGGACTAACAACTGCTTCTGTAGTTTTTATGGAAGCAATGAACAGTATGTTGCATTGATATCTTGATGATTTCGTAGTGGTGTTCATTGATGATATCTTGATCTATTATAAGACGGAGGAGGATCATGAACAACATTTGTGGTTGGTTCTTGAGACTTTGAGAGAAAATCAATTTTATGCCAAGCTGAAGAAATGTGAGTTCTTGATTTCTAAAGTTGGGTTTATAGGCCATGTGATTAATCAAGAGGGCATTTCAGTCAATCCTAGCAAGATCTTGACAGTAGTAGAATGAAAAAGTCCTACCAATGTCAAGGAAGTTAGGAGTTTTCTGGGCTTAGCTGGTTATTACTGGCGTTTTGTAGAGAGTTTCTCTATCATTGCCAAACCGATGTCACAGTTAACTCAGAAAGGTGTCAAGTTTCAGTGGTCAGATGATTGTGAGCGTAGTTTCTGCACTTTGAAGGATAGGTTGGTGACTGCTCCTATTCTTACCCTTCTTGAACCTGAAAAGAGATTCACTATTTATTCACATGCATCTCGAGTTGGGCTCGGTTGTGTGCTTATGCAGGATGGCAAGGTGATTGCCTATGCTTCGAGGCAGTTGAAGAAACACGAGCAGAACTATCCTACTCATGATTTAGAGCTGGCCGCAGTGGTTCTTGGTCTAAAGATTTGGCGTCATTACCTGAATGGAGAATCTTGTGATATATTCACGGAGCACAAGAGCCTGAAGTATATCTTTATCTAGAAAGATCTTAATCTGAGGCAAAGAAGATGGTTGGAATTAATAAAGGATTAAGACCTCACAATTCAGTATCACCCTGCCAAGGCAAATGTAGTAGCGGATGCTCTAAGTCGCAAGGTGACACCCACTACCCTCAGTTGTCTTATTGCTGATTTTGAGCGTATGTATATCTCTTACTGTTTTGCGGATACAGCCCAGATCAAGGATGAAATTCTAAGGGAAGCCCATCATACTCCATACACCGTACATCCTGGCGAGACCAAGACATATAAGAATTTGAAAAAGAAGCTTTTGGTGCAAAAGAATGAAGGTTGATATTGCTCAGTATGTGGAGTCTTGTGTTGTTTGTGAGCGAGTCAAAGTCAAGCATAAACGTCCAGCAGGTTTGTTGCAGCCTTTGGAGGTCCCAGTTTGGCCATAGGATGATATCTCTATAGATTTTGTGGTTGGTTTACCTCGCACGCAGTGAGGGAAGGATGCTATTTGGGTTATAGTGGACCGGTTCATCAAGTCTGCGCATTTCATTCCCATCCGTACAACAAATTCAGCGAGTGACTTGGATCCTCTCTATGTGCGAGAGATAGTGCGGTTGCACGGTGTGCCTAAGACTATTATATCTGATCGTGATGCCAAGTTCGTCTCCATGTTTTGGGGGAGTTTGCAGAGTGCCTTAGGCACGCAGCTTTGTCTTAGCACCGCATTTCACCCTCAAACAGATGGTCAGTCTAAGCGCACTATTTAGACACTTGAGGACATGCTTAGATCTTGTGTTATGTCTTGGAAAGGAAGTTGGGAGGAACACTTGGCACTAGCAGAGTTCGCCTATAAGAATAGCTATCATGCAAGTATACGAGTTGCACCATTCGAGGTCTTGTATGGGTAGAAGTGTAGGTCTTCGTTGCGTTGGGATGCAATTGGTGAAGAGGTAGTTTTGGGTCCCGATTGGGTACAACAGACTGTTGACATGGTGGCAGAGATTAGGCAGAATCTGCTAGCCGCTCAAAGCCGATAGGAAAGTTACGCTGCTATCAGGAGGCTGGAATTGGAGTTTGAAGTGGGGGACCAGGTAATTTTAAGAGTGTCACACGGTAAATGCATCATACATTTTGGTACTAATGAAAAACTTAGCCTGGGGTATGTTGGACCTTTCCTAATCACAGCGTGAATTGGGAAGTTGGCTTATGATTTGGACCTTTCAGAGTGCACGCATGGCGTGCACGATGCATTCCATGTCTCTATGCTGAGAAAGTATTTGAGAGTTCCAGAGTAGGTGATTCTGCTAGAGCCTTTAGTAATTGAGCAAGATCTTACATTTGAGTCCCAGTCAGTGAAAATTTTGGAAGAGTCAGAGCGAGTTCTGTGGAACAAGATGTTGAATTATATAAAGGTGCTTTGGTCTCACCAATCGGAGAGACAGGCCATATGGGAACTGGAGTCTCGCATACGTGAATAGTATCCAGATTTGTTCGCAACGAGTACGTGTTTACTATTGTTAAATTCCAGTCGCAGTTTTCTTTCATGTAGATCAGTGTTTAGATTCAGGGTCAAATCCTGTTAAGGGGGTAGAATGTAATACTTTGAACTATTCTAATAAAGGAAGCGTTCAAACGAGAAATTAGACATAAAAAAATAGGGTTTCGGCAGTTCTTCGGCAACCTGGTCCTGGGGCCTTGGCCCAGGAGGCCCATAAGGGGCCAACCACCTATAAAAGGAGAGGGAAAATCCTAGTAGCTACTGTACCTATAGTAGCACCGCCACTACAGTGCTGCTACAATAAACATCCTCCCCCTTGCATTCCATTGCTTTTCCCCTCCTTAGTGGTGCTCTCCTATTGCTGTCGGCCAAGGAGAAGGTGGAGGAGAGGGAGGCGAAGGGGAGAGGAGAACCTCGCGGGGATTTCAGCAAATTCCCACATGTCTTCTAGGGTAACGATGAACTCCCCACTGTTTGGAGCCGACTTGATCTTTAATTGGTATCGATGAGAGAATTGTTGAACTGCTGCAATTAGAATGAGTAATCACTACTCTGCTTGCTCGTCAGTTTTTGCATAGTTAAATTCTGAATTCGAGGTTTTGGTCTCCTATAGATTTGTTGGGTTTGTTCTCAGCTTTCCATAGAGTCTGAGATCACCCAATTCGCAATTGTAGTATGGGAGATACGTTAGTTGCTTTATTGTCGTCCAGAAACCTTGATGAGATTACAGCAGTCGACTTGTTTAATAGATTACATTTATATATTTGCCTATTCAGGGGGGGTCTCCCAACACGACTTTCGTAGGAAATTTTATTTGCTTTCTAGATTGATAAAGATCATGAATTTTGGTTCAGTCATTTGAAAGATGTGGATTTTTCGTGTACTGCTGTTCCTTCACACTATGAGATTGTGACTTCAAGTTTTCAACTCTCGATTAGATCATGTTAATTGTAGAATTAGGGAATCTCACAAACTACGTTATTGTATATAATTTTGTTATCTTTCCAGAGTCCTAGACCATTGAATTTCGATGTAATAAAAAAAATTTACGAAATTCCCAAGTCAGTAATACCGAAGATGACAGAACGGTTTTCGAAATTAAAAACAAAGGTTCAGATGGGGTAGTTTGATCTTTAGGTCACCTGAGAAGTTGTAGCAATGCTTGTGTAGATTCCAAAAAAATTGGATTCATAAATTTTGGAGTTTTGACTCAAAAAGCTATGGATTTTCCTTTACCAGCTATCTGTTTGGATAGATTGTGACTTGGAGTGCATCTGTTAAGTTCGGGTTGCGATTAGGAGCGATTGATTTTATCCTGTTCCATTGTTGTGCTGTGCACTTTTTGAATAGTATATTTAGTATACTTTACGGTTTCCAGGTAGTTGTGAGCACCGGGGTAGAAGGCTTCCCATCGTCATTGTTCCTCTCAAAGTTGAAGCAAGTACAAATAGTATTGAGTGAATTAGTTTGCATCGTTCACAATAGTGCCATGGTTTGCTTATGAGATTTACTTCTATGCTAATGTCATTGAATATTATACTCTCATGATTGAATGAGATTGTAAAGGTCAAATTGCATCATGGCATTCATTCTTGAACCTTGGACTACGTGGTAGCCAAGGGTTATTTCTTTTGAGGTCCCCGTCATACATTGGATGGGCATGAGGTTCCCGTCATGTATTGGAAGGGCATGGGTCCCCACACTCATGGAGTGGGGACTTGAGGTCCCTATGCCTATGGGCACATGCTTCGGTATGCATCGACGGATGCACTACTCGGCATTACCGGTAATTACAAAGAAGAGAAAGACAGAGCATTCATGTCATATGCATTGCATTCCAGTGTAAGAAATTTATTTATGGTTCCTTGCAGATCTTCATGTGATGAATTGATATCCTTGTTGGTTACTCGTAATGTTGTGTTTTTTATACTTGTTGTACTTTGTTGAGTTATGGACTCACGCTTGTTGTTGTTTTCTTTTAGGTACCTCTCGAGGCAAATGCATGGGAAGGGGTAGATTGGTGCACTTCACTTATATTTACTCATGGCAAATAAATTAGATCGTTTACCCAAGTCTCATATTTTTGCTAGTACTTTTATATCTCGGACTAAGTTCACCATTCACGGTGATGTATTTATTTGTTCTCGTAGTAGCCAAGAATTATGATAGAATAACATGAATGTCTTGATTAGTTTTACCCCTCGTTTTTCTGGTCAGTCTTGATAATTTAGATTTAATGGTTAAGGAGCTACTCTCATTTTGCTCCCTTTTCCCTTTTAGTTTAGTGTGAATGATAAATAGCTGGAGCTATGCCTAAGTCTTCATTAGTTGACTTGTGGTAGTCATATTCCGGTCCATTTGAAGCTTGTGTTAGTTCTTATTGATTTAAATTAAGTCATTCATAGTTGTATGTTTTACTGAAAAACATTTTAGTAACTTGAAGTAAAATGTTGTCGTAAGGTTGTTGAGTAGCATCTTAGTCCCTATGCTGGGCTAGGGTGTTACAGGTTGTAGTGTTCCTTCAGGGAATTCCACAACAGCAATGGATCCTCCTCCATTAAATATTTGGACTTCGGGTCTTCATGGAGGTGGTGCCTCAGGAAGTTCAGAGCTGCATTCCTACCGGCCTCTTGGATGGCAGGGGCGGCATCTTCTAGCTCGGTGATGGCAACTCCAAGAGATCGAGACTTCAGGCCGATCTTTGCATCCATTGACCAGGTGAGGTAATTGTTGCCATTTAGGGCAAGCTCAGTGAATTCTTTCTTTATGATGTCTAACATCTCCTACATTAGGTTCATGCAATTATTCAATTTTACTATAGGTAAAATAAGATATAAAGCATGAATATTCAACAATTAGTAAAGATTGGTTTGACATATATTCAATAGACATTTATATGAATTTTCCTAAATTTTCCCTGCAATTATTATGAATTTCTGCTAATTAATGAGGTCTATGGATAATTTTCACAATTATCAATATGATAGAAAAGCATTCAGCAAATAAACCTAAGAAAAATAAAAACCCATTGATATGAAGCTTCCAGCGTGTGGCTAAGTCTAAGGTTTCACAGAACTATGGAAGCTCATGTGCCTAAAAACTAGGTTTTTAGGATTATTGAAGGTCATTGCATAAAAATAAATAATATTTAAGCAAATAACAATAAACCGAGGGTCTAAAATTTACGATAACCATGAAACATATTAATCTGTTGCAAAAAATAGATTTCTGAGGGGTTATCCTGTAAGAATATATAAAACTCCAAAATTCATCGTAAATTTCCCAAACTCGAGTGGGTTTTTTGAAAAAAAAATCCTTATCCATGAAAGTTTCCTTGTAATTTTCAAAACTTTGAGGGTTTATTTGCAAATTGTTGGGACCTTCTTTTTTCTTCTTTGTCCCAATTTTTCTTTTATTTTCTTTTCCTTTCTTTTCATTTTCTTTTCTAATTTTAGGCTGGGGTGCGCGCTGCTTCAGCCTCGCGACAGCCTCGCATGAGAGTGGGTGGTCCGGCGCTTGCATCGGTGCAAAGCGCTTACGTCGGCATGGAGGCAGCTTCGGGTCGATGGTGTGGGCGTTTCACGCGTGGAGGCAGTGCGGCGGGCATGGAGAGCGCGGCCGGGCGAATTCTTTTTCTTTTTTATGCTTGATGAATAGTAACAAACAGATCTAATCCATCTTACAGGACTTATCTCTATTTACAACGCTGATTAATACGAAGGCTAATTAGCAGTTAATAGATGCAAATTAATCTACCAGAATAATTTATGGCAAAATTAGAGCTTGATTGATGGAATTCTGACGACATACCGATTCGGTCATATAGAGTGATTCATGCTGATAACGTGTTATAGAACTTAGTAGTGCATGAAACTATAACACCCTCACTATTCGGAAGTCAAGATGTCACTCAATCTTAATCAAAACACTAGGAACAAACATAATTATACAAATAGCAATGAATATATAACAATACTTCATACAAAACTAATGATAAGTAACAAATCCAGTTAAAGATAGGAAAAAAATATTTAAAACATGAGAATAAGATAATCGTAACCAAGTTGGCTTATTACAATTCAACATTTATCAAATAGTCATTATGAAACGGAAATAATCAATGAATTCTGATTTAATATAAGTGGCATGAATCGTGCTGGACTAATCCCTCCCAAGACTTGTCTTCTTCATCATTTACCTAAATTAAACAAAACAAGCAAGAATGAGCCAAAGACTCAGCAAGTACTAAACATGTTAAATCAAGCATAAAGTGGACAAGCCAAATACAACCGTCATATGAACAATTTCTGGAACACATACATGAATGAATGGAATGCATTGAAGGAATGGACTACTAAATTAAACAAAACAAGCAAGAATGCATTGAAGGAATGGACTGCTAAACAGCTTATCCCGGTGTAACGAGTGATATACCCGTCGGTGATCACTTAAGCCCGTACTTAACAAAGTAATTGCCTCCCGCGCTGTGACGTGTTAGGAGGCAGCGAAGGTGCTCCTCCACTCACCGCCTCACCGCCTACACAAATATATAATCAGGATAAGGATAACAAGGTATGATAAAGCTACAAGTGTCCTACAATAACCCTCTATCTATCCAACACAACCTACAGGTTCCAATTGACAATTACACTAATCGGCCAACTTACAGCTCTCCCGGACAGCAGTATGAGAAAAATCATATTTAATTATCTGCAACTTGAAACGACATGAAACCAATGCCCAATGAAACCTAACGCACAGAGCTATGAAACTCTAGTTGACGGAGTTTATCGATTTGGCCAAGACAATTGGCTAACCCGCAGTTGAAAATGTCTGACAAACATCTGTCCAGACCACAAAATAGTAGTAAATAAAATGGCATAACTTTCATTCTACAAATCCAATAGAGGTGATCTTTATCAATATGAAAATATTATTAAAAATAATACAATAACCTAGTTGGGTGGAGGTTCTGAATCCCAAAATAACAAGGTCAAAATTAAGGAACAAACAGACAGTTCCTTCTCGTCAGACAGACAGAACAGTGCGTAAAGAATAACTTATATCTCCTAAACCGTAAGTCAGAATCTCGTGATCTCAGTGGCTATGGAAAGATAAAAACAAGGGCTATAAAACTATAGCATACAAAAATATCAAATTATGCTTCTAAGACACCGAAACTGGGCGCATCATCTATTGGATCTAATCTGGAATCTGACAGACCGCGCAACGGTTTACCACTAATCGATCAATCTATCTCCAAACATTATCAAACAGCGGGTGAGACTCCTCATTACCCTTGTAGACCTGAAGGACGACGTTGATCCGCTTCCCGAAGACCTCCCTCCCTTCTCCTCTCTTCCCTCTCCTATGGCCGTCCACAAGATCGCCGGCGAACGGCCGGTGACGACGGCGGGAGGAGGCGACTTCGGAGGAGATCAAGGGGAGCAACGCCGGGGATCACCGGGGATGACACCACAGCAGCGAGACGGCGCCAAGGAGCAGCAAGGGGCGCCGGGGGGAGCTGGGATAGGGTGGCGGCTATGGGGGGGGGAAGTGGAGGGAGTGGCGGGAGGCGGCTAGGGTTTGGGGCGCCTCCCCCCACCTTGGCCGGCCCCCCTAGGCCGGCCATCCCCTCTTGGGCTTCCTGGGCCGCGACCAGCGGCCCAGGTTGTCAAAATTTTTATGAAAACCCCCTCGCTCAACAGGAAATTACATTTCTTTAATTGCCTTTTCGTCCCCGGCTTCTTTTAAATTCTCCCTATTCGATTCCAGGATATTACATTCTACCCCCCTTAACAGAATTCGACCTCAAATTCTAACCATCGAAATGAGTACGAGAAAAGAATACCACAGAGTTGAAAACAACGATTAACACGCACTGGCTTAACAACCGACACTGCTCTCGAATGCGTGACTCTAGCTCCCACGTGGCCTCTCTCTCAGTTTGTTGAGACCAAAGAACCTTAATATACTTCAGGGTCTTGTTCCTCAGAACCCGTTCTGAATCTTCTAAAATTTTCACTGGCCAGGACTCGAAAGTAAGGTCTTTCTCAATGCTCAAAGGCTCCAAAGGAATAACATGTTCTGGATCTCTCAGGAACTTCCTCAACATCGAAACATGAAATACATCGTGAACTCCGTGCATGGCCTCAGGAAGATCCAAACGATAAGCCAGTTTTCCAATTCGTGCCACGATTGGAAATGGCCCAACGTACCTCGGGCTAAGATTCGCTTTGGTACCGAACCGCACTACACCCCTGGTAGGCGATCCTCTCAATAGAACCTCGTCCCCCACCTTGAACTCCAAATCCCGCCTTCTGACATCTGCATAGCTCTTTTGTCGGCTCTGAGCAGCCAACAGATTCTTCCTGATCTCTGCCACTCTTACCACAGTCTGTTGAACCCAATCGAGACCCAAAATCGCCGCTTCTCCCACAAAGATCCCAAAGACAACGGGACTCTGACTTTCGCCATAAAGAACCTCAAACGGGGCAGCTCGAATACTCGCGTGATAGCTGTTGTTGTAGGCGAACTCTGCCAAAGCCAAATGATCTTCCCAACCTCCCTTCCAAGACATCACACAACACTTGAGCATATCCTCCAGAGTCTGTATGGTGCGCTCGGACTGACCATCCGTCTGCGGGTGAAATGCGGTGCTAAGATTTAAACTGTGCCTGTGGCACTCGCAAACTCTCCCAGAACTTGGAGACAAATTTAGCATCTCGATCAGAAACAATAGTTTTTGGAACTCCGTGCAGCCACACTATCTCTCGCACATACAGGGAGCCAAATCACTTGCTGAATTGCTTGTAAGGATAGGAATGAAGTGAGCAGACTTACTAAACCGGTCCACTATGACCCATATAGCAACCTTCCCTCGCTGCGTGCAAGGTAAACCAACTACGAAATCCATGGATATGTCATCCCACAGCCATACTGGAACCTCCCAAGGTTGCAGCAACCCTGCTGGTCGCTTATGCTCAGCCTTGATCCGCTGGCAAACCCCACAAGATGTCACATATTGAGCGATATCAACTTTCATTCTCTTCCACCAGAAACTCTTCTTCAAGTCCTTGTACATCTTGGTCTCCCCTGGATGCATGGTATACAAAGTACGATGAGCTTCTCTTAGAATTTTATCTTTAACCTGAGACTCCTGTGTTACACAGAGGCGTCCTTTAAAACGTAATGCACCGGTCTCATCTACACTGAAGTGGCCTCGCTTGCCCTCCACAAAACGTTTCATCACTTGCTGGAACATCTCATCGCGCTGTTGTGCTTCCCGCACTCGATCTAAAAAGGCTGACTCAAGAAGCAACTGAGTCTCGGTCTGGGCGGTACCCGCAAAGCAAAAGGAAATATCCATACGCTCAAAATCAGCAATAAGAGAACTGAGAGTAGGTGTCGCCTTGCGACTCAAAGCATCTACTACTACATTAGCCTTGCCAAGATGGTATTGAATAGTGAGATCATAGTCCTTGATCAACTCTAGCCATCTCCTCTATCTTAAGTTCAAGACCTTCTGGGTAAAGATGTATTTCAGACTCTTGTGAGCAGTGAATACATCACAAGATTCGTCGTACAAATAATGGTGCCAGATCTTCAAAGCGTGAACCACTGCAGCAAGCTCTAGATCATGAGTAGGATAATTATGCTCATGTTTCTTCATCTGCCTCGATGCATAAGCAATCACTTTGCCATCCTGCATGAGTACACAGCCAAGTCCAACTATAGACGCATCTGAGTAGATGGTGAACCGCTTCCCAGGCTCAGGAAGAGTAAGAATTGGAGCCGTCACCACCTATCTTTCAAAGTACAAAAACTGCACTCACATGCATCAGACCACTGGAACCTAACACCTTTTTGTGTCAACTAGGACATCGGTCTAGCAATGGTTGAAAAACCCTCCACGAAACGCCGGTAATAGCCAGTTAAACCCAGAAAACTCCTTACTTCCTTTACATTGGTTGGCCTCTTCCACTCTACCACTATCGAGATCTTGCTAGGATCAACTGACATACCCTCCTGATTAATTGCATGGCCCAGAAACCCAACTTCAGAAATCTAGAACTCACACTTCTTCAGCTTGGCATAAAATTGATTCTCCCTTACAGTCTCAAGTACAAACCTCAGATGTTGGGTGTGATCCTCTTCTGTCTTGGAATAAATCAGGATATCGTCTATGAATACCACAACGAAATCATCAAGGTATTGATGCAGCATACTGTTCATGGCTTCCATGAAAACTACAGGAGCATTCATTAGCCCAAAAGACATAACTTTATACTCATAATGACCATACCTCATAGAGAAAGCCGTCTTCTCAATATCCTGCTCACGAACCCGAATATGATTATAACCTGACTCGAGGTCAATCTTGGAAAATATTTTAGCCCCCTTCAATTGGTCGAAGAGATCCTCAATGCGGGGCAAAGGATATTTATTCTTCACAGTTGCATGATTAAGAGACCGATAGTCCACACACATTCACCAACTGCCATCTTTCTTCTTAGTAAAAAGAATAGGTGCGCCCCACGGCGAAACGCTACGCTGAATCATACCTTTGGACAGAAGATTGTCCAACTGCTTCTTCAACTCCTCTTGAAAGGGTCGAGCCAAACGGTAATGAGACTTGGATATGGGTCGAGTTCCCGGAATAAGATCAATCTGGAACTCCACTTTCCGCACTGGAGGCATTCCTGGAAGCTCCACGGAAAAAACATCTGAAAACTCATTCATAACTAGAATCTCCTCGATACGCAATGAAGAGTCGGTCTTCTCGTTGAGAGACCAAAGCAACCCAATTGGTTGACGCTCTGCGACTAGGAAACACACTAGCTAACACGAACAACGAATCCGATGGTGCACTGCCTTGAAATACCAGTTCTTCACCAGACGGGGTTTGTCAAGTCACCGTCTTCCAGAAACAACAAATGTTGGCACGGTATCGGAATAACCAGTCCATACCCAGAATAACATCAAATGGTGACAACTGAATTACCATCAAGTTGGCGGTGAAAACCTCATCATCGATAATGATGGAACATCTAGGACAAGTCGTAGAGCTAGAAATAAGACCCCCCGGAGAGCGGACTACCACAGACTCAGAAATATTTTGCAAACTCAACCCCGCTCTTCTAGCAAACTCCAGGGACACAAAAGAATAAGTAGCCCCTGAATCAAATAGAACAAAAGCATCATGCGAATCGACTAGAAGAGTACCTGTCACCACGTTAGGATGGCCTATAGTCTCAGGGGTGGGCATGGCGTAGACTCCCGTTGGTGCAGGAGTAGAAGATGCAAAACACTCGGTGAAGGATAACCAGGAACTGCTGTGGGAGGAATAAACGACGGCGGTGCAGACGGTACGGGGTTCCAGTAGAACCCCGCAGGAGGTGTCGGAGTGAAAGCTGCAGGAGGAACCCACCCTGGAGGAAACTGAGGCGCAGAAACTACCGCTAGGGCCTGAATCGAACCCCGAGGAACACTGGCAGAAGATGCTACTGGGACTAACTCCCATCTGATGATGCTCGCTGGGTTCTGTTTGCACACTGATGACTTGTGGCCCTCCCGACCGCACTGGCGGCATGTCCCTTGAAGGAACATTCTGAAACTCGATGTCCATCACCGCACCGAAAACATTTCATACCTGTAACAGCCCAAAATTTCAATTTCATTTAAAAATAAGATTTATTAATTTTTGTGGATTTTTTTTGGAATTTTTAAAAGCTTTTCAATAAAGTATATTAAGGCTAAAAGAATTTATGTGCAAAATCTATTACCAACTAAAAATTGGAATTATTTTATTTAAGTCCAGAATGACTCATAGAATTTTTGTGAATTTTCTCAAAATTTTTGGACTTCATTTACTATTTTCTAAAGCCTATTTGAATTTCTGGAATTAAATCAATTGAAAAAGAATTTTAAAATCTGTCACTAAAGATCGGGCGAAGCCCAAAGATCAGGCGCTTCGCCCACTCCTTCCCGCTGAATAACGCTGGCCGTCTGATCAAATCGGACGGCCGACATTCAATCCGCCCGCCTCTCTCTCTCTCTCTCGCCTCTTTGCTGTGGGGCCCGCCGCAATGATGTCGCCTTCCTCGCCTCTTTCTTCCCCGCGACGCCGCCATTACCGCACCTCGGGATTTCTTCAATTCCGTGATTCCTCCCCGCTTACTCCCGCATTTGGCGCTGCTCGTCGCCGCTAACGCCGCTCATCCCCGCTTTACTCCCCATCATTTCGCCCGCAACGCCCCACCTCTCGCGCCGCCATTATCGCCGCCCACGATCTCCATCTCCGCCTCCCTCGCCTATAAAGGTGCCCCTACCGCGCATTCTCTCCACACTTCATTCCATCTACTCCCGGCTTTGCTCGCTCTCAATCGCCAGCATTTGAAGTTTCCGCCAACGGCCGGTTCCATCTTCTTCGATTCCGCGATCGCAAGCATTCTCCGCCACCGCGACCGCACCATCGCCTTCAAGATACTCCGGCGATCCCGCGCGCCTCGCCCCGCTCGAGATCCCCGAGCACCTTCGCCAACAACCGAACCGCACCACCGCTTCGCCGCCGCCGACCAACTTCCGCCACGCTCTCGCCGCCAGTAGCGACTCGACCAAGATCGCTTCTCGAATCTATTGCGCACCACCGAGCTCGCCACGCCGCCGTTCACGAACCTTGGTTCCCGAGCCGCCTCCTCAGGCCGATGTGGCCGCCAAGTCAAGACCACTGGCGCCACATGGGCATTTTGGCCGACGAGTGCCCATTTAGGCGCCAACAGGACGGCCAAGGCCAAAGACAGCCTACCGCCCAGATCAGGCCGTGAGCCGAGTCCACCGTGGACTTGAAAACGCCGTGGACTCACCCATGACTGCTTGGGCCCACATGTCGATCTCTCGGAACAAGATTGCGACGTCACCGCGCAATAAATAGATTTTCCTTTAGAAATTTAATTCGGGAAATTCTGAAATTTGATTTTTGAATTAAAATTAGATTTAAACTTCCAGAGCTCGTATTTCTTCATACAAACTCCGATTTAGGTGATTCAAATTTCTAAATTTGTATAAAATCAAGATCTAGCTAACTAAACCAAAATTATTTAATTTGGAGTTAATTTGAATTTTCATTTGAATTTATTTGTGTTCATTTGAATTCTGCTTGAATTTGGAATATTTTCACAGATAGATTTTGACGACTCGAGAGCTTGACCCTATTGAAGAAGTAGAATACCAGTGAATTTGAGCAAGGCAAGTTACACCATTGACCATTTTGCCCCCAATATTTAAAATTATTTAATTTCTGCTTTAAATTATTAATGCATGCATAATTGTATTTAATTATTTTAAATTCTGCTTTAAATATTTAATTATTCCAATTCCTTTGTATAGCCAAATTTGATTGTTGTATTACCAATTCCTTGTAACCTTAGTCAAATAAATTTAAAATAAAGGTATGCTTAGCAAATGCTTAGACCATGAAAGATTTGACTTTGGGAGAATCTAGCCAAAATTTCTTAAATTGATAAAAGACTATGACATTGCCTTGTCATGGTGGACTTTTGCAAATGTCTTTGAAAATTTAAAATAAAAGAAAATGGTTTGTACTTGGGCAAACATGGACCGCTGGTGGGTGCAAGTTTATGCACGGCCTGTCTGTTAGGATCGAGACCTGTGGTTTTATTGAAAGTTGCCCAAGTAGATTAAGGACCGCCTTTGAGCCGCATCTTGCAAAAGCTCCACCGCAGATACCACATGTTCTGTATGGGCGTAACCAGCTTAATAATTTGTATTACCTCGTTATTGTTTATGCCATTTTTGTTGTGTGGGTGTCTGTTAGACTTTATTCCCACTTGGCGCAAGAGGGGTTTCCAGTGGTTAGCCTAATGGAAGTGAAACCTTAGCGCATATTGGTATTAAGGTAGTACATTGAAACGCCTTGTGATAATTGCCTAGTCACACACCTAAGGAAGTGTGTATTGGCCACATAACTGCAAATTATCTCGTGTGGGTAAAGTTGTACAACCTCTGCAGAGTGTAAATCTATTCGAATAGCCGTGTCCACGGTCATGGACATGCTGAGCAAAGCCACTCTAAGTTAGATTTGTTTTTGGTTTTTAAAATAACTTTGGACATGATTTGAGGATGGTTAATCCTTGTGGTAAATTTATGTAGCCTTGTGATAGGAGGGTATCCTTCACCATGTTTCATATGGAGGTTATCCACTACAAAATGATCAATCTTTAAATCTGATTTTAATTATGTAATAAAAATGTGCCTTGAAACTTAGTATAACTATTTAAACCAAAAAGGCTGATTTATGCAAATAAACCTTACAACTTTCCTTTGAATAACTTATGCATGCATTCTAAATTCAGATTGGTGTAATTTATAGCACAGCTTGTAGTGCTCACTCTGGTCGAATATTATTATTCGTGAGAAGACTGCTATCCGTAAGGTGAGGAGCAGGACGATTAGGTCACGATCTCCGCATTTCCATTGCCCGTGGCGTATCGTGTGCTTACCTTTATTATTTGCTTCCGCTAATGTTTTATTTGGCCTTCGCCCCAGCTTGTAATAAACTCTATGCCTATTAATACACGCTGGATATGTTTGTGATAACATTTTGTGACCGGTACACCGGAAATCCTGACTAGTGTATGAACACGAGAATTCGGGGTCCTTCGTTCCCGGGTTCGACAATACCCTAACCTGGAACAGAGCGCATCGGTGGGGTGGAAGACAATAAATGTGGCACCGAAGAGGAAGATCGCCACTACTACACGTGCCGAGAGTATCGCCCCCGAACCTTTTGGTAGCAGTGTCGCTGGGAAGACCCACCTCCCGCTAAAACTCCGCTCGACCACCGCTGTAACCATCGGTGACAACAGGCCACCAAAGACTGCCTCTACGAAGAGGATCTTTCTCCGCCCATCCTCCGCCACCCGACCACCGAAGTCAAGTCACGCATCCCGCCGCCTGCACTTGGCGATACTCCTGGTTGAGGCCCCATCGGAACCTCTTAGCCTTCTTTCGATCATCATTCGCTACCACTGGTACAAAGCGCACCAGGTTATTGAACCCAGCCTCATACTCGGATACTGTCATCCTCCCTTGCATAAACATTAGCAGCGATTGCTCCATCTTCTCAATGAAGGAATCTAGATAGAACTTTGCTCTAAAGTGCTCCACAAATAACTCCCAAGTGGCTGGCCCCTGAACGGGGGTCCTAGCAGACAACAATCCTTCCCACCATATGTCAGCCTAGCCTTTCAACTGAAAGGCTACAAACCGCGCATTATGCGCAGAAGTCATCTCTAGAACCCCAAACTGTCTCTCCATGTATCTTAGCCAATCGGCAGCCTGAACTGGAGTACCCGCTCCGTCGAAGGTGTCCAGGCGAAGCGACATCCACTCACGGAGACTCATCCTAGTCTCGAGTAGAACCACTGCAAAGAACGGGTTCTCGCCAGCAGTACGGCGGCGAAGAGGAACACCGCCGCAATTGCCGGGCGGAGTTGCCGGTTCTCCTCGAGAGATTCTCGAATGAGGTCTCACCGACGCGCCGAGGCTTAGCGACCGCAATCGCAGCTGAGGCAATCTCCTCGCAGAGCAAAGACCACCAACCCTTCAAAGCGAAGATTTAAGAAACAAATGATCGCGGCCCACGACCACGACCACTGCCTGGGGATCGACCACGGCCACTGCCTCTACCTCTTGCCATCCGTAATGCCCAAAATTTCAATTTCGCTTAAAAATGAGACTTTATTAATTTTTGTGGATTTTCCGAATTTTTAAAAGCTTTTCAATAAAGTATATTAAGGCTAAAAGAATTTATGTGCAAAATCTATTACCAACTAAAAGTTGGAATTATTTTATTTAAGTCCGTAATGCTTAATAGAATTTATGTGAATTTTCTCAAAATTTTTGGACTTCATTTACTATTTTCTAAAGCCTATTTGAATTTCTCGAATTAAATCAATTGAAAAGAATTTTAAATCTGTCACATAAGATCGGGCCGAGGCCCAAAGATCAGGCGCTTCTCGCCCACGCTCTCCTCACATGAATGCGGACCGTCCGATCAAAATCGGACGGCCAACGCTAATCCGCCCGCGCTTTCTCCCGCTTCGCCTCATTGCCGTGGGGGCCCACAGCATGTAGCCGTCTTCCCTGCTCCCTTCTTCTCGCGCGAACGCCACTCCCGCCGCCATTAAAGCCTCACTGAGCTCTTCAAGCCCGTGTTTCTCCCCATTTCTTCGCCATCACGCAAGAATGAAAGCGGCCGCCCTACCGCGCTCATTCCCGCTTTACTCACCTTAAAACTCACCAGAACACCGCCGCCTCACCTCCGCAAACGCCGCTGCCACCTCGCCCACGATCTCCACCTCCCGCCCGCCGCCGCTATAAAAGGGAGCACCAGTGCGCCTCTACTCCTCAAGCTTTTGCCCCAACTCTCCACACCTCCTCGCCTCCCGCCTGCCCGCACTGGCTCTTCTCTCTTCGGGCCGAGCCAGGTTCACGCTTAGCGCCGCCACCGGTGAACCTCCGCCGCCTCGATCGCACCACCGGCCGCCCAAGATCGCAACTCGTGCGCACTCTCCGCACTCGGCATCGCCGAGCTCCTTCGCCGCAAACGATCGAACCACACCGCCGCCTCGCCGCCGCCGACCAACTTCCGCCACGCCTCGCCGCTGTGTAGCGACTCGACTCGCAGTATTCTCGAACGCTTTGCGCACCTCACCGAGCTCGCCGCTGCTCGCCGTCGCCATGCGCCATCGGTTCCCGAGCGCCTCCTCTCTCCGGCCCGACGTGGTTAGCCACATCACGCCACATCGGTGCCACATCGCCACTCACCCCTACAAGCGTGCGTGGCAACACGTGGATGCTAAACAAGAATACAAGGCCAAAGACACCACTCCTTCACATCAGGTCTGTGGAGCCGAGTCCACCGTGGACTTGAAAACACCGTGGACTCACCCATGACTGTTGGGGCCCACATGTCACCTCTGTGAATGTGATTCTTGACGTCACCGGCGCAATAAATAGATTTTCCTTTAGAAATTTAATTGGAAATTAAAATTCGATTTTTGAATTAAAATTAGATTTAAACTTCCAGAGCTCGTATTTCTTCATACAAACTCCGATTTAGGTGATTCAAATTTCTAAATTTGTATAAAATCAAGATCTAGCTAACTAAACCAAAATTATTTAATTTGGAGTTAATTTGAATTTTCATTTGAATTTATTTGTGTTCATTTGAATTCGCTTGAATTTGGAATATTTTCACAGATAGATTTTGACGACTCAGAGAGCTTGACCCTATTGAAGAAGTAGAATACTGTGAATTTGAGCAAGGCAAGTTACACCATTGACCATTTTGCCCCAATATTTAAAATTATTAAATTCTGCTTTAAATTATTATTGCATGCATAATTGTATTTAATTATTTTAAATTCTGCTTTAAATATTTAATTATTCCAATTCCTTTGTATAGCCAAATTTGATTGTTGTATTATCAATTCCTTGTAACCTTAGTCAAATGAATTTAAAATAAATTTATGCTTAGCAAATGCTTAGACCATGAAATATTTAACTTTGGGAGAATTTAGCCAAAATTTCATAAATTGATAATAAGCCTATGACATTGCCTTGTCATGGTGGACTTTTCAAATGTCTTTGAAAATCTAAAATAAAAGAAAATGGTTTGTTCTTGGGCAAACATGGACCGTTGCTGGGTGCAAGTTTATGCACGGCCTCGTCTGTTAGGACTGAGACCTGTGGTTTTTATTGAAAGTTGCCCAAGTAGATTAAGGACCGCCTTTGAGCCGCATCTTGCAAAAGCTCCACCGTACTACCACATGTTCTCAGATGGGCGTAACTGTGCTTAATAATTTGTATTACCTCAGATTATTTATGCCATTTTTGTTGTGTGGGTGTTTGTTAGACTTTATTCCCACTTGGCGCAAGAGGGGTTTCAGCAGTGGTTAGCCTAATGGAAATGAAACCTTAGCTGCATATTGGTATTGAGGTAAAGCATTGAAACGCCTGTGATAATTGCCTAGTCACACACCTAAGGAAGTGTGTATTGGCCGACATAACTGCAAATTATCTCTTGTGGGTAAAGTTGTACAACCTCTGCAGAGTGTAAATCTATTCGAATAGCCGTGTCCACTGCTATGGACATGCCGAGCAAAGCCACTCTAAGTTAGATTTGTTTTTGGTTTTAAAATAACTTTGGACATGATTTGAGGATGGTTAATCCTTGTGGTAAATTTAGCGGTAGCCTTGTGATAGGAGGGTATCCATCACCATGTTTCATATGGAGGTTATCCACTATAAAATGATCAATTTTAAATCGATTTTAGTTATGTAATGAAAATGTGCCTTGAAACTTAGTATAACTATTTAAACCAAAAGGTCGATTTATGCAAATAAACCCTACAACCTTCCTTTGAATAACTTATGCATGCATTCTAAATTTCAGATTGTGTAATTTATGAGCACAGCTTGTAGTGCTCACTCTTGTCAATATTATTATTCAGAGAGGACTGCTATCCGTAAGGTGAGGAGCAGGATGATTAGGTCACGATCTCCGCATTTACGATTGCCTGTGGCGCATCGTGTGGCTTACCATTATTATTTTGCTTCCGCTAATATTTTATTTGGTCTCAGGCCCCAGTTGTAATAAACTCTATGATTATTAATATACACGCTGGATATGTTTGTGATAACATTTTTGTCACCGTGTACACCGGAAATCTCGACTAGTGTATGAACACGAGAATTCGGGATCCTTCGCTCCCGGTTCGACAAAAGTGGTATCGAGCCATATTGATCAGTAGGTCGTGACCTAGAAGGAAATCAAACCCTTAAGGACTTATTTTGAAAATTAAAATACCTTGGTCTTCTGGAGTCATTCCTCAACTTTTCTCTTGAAAAATTATTTACTAACTCATCTCCTGTTCAAAAATTGTAGATGGCTGAAGTTCCGACTGCCATTTCCCATGGAGTCTTTGCTGGTCATTGGGCCGCCATTCTCTGGAAGATGATGCAGCACTTAGACTTTGAAGAAAGACCGACGTATCAAGGATACAAGTATAAAGTGGGAAATCAGGAACGATGGAGAGTAGAGGTGATCCTTTACTCCAATCTATCGCCAACACGGACTTCCACGCCTTCGATGCCCCAATGCGACGAGACACCTTCGCCGAAGGCATCCAGGATGCACCAGGAAGCAACCCGCAGACTTCGCTACATCTACGATCATCGCCTCAACGGCACGGGGTTCCACTATTACCCAATGCACATTCCAACCCGGCATGACAGTGCTTTCCGCTCAACTAGAGATGAAGACTGTCCCGATCTCACTCATCGTGGATCCGCCGAGCTATGGATTATGCCTACGGAATACATTAGATGAGCTGTCTCTTCTGCAAGTGAAGTTACAAGATGCAGAAGAAAAGTTGAAGAGTGCAGAAAAAGAACTGGTCTCTTACAAGGAAGGCGAGGCTAGTTCTAGTGAGCCAGATTATACCCCAATAACACCATAGATTTGACCTTAAATTTTTCCTTTAGTTGCGAATTATGAGCTACCAAACCTTTGTAGTAGCCATAATGAATTAATAAAATAAAAATAAATTATTTTGTGAAATGTTCTTGTCTTGTGTTTGTTGAATTTGGGCTATTTTAGATCTATACTCTTATAATTCCTATCTCTTATCTAACTGTGAAAAGTTCATCGATGGTGACCACCCGCACCTAAGTGTTGGTGCTAGAGGGCAAGGAAATGAGAATGCCGAATATCAAGAAAATCCAGCTCAACACCACCACCTCCTCCAATCAAGCTCGATCGGGCGCTAAATGATGGCCAATCGACTCATCTGATTGAGTTGCTAGCCCATCCCTTCACAAAGAATCGTAATACCCAGCGCCAAGAACCTATCATGCTCCTCCACCTCCCGCAAGAGTAACTTTGTCAGAGTTCATGAGGATGCGTCCGCCAACATTTTCTAGTAGCACCGAACCCATGGACGCAGATGATTGGCTCAGGGCCATTGGAAAGAAACTGGATATTGCTCAGTGCACAGATCGTGAGAGAGTTTTGTTTGCCTCTCATCAATTGATTGGTCCCGCATCAGAATGGTGGGATAATTTCAGCATGTCCCATGCTAATAACCAAGAAATCACTTGGGATGAGTTCATGCAGGCTTTCCACGATCTCACATTCCATCTGGCATGATTACCTTGAAAAAGAAGGAGTTTCGCTCGCTCCGCCAAGGAAACCGTTCAGTTGGCGAGTATCTGCATAAGTTTAACCAACTGGCTCGCTATGCCCCTGAGGATGTAGCCAGAGACGAAGACAGGCAAGAGCGGTTTCTGGAAGGGTTGAACGACGAACTCTCTGTTCGTTTGATTTCTCAGGATTTTACCGACTTTCAAAGCTTGGTAATAAGGCCATACGCCAGAAGGCAAACATCGTGAAATGGAGAATCGCAAGCGGAGGATGGCAATCGAAGTTTAACTCGAGGATCGCCAAGCCTCGCTTTCTCGCCTCACCACCTCGGTGGGAGATTCCTGCACTACTACACCAAGAGTTCCACCCCGGCCTGCGCCAAATACTTCCGGATTCCGTAGTAGTTCATCCGAGGACAGCCAGCAGGCTGCTTATTTCCACAAAGAGAATCACATGCTTTCACCGCAACGAGTTGGGTCATTATGCCAATAAGTGTCCCAAGAAGCGCAGATCGTCACCCCCGCAAGCCAACTCCCGAGTTTCAGCCTCGGCGGTCCCTCAAGACCACCGGTCGATTCATGAAGGGACGGTGAATCACGCCACCGCAGAGGAAGCCCATGCAAGACTGATGTTGTTCTTGGTATCGCCCTTGTCAACTCAAGATCAAAGATCGCTTTATTTGATTCCGAGCTTCGCATTCTTTTGTGTCAAATAAGTTTGTGGAAAAATATGGGTTATATACCTCCCCTTAGTTAAGCCCATGATAATCCATTCCCGGGCTCGTAAATGAGGGCTAGTTTATTCTGTCCAAATCTTACCTTTGTAATCTCCGAGTAACTTTCTCGGCCAATTTAATAGTCTGCGTTCGCAAGGATTGGATGTAATTTTGGAATGGATCGGCTTGCCAAAAATCAGGCGAGTAATAGATTGTGCTAGTAGATCTATCAACCTCACCAATGAACAAGGGATTTCAAGAGAGTTCCAACCCAAGACTTCTACTTAAAGAAGTCCTATCTTGACCAGCTTTAAAGGAAGTGAAACGGAAGATATACCCGTGGTACAAGAATATCCAGATGTTTTTCCGAGGACTTACAGGTATGCCACCGACCGGGACATAATGTTCTTAATTGACTTAGTCCTGTGGATCGCCCCAATTTCAAGCGACCCTACTGAATCCGCAAATGATCTAGCGAGTTGAAGAAGCGATCAAGAACTACAGAGTAAAGGTTACATTCAACCAAGTTCATCGCCTTTGGGAGCTCCAAAGACTATTTGTCAAAAAGAAAGACAATAGTATGAGAATGTGTGTGGACTATAGATCACTCAACGAGGTAACAATCAAAACAAGTACCGTTACCTAGGATAGATGATCCGCTTGATCAACTTAAAGGAGCCAGTGTTTTCTCCAAGATTGATTTGAGGTCGCTACCATCGCTTAAAAATCGACCTAAGATATTAGAAGACACCTTTACCACCGATATGGATCAGACGAGTTCACAAAGTGATGTCATTTGGACTAACAAATGCCTCGCTTATTTCATGAATATGATGAACAAAGTGTTCATGGAATTTTTGGATAAGTTTGTGGTGGTATTCATAGATGATATTCTCATCTATTCAAGAGATATGGAAGAGCATGAAAACATCTCGAATTATTTTGGGCAAACTTCGAGAACACCAACTTTATGCCAAACTCAAGAAAAGTGAATTTTGGCTCACCAAGTGGCATTTCTTGGACACATTGTGTCACAGGAGGAGTTGCGAGAGACCCTCAAAGGTTGAAGTCAGAATGGATTGGAAGCAACCCAAGTCATCCACAGTATGAGAAGTTTTCTGGATTAGCCGGGTACTACCGCAGATTCATTGAAAGTTTCTCCAAGATCGCCAAACCCATGACTCAACTTTTGAAGAAGGAAAAGAAATTTGAATGGACAAGTGCTTGTGGACATAGTTTTCAAGAATCAAGAAAAGACTAGTCTCTGCACTGCTAGTTTTACCGGATATAATGTAAGGATTTTGAAGTTTTCAGGACGCATCCCGCCAAAGGCTAGGATGTGTACCGATGCAGAAGGAAAAGTTGTGGCTTATGCATCTCGCCGCTTAAGACCACATGAAGGAAATTATCCAACTCATGATTTGGAGTTAGCAAGCAATTGTGCATGCTTTGAAAATCAAGCGCATTACCTCATTGGTAAATCACCGTGAAATTTTCACAAAGGTGGATTTCATGGGGATATGCTCCAGATCTTAGGATGATGTGACAATTGGCAATGGCGTTTACGGTTTGTCGCTTCACGCTGCCGACAAAGCTACGGTGTATTCGATAGGGCGGTCCGACCGGTCTTTGCACGGCGGTCCGATCGGTCCCAAATCGGTCGGACCGGCCATGTGGGGCGATCGGACCGGCGATGACCAAAGTGGTCAAAATAAGTCGGGCCAAAAATAGGTGTTGTAGGCAAGTGAGGGATCCCAATGCACTTGGTCTCATGATTTTGGAGTCTCCAAAGAAAAGTTCTATTGGTTTAAAGTTTCCGAAGGTTTCGCTTTTGGGAGCTTGAATTTGGCTAAGTCCTAGGCGGTCCGACCGCTCATTGTGGAGCGTCCGACCGCCATGGGAGGTCCGACCGGCTCACCCGAGCGGTCGACCCGGTAACTACTTGAACGCCGGCCAACCGTGGCGATGTTGTTTTGTTAGGTCAAAGTCATTGGTTTCATGGCATATGATTTGCATGATGCATGTTTTGACTAACATGGGTCAAGTTGTGAAGAACTTGTTCCCGAATTCGTGTTTTCTTGTCCGTGGTTGTGCGGTAGCTTGGTGGTCAACGACGGTCAACGGCGAGGAGAATCGGACTAGACTTGAAGAGTTGAGGTCCGAACGATCGACGATGCGGGTGAGGTCAACGACTCAAGCGTGACACAAGATGGACAAGGGTGACCTATTGGCGAATCCATGACGCATGGTGAAGCGGTTTAGGTCAAAGGTTAAAGACGGCGCTTGCGGCGTGCGTGTGTGACCCGCTTGTTAGTGGGCCTTAACGGAGCCCAATTAAGTCAAACCCTAAGAGTTTTAGGCCTCCACTATAAATAGGAGGAGATGGTGGTCGCACCTCTCTCTCTCGCCTTTTTATGTTTCAAAACCCTAATTGTCTTTAGGGAGTTGAGGTGGAGGCTAGGGCTTTTCATGGTTTGAGGAGAATTTCGTGATCCTTGATTGTCTCTCGATCCATGATGGTGTGGATGTAATCCAAAGATCAATCACGAAATCAATCTATGCAAGGTTTGCTTGAGATAAGTCTCTTTTCGCTCTTGCTTTCAATTTCGTGTTTTTAGGGCTTTCTTTGATCCGCGAGTTTGTGATTGATTCTTTCACGTGAATTAGCTTGCTGTGATATGTGTGAATCTATCTAGCATCATCTTGATCATCAATCACTCACGAACAAGCTTTAGGATCAAGTTTTCGTTCTTGCCCTGCTTTTAGACCTTCGTTAATCAATTGACAATTGCTCAAGATCGCTCCAAGAATTATCATAATATTCGATTGGAATAGGTCCTCAATAGCATAGAGAAGGTGTGTGCAAAGTTTCGTGAAGTTTGGAGTTGAGAATCAAAAGTTAGACCTAATTGCAACTTCGTCATCGGCCGATTTTATCTGTTTGGATCGGTTCAGATCGCGGTCCGACCGCCCATCACCACCGGTCCGACCGATTTGAGCGGTCCGACCGCCAAGATAACAGCGGTCCGACCGCCCGCAATCGGTCCGACCGGTTCACTACAGTCGGACCGCCAAGATTTGTATTACTTTGATTCTTGTTGATTATTGTCGCATTGCTTAGGGTTTTTATTGATTCAATACTAGTCTTCCATTTGTCTCGTATATTGATCTTCATAGCTTTCTAATAGCTACCGGAGTGAAATTGTATTGAGTTCATAATTTGTGAAAAAGTGAGCGTGCTCCTATTCACCCCCTCTAGTCGCCTTTACGGTCCAACAAGTGGTATCGAGCCGGTTAGTTCAATCTTGATCTTAACCGGTCACCGAACTTTGGCGATGGATAAGTTTTCTACTAAACCGCATATCTTCGATGGGCACGACTATGCCTATTGGAAGAATCGTATGCTGCGTCTTTCTTGAGAGCGAGGACAAGCTATTTGGGATGTTGTTAGAGCCCACCGGTTATTCCCAAATTGCTACACCGCTTCGCAAATTCTTTTGGCTAACAACAATAAGGCTAAGAATCTTTTATATGGTGCACTTGGTAGACAAGAATATGATAGAATTTGCAATCTTTCAATCACAAGATGAAATTTGGAACACTCTCGAAACATATCATGAGGGTTCGTCCCAAATCAAAAAGGTGCGCCAAACTGCACAAGCGTGAGTACAATAAATTCGAGATGCGCCCCGAGAGAGCATCGATGACATTTTCATCGCTTTAATAAAGTAATTAATCAAATGAAAGCCGTTGATATTGAATATTCTCAATCTGAAAATGCCACCCATCTCTTGGCCGCAATCAACACCAAGGAGTGGGAGATGAAAGCTACGCTATAGAAGAAAATGTTGATCTTTCAAGTCTTACTTTAGAATTGCTTTATAGTAAACTCAAGACTCATGAAATTAAAAGAGTTGATCATCCTAAGAAAGATAATTTAGCTTTGGTAGCGCATCCTCTCAAAAGGTTTTTGATGACTCTTGTGAATCTTCTTCGGATTTTCATTTGCTTGTTTATCTCGCTATTCATGAAGAGGAGCTTGAAAGTATTCTCAAACAGAGTTAGCTCTTCTAGCTAAGAAATTCACACGGGCCTACAATAATGTGAGAAACAAAAGAGAGGTGGTCCGTAACATGCTATGAATGTGGTGAGCTCAATCATATCCGCAAATTGTCCCAAGTCAAAGGTAAGAGCAATCATAAGGAAGGAAAGCCGACTTGGAAGAAGCCTCCTTTCAACAAATCAAGGTATGAGGCAAATAAGCTTGTGAAGGCCGCTCACCGGTCCTTGCCGCTTTGAGGATCAATCCTTGAGCGATGTGGATACCGGGAGTGAGGAGGACAAGGAGGAGGAGATCCTCAAGGTAAAAAGAAAGGGAAGGCCAAAGACTTCACCGCATGTGCTTCATGGTCGACACGGAGGACATTGATGATAATGAGGTATCTTTTACTTATGATGAGCTTTACGCTAAATATGATTCTATAGTTGAGCAATTGCTTAGTCAAGATGAAGCGCTTGAATTTGTTATGACAAAAATAAGAAATTAGAGTCAAAGATTAGCAAACCAAAGTAGAGCTTAAAACTGCTAAGACTCTTGAACTCGATGAATGTTTATCTTGTCATGCTATGCATTCTCAAATTACCAAGTTACAATCTGCTCATAATATTTGTGTACAACAACTTGAGAATGCTAAATCTGAACTAAATGAAATTAAAAGTGCTCCTTGTGAAAAATGTTTAGAATCTAGTAAATTGATTGCTTTTGATGTTTTTGATTCTAGTCCTTGCACTTCATGCTTAGAAAAGAACGTGAAATCAAAGATATCTTAGAAGCGCTAGAGTCAAATATGCTAAACTTAAGGACAATATTGAAAATACTACTTGTGCTTCATGTTCCACTCTTAAGCTTGAAATTGCTTTGTATAAGGAAAATCTATGGATAAAACTTGTGATTCTTGTGTTAACTTGAGAAAAGAAAATGCTTACCTTCATGATACATTAGAGAAATTTTCTAAAGGTAAGAAACAATTAAACATGATTCTTGACAAATCTAAAACTCCTTATAAGAAGCAAGGTTTAGGATTCAATTCTTTTCAAGACAATTCAAACCCAAAAGTCATTCAAGTCTTGGAAAAGGTTTAATTGAATTCAAAACTCAACCTCGCAAAACATCTTTTAAATCTGCAGGTTTTGCCCAACCTTGTATTAATTCAAATGGTGCTTCTTCTAGTGGTACCAAGTACCATTGCACTTATTGCAAAAAGGTGGACATTTGATTGAATATCTGCATGAGGTTGAAAATGATAGGAAAAATTTTGATAGAATTTCATTCATGCAACCTAGAGCTTCTATGAGACATGGTAACACCGAAAAGAATAAACTCGATTAGGATTTTTCTCTCATGCAAATCATTATGTTTCTAGAAATCCTAATTCTAATGTGTATCAGATCATGGTCCGATCACCGGTGGTCACCGGTCTCGACTGTTTTGGTCACCGGATCGACCGCCAAAGACAAAGCCGGCCAGACCGCCATGGACGCCTAAGTCTCATGTTAAGTTAAACATTGCTCATAATCGAATGTTAAATGAAATCAAGGATAGTATTTCGGTTTGTATACTCCTTGCAGACGGTGTCTCAAGATCGATTCCTAAATCTTGTTTATCTAATCCCGATTGAGACACATCGCTCTTTTGCTCCTTGATTTTCGTGATTATCGCGAAAGGGAAGAACACGTGGTTCGTTGACTCGGATGTTCACGCCACATGACCGAAACTCAAAATGGTTCACCTCTTTCACGCGAGCAACAGTGATGACTTCATCACCTTTGGAGATGATACACAAGGGCGAATTGAAGGAACAGGATCAATTAGGGTAAACAACAAATTCATTCTAAAGGATGTCGCTTTTGTGGACAAGCTTAGGTATAATCTCCTTCTACTTTCTCGACTTCTTGATGATGGGTATGAGACTGCTTTTAAGAAAAATGCTTGTCGTGTGCTTGATTCTACCGGTGAGCTTGTGTTTGGAATCTCTAGAGTTGGTAGAATTTTTGAGCCGACTTTTCGTAATCTCTTGTCGGATCTCTTAAATGTTTGCTTACATCTTCTTCTCGATTTTTGGCTTTGGCATCGACGCTTGGGGCACATTGGTTTTGATCATTTGACGCGAAGTTAGCAACCTTGATCTCATGAGAGGTTTGCCTAAGCTCAAAGTCACAAAGATGTCAGATGTGCGCTTTGTAGGCATGGCAAACAAGTTGCCGCTCACACCCTTCAGGACTATGGTTATGACCGACGGACCGTGACGCTTGCTTCATATGGATACCGCTGGTCCCGCTAGAGTCCTGGCCATTGGTGGAAAATGGTATATTCTAGTCATAGTCGATGATCTTTCAAGATATACTTGGGTGTTCTTTCTTACTTCAAAGAATGAAGCTTTTGGTTATTTTCATGATCTTGTTCTTCGCTTGGCTTCGAGCTTCTCGGTGCTTTGAGAGCGATTCGCAGTGATAATGGCACGGAGTTCAAAAATGCTTCTTTTGCTTCTTTTGTGCCGAGCGTGGTATTGAGCATCGCTTCTCCTCTCCACACGCCCTCAACAAAATGGCGTGGTGGAAAGGAAGAATAGGACCTTGGTCGAAATGGCTAGGACGATGCTAGATGAGTATAGCACACCTAGGAGATTTTGGGCCAAGCTATTGCTATCGCTGCCATATTGCCAATCGTGTCTTTTTGAGACCTTCTTTAGGCAAGACTCCTTATGAGCTTCGCTTTGGTAGAAAACCCTCTGTCTCACATTTTCGAGTTTTGGATCAAAATGTTTTATCCTTAAGACAGCAACTTAGATAAATTTGAATCAAGAACTTTGATGGGATATTTCGGGTTATCCCGCTCATTCGAGGGGTTTTCGAGTTTTAATATCGAGACTAACATTATTCAGAGACTTGTAATGTCACTTTTGATGAGACTAGCCTCGAGCTAGATCAATTGCTACTGATGATTTACAGTGACAGAGAGCATCTTTGTGGAGGAAGATGAGGACGGCAAATGTCATTCCTCATCTCACACGCCGAGGCGCCCATATTGATACAAGAACCCGCAACGCCTACTTCACCTTCGCTTGAGGCTCTCGCCGCATCATCATCATCGCAAGACTCATGCGAGGTCGAAGAAACGACATCTCACCCGGCGCCCACTTCGATTCGAGAGACAAAGATCCTCCGAATGTATAATAGGTAATCTACATGAGCGAGTCACTCGCCTGTATAATGATCCAAATCTCTACTCTCATTCGGCTTTTGTTGCTTCTTTTGAACCCCGCGATATATCACATGCTTTATCCGATTCTAGCGGGTAAATGCCATGCATGAGGAGTTAGAGAATTTTGAAAGAAACAAAGTTTGGAACCTAGTAGAACCTCCTAGTGGTCATAATGTTATAGGAACCCGCTGGGTGTTTAAGAATAAACAAGGTGAGGATGGTTCTGTGGTTAGAAATAAGGCCAGATTGGTAGCTCAGGGTTTCAGCCAAGTTGAGGGGTTAGATTTTGATGAGACATTTGCTCCTGTTGCTAGACTAGAAGCCATTCGCATTCTGCTTGCATTTGCTGCATCAAAAGGTTTTAAATTATATCAGATGGATGTTAAAAGTGCCTTTTAAATGGTTTCATAGATGAGGAAGTGTATGTTAAGCAACCCCTGGTTTTGAGGATCCTAAATATCCAAATCGTGTTTTCAAGCTATCTAAAGCATTGTATGGTCTTAAACAAGCCCCTAGAGCTCCGGTATGATAGACTTAAGACCTTCTTGCTTAAAAATAATTTTGAGATGGGTAAAGTGGATAAAACCCTATTCATTCTTAGACGTGACAATGACTTCCTGCTTGCTCAAATTTATGTGGATGATATTATCTTTGGTGGTTCCTCTAATGCTCTTGTTTCCAGCTTTTCTGACACTATGTCTAGGGAATTTGAGATGAGTATGATGGGAGAGCTTAATTACTTTTTGGGACTTCAAATCAAGCAATGCAAGGAAGGAACTTTCATCCATCAGACGAAGTACACTAAAGATCTTCTCAAACGCTTCAACATGGGTGATTGCAAGCCAATTTCCACTCCCATGGCAACTTCAACTGCTTTGGATCCAGATGAGGAAGGAGAAGTCGTGGATCAACGCGAGTACCGCAAAGATGATCGGCTCCCTTCAGATTTGACGGCCTCGAGACCGACATTCACTTCACTGTATGCCTTTGTGCAAGATTTCAGCGCCTCCAGAACTTCCCATCGCCAAGCCGTTAAGTTTATATTCGTGTATTTACACTCTACCCTCTTATATGGCATTTGGTATTCCCGCTCTTCACTTTGTCCATTAGAGGTTTTTCGATTCGATTTTAAGGGTCGGTTGCTAGATAGGAAGAGTACCTCGTGCACTGCCACTTTCTAGGCACGCCTCTTGTATCTTGGTCTTCTAGAAAGCGGTCTTACATTGCACAATCCATCTTCGAGGCGAGTATGTTGTCACGCTAGTTGTCAGAGCTGATTTTGTGGATGACGTCCACTTTGAAAGATTATGGGTTAAACTTTGCTAGTGTTCCTCTTTTCTGTGATAACACTTCTGCTATTAATATTGCTAAAAACCCAGTGCAACATTCTAGGACTAAGCACATAGACATTCGCTTTCATTTCCTTAAAGATCATGTTGAAAAAGGTGATATTGTGATGCACTTTGTAGAGTCCGAAGCTCAATTGGCGTATATTCTTACCAAGCCTTTAGATCAAACCAGATTTTCCTCCTTAAGAAGTGAGTTAGGGGTAATTTATCCTTATGGGTTGGTTTGAGGGGGAGTTTGATCTTTTTCTTATCTTTCCTTGTTCTTTTGATCTTTTATTGTTCTTTTTCTGAACTTAGTGATCTTTTCGAACTTTTTAGATTTTTAGGCTTTTTAATTGCATCTCATTGTGTCATATTGCATTCATATGAAAAATACAACAAGTGGTATGAAAAATCCAAAAAGATGCATTGTAATATAAGATTTTCTACTTATCTTTTAAAATTGATGAAGCTTTGCCTATTACCCTTTGGAGCTGTTGTATTTCAATTCTTGCTCAATGTCATGTCTAGTTCTTTGACTTGCTAGAATTATCATGCTTTTACATGTGTAGCTAAGTCTTTGCTATATGAGCTAGAACCCTTTAAACAACTCAAACTAAGAAATTGCAATTTGTGGATGTTTTAGCGAGTTACGTAATTAGTGCTCCTCTTGTGACATTGGCCCTGTCAGAATTGCTTTGTTAGCTCTTTGATCTAAAATTGACCATTACTTGAGCTTTTGTGTTCTTGAGATTCTAAAACTGCTCTTGTGAAAAATGAAAATCAAGATTGTCTTATGCTTAAATTGTGCCAAACTATTCTTACGAGACTGCTTGTCAAATGACATGAACTTGGAGATAGTTTGATGAACCAGACGATCTCATGGGGACTGCTTGTCAGAAATGACATGAACCTCAAGATTTGTCGCCTTGTAGAAGCTTAGAAAGAGTTTGTGGATGGCTCCTAGTCCGTAATCTTCTTTACTAAGATATACCTTTAATCAACTTTTGGTCAAGCTTAGGATGAGTTTGTGGATGGCTCCTAGTCCAGATCTTGTCACTAAGTTAGATCATTAGTCAACTTCAATATTCAATGCAAATGAGAAAATGTTGACAAATGGGCGCTTACAAAATATTGAGCAAAATGATTCAATACGGGACTTGATTGACTCTTCTTGTGGTCTTTGTTAGATTTTTGATCTCACTTTGACATTTGACATGGCCAATTTCACTTTAGGATCCTGTTGATGAACTTGTCAATTTGAAGCGTTGCTTAAATTGATAAAATCTAATGCTTTACTTTTGAGCCTTTGTGCTTAGCTTTGATATATATGTCTTACCATGATCTTGCTAGCGTTGTCGCTTGATATGTTTGTTTGTGCAATATTAGAGAAACTACATTGTTCTTTTGGGTAATCTCCAAAGCTTCTTATCAAAAATTGAAAATACAAAAATTGAAGCCACCCATTGCACTTCATGCATATTCCTCTTTATGCTTCTTTTGTTTCTCGCTTCTTTCTTTATTCTCTATTTGTTATTCCCGGATGAGAGGAAGGCGTGATTCCTTGATGAATCCATTGTCAAAGGGGAGAAGATGTGTTAAATGAAAAGATATTTCTTTGGGAGAAGATGGGTAATATTTCTTTGCTACTCTTATTTGGAGAAGATGTGTTAATGAGAAGATTGGGGAGAAGTTTATACAAAGGGGAGAAACTCAAAATTTGAAATTTGATGATCATAGTGAGGGGAGTTCTTGAGTTGCATTCTTATTGTCTTATTGAATATTCGAACTTGAATTGCATTCTTTATACTCACAATGATCATAGGTCAATTGAACAATTGTTCTTTCATATGGACCTCATGTGAGAATTTTGACCCTTTCTCGAAATCAAAGTTTTTATGCTTTCTTTTGCCTTGTCTCACATGCCTATACTATTCGATGCCGCTTGGTCTTGTTCATTGCTTTTTCTTGCTTATGGACCAAGTTGTGCCTTTGTGCTAAAAACGCGAGTAAACTCATTTTCAAACCTCTTACTTACATTTTTCGGATAATTGCCAATGTGTTCATCAAGGGGAGATTGTGGATTTCATGGGGATATGCTCCGATCTTAGGATGATGTGACAATTGGCAATGGCGTTTACGGTTTGTCGCTTCACGCGCGTTTTCGACAAAGCTACAGTATTCTCGATAGGCGGTCCGACCGGTCTTTGCACGGCGGTCCGATCGGTCCCAAATCGGCCGGACCGCCATGTGGGGCGGTCGGACCGGCGATGACCAAAGTGGTCAAAATAAGTCGGGCCAAAAATAGGTGTTGTAGGCAAGTGAGGGGATCCCAATGCACTTGGTCTCATGATTTTGGAGTCTCCAAGAAAAGTTCTATTGGTTTAAAGTTTCAAGGTTTCGGTTTTGGGAGCTTGAATTTCGCTAAGTCCTATATGGTCCGACCGCTCACGAGGAGCGGTCCGACCGCCATGGCGGTCCGACCGCTCACCGGAGCGGTCGACCGTAACTACTTGAACGTCGACCAACTTCGTGGCGATGTTGTTTTGTTAGGTCAAAGTCATTGGTTTCATGGCATATGATTTGCATGATGCATGTTTTGACTAACATGGGTCAAGTTGTGAAGAACTTGTTCCCGAATTCGTGTTTTCTTGTCCGTGGTTGTGCAGTAGCTTGGTGGTCAACGACGGTCAACGGCGAGGAGAATCGGGACTAGACTTGAAGAGTTGAGGTCCGTAACGATCGACGATGCGGGTGAGGTCAACGACTCAAGCGTGACACAAGATGGACAAGGGTGACCTATTGGCGAATCCATGACGCATGGTGAAGCGGTTTAGGTCAAAGGTTAAAGACGGCGCCGCGGCGCGTGCGTGTGTGACCCGCTTGTTAGTGGGCCTTAACGGAGCCCAATTAAGTCAAACCCTAAGAGTTTTAGGCCTCCACTATAAATAGGAGGAGATGGTGGTCGCACCTCTCTCTCTCGCCTCTTTTATGTTTCAAAACCCTAATTGTCTTTAGGGAGTTGAGGTGGAGGCTAGGGCTTTTCATGGTTTGAGGAGAATTTCGTGATCCTTGATTGTCTCATCGATCCATGATGGTGTGGATGTAATCCAAAGATCAATCACGAAATCAATCTATGCAAGGTTTGCTTGAGATAAGTCTCTTTTCGCTCTTGCTTTCAATTTCGTGTTTTAGGGCTTTCTTTGATCCGCGGGTTTGTGATTGATTCTTTCACGTGAATTAGCTTGCTGTGATTTGTGTGAATCTATCTAGCATCATCTTGATCATCAATCACTCACGAACAAGCTTTAGGATCAAGTTTTCGCTCTTGCCCTTTTAGACCTTCGTTAATCAATTGACAATTGCTCAAGATCGCTCCAAGAATTATCATAATATTCGATTGGAATAGGTCCTCAATAGCATAGAGAAGGTGTGTGCAAAGTTTCGTGAAGTTTGGAGTTGAGAATCAAAAGTTAGACCTAATTGCAACTTCGTCATCGGCTGATTTTATCGCTTGAGATCGGTTCAGAGATGCGGTCCGACCGCCATCACCACCGGTCCGACCGATTTGAGCGGTCCGACCGCCAAGATAACAATGGTCCGACCGCCCGCAATCGGTCCGACCGGTTCACTACAATGATCCGACCGCCATGATTTGTATTACTTTGATTCTTGCGATTATTGTCGCATTGCTTAGGGTTTTTATTGGATTCAATACTAGTCTTCCATTTGATCGGTATATTGATCTTCATAGCTTTCTAATAGCTACTTGGAGTGAAATTGTATTGAGTTCATAATTTGTGAAAAGTGAGCGTGCTCTATTCACCCCCCTCTAGTCGCCTTTACGGTCCAACACACGATCATAAGAGTTTGAAATATATCTTCACCCAATCAGATCTTAATCTCGGGCAAAGAAGATGGTTGAGCCGATAAAAGATTATGACCTTGGAATTCATTATCACCGGTAAAGCCAACGTGGTAGCGGATGCTCGAGTAGGAAAGCATATCGCAACACGGTGTTAGTTCAAGAAAATCAACCAGAGTTGTATGAAGAACTAAAGCATCCGAATCTGAAATCGTCGAAGGTTTGTATAAACACAAAGGAAGTCCAACCAACCATACAAAGTCGATCGAGAAAAAGCGACTAGAAGACGAAGACATCAAAGAAATCATGAAGAACATGAGAAGAGGCAAAGCTCGAGATTTTCTCAAGATTTAGCAGGGGGCACGCGTGTGGTTTGGCAACCGATCTGTGTACCTAAACATCATGAAACCGGATAACCGATTCGAAAGAAGCTCATGAATCACCTTACTCTATTCATCCCGGAGTACCAAGATGTACCAGATCTGAAGGAAAAATATTGGTGGGTTAGTATGAAGCGAGAGATCGCGAGTTTGTTGCACGTTGTGATGTATGTCGGCGTGTTAAGGTAACATCGAGACTCGCCGGATTGTTACAACCATTACCAATTCCCGAGTGGAAATGGGAGGAGATTGGTATGGATTTTATCACCGGACTACCTAGGACCCAATCAGGTTGTGATTCCATTTGGGTAATAATTGACCGATTAACAAAAGTGGCTCATTTTATTCCGGTCAAGACCACTTACGAAGCAATAAGTTAGCGAAATTGTACATGGCGAGGATCGATCTGCATCTACATGGTATACCCAAGAAAATTGTGTCCGATGAGGTTCATGATTCACTTCAAAATTTTGGCGTAGTCTACATGAAGCTTTGGGAACAGACTCAACTTCAAAGACACTTATCATCCCCAAACAGATGGCGGAGCGAACGTAAATCAGTCCTAGAAGACATGCTTGAGCTTGTGCTATAGATTATGGAAGAAGTCGGATAAGAATTTGCCCTATGCAGAATTTTCCTACAACAACAGCTTTCAAGCTAGACTACAGATGTCGCCATTTGAAGCATTGTATGGTAGAAAGTGTAGAACCCCTCTCCTTTGGGATCAAGTAGGAGAACACCAATTCTTCTGACGGAATTGATAAAAGAAGTCAAAGTAAGGTAAAAGCAATAAGAGAACGTCGAAAGTAGCTCAAACCCGACAAAAGAGTTATGCCGATAATCGTCGGAGAGAACTATCCTTCGAGATGGGAGATTTTGTCTATCTCGTGGTAACTCCACTCGAGGAGTGAAGAGATTTCGCACTAAAGGAAAACTCGCACCTGCATTTGTCGGACCTTATAAGATTTTGTCAAAGAGAGGTGAAGTTGCTTATCGCTTGGAACTACCAAAGATCTCTCACACTGCTCACAATGTCTTCCATGTATCCCGCTTAAAGAAATGTCTCGAGTACCAACAAGAAACACCGCTGAGAGCATCGATCTTCGTGAAGATCTCACCTATGTGGAAAAACCTATCAAGATTCTCGATGTGGCGAACGCGTCACGTAAGCCAAGTCATTCGTTCTTGTAAGGTTCAAGGAGCAATCATTCGAAGAAGAAGCTACCCGGGAGCGAGAAGAAGTTTTGAGAGCCGAGTACCCCTACCTTTTGTCGACCAGTCCGAATCTCGGGTCGAGATTCCCTTTAAGGGGGTAGGTTTATAACACCCAAAATTTCAATTTCGCTTAAAAATGAGACTTTATTAATTTTTGTGGATTTTCCGAATTTTTAAAAGCTTTTTCAATAAAGTATATTAAGGCTAAAAGAATTTATGTGCAAAATCTATTACCAACTAAAAGTTGGAATTATTTTATTTAAGTCCGAATGCTTAATAGAATTTATGTGAATTTTCTCAAAATTTTGGACTTCATTTACTATTTTCTAAAGCCTATTTGAATTTCTGGAATTAAATCAATTGAAAAAGAATTTTTAAATCATTACATAAAGATCGGGTCTTGGGCAAAGACGGCGCGCTTCTCGCCCACGCTCTCCTCACGCTGAATAATGCGGACCGTCCGATCAAAATCGGACGGTCAACGCTAATCCGCCAAGCCTCTCTCCTTCTGTCTACATTTGTCGGTGGGGCCCGCACCTGTCGTCTTCCCGTTCCCTTCTTCTCATGCGCGAACGTCACTCCCGCCGCCATTAAAGCCTCATTGGAGCTCTTCAAGCCCGTGTTTCCCTCCCCATTTCTCTCGCCATCACGCAGCAATGAAAGCGGCCCGTTCCTACCGCGTTCATTCCCGGCTTTACTCACCTTAAAAACTCGCTGTAACACCGCCGCCTCACCTCCGCAAACGGCCGTTGCCACCTCGCCCACGATCTCCACCTCCCGGCCTCGCCCTCGCCCTATAAAAGGGAGCACCAGGTGCGCCTCTACTCCCTCAAGCTTTTGCCCCAACTCTCCACACCTCCCTCGCTCCCAGTTGCCCGCAATTGGCTCTTCTCTCTCGCCGGCCGAGCTGTGCTCCGCTGCCTCTAGCGCCACCGGTGAACCTCCGGCCGCCTCGATCGCACCAAAGCCGCCTCGGCACATGAACTCGGTGCGCACCTCCGCCCTCGGCATCGCCGAGCTCCTTCGCCAGCTAACGAACGAACCACACCGCCTCTCGCTGCCGCCGACCAACTTCCGCCACGCTCTCGCGTCGCCAGTAGCGCCTTTCGACTCGGTGTATTCCTCGAGCGTTTTGCGCACCTCACGAGCTCGCCAGCGCGCATGCCGCGCTATCGCCTCGGTTCCCGGCGCCTCCCTCTCCGGCGCGACGTGGTTAGCCACATCAGCGCCACATCGCGCCACATCGCCACCACCTCACCCTACCGCGTGCGTGGCGTACACGTGGATGCCGGCGGCCGGCGCCAAAGACAAGACACCGCTCCTTCACACTCATCTTTGAGCCGAGTCCACCGTGGACTTGAAAACACCGTGGACTCGATCCATGACTGCTTGGGCCCGCATGCATGTCACTCGGAACAAGTATTACGACGTCAATTGGCGCAATAAATAGATTTTCCTTTAGAAATTTAATTGGGAAATTCTGAAATTCGATTTTGAATTAAAATTAGATTTAAACTTCCAGAGCTCGTATTTCTTCATACAAACTCCGATTTAGGTGATTCAAATTTCTAAATTTGTATAAAATCAAGATCTAGCTAACTAAACCAAAATTATTTAATTTGGAGTTAATTTGAGTTTTCATTTGAATTTATTTGTGTTCATTTGAATTCGCTTGAATTTGGAATATTTTCACGTATAGATTTTGACGACTCTGGAGAGCTTGACCCTATTGAAGAAGTAGAATACTGTGAATTTGAGCAAGGCAAGTTACACCATTGACCATTTTGCCCCAATATTTAAAATTATTAAATTCTGTTTTAAATTATTATTGCATGCATAATTGTATTTAATTATTTTAAATTCCTGTTTTAAATATTTAATTATTCCAATTCCTTTGTATAGCCAAATTTGATTGTTGTATTATCAATTCCTTGTAACCTTAGTCAAATGAATTTAAAAATAAATTTATGCTTAGCAAATGCTTAGACCATGAAATATTTAACTTTGGGAGAATTTAGCCAAAATTTCATAAATTGATAATAAGCCTATGACATTGCCTTGTCATGGTGGACTTTTTCAAATGTCTTTGAAAATCTAAAATAAAAGAAAATGGTTTGTACTTGGGCAAACATGGACCGTTGGTGGGTGCAAGTTTATGCACGGGCCTGTCTGGTTAGGACTGAGACCCAGGGTTTTTATTGAAAGTTGCCCAAGTAGATTAAGGACCGGCCTTTGAGCCGCATCTTGCAAAAGCTCCACCAGTACTACCACATGTTCTCAGATGGGCGTAACCAGGCTTAATAATTTGTATTACCTCAAGATTATTTATGCCATTTTTGTTGTGTGGGTGTCGGTTAGACTTTATTCCCACTTGGCGCAAGAGGGGTTTCAGCAGTGGTTAGCCTAATGGAAATGAAACCTTAGCGCATACTTGGTATTGAGGTAAAGCATTGGAAACGCCTGTGATAATTGCCTAGTCACACACCTAAGGAAGTGTGTATTGGCCGACATAACGGCAAATTATCTCTTGTGGGTAAAGTTGTACAACCTCTGCAGAGTGTAAATCTATTCGAATAGCCGTGTCCACTGCTATGGACATGCTCAAACAAAGCCACTCTAAGTTAGATTTGTTTTGGTTTTAAAATAACTTTGGACATGATTTGAGGATGGTTAATCCTTGTGGTAAATTTGGCGGGTAGCCTTGTGATAGGAGGGTATCCATCACCATGTTTCATATGGAGGTTATCCACTATAAAATGATCAATTTTAAATCGATTTTAGTTATGTAATGAAAATGTGCCTTGAAACTTAGTATAACTATTTAAACCAAAAGGTGATTTATGCAAATAAACCCTACAACCTTCCTTTGAATAACTTATGCATGCATTCTAAATTCAGATTGGGTGTAATTTGCGAGCACGGTTGTAGTGCTCACTCTTCTTGAATATTATTATTCAGAGAGGACTGCTATCCGTAAGGTGAGGAGCAGGCGATTAGGTCGCGATCTCCGCATTTATTGCTCATGGCGCATCGTGTGGCTTACCATTATTATTTTGCTTCCGCTTAATATTTTATTTGGTCTCAGGCCCCAGTTGTAATAAACTCTATGATTATTAATATACACGCTGGATATGTTTGTGATAACATTTTTGTGACTGTGTACACTGGAAATCCTGGACTAGTGTATGAACACAGAGAATTCGGGATCCTTCGTTCCCGGGTTCGACACCATCTAAGAACATCACAACAAACAAAGCCAAACATTTAACTTAACAGGAATAGAAGTGCGAAGCAATTCATCATCAAAGTAATAAGTGAAAAACATCAATGGAATTGCGGAAGTAATGAATTACCCAAACCCTCCTAGTGTGCACGGTGTGTTAATTTAATATTTTGTATTAACCTCGGACCTAAAGCCCGCTCTGATACTAACTGTAACACCCTGACTATTCGGGAGTCAAGATGTCACTCAATCTTAATCAAAACACTAGGAACCAACATAATTATACGAATAGTAATGAATATATAACAGTACTTCATACGAAACTAATAATAAGTAACAAATCCACTTAAAGATATGAAAAAAATATTTAAAACATGAGAATAAGATAATCATAACAAAGTTGGCTTATTACAATTCAACATTTATCAAATAGTCATTATGAAACGAAAATAATCAATGAATTCTGATTTAATATAAGTGGCGTGCATCGTGCTGGACTAATCCCTCCCAAGACTTGTCTTCTTCATCATTTACCTAAATTAAACAAAACAAGCAAGAATGAGCCAAAGACTCAGCAAGTCCTAAACATGTTAAATCAAGCATAAAGTGGACAAGCCAAATACAACCGTCATATGAACAATTTCCGGAACACATTCATGAATGAATAGAATGAAAGAATGCATTAAAGGAATGGACTGCTCAACAGCTTATACCGGTATAACGAGTGACACACCTGTCAGTGATCACTTAAGCCTGTACTTAACAAAGTCTGGGGACCCAAATACCGTATGAAGAATGTTTCATACGGGTGTCCAAGATTGCCCACATTAGAGTGGTGGGACTTACATGCCCATACTGGAGTTGATAGGTCTTTCAATTTCCACTCCCGTGGTCAAAACGAAAACGATGCATGTATGGAATGAATCACATGCATTGAATATTTATCACATAAGAATGAATATACTAAATTGTATAGGAACATGAATAACAAGTCTAGCAATGCATCCACACGCAATTATCAACATTCCATAAGAAAAGACAATGTACTTGCCTCCCGCGCTATGATGTGTTAGGAGGCAGCGAAGGTGCCCCTCCACTCACTGCCTCACAACCTACACAAATATATAATTGGGATAAGGATAAAAAGGTATGAGAAAGCAACAAGTGTCCTACCATAACCCTCTATCTATCTAACACAACCTACGGGTTCCAATTGACAATTGCACTAATCAGCCAGTTTACAGCTCTCCTGTACGAGAAAAATCATATTTAATTATCTGGAACTCGAAACGACATGAAACCAATGCCCAATGAAACTAAACACACAGAAATACGAAACTATAGATGACGGGATTTATCGATTCGGCCAAGACAATTGGCTAACCCGCAGTTAAAAATGTCTGACAGACATCTGTCCAGACCACAAAATAGCAGTAAAGAAAATGGCATAACTTTCATTATACAAATCCAATAGAGGTGATATTTATCTATCTGAAAATATTATTAAAAATTATACAATAACCTAGTTGGGTGGAGGTTCTGAATCCCACAATAACAAATTCAAAATTAAGGAACAAACAGACAGTTCCTTCTCACCAGACAGACAGAACAGTGCGCAAAGAATAACTCATATCTCCTAAACCGTAAGGCGGAATCTCGTGATCTCGGTGGCTATGGAAAGATAAAAATCAGGCATACAAAACTCTAGCAGACGAAAATATCAAATTCTACTTCTAAGACACCGAAACTGGGCGCACCAACTATTGGATCTAATCTGGAATCTGACAGACCGCATAACGGTTTACCACTAATCGATCAATCTATCTCCAAACATTATCAAACAACGGGTGAGACTCCTCGTTACCCTTGTAGACCTGAAGGACGACATTGATCCGCTTCCCGAAGACCTCCCTCCCTTCTCCTCTCTTCCCTCTCCAATGGCCGGCCACAAGATCGCTGACGAACGGCCGGTGACGACGGCGGGAGGAGACGACTTCGGAGGAGATCGTGGGGAGCAACGCCGGGGATCACCAGGGATGACACCACAGCAGCGAGACGGCGCCAAGGAGCAGCAAAGGGCGCCCGGGGGGAGGAGGGAAAGGGTGGCGGCTATGGGGGGAAGTGGAGGGAGTGGGGGGAGGCGGCTAGGGTTTGGGGCGCCTCCCCCCTTGGCCGGGCCCCCCTAGGCCGACCATCCCCTCTTGGGCTTCCTGGGCCGCGGCCCGCGGCCCAGTTTGTCAAAATTTTTATGAAAACCCCATCTCTCAGCATGAAATTCCATTTCTTTAATTGCCTTTTCGTCCCCGACTTCTTTTAAATTCTCCCGATTCAATTCTGGGATATTACAGAAACAATCAACCAATCACGACATAATAGACAATCGACAGATAGATGAAGTAGATGAAGACACAATATGGGAACCTCTTTATTAATAGATTGATCTATTTCTGAGTACAATGAGGTCATATTTAAAGACTAAAACCCACCAAGGGTAGTTTAGGTATTACACCTATCAACCCTTAAATCAAGGTTTCTCAATAGCCACTTCCTATATTTTGTAAATTTCAACATCATAGTAGGAACAGGCTTACCTACATCATCGGTGAACATCTATTTATATCTATACTAATTGGAGGCTCTCCTAGAAGCTCATATATTAATCATAAGAGGTAAAAATGTCTAAATTGCCATATTAATCGGAGAAAAAGAAAAAAAAAAGGCTAGAAATTCCCATATTAATCAGAAAAAGGGAAAATCCTAACCATCCAATCAATCAATCTATCTATATCTATCTATCTATCTATCTATCTATCTATCTATCTATCTATCTATATACTAATTGGAGGCTCTCATAGAGGCTCCCATATTAATCCTAGGAGGTAAAAAGGTAGAAATTCCAACATTAATCGGAGAAAAAGAAAAAAGGCTAGAAATTCCCACATTAATCAGAGAAAAAGGGAAAATCCTAACCATCCAATCTATCTATCTATCTATATCTATACTAATTGGAGGCTCTCCTATAAGCCCCCATATTAATCCTAGGATGTAAAATGGTAGAAATTCCCACATTAATCGGAGTGAAATTCCCACATTAATTAGAGAAAACAATCCTAACCATCCAATTTATAAAAAGGTATAAATTCCCACATTATTCGGAGAAAAAGAAAAAGGCAACAAATTCACACATTAATCAGAGAAAAAGAAAAAATCCTAACCATCCAATTTGAACGCATAAAGCTTCACCAAATAACTGTGTAGGATGCGAATACTTACTGAATAATCTGTATCTATCTATCTATCTATCTATCTATCTATATCTATACTAATTGGAGGCTCTCCTAGAAGCTCCCATATTAATCCTAAGAGGTAAAAAGATAGAAATTCCTACATTAATCTGAGAAAAAGAAAAAAAGGCTAGAGGATGTAAAAAGGTAGAAATTCCCACATTAATCGGAGAAAAATAAAAAGGCTAGAAATTCCCACATTAATTAGAGAAAATGGAAAAATCCTAACCATCCAATTTATAAAAGGTAGAAATGGCCACATTAACCAAAGAAAAAAGAAAAAGGCTAGAAATTCCCACGTTAATTAGAGAAAGGGGGAAAAATCCCAGCCATCCAATTTGAACGTATATAGCTTCACCAAATAACCGTGTAGGAAGCTGATACGTACTAAATAATGACATCAGAACATGTAAGAAATTAATATGGCCAAATTTCTACATGAGATCTTAAGGTTAACGTTAAATCTATAGCGTTATAATATGGACTCACCAAAAATCGAAGGCGAAAAAATATATATTTGTCACTTAATATAAAAACAAAATTTTAAATTGTATAAATTTAACAAATTTAGAACTTTGAGAGATAATTTCAAACTAAAAAATATATGTCAAATTCATATTAGTTATGAGCTAAAAGTTACAAAAATTCTTAGCCCTGAAAATAATATTTAAAAAGTGTCATATCCGTGCGGATGCATGGGTTGATGACTAGTCTATACTAATTGGAGGCTCTCCTATAAGCTCTCATATTAATCCTAGGAGGTAAAAAGATAGAAATTCCCACATTAATCGGAGAAAAAGAAAAAAGGCTATAGGATGTAAAAAGGTAGAAATTCTCACATTAATCGGAGAAAAATAAAAAGGCTAGAAATTCCCACATTAATTTGAGAAAATGGGAAAATCCTAAGCATCCGATTAATAAAAAGGTAGAAATTTCCACATTAATCAGAGAAAAAGAAAAAGGCTAGAAATTGCCACTTTAATCAGATAAAAGGGGAAAATCATAACCATCCAATTTGAACGCATATAGCTTCACCAAATAACCGTGCGGGATGCTGATACATACTTAATAATGACATCCGAAGATGTAAGAAATTAATATGGCCATATTTCTACATAAGATCTTAAGGTTAACGTTAAATCTATAACGTTATAATATGGACTCACCAAAAATCGAAGGCGGAAAAATATGTATTTTCACTTAATATAAAAAAAATTAAATTGTATAAATTTAACAAATTTAGAATTTTGAGAGATAATTTCAAACTAAAAAATATATGTCAAATTCATATTAGTTAGGAGCTAAAAGTTACAAAGATTCTTAGCCCCGAAAAAAGTATTTAAAAAGTGTCATGTCTGTGCGGATGCACGTGTTGATGACTAGTCTATACTAATTGGAGACTCTCCTAGAAGCCCTCATATTAATCCTAGGAGGTAAAAAGATAGAAATTCCCACATTAATCGGAGAAAAGGAAAAAAAAAGGCTAGAGGATGTAAAAAGGTAGAAATTCCCACATTAATCGGAGAAAAATAAAATGGCTAGAAATTCCCACATTAATTAGAGATAATAGTAAAATCCTAACGATCCAATTTATAAAAAGGTAGAAATTCCCACATTAATCAGAGAAAAATAAAAAGGCTAGAAATTTTCACATTAATCAGAAAAAATGGGAAAAATCCTAACCATCCAATTTGAACGCATATAGATTCCCCAAATAACCATATAGGATGCTGATGCGTAGTAAATAATGACATCCAAACATGTAAGAAATTAATATGACTAGATTTCTACATGAGATCTTAATGTTAACGTTAAATCTATAGCGTTATGATATGAACTCACCAAAAAATTGAAGGTGAAAAAATATATATTTGTCACTTAATACAAAACAAAATTTTAAATTGTATAAATTTAAAAAAATTTAGAATTTTGAGAGATAATTTCAAACTTAGAAATATATGTCAAATTCATATTAGTTAGGAGCTAAAAGTTACAAAAATTCTTAGCCTTAAAAATAATATTTAAAAAGTGTCATGTCCGTTCAGATGCACGAGTTGATGACTCGTCTATACTAACTGGAGGCTCTTCTAGAAGTTCCCATATTAATTCTAGGTGCTAAAAAGATAGAAATTCCCACATTAATCGGAGAAAAAGAAAAAAATGCTAGAGGATGTAAAAAGGTAGAAATTCCCACATTAATCAGAGAAAAATAAAAAGGCTAGAAATTCCCACATTAATTAGAGAAAAACAGGAAAATCCTAACCATCCAATTTATAGAAAGGTAAAAATTCCCACGTTAATCAAAGAAAAAGAAAAATGCTAGAAATTCCCACATTAATTGGAGAAAAGGGGAAAATCCTAACCATCCAATTTGAACGCATATAGCTTCACCAAACAACTGTGTAGGATGTTGATACGTACTAAATAATGACATCCGAACATGTAAGAAATTAATATGGCCAGATTTCTACATGAGATCTTAAGGTTAACGTTAAATTTATAGCGTTATAATATGGACTCACCAAAAATCGAAGGCGAAAAAAATATATATTTGACACTTAATATAAAAACAAAATTTTAAATTCTATAAATTTAACAAATTTAGAATTTTGAGAGATAATTTGAAACTAAAAAATATATGTCAAATTCATATTAATTATGAGCTAAAAGTTATAAAAATTCTTAGCCTTGAAAATAATATTTAAAAAGTGTCATGTCCGTGCGGATGCACGGGTTGATGACTAGTATTATAAATTCAAAATATAATACAACATCAAGTCCTGAGTAAAATTCCACATTTTATATTAAACTTCAAGTATTCAGACTAATAGAATTTGTATGTCAAATTTAAATACAAAGTCAGACTTTATAATTTTACTCCATGAAGATTAGCGAACACCGAATATCAAATGCGTAAGTCTCTCTCTCTCTCGCACGCGCGAAATGTACATACTAATATGAACGTATGTGTACTAATGTTAACAATAGCATGTGTGTGTGCTATTGTTTCTTTAGCAACATTATTGGAGGAATTTAAGACATTCCTTTTTTTTTAATATGACCGACTATAAGATGTTGATATCCTTTTTCTAATGTCCCCCTAACAATCAATGGCTAGGATTCCACCGCTACTCTTACCTCTTAGGCTTACTAGTCATCAACCCGTGCGGATGCACGGGCTACGTAGTTTCAACAATATTATGTTATTGATAATATAAGAAACTTTGGAATCGAGGGAGTACTAAATAGACATAGCTATGAAGATAAATTAATAGCCGGAAACTTTTCCTTATGGAGCTTGGACTCTTCCCTGACGCGGTTGGCGTACTCCTGTTTTTTGGTCACTGCTATCCAATAGAAAATATTATTTAATCAATGCCGACATCATATTCCATATTAGCAAATGATACGATTGGTAGTTCAAGAGCAAACCGTGTTGTACTCAAACACTCGTGCATGTTTCATGTTTCGGATGTGTTTAGAAGGATCCAAGCCATCACAAAGTTCCATTTCTATTACACACTCTTATGGATGGTTAGGATTGTTTCCTTTTTCTCTGATTAACGTGGTAATTTCCAGCCTTTTCTTTTTGTCCGATTAATGTGGTAGTTTCTAGCCTTTTTACCTCTTAGGATTTATATGGAGGCTTCTAGGAGAGCCTCTAGTTAGTATAGATATAGATAGATAGATTTGGATACGTGATCAAATTCAACCCATTCGGATTAACTCGAAATTTGAACCAAAATCTCCACCAATTCGAAAGGATTGATTCTAATCCTCTCTTATCCAAACAAGTCTTAAGAGGGTAAGTGGTGTACGTTGAAAGAGCTCATAAGTACAACTGTAGGACAAACAGCTAGCGATTGAAGCATATGACCAAAATAAATTCACTATCTAAATTTCTCTTCTAAAATTCAGAAAGTTCGTCATGTGCTATTTGTAGCTTGCCTGATTTATTGTCATCTCTAAGTCAATTTTCTTGGCCTTTGAATTAGCCTTGTGATGTGTATGTGTCGGATTCTTTTTTGATCCAATGCTTCAAAAGCGTGACTTAAATTTAGAAAACATAAGCAACCTTGTAAATAGACATCCCTCAAGTTTCTCATGCTTAGGTGCACCTATTATATTTCCATTTGTGTGATGATAATAGCATAATATGAACTCGAACTTGGTCATAGCTATTTGAATGCAAAAGCGAACGTCGAGTACTAGTACTGATGATCTAATCCTGTGTGCTTTTTAAAACAAAGTGAACACAAACAAAAAAAAGGAAAAAAAAAAAAGAGAAGGAAGTGATTCTCCATGGGCTCATGGAAACCACCTGCTATTGACAGGAAATTCTGCGGCACAACATTTTCTGGCACTCAATGCCCGTGTTGAAACTGATCAAGTTGATAATATTATGTTCATTTCTCTACTTGTTTTTTTTTGGAAGATGTTCATTTCTCTACTTTTTATTTTGAAGTATTGTTCGTTTCGGTACTTGGTTAGACCAGTAGTAGCTTGGCAGCTAAATATACTAAGCTTACCACGTGGCCAGAAGTAGCATTTTATTGAACGAAATACATCAGAATCATTGGAGTAGCTGCAGCATGTACGCGTTTACATAACATTCTTGTACGAATGTAAATGGAGAAATCAGTTAGAATATATGCTTGGAGTGGCTAGCCTGAAATGGATTTGCTTTGTTTGCAGAGACGACACCAACGCAATAGTCAACGGTCATAAATCAACACCAAGATGAAGACAATCAGAACTACTACACTTTGTTCCTGTGAAAGCATGCAGAGTGATCTTAAACTTCCCACCATCTCTGTTTCTTGTGACATCGATTTTCAGCCATATACATATAGTCAATGTGGATTGAACCGCATAACCACCGTCCCTTGCGGATAACAGTAGAGGAAGAGGATACATCCCCATGCTGCTTCTTCTTGCTTACTCTGTGGAATTATATACTCAATCAAGGACCTAGCGTCAATCATCAACCAGAGTGATCAATCGAGTAACTATTTGGTGAATCTTTTTTTATGGCACTAAAGTTTTTCTGAATCCCAACTCTAAAGAGAAAAGGCGAGGGAGAGATATGCGGAGGGACCCCAGCTTGTCTGGAACAGCTACCCTAGGTTTTAAGATGGCATCCTAGCTTTTCCTCTTCCACCAGAACACATGACCCCATCACCCTCGTGGTCCTGCCTCCTTTGCTCCTGCCCTACCATGTGCCTTTGCAACTCCTCCTCTCCTACCCCATAAATACCCGACACCTGCACCCGTCTTCAGCACACACTCAGAGCCTCAAACACTTCACTCTGCATTGAAACAAACATCGACAACAACACTACTCCAGCAGCTAAGTTTGTTCATCTCTTGTGAAAGGAGCTGTAATGGCGAAGAAGATTGTGCAAGCGGCCAACCTGAAGCAGATCCTCAGCAGGTGCTCGAGCCTGGGGAAGAGGCAACAGGACTTGGTGCCCAAGGGCCACTTCCCGGTCTACGTCGGCGAGAGCCGATGCCGGTTCGTCGTGCCAATCGCCTGCCTGGAGCACCCGGAGTTCCTGGTGCTGCTGCGGAAGGCCGAGGAGGAGTTCGGGTTCGAGCACGACGCCGCCATCACGCTGCCCTGCGATGAGGCCGTCCTCGAGGCTGTCCTCGCCTCCTTGACGGTCCGGTGATCCGCGCAGATAGCTAGCGGCCGGCCGGGGTTGAAGAACACGCACGGCATTGATTTGATTGGAATTTAGTTGGTGCCGGAAACTGACCTGAGGACGCGCTGCTTAGATGTTCACTGGTTTGTTCAGTCGGTTTGATTCAAGTGTAGCAAAAGTGGTGCTGCTGCCTGTAGCTAGCCTAGTGTATTTGTGTATATACTGTCATGACGAATTGATTGATTTGTTCCTCGAATGTTTTTGATCAATGAAGGAGAACAACCACTTGCGTCACGCTTCTTGAGCTGTTCAGAAACTTGATTAGCTATTTTTTTTGATATGACGGGGTAACACTTTATACCACCCACTTCCAATTTATGATGAAAGGGCGGCTCGAATTTGGGTGGGGTGGGTTCACAACCTTGCATGTTTTCTCAGCTTGATTAGCATCTTGATTAGTTGCTACAGTAAGGCAATAGCTTTTCGGAAGTAAATATCCAAAAAGGTGTAATGTGCATGACATGATGGGGCGGGGGGTTGCACGAGCTGAAGGTGGTCAAATGGACGGGCCGCCCATTGGCTTGGCTAACTAAACGGCTCACTGGCTTGGCTAACTAAACTATCATGTTGTGTTGCCCGGTGGGCTCAGTCGCCGATCGAGGCACGACACGCTAAGCCCAGGAGCTGTGTCATACCGACCTGGACACGATAAGCCGAACGAACTAGGGTAGACATGTTGAGCCCATCTAGATAAAGCTATAAGGTCACCGCCCTCCGTCATGCGCAACCGTCATCCCCGCAAGAGCAACCACCGCAGGAGACCGTCCCATGTCTAGGCCATGTCGTGCTTGAGCCGAGTCTTGCCAAGCACGATAATGTGCGTGCTGGGCCGGGCAACACTACCATGTCTCGGACCGATCCGATAAGCACAACCCATTTAGCCACCTGTAGTTATAGCTATGTTAAATTGTCTTGAACACTCGTATCCACTTTTATACTTATATGATTCTGCATTCTAGCGATATAAGCAATCTGGCTTGGTTTGTATTTCCATAGTTTACTTTTTCAATGTTTTTATTAATTTATCTATTCTGATATGAAGTAATAAATTCACGTAAAAATGAGCGTTTGGTGGATGCCACCTTTAGCTGATGTGGCAAAATCCCTCAAGATTGATTGAAATTGATTAACTAACTACACGCGAACTAACAGATTTGAATTGACAGTAGAAATTAGATAAACGCACATCCGAAATGAAAGAAACAGAAGAACCAGGGCAGAACAACCATGACGCCACGACATAGGAGATAGCAAGCAAGACGAAAGAGGACATAGAACAACGAAGAAGGCATGATGCCTCTGACCGTATGCCCAAGTTGCTTTCTTTCTCCTTCCCTAGGTCTTTCTTCACCTGGCAAATCTGCCCGGGTATGTTGTATATACCCTATTTTCCCCTTTTAATTGAACGGCAAAACACCTGCCCTATCCCTTTAAAAAAATAGACATAGGCATCCATCTGGAGTAAAGAAGAAAAATAGAGGATTAGAACTTTGGAATTGATTCATAAGGCCTGCCCCTTCATGTGACTCCTTACGTACGACGCGCGTTAGATTGAATTCAGATAAGTAGACCGATAATGTGAGATCAACTGTCCGGAATAGTGAGATGCAACTGACGACAGGCGGTGTGATGCTTTACGCAGCTGGTCCGTGTGATCCGAACTGAAAGAGATGCTGTGGTGATTGGATTGTGCTGGCCCGTAGAATGGGCCAGTGAAAGGTTGCTAATTAGGATGTTTTCGACAGTTGAAACTGTACCTAGAATGTTCTTTTAAAAGTGATTGGATCATGTGGGGCGCATTATCGCCAGGAATAGGAGTAATTAATGTCTAATGCAGTCATTAATGGATCCATCCTCTGCCTTCATGATGGAGTGGTTCACGGTCGACCACAACAAAGCCCCTTTTGGTGGGGCTCGAGCATACATATAGATTTTAGTATCTCCTGACAAGACTTGATAGACCTTGGCAACAGCACCGGTGGTGACCACCGGAGAAGTGACCGATAGTTAGTCATTGCAAGACTTCACACCTAAATTGAGAGGACAAGGTGTCACGTAGTGTTAATTCATATCTAGAGAACAAACTAATCAAGCTCCAGTTGGTCCAAGTTTAGATAGTCTCGAACCGTTTTCCAAAGCGAAATTGAACGTTGATTGCACACTTGTGTTTCTCCCTTCAAACACCATAGGTTGCAGCAACCTGCAAGGCGAGCGTGGTACAGTGGCGCCACCATACTCGCGCTGCTGTTGGCCCAAACCGAAGATGAACACACGCAAACATAATGGAACCATCGAATACGAACACAAGAACACAAGAAAGATTTTTTTGCCGCCGGATCAACAGCAGCCTTTCTGAATATCTCTTACTCTATTGCTCTTGATGTTCAAGTTACAAGACCATAGGTGCCTTTATATAGGCTAAGCACTTGGGTTCTTTCATCCAATTCGTTTCTTTGTAGAAAACCTACTCGGACTCACGTTAGGAAACCAAAACTAAATATGGATTCTAACACCCTATACTTAGCAAGTCTGGATTAATTTCCAACAATCCCCCTAATCTAGACTTGCCGACTCTAACTTGTTTCGGCAGTCGGTCTCAACTACGACTTGTTCAACAGATACTCAGCACAGGATGGCGAACACACCTCCTCAACATCCCGGACACAACTCAGGACGGCGAACACACCTCCTCAACATCCCGGACACAACTCAGGACGACGAACACATCTCCTCAACGTCCCATACTCAACTCAACAGACTCGACTCAGGACGGCGAGCACACCTCCTCAACGTCCCGGACTCAACTTAGCATCAAAGTAACGCGGCTCGTATTCAAGATCGGCCACAATTAAATGCGTTCCGCTTTCTCCTTTCGGGATTACGGCATTCGAAGCGAAGTGTCCGTAGTCTTGATAGGTTATAGCAATGAATCTTCGTCTTGTCGAACTTGCGATTCTTGTTGGCGCCTTTTATTGGACTGGATTCCCACTCGTCACGAGTGAGTAGTAGATGCCCACCTTCCTCGTCGTGTGCCGCCCCTTTGTGCGTTCCTCATATGCCTTGATCGCCCAACCACCTCCACAATCGCCATCGTCTTCATATCGACAAATTGCTCAATGGTGGAGACGATCGGCAAGAATTTTTCCGGGCATGGCACGAAGAAACTTCTTCACGACGGTGTGCTCCTCCATCTTGTCTCCGAGGACACGAATCTCATTGACGATGGTGGTCAGCTTCATAGCAAAGTCATTGATGGACTCAGTCTCCTTCATCTTCATTACGTCGAACTCACTCATGAGAGTCTGCGCTCGTGCCTCCTTGACACGGTCGGCCGACGTGCATCTCCTTCAGAGTGTCCCAAGCCTCCTTGGCCGTCTCATATTCGGCCAAGACCATCATCATGGCCTCGCACGGCTTGGAATATGGCGGCGAGATCCATCCGGTCCTTGCGCTCATCGACCAACTCTTTGCCTTCCACCACGCCACACCCCTTGTGCGCGCATGAACACCTTCATCTTCACCGCCAAGAGCCATAGTTGGTCTCCGTGAGCATTGGGTATTGGAAGGTTACCGAACTCACCTTCGCTTGCCTTGGATGCCGTGTCCGAGAAGTGTCATCACCGCCCACGAACTTCTTCGTGGACGGTATCTGCTGCGACATGACGCGCCACACCTCGTGCCCCGAGGGGTAGTGCCGCAACCGCCGAGAACGATCGTCACGGGGCCGAGCCACGCGTTGCCGTCTGCGCTGCACACGGCCTCCTCGCACCTTGCTCTGATACCAATTGTTGGCCTAAACCGAAGACGAACACACGCGAACACAATGGAACCCTCGAACACGAACACAAGAACACAAGAAAGATTTTTGTGCCGCCGGATCAACATCAGCCTTTCTGAATATCTCTTGCTCTATTGCTCTTGATGTTCAAGTTACAAGACCATAGGATCTTTTTATATAGGCTAAGCACTGGGTTCTTTCATCCAATTCGTTTCTCAGTAGAAACCTACTTGACTCACGTTAAGAAACCAAAACTAAATATGGATTCTAACACCCTATACTTAGCAAGTCTGGATTAATTTCCAACAGCTGCAACTCCAACGGTTCATTCACATCAACAGCCCAGCAGAGCCCAGGGACACCAGTACATATATATGCCAGGTGCAATGCAACGCCCGCGCAAGAGAACATGGCGTTTCGCAGATCCTGCGATCACTAGGTACTAGCTAGGCACGGACTGATAGCTAGCCTTACAACCCCTTCCAAAAAGGGACCACCCTACGATCCACAGATCGATCAGGGGCTGCACGACACAGATCCCTCTCTTTGCCCCTCGCGGATCAAAGCTCTCTCCAACGCCATAACGTCAGCAGTGTACCACAGCAGGCGCCACACGGCCCCTGCGCGCCCGTGCCGCTACACGATACATACGCGCCACGAGGCCTCGGCAGGCGAAAAACCCGCGGCGGTAGGACAACGTGCATGGAAAGTTCACATGACACATTCCAATTTTTTTTTTCTTTCTGCCTTCCTTTGTAATTTGTGTTGTGCTGATCGAGAGACCGATCAGGTTGTGTAAATCTCAGAGCGGTGCTGCCATTGGGCTGCCCTGTGGGAACGAGATCACAAGATCGTTCAAGTAAAAAAAAGTCTTTTTCCTCGTATGATTGTCTTGTTACTGCATGCGTACTTTTTACTCCAGCTGATCACATGGAGGATATCTGTTCGTGCTCGCGTGTGCTGCACTGCATGTCGTACCAGAGTGACATTTGCAAACAAACATCTTCGCTTACTGAAAGGAAAAGTAACAGTACAAGATGACCAGTAACAGTTGAAGGATCTGGTTCTCATGGACTCTAAGAAAACTTTTCACTGCTCTGGTACTTGGGCTGCCTGCAGTTTTCTGTCGGTGGACCTTGTGGCTGCCGAGACGAGTAGTACTGGTACAGAAAGTTTACCTGCTCTCACACATGGAGTAGACTGCAATCATGTTGGTACTTTGTACTTTCTGTTTTTCAACACGGTAACAAGTATCCGAAGGACTACCAAGTAGTAGTAACAATGTGAACTTTCACTCTTCTACTGCAGTAATAAATTGTTTTTACTCTGGAAATTAGTTCAAATTTTCAATAGCAATTTCTTCACTGTCTAATCGAGTAGCTGCTTCAATCTGAGTGAACAATTGTCGGTACTTTGTCTGTAAAGCCCGAGTGAACCGCACCACAAGCCCTCAAAACTTATCCCGCCGCATCGCTTCGGCGCTTCGATCCGACGTAAGATGCACACAATTTCAGCGCCTGTCAGCTGCGCTAATTTCCTTGCGTTGGAGATTTGCAAGCTCGCACATCAGCCACAGGAGAACAAGACCATCTCTTGTACCGACAGAGCACGCTCGTAGCTATCACCAGCCAGCCTTGTTACATTCAGACCAGGTTCTTATGCGCCACACCACATGGCCGCCATGTGTTGTGCTCCTCCAACCCTTCCATGCCGAGCGGCGCCTCTCCCGGCGCCGACGTGGTTAGCCACATCAGCGCCACATCGCGCCACATCGCCACACTCTCCTTTACCGCGGCGTGGCAAACACGGATGATAGCCACATGGCACAAAGCCAAATGGCCGCCTTCACACTCGTGGTGAGCCGAGTCCACCGTGGACTTGGAAAACACCGTGGACTCGCCCATGACTGCTGGGGCCTGCATGTCACCTCGGAACAAGTATTACGACACAAATGCTTAATAAATAGATTTTCCTTTAGAAATTTAATCGGGAAATTTGAAATTCTTTTGAATTAAAATTAGATTTAAACTTCCGTGAGCTCGATTTCTTCATACAAACTCCATTTAGGTGATTCAAATTTCTAAATTTGTATAAAATCAAGATCTAGCTAACTAAACCAAAATTATTTAATTTGGAGTTAATTTGAGTTTTCATTTGAATTTATTTGTGTTCATTTGAATTCGCTTGAATTTGGAATATTTTCACAGATAGATTTTGACGATCTGAGAGCTTTCTATTCAAGAAGTAGAATACTGTGAATTTGAGCAAGGCAAGTTACACCATTGACCATTTTGTCCCAATATTTAAAATTATTAAATTCCTGCTTAAATTATTATTGCATGCATAATTGTATTTAATTATTTTAAATTGCTTTAAATATTTAATTATTCCACCTTCAGTATAGCCAAATTTGATTGTTGTATTATCAATTCTTGTAACCTTAGTCAAATGAATTTAAAAATAAATTTATGCTTAGCAAATGCTTAGACTATGAAATATTTAACTTGGGAGAATTTAGCCAAAATTTCATAAATTGATAATAAGCCTATGACATTGCCTTGTCATGGTGGACTTTTTCAAATGTCTTTGAAAATCTAAATAAAAGAAAATGGTTTGTACTTGGGCAAACATGGACCGCAGGTGCAAGTTTATGCACTGCCTCGTCTGGTTAGGACCGAGACCTGTGGTTTTTATTGAAAGTTGCCTAAGTAGATTAAGGACCGCCTTGAGCCGCATCTGCAAAAGCTCCAATCAGACTACCACATGTTCCAGATGGGGTAACCAGCTTAATAATTTGTATTACCCTATTATTTATGCCATTTTGTTGTGTGGGTTTTAGACTTTATTCCCACTTGGCAAGAGGGGCTCAGCAGTGGTTAGCCTAATGGAAATGAAACCTAGCGCATACTGTATTGTAAAGCATTGGAAACGCTTTGTGATAATTGCCTAGTCACACACCTAAGGAAGTGTGTATTGGCCACATAACTGCAAATTATCTCTTGTGGGTAAAGTTGTACAACCTCTCGCAGAGTGTAAATCTATTCGAATAGCCGTGTCCACTGCTATGGACATGCTCAGCAAAGCCACTCTAAGTTAGATTTGTTTTGGTTTTAAAATAACTTTGACATGATTTGAGGATGGTTAACTTGTGGTAAATTTCATGTAGCCTTGTGATAGGAGGGTATCCATCACCATGTTTCATATGGAGGTTATCCACTATAAAATGATCAATTTTAAATCGATTTTAGTTATGTAATGAAATGTGCCTTGAAACTTAGTATAACTATTTAAACCAAAAGGTTTGATTATGTAAACCCTACAACCTTCCTTTGAATAACTTATGCATGCATTCTAAATTCAGACAGTGTAATTTATGCAGCACAGCTGTAGTGCTCACTCTAATAATATTATTATTCAGAGAGGACTCATATCCAGGTGAGGAGGTGACGATTAGGTCACGATCTCCGCATTTCTCATGGCCGTGGCGGTGGCTTACCATTATTATTTTGCTTCCGCTAATATTTTATTTGGTCTCGTGCCCGCTTGTAATAAACTCATGATTATTAATATACACTGGATATGTTTGTGATAACATTTTGTGATCTGTACACGGAAATCCCGACTAGTGTATGAACACGAGAATTCGGATCCTTCGCTCTGGTTCGACACCATCTAAGAACATCACAACAAACAAAGCCAAACATTTAACTTAACAGAATAGAAGCGGCAATTCATCATCAAAGTAATAAGTGAAAACATCAATGGAATTATAAGTAATGAATTACCCAAACCTCCTAAGTGTGCACTTAATATTTTGTATTAACCCCGACCTAAAGCCCGCTCGATACTAACTGCAACATTTGACTATTCGGAGTCAAGATGTCACTCAATCTTAATCAAAACACTAGAACCAATATAATTATACTAATAGTAATGAATATATAATAGATTTCATACTAAACTAATAATAAGTAATAAATCCACTTAAAGATATGAAAAAATATTTAAAACATGAGAATAATAATCATAACAAAGTTGGCTTATTACAATTCAACATTTATCAAATAGTCATTATGAAACTAAAATAATCAATGAATTCGATTTAATATAAGTGGCGTGCATCGTATCGACTAATCCTCCCAAGACTTGTCTTCATCATTTACCTAAATTAAACAAAACAAGCAAGAATGAGCCAAAGACTCAAGTCCTAAACATGTTAAATCACATAAAGTGGATGCAGCCAAATACAACCGCATATGAACAATTTCGAACACATTCATGAATGAATAGAATGAAAGAATGCATTAAAGGAATGGATCGCTCAATGCCTTATACCGATAACGAGTGACACCCGCTGCTGATCACTTAAGTCAGATTTAACAAAGTCCGGGATTCCAAATACCGTATGAAGAATGTTTCATAACGGTGTCCAAGATTGCCCACATTAGAGTAGTGGGACTTCTATATGCCCATAATCGAGTTGATAGGTCTTTCAATTTACCCCGGTCAAACGAAACGATGCATGTATGGAATGAATCACATGCATTGAATATTTATCACATAAGAATGAATATACTAAATTGTATAGGAACATGAATAAAGTCTAGCAATGCATCCACACGCAATTATCAACATTCCATAAGAAAAGACAATGTACTTGCCTCCCCGCATTATGATGTGTTAGGAGGCGCAAGGTGCCCTCCACTCACCGCCACAACCTACACAAATATATAATTGGGATAAGGATAAAAAGGTATGAGAAAGCAACAAGTGTCCTACCATAACCTCTATCTATCTAACACAACCTACGGGTTCCAATTGACAATTGCACTAATCAGCCAGTTTACAGCTCTCCTGTACGAGAAAAATCATATTTAATTATCCGAACTCAAACGACATGAAACCAATGCCCAATGAAACTAAACACACAGAAATACGTAAACTATAGATGACGGATTTATCATTCGCCAAGACAATGGCTAACCCAAGTAAAAAATGTCCGATGTATCCGTCTGCACTCAAAAATAGCAAAGAAAGAAATGGCATAACTTTCATTATACAAATCCAATAGAGGTGATATTTATCTATCTGAAAATATTATTAAAAATTATACAATAACTTAGGGGGAGGTTCTCAATCCCACAATAACAAATTCAAAATTAAGGAACAAAATGCATAGCTCCTTCTCACCATGCATGTAATAAAGGCGCAAAGAATAACTCATATCTCCTAAACCGTAAGGCGGAATCTCGTGATCTCTTGGCTATGGAAAGATAAAATCAGCATACAAAACTCTAGCGCATTTAAAATATCAAATTCTACTCTAAGACACCAAACTGGGCGCACTAACTATTGGATCTAACTGAATCGATGCATCGCATAACGTTTACCACTAATCGATCAATCTATCTCCAAACATTATCAAACAACGGTGAGACTCTCGTTACCCTTGTAGACCGGCGACTGATCCGATCTTCTCAAGACTCCCTCCTTCTCCTCTCTTCCTCTCCAATGGCCGCCACAAGATCGACGAACACGGTGACGTTGGGCGGAGGAGACGACGGAGGAGATCGTGGGAGCAACGCCGGGATCACCAGTGACACCACAAAGAAATGTAGACGGCGCCAAGGAGCAGAAAGGCGCCCGGGGAGGAGGAAAGGGTGGCTGCTATGGGGAAGTGAGGGAGTCGTGAGGCGCCAGGGTTTGGGGCGCCCCTTGGCCGGCCCCCAGGCCACCATCCCTCTGCTTCGGCATGCCCGCGCCCGCTTTGTCAAAATTTTTATGAAAACCCCATCTCTCAAAGATGAAATTCCATTTCTTTAATTGCCTTTTCGCCCTCATTTCTTTAAATTCCCGATTCAACCTGATATTACAAACAATCAACCAATCACTTACATAATAGACAATACAGATAGATGAAGTAGATGAAGACACAATATGGAACCTCTTATTAATAGATTGATCTATTTCTTGAGTACAATGAGGTCATATTTAAAGACTAAAACCCACCAAGGGTAGTTTAGGTATTACACCTATCAACCCTTAAATCAAGGTTTCTCAATAGCCACTTCCTATATTTTGTAAATTTCAACATCATAGTAACTGTGCTACTACATCATCGGTGAACATCTATTTATATCTATACTAATTGGAGGCTTCCTAGAAGCTCATATATTAATCATAAGAGGTAAAATGTCTAAATTGCCATATTAATCTGAGAAAAAAAAAAGGCTAGAAATTCATATTAATCTAAAAGGAAAATCCCTAACCATCCAATCAATCAATCTATCTATATCTATCATCTATCTATCTCATCTATCTATCTATCTATCTATCTATATACTAATGGAGGCCTCAGAGGCTCCCATATTAATCCTAGAGGTAAAAGGTAGAAATTCCAACATTAATCTGAGAAAAGAAAAAGGCTAGAAATTCCCACATTAATCGTGAGAAAAGGGAAAATCCTAACCATCCAATCTATCTATCTATCTATATCTATACTAATTGAGGCTCTCCTATAAGCCCCCATATTAATCCTAGGATGTAAAATGGTAGAAATTCACATTAATCGGAGTGAAATTCCACATTAATTAGAGAAAACAATCCTAACCATCCAATTTATAAAAAGGTATAAATTCCTACATTATTCGAGAAAAGAAAAGGCAACAAATTCACACATTAATCAGAGAAAGAAAATCCTAACCATCCAATTTGAACGCATAAAGCTTCACCAAATAACTCGTAGGATGCGAATACTTATCAATAATCAGATCTATCTATCTATCTATCTATCTATCTATATCTATACTAATTGAGGCTCTCCTAGAAGCTCCATATTAATCCTAAGAGGTAAAAAGATAGAAATTCCTACATTAACTGAGAAAAAGAAAAAGGCTAGAGGATGTAAAAAGGTAGAAATTCCTACATTAATCTGAGAAAATAAAAAGGCTAGAAATTCCTACATTAATTAGAGAAAATGGAAAATCCTAACCATCCAATTTATAAAAGGTAGAAATGGCCACATTAACCAAAGAAAAAGAAAAAGGCTAGAAATCTCTACATAATTAGAGAAAGGAAAATCCAAACATCCAATTTGAACGATATAGCTTCACCAAATAACCGTAGGAAGTCGATACGCATAAATAATGACATCGTAACATGTAAGAAATTAATATGGCCAAATTTCTACATGAGATTAAGGTTAACGTTAAATCTATAGCGCTATAATATGGACTCACCAAAATCAAGGCTAAAAATATATATTTGTCACTTAATATAAAAACAAAATTTTAAATTGTATAAATTTAACAAATTTAGAACTTTGAGAGATAATTTCAAACTAAAAATATATGTCAAATTCATATTAGTTATGAGCTAAAAGTTACAAAATTTTAGCCCTAAAATAATATTTAAAAAGTGTCATATCCGTAGGATGCATGGGTTGATGACTAGTCTATACTAATTGGAGGCTCTCCCATAAGCTCTCATATTAATCCTAGGAGGTAAAAGATAGAAATTCTACATTAATCGGAGAAAAGAAAAAGGCTATAGGATGTAAAAAGGTAGAAATTTCACATTAATCGGAGAAAATAAAAGGCTAGAAATTCCTACATTAATTTGAGAAAATGGGAAAATCCTAACCATCCATTAATAAAAAAGGTAGAAACATTAATCGTGAGAAAAGAAAAAGGCTAGAAATTGCCACTTTAATCGATAAAAGGGGAAAATCATAACCATCCAATTTGAACGCATATAGCTTCACCAAATAACCGTATGGATGTCGATACATACTTAATAATGACATCCAAGATGTAAGAAATTAATATGGCCATATTTCTACATAAGATCTTAAGGTTAACATTAAATCTATAACGCTATAATATGGACTCACCAAAATCAAGGCGGAAAATATGTATTTTCACTTAATATAAAAATTAAATTGTATAAATTTAACAAATTTAGAATTTTGAGAGATAATTTCAAACTAAAAATATATGTCAAATTCATATTAGTTAGAGCTAAAAGTTACAAAGATTCTTAGCCCTAAAAAAGTATTTAAAAGTGTCATGTCCGTATGATGCACGTGTTGATGACTAGTCTATACTAATTGAGACTCTCCTAGAAGCCCATATTAATCCTAGGAGGTAAAAAGATAGAAATTCCTACATTAATCGGAGAAAAGGAAAAAAGGCTAGAGGATGTAAAAAGGTAGAAATTCTACATTAATCAGAGAAAATAAATGGCTAGAAATTCCTACATTAATTAGAGATAATAGAAAATCCTAACGATCCAATTTATAAAAAGGTAGAAATTCTACATTAATCGAGAGAAATAAAAAGGCTAGAAATTTTCACATTAATCAAAATGGGAAAATCCTAACTATTCAATTTGAACGCATATAGATTCCCCAATAACCATATAGGATGTCATGTGAGTAAATAATGACATCCAAACATGTAAGAAATTAATATGACTAGATTTCTACATGAGATCTTAATGTTAACGTTAAATCTATAGCGTATGATATGAACTCACCAAAAATTGAAGGTGAAAAATATATATTTGTCACTTAATACAAAACAAAATTTTAAATTGTATAAATTTAAAAAATTTAGAATTTTGAGAGATAATTTCAAACTTAGAAATATATGTCAAATTCATATTAGTTAGAGCTAAAAGTTACAAAAATTCTTAGCCTTAAAAATAATATTTAAAAGTGTCATGTCCGCTCGTGATGCACGAGGATGACTCGCCTATACTAACTGGAGGCTCTTCTAGAAGTTCCATATTAATTCTAGGTGCTAAAAAGATAGAAATTCTACATTAATCAAGAAGAAAAAATGCTAGAGGATGTAAAAAGGTAGAAATTCTACATTAATCAGAGAAAATAAAAGGCTAGAAATTCTACATTAATTAGAGAAAACAGAAAATCCTAACCATCCAATTTATAGAAAGGTAAAAATTCTAATGCTAATCAAAGAAAAGAAAATGCTAGAAATTCCACATTAATTGGAGAAAAGGGGAAAATCCTAACCATCCAATTTGAACGCATATAGCTTCACCAAACAACCGTAGGATGTTGATATCGCATTTAAATAATGACATCCTAACATGTAAGAAATTAATATGCAGATTTCTACATGAGATCTTAAGGTTAACGTAAATTTATAGCGCTATAATATGGACTCACCAAAAATCAAGGCTAAAAATATATATTTGACACTTAATATAAAAAAAAATTTTAAATTCTATAAATTTAACAAATTTAGAATTTTGAGAGATAATTTGAAACTAAAAATATATGTCAAATTCATATTAATTATGAGCTAAAAGTTATAAAATTTTAGCCTTGAAAATAATATTTGTAGTGTCATGTCCGTATGGATGCACTGTTGATGACTAGTATTATAAATTCAAAATATAATACAACATCAAGTCCCGAGTAAAATTCCACATTTTATATTAAACTTCAAGTATTCGACTAATAGAATTTGTATGTCAAATTTAAATACAAAGTCGACTTTATAATTTTACTCCATGAAGATTAGCTAACACCGAATATCAAATGTAAGTCTCTCTCTCTCAGACGAAATGTACATACTAATATGAACGTATGTAATGTTAACAATAGCATGTGTGTGTGCTATTGTTTCTTTAGCAACATTATTGGAGGAATTTAAGACATTCCTTTTTTTAATATGACCGACTATAAGATGTTGATATCCTTTTCTAATGTCCCCAACAATCAATGGCTAGATTCCACCGCTACTCTTACCTCTTAGGCTTACTAGTCATCAACCGCAATGATGCACTGCCACGTAGTTTCAAATAATATTATGTTATTGATAATATAAGAAACTTTGGAATCGAGGAGTACTAAATAGACATAGCTATGAAGATAAATTAATAGCCTAAACTTTTCCTTATGGAGCTTGGACTCTTCCACGCGCTATTGACTACTGCTTTTTTGGTCACCTATCCAATAGAAAATATTATTTAATCAATGCCGACATCATATTCCATATTAGCAAATGATATGATTGTAGTTCAAGAGCAAACTGTTGTACTCAAACACTGTGCATGTTTCATGTTTCGATGTGTTTAGAAGGATCCAAGCCATCACAAAGTTCCATTTCTATTACACACCTTATGGATGGTTAGGATTGTTTTTCTCCGATTAACGTGGTAATTTCCACTTTTCTTTTTGTCCGATTAATGTGGTAGTTTCTAGCCTTTTTACCTCTTAGATTATATGGAGGCTTCTAGGAGCCTCTAGTTAGTATAGATATAGATAGATAGATTTGGATACGTGATCAAATTCAACCCATTCGATTAACTCAAATTTGAACCAAAATCTCCACCAATTCGAAGGATTGATTCTAACTTCTTATCCAAACAAGTCTTAAGAGGGTAAGTGTGTACGTTGAAAGAGCTCATAAGTACAACTGTAGGACAAACAGCTAGCGATTGAAGCATATGACCAAAATAAATTCACTATCTAAATTTCTTCTAAAATTCAGAAAGTTCGTCATGTGCTATTTGTAGCTTGCCTGATTTATTGTCATCTCTAAGTCAATTTTCTTGGCCTTTGAATTAGCCTTGTGATGTGTATGTGTCGGATTCTTTTTGATCCAATGCTTCAAAAGTGACTTAAATTTAGAAAACATAAGCAACCTTGTAAATAGACATCCCAAGTTTCTCATGCTTAGGTGCACCTATTATATTTCCATTTGTGTGATGATAATAGCATAATATGAACTCGAACTTGGTCATAGCTATTTGAATGCAAAAGGAACGTCGAGTACTAGTACTGATGATCTAATCCTGTGTGCTTTTAAAACAAAGTGAACACAAACAAAAAAAGGAAAAAAAGAGAAGGAAGTGATTCTCCATGGCTCATGGAAACCACCTGCTATTGACAGGAAATTCTGCGGCACAACATTTTCTGGCACTCAATGCCCGTGTTGAAACTGACTGATCAAGATAATATTATGTTCATTTCTCTACTTGTTTTTTTGGAAGATGTTCATTTTCTACTTTTATTTTGAAGTATTGTTCGTTTCGGTACTTGGTTAGACTCAGTAGTAGCTTGGCAGCTAAATATACTAAGCTTACTACGTGGCCAGAAGTAGCATTTTATTGAACGAAATACATCAGAATCATTGAGTAGCTGCAGCATGTAATGTTTACATAACATTCTTGTACGAATGTAAATGGAGAAATCAGTTAGAATATATGCTTGGAGTGGCTAGCCTGAAATGGATTTGCTTTGTTTGCAGAGACGACACCAACGCAATAGTCAACGGTCATAAATCAACACCAAGATGAAGACAATCAGAACTACTACACTTTGTTCCTGTGAAAGCATGCAGAGTGATCTTAAACTTCCCACCATCTCTGTTTCTTGTGACATCGATTTTCAGCCATATACATATAGTCAATGTGGATTGAACCGCATAACCACCGTCCCTTGCGGATAACAGTAGAGGAAGAGGATACATCCCCATGCTTCTTCTTGCTTACTCTGTGGAATTATATACTCAATCAAGGACCTAGCGTCAATCATCAACCAGAGTGATCAATCGAGTAACTATTTGGTGAATCTTTTTTTATGGCACTAAAGTTTTTCTGAATCCCAACTCTAAAGAGAAAGGCGAGGGAGAGATATGCGGAGGGACCCCAGCTTGTCTGGAACAGCTACCCTAGGTTTTAAGATGGCATCCTAGCTTTTCCTCTTCCACCAGAACACATGACCCCATCACCCTCGTGGTCCTGCCTCCTTGCTCCTGCCCTACCATGTGCCTTTGCAACTCCTCCTCCTACCCCATAAATACCTGACACCTGCACCTGTCTTCAGCACACACTCAGAGCCTCAAACACTTCACTCTGCATTGAAACAAACATCGACAACAACACTACTCCAGCAGCTAAGTTTGTTCATCTCTTGTGAAAGGAGCTGTAATGGCGAAGAAGATTGTGCAAGCGGCCAACCTGAAGCAGATCCTCAGCAGGTGCTCGAGCCTGGGGAAGAGGCAACAGGACTTGCGCCCAAGGGCCACTTCCCGGTCTACGTCGGCGAGAGCCGATGCCGGTTCGTCGTGCCAATCGCTCGCCTGGAGCACCCGGAGTTCCTGGTGCTGCTGCGGAAGGCCGAGGAGGAGTTCGTTCGAGCACGACGCCGCCATCACGCTGCTCCTGCGATGAGGCCGTCCTCGAGGCTGTCCTCGCCTCCTTGACGGTCCGGTGATCCGCGCAGATAGCTAGCGGCCGGCCGGGGTTGAAGAACACGCACGGCATTGATTTGATTGGAATTTAGTTGGTGCCGGAAACTGACCTGAGGACGCGCTGCTTAGATGTTCACTGGTTTGTTCAGTCGGTTTGATTCAAGTGTAGCAAAGTGGTGCTGCTGCCTGTAGCTAGCCTAGTGTATTTGTGTATATACTGTCATGACGAATTGATTGATTTGTTCCTCGAATGTTTTTGATCAATGAAGGAGAACAACCACTTGCGTCACGCTTCTTGAGCTGTTCAGAAACTTGATTAGCTATTTTGATATGACGGGTAACACTTATACCACCCACTTCCAATTTATGATGAAAGGGCGGCTGAATTTGGGTGGGTGGTTCACAACCTTGCATGTTTTCTCAGCTTGATTAGCATCTTGATTAGTTGCTACAGTAAGGCAATAGCTTTGGAAGTAAATATCCAAAAAGGTGTAATGCCCACTTCATTATAACCCTCCATTCAAAAGAAATTCACGAACTATCGAAACTACAACGAAAAACCGGATACAAACTTGAGAAGGACAACAACATCATCAATGAGCTCGGGCTCAACACGTAACTTTGGAGCAGGGTAAGAACTTCTCTACTATTACAACACGAGCAGGTGGTGTAGCACAGTAAATCCGGATCGACAACCACGAACTCACCGCCGACGTCCGCTACCGATACGCATAACTAATGCAATCAATTATGAATATATATAGGATCATCTCATGACAATCATAGAATAATTCATAGATATATAGGATATCACATCATATCATAGTTTAACACATCATAGCACAAAACAACTCAACAACGACTCATTAATCGAGTCACAACAATTGGAATGCGAAAGCAACAGCTTTACCAACCCCTCCTAATGTGCACAAGGTGTCAATTTAATATGTTTGAATGAACCATGGACCTAAAGCCCGCTCGATACCAATCAGAACACCACGACTATAAGGAAGTCAAGATGTCACCTACAATCTCTACTCTTCAAATGAATAACATCAAGTAGCATAACAAAAGAAGCGTTATTGTGAATGTATGAAAACAAGCATTCGTCCTCCAGTCTTACTCAACGAAATGGAAGTAAACAGTTCAGCAAGATAAGTAAACAAGGCCATGTGGGCTTATTACATTGCAACACAAATCATAATTAATGATAATAAAAGTCCTCAAATTGTTTGATAAATGATAGTGAGTGCATCGTGATGAACTACCCTCCATAAGATCATTCTTCCTCGTCATTTACCTAAATAAGACAGTAAAGCAAGAATGAGCCAATAGACTCAGCAAGTAACTGTATGTAACAATCAAACATACAATGAGTAACACCCTGACTATAAGGAAGTCAAGATGTCACCTACAATCTCTACTCTTCAAATGAATAACATCAAGTAGCATAACAAAAAGAAGCGGTTATTGTGAATGTATGAAAACAAGCATTCGTCCTCCAGTCTTACTCAACGAAATGGAAGTAAACAGTTCAGCAAGATAAGTAAACAAGGCCATGTGGGCTTATTACATTGCAACACAAATCATAATTAATGATAATAAAAGTCCTCAAATTGTTTGATAAATGATAGTGAGTGCATCGTGATGAACTACCCTCCATAAGATCATTCTTCCTCGTCATTTACCTAAATAAGACAGTAAAGCAAGAATGAGCCAATAGACTCGACAAATAATCAGATGTAACAATCAAACATACAATGAGCCATATATCACAAACACAATTTGAACATATACTGGAAACGAATGTATGAATGAATGAAGTGGAATGGTGCATTGAAGGAAATGGACATATTGTAGCATATACCGGTATAGCGAGTGAAGCACCCGTCGGTGTTCACTTAAAGTATTCGTATGAAGAACGTTTCATACGACTGTCCAACGTGGCCCACATTGGAATGGTGGACTCACGTAACGTGGCCCACATTGGAATGGTGGACTCACGTACCCATCTTGGAATTGATGGGATTTCAAGTGCCCATCTTGGAATTGATGGGTCTTACTAAAATATTGTATGCATGTCATGATGATCACATGTCAATATGGAATAGTATTCATAAATGAAAAGAACACATGGCATTCATCTACATATACGAACAAATGTAAACATTCATTCACACATCATACGTGACATCAAACATGGAATACAAATTACTTACTGCGCCACACAGAACGGGTTGGGAGGTAATTGTGATACCCTCCACTCACCGCTTCACCGCCTACAATAAAATATAATCGAAATGAGGGCAACGAATATTGCGATGCTACACGTGTCCTCCCTCAATCTTCTAGCCAAACTAACCAAATAAAAGTCAATTTGATCAATTTACCCAACCATTTCAATTAACCCTAATCTGGCAGTTTTACTAGAAAATTCACCAATAAAAAACCGTAAGTCCAAAAGACCTGAAACCAGTGCTCAAATTTTCTTAACTTAACTGGCTACAAAACTCTAGTTGAGGGTAAACTCTAATTCGGCCATTACAGGGGTCTAACCATCCATTGAAAAACTACAACTGCAGTCTGCCTAGAAATCTGAACAGCCCTAAAGAAATTGCTCTAACTTTTAAACCACTGATCCAAATAAAGTGATTTTTATCAGCCTGGAAACATGGTGAAATTATCTTCAAAAACTTAGTTGGGTGGCCGACCTGATTCTGAATCTAACTAGATCAAAACCTAGGTGCAACTCACTATACCCATCAGTTCTGACAGACAGACCAGCGCGTAGTAAAACAGCCATAACTTTTAATCTACTGGGTCAAAATTCGTGATCCAGGTGCCAAAAGAAAGCTAATGAAATAAGGAACAAAACTCTAGAAGGCGAAATCATCCAATTCTGCCTCTAAGGCACCCAAAACCGAGTTGCAACCTACTGTACAGAACCGATCTACTAACAGAAATTACACGATACTACCAAAAACATGGAATCGACAACTCTAACGCAATCAAACAGCGATGGGGTCTCTCGTTACCCTTGTAGACCCGAAGAACGACGAGGAACAACTTCCCAAAGCCTTCCCCTCTCCTCCTTTGGCCAGCTCCAACTCCACGAACCCTATTGAAAGGAAATCGCCCGCGGAGGAAGAACCAAGAAGAACACTTGAAGGCCGGGGTGCAGCTCGGGGATCTCAATGGCAGCCACCAATGGAGAGGAGGCGCCTAGGAGGAGGGAGGAAGAGAGGGGCGCACAAGGGGAGGAGAGGCGGCTTGGGGGAAAGGGGAGGAATAGGGTTTGGGGGAAAAGGGTGTTCCCCTTGGCGGCCCTAGATGGGCTGGCGGCCCACTAATGGGCCTCTGGTCGCGAATCGCGCCCAGGTTGCTGATATTAACGAATACCCCCCCGACGAAAGAAATTTTCCGCTGAAAACACTTTCTTTCGCTCTCTCCGACCTCTTTCTTTCTACCGATCCATTTCCGGAGTATTACAGTTGGACCGAGACGGGATCGGCTCGGTCATTTCTGGTCGAACAGGTTAGACCGAGTCAAGTGATCCGGGTCGTAGGAACAGCGGTGGGAGGAACAGTGCAAAGACTAAGTTTTGAAAAATAGGTTGAGTATTTGAGGAATTTTTAGATAGAGTTTCGTAACTCTAAAAATTCCAAAATTTTTATAGAAGGCTAGTAACGTCATGAAAAACCTTGTGTAAAATTGTCAGAATTTTTCATGAAGTGAATTTGTCTGTAAAATTATTTCAATTCTCTCACTTGGGAGTTTGACTTGGGACAATAGGTTTGACTAGCCAATAAAAAATAGTAAATAAATTCTAAAAATTGTGAAGTTTTTAGAGTGAGTCTATAATATATTCCAGAACCTAGGAAAACTATTTTTAGGCACTATTCACTTGATTTGTTTCTAATTTAAATTCCATTCAAATTGAGCATACAAATAAAATAGAAACCAAATAACCTCCAGCAATTCCAAAAAAAATTCCAAACAAGCAACAGGGCATATAAAATCCAATTACAATATTCCCAGCTATGAGTATTACTATAGTTTCAAAATAACAGACAATTTGTGTTTTAGAGATAGATAAAGTATATTTGCAAGTTGAATTTTGGAATTTCTTTTGAAAGTACCTCAAGCATCCTAGGAGTTTATGACGTTTTACTATTGTTAATTTGAATCCCAAAATACATATTCCTTTTAATTGAAACCTTTTTGGTTTTACCCCAAGTTCAATTTGAGCTTTTGAATTCGAGATGGAGTATTGGATTACTAGGTTTCAATTATAGTCTTCAAAATCAAAGGATTTTTAATATAGGGTTTTGTACCCCACTCTGAACCCCGTTTCAATTTCTTGAAAAAACTTTTATTTTATTTTAGAAATTTCATTTCTAGGTTTTTAAAAACCAAGTTGTAAACTATTTGGTTTGCAACATTTTTTTTAAAAAGGTTCAAAATTTCAAAAATGCAAAGTGGATGCTTAGCTATTCCAACTTAAGGATTTTGGGCTATTACATATAATATAAAGGCACTCCTAAAAACAAGTTCATTTGATAATTTCAGTGAAACGTATGAGCTCTTGTAATTGGAACGGCAAGCATAGCAAATATGGTTGTATCTATAGGGGTCATGTCCTCATTATTCTCCCCTCCTTGAAAACAAAGCCGTCCTCGGTTTTTGATAAGCTGAAAATAGGGTAACAAAGAAGCCAAGGTGTATGCATGATATATGTATATGTCATCCATTTTCACGGTTCTTCGTTGTTGCAAAATTAATGTTATAAAATAGTAGCCATCGTAAAAGCTCACTGTATTATTACACCTAGAATAATCATATATGTTAATGAGCAAAATAAAATTTCTCACACAACAATTATTGCAACTAGTTTTGCAAATGTAAGTGAAGCATTTATGCAATTCAAATATATAAAATTGTAAACATGCAGTTGTAGTACATATGGGCAAATCTAAAACTTTTGAAATCAAACAAAGTTCATCCATATAATCAGATTTTAATCGAGCAATAGCAAATTCATGTAGCAATGGTGAAAATATCTGTAAGTTCTTCCATACATCAACATCATTATCCAGATTATCAATACTAGATGGTGCAACAAGGGACGAACACATAGGCATTGGATGACTATTAAATTTTATTTTCCTCTCACAATGAACAAGATTCGACACACGAGAATTATTGTTCAAAACAACAAGCATCAATTCATCCATGTGATCACAAGTTATGCATATTCAATATACAAAAAATTGATTGTCTATAACATAATCTCCAATCAAATTAAACTTATATCCAGGGGTGTAGGCACTAAATTAGGATTTTGAACATGCAATTACAGAAACTTTCTCCATAGCTGTGATAATTTCATAGGGAGATCCAACATTATGTAACATAAAGATTCAGTAGGAGAAATTCTAGTAAAAACTTCTTTATGTCTAACCAATTCCACATGTTCATTATATGCGATTAATTCATGACATGAATAACTTAAAACAGTGGGCAATTCAATTATTTTATCATATGGTGCACTCAAGTCAATGCAGTTTGAATTCTCTACTTGAAACATGTGCATATCAGAATTGTTTTCCACTAATTTTTGCTCTAAAATAGCATGAACAGTAGACAATAAATAGCATGAACAGTAGACAATGGTATTTCTTCACAAGCATACTCACTTTGAGTGATGACAGCACCATGATCTTTGCCTGTTTGACTCTCCTCAAATGATGTAAGTGCATCCATCTCCTCATCTTTCTTCTCAACCAATGGAGTCTGTGGTTCAACAAGCTCATTATCCTTTCCATAGTTCTCAACTTCCTGCAAGATGTTAGTAATAGAAAAAGACACAAACAATGGTTTGTTCTCATGTTTCGTATCATCAAGTATTCTTAATTTCTTCTCGATCTGACGCTCAACCTTATAGGCAAATATAAACAAATGAGAGAGAGAATCATATTCCTTGTGAACAAGAAGGTCTTGAATTGCTTGATTAAGCCCACTTAAGAATCTATCATCTGTAGTTTCAGCATGTTCCTCTAAGCCATAATACAACAAACGAGTTTTCAATTCATGATAGTATTCACTTACAGTTCTCCTACCTTGTTTGAAAAGTTGTAATCTAACTAACAAATAATCATCATGATATTTAGGAATGAATTCATCTCTCAAAAGTTTCTTTAATGCATGCCAAGTTTAAGACATTGTTCCATGTCTACTTAAATACTTCCACCAAAGTACTGCATCCTCAACAAAAACGCTAGTGGCAACTCTAATATTTTGCCTATCAAACCAATCATAATATTCAAACTATTTGTCTAATGCTATCTCCAAGTCAACATAGGTATCAATATCAAATTGACCAGCGAAGGATGGCAAAATGAGTTTAGTTTTGCCAAACGTACTATCACGATCATGTACCTCTCGTGGTGGACAAACTTAGCTCAAGTTTGCATATGTCTCGTAGACTTTCTTGCAGTCCCGTTCAATGGCTCGAAGAATATGTGGATATATCTCGTAATCATCCCGTGAACCTGCCATAGTTAGTAGAAAACAATGAAACAAATCACAAGTATACGTTCCTATCAACTACTAGGATCTAGAGGCTCAAAATCTCTCACACTCAAGCTAATACCAAGTTCTTACCAATTCTTATTAAGCAAATAGGTGGTGACCAGCAACTAGGGTCGGTGTCAAATGCTCTCTGAAGGTTGACAAAGCGATTGCAACCAACTGGTACCTGTACGATGGTAAAAGGTGGAGCTAGGATATGCTTCAATATGGTAACAAGTGTTACAACAATCAAATTAGTAATGCAAGTTGAAAATTTCTTAAAGTACTAGTCAAGTTTATGATCCTAGCCTATTCAAAGATAGTTAATAAAAGCCTATCAAGAGAAGTGCATGAACGCACAAGCAAAGATCAACGTGATTTGATGTAAATAAAGAAAAATCTCACACCAAATATTAGGAGAGATGCTAGCCAACTACTAAAACTTCTGTTTAGAGGCACAAGATTGTTCACACGATGTATAACACAAAAATAGAATAACGTGCAATCTAAACAACCCTCTAGTTTAAGCAGTAAACAACAGATAGTCTCAAAAAGATGAATAATAAAAAAATTTATATGGCTTATATATATTGGTTTGAAAGGTTTCGATGAGATCTACAACTTTGCTGTTGTGGAGAACCCCAAATTCCAAATGGAAGACCGAAAGAAACAGCAAAAACAAAACCCAAAAACTTGCAACGTAAATTCAGGGCAAAAGATGGCCGATTTTGGGGCCTCTAGAGGGCAACTAAAGGCTTAGGTGGAAAGGATGCGCCTCATCGTTAGCTTTCCAACAAGCATAAGAACGTCCAAAACAGAGACCGTATACAAAAGTTATGCCTATTTTACTGAATTTGTCTCGGAAATGCAATCGTACTCTGACTCGAATTCGTCTCGGGTTCAAAATTGAAACAACAATATCTTTCAACCCCATGTGCCAAACTTGCTGATTTTTTTGTGAAAGCTTGTGGCTATATGTAGAAGGTCTCTACCAATTTTTATGCCCTTTGCTTTTCTTTTCTTTTTTGTACCGCGACTTCTGTTCTTGCATTTGCCTCTTTCTCCTTCTCTATCTGATCGGCCCTAGGGTCTGCCGCAAGTTACAAAAAATAGCAAAGGGTGGATGCTGGACTCGGACACCAACTGTAACACCCTGGCTGTGCGGAAGCCAAGATATTACCTAAAGTCTAATTCCAAACTATGCTATGAATTAATTTTCAAGAACCTTTCAACTGTTAACATAAAAAGAGCAACAACTAATAGAACGAATATATGAAATGAATCAGAATTCAACAATATTTTAAAACTCTAATTATCCAATCATATTGAATCATTTATGATAAACCTAGCATTAGACTACACGAAGATCCCTCGCCAATTTCTAATTGAACATATCATAATGAAGGATAACATTAACCATCAAACTCCATTTATTACAATCAAATATTTATTAAATGAAAGGTAATGACAAGTTCATCGAATTTAAAAGTGAATAATGTGAAGTGATTGAAGTGTTCCATGACTAATCCCTCCCAAGCATGTCGTCCTCATTGTTTACCTAAACAAGTAAACACGGCAAGAATGAGTCCACGACTCAGCAAGTACAATAGAATAATATGAACAACATTGAATAAGAATCTGGCAGTCACAATATAGAATAAGATTGTAGAATGAAAGAAATCATATGAATAAATGAAATGCATGATCTCCTCTTCTTCTTATACCGGTATAGCCAGTGAACACCCGTCGATGTTCACTCATGCCCATATTATCCAAAATGCGGGGATCCGAGGCCCGTTTGAAGAATATTTCATAACGGGGATCCACGTTGCCCACATTAGAATGGTGGGTCTTACATGTCCATACTGAAATTATGGGTCTTTACATCCCACTCCCGTGGGTGAAACATGAACAGTGATTGAATGGATGAATTCATGAATATGAAAAAATCATTTCAAGAAGCATGGATTAACACCCATGAAAAGGAACACGAATTGCTGGACTTATTCACCATCCATAGAATTTAATCAATTCAATAGCATCACACACTTTGAGCAAACAAAGACAATCATGATAATTTCAACTGTACTTGCCTCAACCGTGCGAAAACTGATGACATGACAACGGTGCTGCCCCTGGAACCACACCACCGCCTGAACAATTTTAATAACCATAATAAGAGAGTAATTCGGGACATAACCTTGCTATAAACAAATATTGACATGCTACGCTCCCTAACGCAGCCCAAAACATCCACTTTAAAAAACAACGAGCTCTTCAAAAATTCATAACTTTCCGCAGAATTATCTAATTTCAGTCATCTTTAATCCCCTGGAAAGCTTTCAAGTTTTCCCACAAAAACCTAGTTGGAAAGGTTCCCAGATTCTGCCTTCTTCTGCCCCTTCTAAACAGGTTAATAAACTTATAAAAATCTTGTTAGAGGTTCTGGACAGTGAACTAAAGGTGACGTAACTTCCAGTACAGACATCCAAAAATAAGATATTTATCTCTCTGAAAGCCTACGAAAGGATATACAACTTTTGTGTTGGTGCAATCCTCTAAACAATTCCCTATCTAATTATTATTAAACATTTTCTACAATATGTCAGAATCCCGACAGAAACCTGGAACAACATCAATGAAAAATTCATAACTCGAGATCCCCAACTCCAAATTGAGTGATCCAGGACTATATGGAAAGCTAGCGATGAGACCTACAACTCTCTAGAAGACCCTAACCTTGGATTCGGATTCTAGCTATGCGAAACCTGATGAACAAGAAGAGAGCAGCTTCCTGAATCTACGCGGAACAACACAACGAAAGTCTAATCAGTAAAAACTAAAGATCAAACCGGCTTCAACTAGTGGGGAGATCATCGTTACCCCTTGAAGACGTGTTTGAGGATCGCTGAAGATGTCACATGAGGAACCCCGTCTTCGTGGTCCTCCTGCTTCTCACCCTCGATTGGTGCAGCCCGGCTTCTCCCTCCTTTGCAGCCCTAGACAGCACCGAGGAAGAAGCACCGAGGGAGAGGAGTCGCGCCGGGGAGCTACCGAACCAGGGAGGAGATGGCTTGGAGGGAGGGGTGCGCAAGGGGGGAGGGGAGAGGGGCGGCTAGGGATTGGGGGAGGGGAGTGGCGCCCCCCTTATGGCCGGCCTCCCCCTCTTGGGCCTCCTGGGCCGTGTCCCAGGGCCCAGGTTGTCTGATCTTTGTGAAAAACCCTGTAAAAGTTTTCTTGTTCCCTTGCGTTCATATTTTCCCTCCTTTAAAATTAATCGGGGTATTACACTCTTCCCCCTTAACAGGATTCGACCCCGAATCTAAACTCCGATCTAAATGGATGAAAACTGCGAGTGGAAATTAATGATAGAAGCACGTACCCACTGCGAACAAATCTGGATACTATTCACGTATGCGAGACACCAGTTCCCAAGTGGTCTCTCCCTCCGATTGGTGAGACCAAAGCACTTTGACATATTTCAACATCTTGTTCCTCAGGACTCGCTCTGACACTTCCAGAATTTTCACTGGTCGGGACTCAAAAGTAAGGACTTGCTCAACACTCAATGGCTCCAATGGAATAACATGCTCTGGGTCTCTCAAATATTTCCTCGGCATGGAAACATGAAGTACATTATGCACGCCACGCATGGACTCGCGAAGGTCCAAGCGATATGCCAACTTCCCAATGCGTGCCACGATAGGGAATGGTCCAACATACCATGGGCTAGTGAGAGACCATGTGAGAGGTCCTCCACTCTGAGTGATGAGTATTTGACAGCGTGTATGAATAGGTTGAGAGTTGAGTGTTTCGGTTTGGACTGTTTCTGTGCGGAATCAGGATAATCGGAACTACCGCTGTGTATGGAGCGGAAGTTCCGATAATCGGAACTACCGGCGTTGGAAATAGGAACTTCCGAATTACCTGGGTTTTGAGTTCGGCTGAAGGAAATCGGAACTTCCGCACAAGGGGTAGCGGAGTGTCCGATAATTCTGACATTGAGTGTTCCTCTGAGATGGTAATCGGATTTGAAAATCTGGAAAGGCGGATGTTCCGAAGATCGGAAGTTCCGCAGATGTTAAGCGCGAACTTCCGATAATCCCGACAAGCGCGGACGTTTCGAAATCGGAACTTCATTGTGTGGTAATCGGAACTTCCGATTGTGACCGAATCGTATGCGAGAGAAGGATAAATTGTGATTTTGATTTTGTATGAGTTTGAGTCTTATACAAATGTTGATGTGTCGAACCCGGGAACGAAGGATCCCGAATTCTCTGTGTTCATACACTAGTCCAGGATTTCCAGTGTACACAGTCACAAAAATGTTATCACAAACATATCCAAAGTGTATTAATAAGCATAGAGTTTATTACAATCGGGCCGAGGCCAAATAAAACATTAGCGGAAGCAAAATAATAATGGTAAGCCACACGATACGCCACAGTAATCGTGCGGAGATCGCGGCCTAATCGTCCTGCTCCTCACCTTCTGGATAGCAGTCTTCTCCTGAATAATAATATTCAGCAAGAGTGAGCACTACAACTGTGCTCGCAAATTACACCCAATCTAATTTAGAATGCATGCATAAGTTATTCAAAGGAAGGTTGTAGGGTTTATTTGCATAAATCACCTTTTGGTTTAAATAGTTATACTAAGTTTCAAGGCACATTTTCATTACATAACTAAAATCAGATTTAAAATTGATCATTTTATAGTGGATAACCTCCATATGAAACATGGTGATGGATACCCTCCTATCACAGGGCTACCCGCCCAAATTTACCACAAGGATTAACCATCCTCAAATCATGTCCAAAGTTATTTTAAAACCAAAAACAAATCTAACTTAGAGTGGCTTTGCTCAGCATGTCCATGACCGTGGACACGGCTATTCAATAGATTTACACTCTGCAGAGGTTGTACAACTTTACCCACACGAGATAATTTGCCCGTTATGTCGGCCAATACACACTTCCTTAGGTGTGTGACTAGGCAATTATCACAAGGCGTTTCCAATGTACTACCTCAATACCAATATGCCCGCTAAGGTTTCACTTCCATTAGGCTAACCACCTGCTGGAAACCCCCTCTTGCGCCAAGTGGGAATAAAGTCTAACCGACACCCACACAACAAAAATGGCATAAACAATACTGAGGTAATACAAATTATTAAGCCTGGTTCTGCCCATACAGAACATGTGGTAGTACGGTGGAGCTTTTGCAAGATGCGGCTCAAAGGCCGGTCCTTAATCTACTTGGGCAACTTTCAATAAAAACCCTGGGTCTCAGTCCTAACCAGACAGGCCCGTGCATAAACTTGCACCCACCAACGGTCCATGTTTGCCCAAGTACAAACCATTTTCTTTTATTTTAAATTTTCAAAGACATTTGCAAAAGTCCACCATGACAAGGCAATGTCATAGTCTCTTTATCAATTTATGAAATTTTGGCTAAATTCTCCCAAAGTCAAATATTTCATGGTCTAAGCATTTGCTATGCATATATTTATTTTTAAATTCATTTGACTAAGGTTACAAGGAATTGGTAATACAACAATCAAATTTGGCTATACAAAGGAATTGGAATAATTAAATATTTAAAACAGGAATTTAAAATAATTAAATACAATTATGCATGCAATAATAATTTAAAACAGGAATTAAATAATTTTAAATATTGGGGCAAAATGGTCAATGGTGTAACTTGCCTTGCTCAAATTCCTGGTATTCTACTTCTTCAATAGGGTCAAGCTCTCCTGAGTCGTCAAAATCTATCTGTGAAAATATTCCAAATTCAAACAGAATTCAAATGAACACAAATAAATTCAAATGAAAATTCAAATTAACTCCAAATTAAATAATTTTGGTTTTGTTAGCTAGATCTTGATTTTATACAAATTTAGAAATTTGAATCACCTAAATCGGAGTTTGTATGAAGAAATACGAGCTCCTGGAAGTTTAAATCTGTTGGACCGTAAAGGCGACTAGAGGGGGGGGGGGGTGAATAGGAGCACGCTCACTTTTTCACAAATTATGAACTCAATACAATTTAACTCCAGTAGCTATTAGAAAGCTATGAAGATCAATATACCAGTACAGCGGAAGACTAGTATTGAATCCAATTAAACCCCTAAGCAATATAACAAAATCAACTAAGATTATCAAGACTCACAGCACGGGCGGTCTGACCGTTATACTCAACCGGTCGGACCGATTGCGGCGGTCGACGGCGTTGTCTTTGGCGGTCGGACCGCTCAAAATCGATCGACCGGTGATGACGGGCGGTCTGACCGGCCGACTCCAGAACCGATCTGCAACAGTAAAATCAGCCCGATGACGAAGTTGCAATTAGATGAAACTTTTGATTCTCAACTCCAATCTTTATAAAACTTCACACACACCTTCTATATGCTATTGAGGACCTATTCCAATCGAATATTATGATAATTCTTGGAACGATCTTGAGCAATTGTCAATTGATTAACAGAAGGTCTAAAACCGGGCAAGAACGAAAACTTGATCCTAAAGCTTGTTCGTGAGGGATTGATGATCAAGATGATGCTAGATAGATTCACACATATCACAGCAAGCTAATTCACGTGAAAGAATCAATCACAAACTCGCGGATCAAAGAAAGCCCTAAAATCACCAAATTGAAAGCAAGAACGAAAAGAGACTTATCTCAAGCAAACCTTGCATAGATTGATTTCGTGGTTGATGCTGGATTACATCCACACCATCATGGATCAGTAGACAATCAAGGATCACGAAATTCTCCACAAACCATCAAGAGCCCTAGCCTCCACCTCAACTCCCCTAAAGCCAATTAGGGTTTTGAAACATAAAAAAGGCGAGAGAGAGAGGTGCAGCCACCATCTCCTCCTATTTATAGTGGAGGCCTAAAACTCTTAGGGTTTGACTTAATTGGGCTCCCGTTAAGGCCCACTAACAAGCGGGTCACACACGCACGCCATAAAGCGCCGTCTTTAACCTTTTGACCTAAACCGCTTCACCATGCATCATGGATTCGCCAATAGGTCACCCTTGTCCATCTTGTGTCACGCTTGAGTCGTTGACCTCACCCGCATCGCCGATCGCTCGGACCTCAACTCTTCAAGTCTAGTCCCGATTCTCCTCGCCGCTGACCGTCGTTGACCACCAAGCTACCCGCACAACCACGCACAAGAAAACACGAATTGGGAACAAGTTCTTCACAACTTGACCCATGTTAGTTAAAGCATGCATCATGCAAATCATATGCCATGAAACCAATGACTTTGACCTAACAAAACAACATCGCCACGGTTGGTCGACGTTCAAGTAATTCTGGCCCGACCGCTCGGGTGAGCCGGTCGACCATTTCATGGCGGTCGGACCGCTCCACAATGCCGGGTCGGACCGCCTTTAGACTAGCCAAATTCAAGCTCCCAAAATCCAAACCTTCGGAAACTTTAAACCAATAGAACTTTTCACTTTGGAGGCTCCAAAAATCATGAGACCAAGTGCATTGGGATCCCCTTACTTGTCTACAACACCTATTTTTGGCCCACTCGATTTGAACACTTTTGGTCATCGCCGTCCGATCGCCCGGATGGCGGTCCGACCGATATGGGACCGGTCGGACCACCGGTAAGGACCGGTCGGACCGCCTCGAGCAAGAAGCTCGTAACTTTGTCGAAAACGCGTGAAACGACAAACCGTAAACGCCATTGCCAATTGTCACATCATCCTAAGATCTGGAGCATATCCCCATGAAATCCACAATCTCCCTTGATGAACACATTGGCAATTATCCGAGAATGTAAGTAAGAGGTTTGAAAACGAGTTTACTCGCAGCATTTTACACAAAGGCACAACTTGGTCCATAAGCAAGAAAAAGCAATGTAAATGACCAAGTGGCATCGTAATAGTATAGGCATGTGAGACAAAGCAAAATGAGCATAAAAACTTTAATTTCCAGAAAAGGGTCAAAATTCTCACATAAGGTCCATATGATAGAACAATTGTTCAATTAACCTATGATCATTGTGAGGATAAAAGAATGCAATTCAAGTTCAGAATATTCAATAAGACAATAAGAATGCAACTCAAGAACTCCCCTCACTATGATCATCAAATTTCAAATTTTCGTTTCTCCTTTGTATAAACTTCTCCCCCAATCTTCTCATTAACACATCTTCTCCAAATAAGAGTAGCAAAGAAATATTACACATCTTCTCCCAAAGAAATATCTTTTCATTTAACACATCTTCTCCCCCTTTGACAATGGATTCATCAAGGAATCACGCTGTAATACCCTGAAAATAATATTAATTTTAATATTCGCGTCTTAATGGTCGGAGATTAATTAATTTAATGGTAACGGTAAGTAATTAATTAAAACGTCTTTAGGGCTTATGTGTAATTAAATAAAAAAAAAGATTTCGTGGAAAAAAATAGTATTTCCGGAATTTCCCTGAGCTATATAAATAGATTTTTGGTTCACTAGAAAACCCTAGTTTTCTTTTTGTTTTCCATCAGCCGCCGCCGCCTATTTTTTTTTCTTGTCTCTGGATCTTCCCGGCCGTCCCTGTGCGCCGCAGTTTTTTTCATCAGCCGAGCCCGCCGCCCATTTATTGCCTATTGCCCTGCCGTCTTTGTTGCCTTTCTCGCCGCGAGCAGTCTTTGCTGTGCCATCACCGTCGCTGCACCCGCAATCAGCGTGGAGCCGCTCAGTAGAAGCGATTGCTTCGCCGCCAAGCCCGCCTCCTGCGCGATTTCTACGCATGTGTTGCAGCGTGGAGGTTGGCGCCATTTGTCTTGTCGCGTGGAAGCCATCCCGAGCGGCAAAGCCGCTGTGATTTGTCTTTGCCTGGCTTTGGTTTCTTCTATTTGTCTTCTTTGCTTTGCCAAGTGCCGAGGTTGCTTTGTCTTTGCCGTCTTTGTCTTGTGAGCGAACAAGGTAATTAAGAATTGTTAATTGTAGGGTTACGAGAAAAATTTCATTAGTGGTAGAAGGAAAAGATTAGACTAATAGAAACAGAGATCCGAATTGTTTTGTGGGTAAAGATATGTGATTTTATTTCCTATCTACTTTTCTAGACTAATTAGAGTTTATAATCTAGATTAATTAGTGAAGTTTTATAATTGTCTAATAGAAAGGCCGATTAAGGAATTTGGTTAACCTGTTGTACTGTTGAGCGATTTATTCGGATATCGTAATAGCAAATTTTGGAAATCTCATCTACTAGTTAATTGTAGATAATTTCGATATCTTTCTATAGCATATTTTATCACGTCAATCGGACGAGTATAATTAGAGTTATGTTGTTCGAAAGGCCGCTGTTTTTAGGGTTACTGTCGTTCGGCGCTGTTTTGGTAGATCAGTTGTTAAAAATAGTAAATGACTTAATTAGAGTTTTTGATCTACATGAAAGTTGTAGATAATTGTCCAATGGTTCTGTAGGATCTGAGAATGCGCATTTTGGTTGAGTAGAACAAAAGTTATGAAACCTGGAAGTCTGCTGTTCCGAAGCGGACAGATCGGCTTTCCGGGCTAAATACGGAGGGTTAGATGAATTAATTAGAAGTCTCCGTAATCTAAGAAAATGTGGAGAATTTTATAATGAATCCAGAATGGGGTGGTTTGTGGTGATCGGACTTTCGAGTCAAAAGTTATGCTCTTTTTAGTAACCGGACCGCAATGGGTAGCTTTTCGCTACCGGCGTAACGTGGTTTATTTGGGGACGTGTAGGAGCGATATATATTGATTGTTATTCGTATGATGCTGTAGCTTGTATTGAGATGTGTGTATTTAATGTAGGAGAAGCGTCGTACTTGTTGCCATCTTCGAGTCAAATTGTGCGTCGCAACTAGTACAGGCAAGTGCATGGTAGACAGCGATCAATGATCGATCACTGTTTTCTTTATCTTCTATTACCATTATTGTTGTGCTTTTATTTGGTTTAATTGCAAACAATGAATTGGTATGTTTATATCTTTGTTGATGAGCATGATGGAAAGTTGGATATGATGTTTATGATGGAGATTGCATGTTTGCATTCATAAGCATCTTTGCATAAGAGAAGGTGATCAATATGATCACAACTCCACGGGAGTGGAGGAGGTCCCCGATCCTTTTGGAGGAACGGGCTTGAGAGTGAATGTTGTCGCGAGCATTCACTCACGCTATACCGTATACTGTGAAAAGAAGTGCATGTGGACATATAGATTAGAGTTGCATTGATATTTGAGATTGATGAATAAGAATGTGAATGGAAGTGCATGTGATGATAATGAAGTTATTGAATGCTGTTGATTTATTATTGTTCGTTGTATATGATGTGTTTGCTGAGTCGTGGACTCACCCTTGCTCTACTGTTGTTTTTAGGTGATCTTCGAGGATGCCGTAGTTGAGAGCGAGTAGAGCACATGGACATCACATGATCATTCGCCATGATAATCTTTTCATTCAATATTGGTTTACACTTGGACATGTTAGTTATTGAATAATGTTTAGGACATCATTTGGACTAGACTATTTGCTTTATTAATTTGGATTCAATGGTTGATGCTACTTTAGATTATTACCTGGTTATAATTTCCATTGCTTATTTATTACCTCATGATCCATAATTATGCATTGCTCTTTTGTGGTCCTTGGGTTTGATTATCATTGATTTCTTGCTATATTTATAAAGTGTGTCAATAATTATTATTTGGAAGGTAGTTTAGTGGCATTCCAGGCTCAGTGTTGGGCTGGGGTGTTACACACGCCTTCCTCTCATCCAGGAATAACAAATAGAGAATAAAGAAAGAAGCAGAAACAAAAGAAGCATAAAGAGGAATATGCATGAAGTGCAATGGAGTGGCTTCAATTTTTGTATTTTTCAATTTTTTGATAAGAAGCTTTGGAGATTACCCAAAAGAACAATGTAGTTTCTCTAATATTGCACAACCAGCATATCAAGCCTGACAACGCTAGCAAGATCATGGTAAGACATATATATCAAAGCTAAGCACAAAGGCTCAAAAGTAAAGCAGTAGATTTGATCAATTTAAGCAACGCTTCAAATTCAGCAAGTTCATCAACAGGGATCCTAAAGTGAAATTGGCCATGTCAAACTGTCAAAGTGAGATCAAAATCTAACAAAGACCACAGAAGAGTCAATCAAGTCCCGTATTGAATCATTTTGCTCAATATTTTGTAAACGCCCATTTGTCAACATTTTCTCATTTGCATTGAATATTGAAGTTGACTAATGATCTAACTTAGTGACAAGATCCTGGACTAGGAGCCATCCACAAACTCATCCTAAGCTTCGACCAAAAGTTGATTAAAGGTATATCTTAGTAAAGAAGATCCTGGACTAGGAGCCATCCACAAACTCTTTCTAAGCTTCTACCGGGGCGACAAATCTTGAGGTTCATGTCATTTCTGACAAGCAGTCCCCATGAGATCGTCTGGTTCATCAAACTATCTCCAAGTTCATGTCATTTGACAAGCAGTCTCGTAAGAATAGTTTGGCACAATTTAAGCATAAGACAATCTTGATTTTTATTTTTCACAAGAGCAGTTTTTAGAATCTCAAGAACACAAAAGCTCAAGTAATGGTCAATTTTAGATCAAAGAGCTAACAAAGCAATTACACGGCCAATGTCACAAGAGGAGCACTAATTACGCAACTCGCTAAAACATCCACAAATTGCAATTTCTTAGTTTGAGTTGTTTAAAAGGTTCTAGCTCATATAGCAAAGACTTAGGTACACATGTAAAAGCATGATAATTCTAGCAAGTCAAAGAACTAGACATGACCTTGAGCAAGAATTGAAATACAACAGCTCCAAAGGGTAATAGGCAAAGCTTCATCAATTTTAAAAGATAAGTAGAAAATCTTATATTACAATGCATCTTTTTGGATTTTTCATACCACTTGTTGTATTTTTCATATGAATGCAATATGACACAATGAGATGCAATTAAAAAGCCTAAAAATCTAAAAAGTTCAAAAGATCACTAAGTTCGTAAAAGAACAATAAAAGATCAAAAGAACAAAGAAAGATAAGAAAAGATCAAACTCCCCTCAAACCAACCCATAAGGATAAATTACCCTAACTCACTTCTTAAGGAGGAAAATCGGTTTGATCTAAAGGCTTGGTAAGAATATCGCCAATTGAGCTTGGACTCTACAAAGTGCATCACAATATCACCTTTTTCAACATGATCTTTAAGGAAGTGAAAGCGAATGTCTATGTGCTTAGTCCTAGAATGTTGCAATCGGGTTTTAGCAATATTAATAGCGTAAGTGTTATCACGTAAAAGAGGAACACTAGCAAAGTTTAACCCATAATCTTTCAAAGTGGACGCCATCCACAAAATCAAGCTCTGAAACTAGCAGCGACAACAAAAACTCCTCGGAAGGATTGTGCAATGTAAGACCGCTTAGAAGACCAAGATACAAGAGACGTGCCTAGAAAGTGACAGTGCACGAGGTACTCTTCCTATCTAACCGACACCCGCAAAATCGAATCAAAACCTCTAATGGACAAAGTCAAGAGCAGAATACCAAATGCCATATAAGAGGGTAGAGTGTAAATACTGAATATGCGCTGAACGGCTTGGCGATGGGAAGTTCTCGAGACGCTGAAATCTTGCACAAAGGCATACCGTGAAGTGAATGTCCGGTCTCGAGGCCACAAATCTGTAAGGAGCCGATCATGTCATGCGGTACTCGCGTGATCCACGACTTCTCCTTCCTCATCTGGATCCAAAGCAGTTGAAGTTGCCATGGGAGTGGAAATTGGCTTGCAATCACCCATGTTGAAGCGCTTGAGAAGATCTTTAGTGTACTTCGTCGATGGATGAAAGTTCCTTCCTTGCATTGCTTGATTTGAAGTCCCAAAAGTAATTAAGCTCTCCCATCATACTCATCTCAAATTCCCTAGACATAGTGTCGTAAAAGCTAGAAACAAGAGCATTAGAGGAACCACCAAAGATAATATCATCCACATAAATTTGAGCAAGCAGAAGTCATTGTCATGTCTAAGAATGAATAGGGTTTTATCCACTTTACCCATCTCAAAATTATTTTTAAGCAAGAAGGTCTTAAGTCTATCATACCAGCTCTAGGGGCTTGTTTAAGACCATACAATGCTTTAGATAGCTTGAAAACACGATTTGGATATTTAGGATCCTCAAAACCGGGGTTGCTTAACATACACTTCCTCATCTATGAAACCATTTAAAAGGCACTTTTAACATCCATCGATATAATTAAAACCTTTTGATGCAGCAAATGCAAGCGTAATGCGAATGGCTTCTAGTCTAGCAACAGAGCAAATGTCTCATCAAAATCTAACCCCTCAACTTGGTGAAACCCCGAGCTACCAATCGGCCTTATTTCTAACCACGTAACCATCATCACCTTGTTTATTCTTAAACACCCAACGGGTTCCTATAACATTATGACCACTAGGAGGTTCTACTAGGTTCCAAACTTTGTTTCTTTCAAAATTCTCTAACTCCTCATGCATGGCATTTACCCACTAGAATCGATAAAGCATGTGATATATCGCGGGTTCAAAAGAAGCAACAAAAGCCGAATGAGAGTAGAGATTTGGATCATTATACCGAGCGAGTAACTCGCTCATGTAGATTACCTATTATCTGCTCCGAGGATGCCGTCTCTGAATGCGGTGGAGCGCCGGGTGAGATGTCGTTTCTTGACCTCCGCAGTATGGCGATGATGATGATGCAAAGCAGAGCCTCAATCAAGGTGAAGTAGACGAGGTGTTCTTGTATCAATATGGGCGCTTCGCGGCAAGCAGATGAGAAAATGACATTAGCTTCGTCCTCATCTTCCTCCACAAAAATACTCTCTGTCACCAAATCATCTCAGAGTAATTGATCTAGCTCCGTGGCTAGTCTCATCAAAAGTGACATTACAAGTCTCCTAATAATGTTAGTCTCAATATTAAAACTCGAAAACCCTCGAATGAGCAGGATAACCCAAAATACCCTATCAAAAGTTCTTGATTCAAATTTATCTAAATTGCACATCTTAAGAATAAAACATTTTGATCCAAAACTCAAAATGCGAAATGAGGGTTTTCTACCAAAACAAAGCTCATAAGGAGTCTTGCCTAAAGAAGGTCTCAAAAAGACACGATTGGCAATATGGCAAGCAAGAGCAATAGCTTCGCCCAAAATCTCCTCGGTGTGCTATACTCATCTAGCATCGTCCCTAGCCATTTCGACCAAGGTCCTATTCTTCCTTCCCACCACGCCATTTTGTTGAGGGACGTGTGGAGAGGAGAACGATGCTCAATACCACGCCAAGACAAAAAGAAGCAAAAGAAGCATTTTTGAACTCCGTGCCATTATCATCTGCGAATCGCTCTCAAAGCACCAGAAGCTCGAAGCCAAACGAAGAACAAGATCATGAAAATAACCAAAAGCTTCATCCTTTGAAGTAAGAAAGAACACCCAAGTATATCTAGAAAGATCATCGACTATGACAAGAATATACCATTTTCCACCGATCGATCGGACTCTAGCAAGACCAACAAGATCCATATGAAGCAACCGTCCCGGTCCGTCACCATAACCATAGTCACAGAAGGGTGTGAGGCGGCAACTTGTTTGCCATGCCTACAAGGTGCACATACAAACATCTTTGACAACTTTGAGCTTAGGCAAACCTCTCATGAGATCAAGGTTGCTAACTCGCCAAATGATCAAAACCAATGTGCCCCAAACGTCGATGCCAAAGCCAAAATCAAGAAGATGTAAGCAAACATTTAAGAGATCCAAAGAAGAGATTCGAAAAGTCACCCAAAAATTCTACCAACTCTAGAGATTCCAAACACAAGCTCACCAAGAGAATCAAGCACACGACAAGCATTTTTCTTAAAAATAGTCTCATAACCATCATCAAGAAGTCGAGAAACAGAAGGAGATTATACCTAAGCTTGTCCACAAGAGCGACATCCTTTAGAATGAATTTGTTGTTTACCTTAATTGATCCTGCCTTCAATTCGCCTTGTGTATCATCTCCAAAGGTGATGAAGTCATCACCGTTGCTCGCGTGAAAGAGGTGAACCATTTTGAGTTTCCGGTCATGTGGCGTGAACATCCGAGTCAACGAACCACGTGTTCTTCCCTTTCCGCGATAATCCCGAAAATCAAGGAGCAAAGAACGGTGTGTCTCAATCTCGGGATTAGATAAACAAGATTTAGGAATCCAAGATCGAGACACACGCCTGCAAGGAGTATACAAACCGTAAGTACTATCCTTGATTTCATTTAACATTCGACATGAGCAATGTTTAACTTAACATGGGACTTAGATCGTCCATGGGCGGTTCGACTTTGTCTTTGGCGGTCGACGGTGACCAAAACGGTCGACCGGTGACACTCACCGGCCATCGACCGCCATCTGATACACATTAGAATTAGGATGTCTAGAAACATAATGATTTGCATGAGAGAAAATCCTAATCCGTGTTTATTCTTTTCAAGTGTTACCATGTCTCATAGAAGCTCTAGGTTGCATGAATGAAATTCTATCAAAATTTTTCCTATCATTTTTCAACCTCGCCAACAAGATTCAATCAAATGTCCACCTTTTTGCAATAAGTGCAATGGTACTTGGTACCACTAGAAGAGGCACCATTTGAATTAATACAAGGTTGGGCAAAGCCCGCAGATTTAAAAGATGTTTTTGCAGTTGAGTTTTGAATTCAATTAAACCTTTTTCCAAGACTTGAATGACTTTTGGGTTTGAATTGTCTTGAAAAGAATTGAATCCTAAACCTTGCTTCTTATAAGGAGTTTTAGATTTGTCAAGAATCATGTTTAATTGTTTCTTACCTTTAGAAAATTTCTCTAATGTATCATGAAGGTAAGCATTTTCTTTTCTCAAGTTAACACAAGCATCACAAGTTTTATCCATAGATTTTTCCTTATACAAAGCAATTTCAAGCTTAAGAGTGGAACATGAAGCACAAGTAGTATTTTCAATATTGTCCTTAAGCTTAGCATATTTGACTCTAGCAGCTTCTAAGATATCTTTGATTTCACGCTCTTTTCTAAGCATGAAGTGCAAGGGCTAGAATCAAATACATCAAAAGCAATCAATTTACTAGATTCTAAACATTTTTCACAAGGAGCACTTTTAATTTCATTTAGTTCAGATTTAGCATTCTCAAGTTGTTGTACACAAATATTATGAGCAGATTGTAACTTGGTAATTTGAAATGCATAGCATGACAAGATAAACATTCATCGTGTTCAAGAGTCTTAGCAGCTTTAAGCTCTACTTTCAGCTTTGCTAATCTTTGACTCTAATTTCTTATTTTTGTCATAACAAATTCAAGCGCTTCATCTTGACTAAGCAATTGCTCAACTATAGAATCATATTTAGCGTAAAGCTCATCATAAGTAAAAGATACCTCATTATCATCAATGTCCTCCGTGTCACCATGAAGCACATGCCGAAGTCTTTGGCCTTCCCTTTCTTTTTACCTTGAGGATCTCCTCCTCCTTGTCCTCCTCACTCCCGGTATCCACATCGCTCAAGGATTGATCCTCAAAAGCGGCAAGGACCCGTGAGCACCTTCACAAGCTTATTTGCCTCATACCTTGATTTGTTGAAAGGAGGCTTCTTCCAAGTCGGCTTTCCTTCCTTATGATTGCTCTCACCTTTCACTTTGGGGCAATTTGTCTTGATATGATTGAGCTCACCACATTCATAGCATGTTACCGACCACCTCTCTTTTGTTTCTCACATTATTGTAGGCCCGTGTGAATTTCTTAGCTAGAAGAGCTAACTCGCTTCAGAATACTTTCAAGCTCCTCTTCATGAATAGCAGATAAACAAGCAAATGAAAATCCGTAAGAAGATTCACAAGAGTCATCAAAACCTTTTGAGAGGATCTGCTACCAAAGCTAAATTATCTTTCTTAGGATGATCAACTCTTTTAATTTCATGAGTCTTGAGTTTACTATAAAGCAATTCTAAAGTAAGACTTGAAAGATCAACATTTTCCTCTATAGCAAGAGCCTTCATCTCCCACTCCTTGGTGTTGATTGCAGCCAAGAGATGGGTGGCATTTTCAGATTGAGAATATTCAATATCAACAATTTTCATTTGATTAATTACTTTATTAAAGCGATCGAAATGTCATCGATGCTCTCTCCAGACGCATCTCGAATTTATTGTATTCACGCTTGTAAACTGCTTACGACCTTTTGATTTGGGACGAACCTCATGATATGTTTCGAGAGTGTTCCAAATTTCATGCGCAGCTGAAAGATTGCAAATTCTATCATATTCTTGTCTACCAAGTGCACCATATAAAAGATTCTTAGCCTTATTGTTGTTAGCCAAAAGAATTGCGTAGCGTGTGTAGCAATTTCAGAATAACCAATGGGCTCTAACAACATCCCAAATAGCTTGTCCTCGCTCAAGAAAGACGCGATACGATTCTTCCAATAGGCATAGTCGTGCCCATCGAAGATATGCGGTTTAGTAGAAAACTTATCCATCGCCAAAGTTCAAGGACCGGTTAAGATCAAGATTGAACTAACCTGCCTCGATACCACTTGTTGGACCGTAAAGGCGACTAGAGGGGGTGAATAGGAGCACGCCACTTTTTCACAAATTATGAACTCAATACAATTTAACTCCGGAGCTATTAGAAAGCTATGAAGATCAATATACCAAGACAAATGAAGACTAGTATTGAATCCAATTAAACCCTAAGCAATATAACAAAATCAACTAAGATTATCAAGACTCACAAAGACGGGCGGTCCGACCGTTATACTCAACCGGTCGGACCGATTGTCGGGCGGTCCGACCGGCGCTAGTCGGGCGGTCGGACCGCTCAAAATCGGCTCGACCGGTGATGACGGCGGTCCGACCGGCCGACTCCGTAACCGATCCGCAATAATAAAATCACCGATGACGGTTGCAATTAGATGAAACTTTTGATTCTCAACTCCAATCTTTATAAAACTTCACACACCTTCTATATGCTATTGAGGACCTATTCCAATCGAATATTATGATAATTCTTGGAACGATCTTGAGCAATTGTCAATTGATTAATGAAGGTCTAAAACCGCAAGAACGAAAACTTGATCCTAAAGCTTGTTCGTGAGGGATTGATGATCAAGATGATGCTAGATAGATTCACACATATCACAGCAAGCTAATTCACGTGAAAGAATCAATCACAAACTCATGGATCAAAGAAAGCCCTAAAATCACCAAATTGAAAGCAAGAACGAAAAGAGACTTATCTCAAGCAAACCTTGCATAGATTGATTTCGTGGTTGATGCCGGATTACATCCACACCATCATGGATCAAGAGACAATCAAGGATCACGAAATTCTCCACAAACCATCAAGAGCCCTAGCCTCCACCTCAACTCCCTAAAGCCAATTAGGGTTTTGAAACATAAAAGGCGAGAGAGAGAGAGTGCAGCCACCATCTCCTCCTATTTATAGTGGAGGCCTAAAACTCTTAGGGTTTGACTTAATTGGGCTCCGTTAAGGCCCACTAACAAACGGGTTACACACGCACGCTCGCAAAGCCGCCTTTAACCTTTTGACCTAAACCGCTTCACCATGCATCATGGATTCGCCAATAGGTCACCCTTGTCCATCTTGTGTCACGCTTGAGTCGTTGACTCACCCGCATCGCCGATCGCTCGACCTCAACTCTTCAAGTCTAGTCCCGATTCTCCTCGCCGCTGACCGTCGTTGACCACCAAGCTACCCGCACAACCACGCATAAGAAAACACGAATTCGGGAACAAGTTCTTCACAACTTGACCCATGTTAGTTAAAGCATGCATCATGCAAATCATATGCCATGAAACCAATGACTTTGACCTAACAAAACAACATCGCCACGGTTGGTCGACGTTCAAGTAGTTACCGGTCCGACCGCCCAGTGAGCGGTCGATCGCCCATGGCGGTCGGACCGCTCCTCGTGAGCGGCCGGACCGCCTTTAGGACTAGCCAAATTCAAGCTCCCAAAATCCAAACCTTCCGAAACTTTAAACCAATAGAACTTTTCACCGGAGGCTCCAAAATCATGAGACCAAGTGCATTGGGATCCCCTTACTTGTCTACAACACCTATTTTGGCCCACTCGATTTGAACACTTTTGGTCATCGCCGGTCCGATCGCCCCAGATGGCGGTCGGTCCGACCGATATGGGACCGGCGGACCGCTGCAGTAAGGACCGGCCGGACCGCCGAGCAAGAAGCTCAGAACTTTGTCGAAAACGCGTGAAACGACAAACCGTAAACGCCATTGCCAATTGTCACATCATCCTAAGATCCGAGCATATCCCCATGAAATCCACAAAATCTAAATTTAATTCAAAAATCAGAATTTCTGAATTTCCCGAATTAATTTTCTAAAGGAAATTCCATTTATTGCGCAAGCATACGCCAACGCACCGCTCACAGAGACCCACATGTGGCCCAAATAGTATGGATGAGTCCACGCGCGCACCCGAATCCACGGTGGACTCCGGCGACGCAATAAAGTGAGGGGCGGAGGCGCGCTGGCGCGGCCGTCCACGCTGGCGCCTATGTGGCTGCTACGTCAGCCAAAGTGCCCATGTGGCGCCAAGGTGGCGCTGACTTGGCCGGCCACATCAAGATAGGGAGGGCGGCGCCGGAACCAAGGTTCCGCGAACGGCGGCGCGGCGAGCTCCCGTGAGGTGCGCAAAAGATTCGTGAGACAATGCCGAGTACGATCGCTACTCGCGACGCGAGAGCGTGGCCGAAGATGGTCGGCGACGGCGAGAGGCGGTGGCGAGGTTCGGTCGCTAGCGGGAGGGTGCTCCGGGATCTCCAGCGAGGACGAGGCGCGCACTCAGATCGCCGAGTATGCCGGCCGATGGTGCGGTCGCGGTGGTCGGAGAATGCTTGCCGTCGCGAATCGAAGAAGATGGAGCTTGGCCGCTAACGGGAAACTTCAAATGCCGGCGATTGAGAGCGAGCGAAGCCGGAGTAGGTGGAATGGAGTGTGGGAGAGAATGCGCAATGGGGCACCTTTATAGGCGAGGGGGAGGCCGGAGATGGAGATCGTGTCGGCGGTAATGGCGGAGGCGAGGCGCGCGGCGCATCGGGTTTAAGAAGGGGGTATGTAATGCCGGGTGAATGCGGAGAAGTCGGTGATGCTAATGCGCGTAAATGCGGGGTTAAGGCGAGGAATCACGGAGGACACGGCTCGCGCGCGGCATCAATGGCGCATGGAGGGCGATCTTTGCGGAGAAGAAGGGGCGGGAAGAAGCACAAGACGAGGGCCCACCACGGTGAGACAAGAGCGGAGAGAGGCGCGAGTGGATTACTATCGGCGTCCGATTGATCGGACGGCCCGCGTTATTCAAGCGGGAAGAGAGGGTCGAGAAGCGCCTGAGGTTGGGCTTCGCCCAAGATCAGAAAGCAGTAGAAATTTTAAACCTTTTCAATTGATTTAATTCGAAAATTCAAATAGGCTTTAGAAAATAGTAAATGAAGTCCAAAAATTTTGAGAAAATTCACATAAATTCTATGAGGCATTCTGGACTTAAATAAAATAATTCCAACTTTTAGTTGGTAATAGATTTTGCACATAAATTCTTTTAGCCTTAATATACTTTATTGAAAAGCTTTTAAAAATTCCAAAAATCCACAAAAATTAATAAATTCTTATTTTTAAATGAAATTGAAATTTTGGGTCATTACATGATGCTATGATATTGTGCAATGCTATGTGATGTGTTTTTGCTTGTGATGACCGCAGGCATCGAGATGGAGTCGTGGCGAGACACGTGGGCAGTGACTAGGCGCAGGAGGCGTTGAGGTCGAACGGTCGGATGTGTCAAGACGGCGTGAATCTTGAAGCGGTTGCGAGTGGTGCACAAGAAGGAAGACGGAGGCTTCGGAGAGGGTGCGCAAGGGGCGAACGGTCTTTTCGCAAAGCGGCGTATGGAGGCGGTTCCGCTCGGGTGTAGCGGGCTTAATGGGTTGAGGCCCATTAGCCAAGGGCTATAAATAGACATGAACCCCTCGGTGCTAGGGTTAGACCGAGAGAGGAAATTAGGTTAGCTCCACCAAAAGGCTTTGTTTTGCTTTTTGAGAGTTTGTTGAGTTGAGAGTATGAATCAAATCTCTTGTAATCATTCCTCTGTGTTTCCATCTGTAAACGCTTGATTTCTATCAATGAAACTCGAGTTTTGATTACTTGCTTATGTCCTCTTTCTTCTCTCTGCTCTTCTCTTGAATAGCTAGGGTTTTGATGTATCTTTTGATTCGTCTTATAAAATAGCGTGAAACTTGATATCTAGAGTCATTTTGATATTGCTAATCTATCATCAAAGTTTCATAAGCTAAGAATCGAGAATCGTGTCTATTGTGGGTTTTGGTCTTTCTTGCCCTTCCTCAAGAAACTGCTTTTGGCTCGATTATTGAATCTTTGGTTGCGATTCTTCTCCATAAGGTCAAGATGGTGTTTAGGATGATGTCCTGTGAAACTTGACCTGAGAAGAGCATTCAAGATTAAGTAGTTTGGATTTTTGGGCCAAAACCCGAGCGTTCTGTTCTTCGGTCAGGATAATCGGAGCTTCCGATTTTACACAATGAACTACATAAAGCGGAACTTCCGCGACTGAATTTCTGAACTTCGATTTCTAACTTCCGCACTTCATCGGCCGAGCTTCCGATTTCCGTAAGAACAAATTTCGAGGCTTGTTGTTGTTATTTGTTTTTGCTTCATTTAATTTCTTTAGATCTCCAGAGATCTTTGTAAGCGTGTTTAAACACAGTAAAGGGGAGTTATTAATTTTTAGGCACCATTCACCCCCCCTCTGTTGCCATTTCGGTCCTTCAGCTAGGCTTTCCCTTGGTGCCAAAACACACGATGCCTTTGGTAGGAGACACTCTCAGAAGAACCTGGTACCCCACTTCAAATTCCAAATCTCGCCTCCTCACATATGCATAGTTCTTCTTCGGCTCTGAGCGGCTAACAGATTTTTCCTAATCCTGCTATTCTGGCCACAGTCAGCTGAACCCAATAGAGACCCAAAATGGCTCACTCTCTGGCTGCATCCCAGCACAACGTGATGAGGACATCACTCCTTCGGATACACGCACTACACAAAATCCTCCAGATCCAGTTGCTAAACTACAAGGTCCTATGACAAGAGCTCGTGCACGTCACTTAAATTATGAGGTGGGCTCATTTCTATGTGCTAGTAATTTATCTATGCAGAATGGTATGCTACCTAAAAATTGTGATCTTCTGTTACTTAGGAATGATGGAGATGATCCAAACTGTCTACGACGAGTTCTCTGTGATCTGCAAGCTCTACGACCAGATCTGCCAGATCCATGACCAGGTCTCAAGCTCTATGACCAGTCCTACGACCAGGTCTCAAGCTCTACAACTAGTCCTACGATCAGTCCTACGACCAGGCCCACGACTAGTGAAGACCACGTTGGGAGTTAGTCAGAGACATTGAAATAAGGTGCTGCGTCACTGTTTTGGGCCTAATAAGGTCTTGTAAGCGTGGCGAGGTCAACGCCCAGGATGTGTACGTCTCTCCACATGGCAGCACAACCCTTGGTGAACGTCCTCATGTTCTTTCCCCCCTATATATTGCAGCAGCCGCCACAGTTTAGGGTTGGGTTTTTTTTTCTTAGATTGTTCTGCCTTTGCAGTTTTGCCATTTACGGTTTGAGAAACCCCACTTTGTGAACTTCATGCAAGTCCGCAATATATTTCAGATTGCATCTATCTTATTCTTGTGAGTTGCTTCGATTGCTTGCAGGAACCATAACCCTCGTGGTAAGGTCGATCGCGTGCGAGCGTGGTTGATAACGACATTTGTGTGGGTGTAGCGAATTGCGAGGTGAAGATCTGCGGGTCGGAAGCCTCAAAGAGTCAACGTCCTCACGATGAAATAAATCAAACCTATCAGAAGATAAGGCCGCCGTATACTCATCAATTGGTATCAGAGCATCAGGTTTCCCGTTAGGTAATCTTGTTTATCCCCTTTTGATAGTTCTGTTCCATCACCTAGAGTCCAGAAAATTACCCCACAAAAAGTTTTAGAGCTTAGTTTTTCCGCTGTCCAAATCTTATGATCAAGTTGAGATAACATTGTATATTGTCTAGAAAGCGCATCGGCAATCACATTGTCCTTACCTTTCTTATGCTTTATGACATATGGAAACGACTAAGTTTTACATCCCGAAAGCTACCTTTATAACTACCCAGTTACGAGTAGCGTTTGGCAACCCCTAAGAGTGCTATTACACATGTAGGGAACCATGCTGACCTCAGGTCTAAGGATTATACATCATCATTACTTGAGACCAACTAATGACACAAAGATTCATAACAATCTCAATAGTGTCTCAATGATGGGTCTATCTAACCCCATGTTCTCTAACATGTGCTCGCATTATTGATTCGATATCCCTATATCCTTGACCGGTGAAACAATGTCATCAATCAATACATGTGCTAGTCATATAGTCATTGGTGTTCCGACCAGTGATCTTCGACCAGGGATACATTTAGAATGATATCATATAAGTTAAAGAGTTCCACCAACAAGTCACATACTTATTGATCTATAACAAATGATTCATTCAAGGAACACGATAACATATTATCAAAGTCATGAACATAATGAAATATCATCATCTCTATGATTGCCTCTAGGTCATATTTCTAATAGTCTCCCACGTGCACTAGAGTCAATTATTTAAGTATCTAATACCGATAGCTCTTGTGTGCGCCTCATGCTTTGGCTGTGGAAGAGGCTTAGTCAACAGATCAGTAACATTTGAATCCATATGAACATTGCATATCTTAACATCTCCTCTATCGACCAGTTTGCGAATGGGATGGTAACGCCTGAGTGTGTGTTTGGACTTCTGATGGGATCTCGGCTCCTTAGCCTGCGCAATGGCTCCATTATTGTCACAACAGAGATCCAATGGGCACAAGGCACTCGGAACTACACCCAACTCAACAATAAAATTTATTATCCAAACACCTTCCTTTGCAGCTTCAGAAGCCGCAATGTACTTGGCCTCTGTCGTAGAATCAGCAACCGTTTCTTGCTTGGAACTTTTCCAGCTCACTGCCCCTCCATTCAAAATTAATACAAAACCAGATTGCGAACGATAATCATCTTTGTCATTTTGGAAGCTTGCATCGGTGTAACCCTTTACAACAAGCTCTTCATCACCACCATAAACTAGGAACACATCCTTAGTTCTTCTCAAGTACTTAAGAATATTTTTCACACCGCCCGATGACCATCACCGGATCACTGTATCCGCTCGAACACTTAGAGCATATGATACATCTGGTCGGGTACAAATCATGGCATACATAATAGATCCAATGGCCGAAGCATATGGAATACTATTCATACGATCTCGCTCATCAGTGTTCGAAGGACACTGACTCTTGCTAAGACTTATGCCATGTGACATAGGCAAGAACCCTTTCTTGGCATCACGCATGTTGAACCGATTAAACACCTTGTCAGTATAAGTACTTTGGCTTAATCTAATTAGCCATCTCGATCTATCTCTATAGATCTTTATTCCCAAGATATATGCTGCCTCTCCTAGGTCTTTCATAGAAAAACTATTTTTCAATGACACCTTAACGGATTCCAGCATAGGAATGTCATTTCCAATCAATAATATATCATCCACATATAAGATTAGGATTACAAGTGCGCTCCCACTAACCTTCATGTAAACACAAGGTTCTTATTTTTTCTTGATGAAACTAAACCTTTTGATTTCCTCATCAAAACGCAGATTCCAACTCCGAGATGCTTGCTTCAACCCATAAATGGATTTCTGAAGTTTGCACACTTTACTAGCATTCTTTGGATCGACAAAACCTTTAGGTTGTGTCATGTACACATTGTAGCGTCCCGCTTTTTCGGAGTTTTTGAAAATTTTAAAAGAGAACCATTTGCTTCTATTTGCCAAAAGTGTAATTTGAAATTTCAGAATCCATTGCAGTTTAATATGAATTAATCAAACTTAAATTAAATTAAAGTTGGTTTAATTGAGTTTTCTAGAATTTAAAATCAAAATTATTATTTTAAGAATTTTCTTGGATTTATTGGATTTTAGAAATTGATTTTTCATTTTACACAAAATGGAAAATTAATTTATTTGTAAAAGAAAAAGAAAAATTAAAGTTGAAAGTATTTTTATTAAGTCCATAATAATTAAAGGAATTTCTGTGAATTTTTCTAGAATTTTTGGAGTCTATTTGCTATTTTCTAAATTATCTTTTCATTTGTTTGTATTTCTAAAATCAAAAAGGTATTTTAAATCCTTTATCGCTTGTGGGCGAATCCTTCGCCCATCACTGTTTCCCGCCTCCGCTCCATGGCCCTGCCTCACAAGCACTCGCCTCTCGTCGTCGGATCTTCATCCGCGGCTCTCGCCGCCACGCCGCTCCTTTGTTGCCACCGCCTGATCTCGATCCGACGCCATCGCCGCTTCCGCCTCGCTCGCCCCACCGTCTCAATCAAAATCGGACGGCGCCCGTTCGTTTTCCTCCCACGCCGCTTCTCTCTCTCTCTCGCGCGCGAATCTCGCCGCCACAATCCGCCGCCTCGGTCCCGCCGCCTCGGTCCCGCCGCTTCGCCCCCGTCCCCTCCCTTCTCGCCTCCTGCCGCCCCTGCCCGTCTCGCCTCCTCGCCACGCGCGCCGCTTCTGCCCCGCCTCCTCTCTATTTAAGCGTGCCTCGGCTCGCCTCTTCTCTTTCTCTCCCCGCGCTCTCCCTCCCCTCTCGTCTCCGGCCGCCCGCCGCTCACCGCCCATTCCTTGGCCGAGCCGTCATGCCGCCGCCTCCCTCAGCTCCGCCACCGCCTCCTCTCTCTCTCTCTCTCTCTCTGCCCGAGCCGACGCGTGACCACCCACGGCGCCACGTCACGCCACGTGGCGGTTTTGCCCGCGGTCGCTGCGTAGCGATTGCGCAAGCATCGATCGCTTAATCCGGGATTTTCGCTGAAAATTAATCCGAAAATCGGAAAATCCAATTCTATCATTTCATGTGTTTTTCCAACTTCTTTTGGCCATAACTTTCACATCCGAACTCCGATTTGGGTGATCCAAATTTCTAAATTTATATAAATTCAGCCTCTTTCATTTGGTTCTGGTTTTGCAATTTTTGGAGTTCATTTGGTGCTATTTTATTTATTGTTGCTATTCTCGCACGTGTAGATTCCGGCGTTTCAGAAGATTTCTTCGGACCGACGATCAAGACCCGCCTCGTCAACGAAGGCAAGTCGTGGCCTTTGACCATGTTGAACCCATTTTACAAATGTATATTGTATTAAATTATCATGCATGGCTAGTTTTATTAAAAATGGTTTTGGGAGTAGATAATTACCAAATTGCCATTATGCCTCCTTGATGAATTGAAAATGAAATGTCTCCTTGAATGACATATATCCTTGGACACCTTAGGATGGTTAATACTAGTTGGACATGATTGTATACCAACTTGGGAGCGTAGTATTGCTTAGTCTTGCTTTAGTTACCCGCGAGACTTTCGATCACGTGTTTATGATGAATGAAATTTGACTAATGGAACTATGGAATTGTGGTGTGATGCCACTGTAATTAAAATGTGTTGAGCCGTGGCAGGGATTGCCATTTGGTGAGGAATGAACAAAAATGATTTATGCTCGGGCTTGTGGTAGGGAGTAAAGGTGGGTGTGTGATGCACATTGGGTTGTGGTAGTCTTGTCCGAGCACCAACTAAGGACTTAACTTTGCAAGTCATTGATCCGGTCACCTCGTGCAACCATAAGTCCCAGATGGGACGGACCGCCAACTAATTGGGAAATTTTGAGTCGGTTCATTGTGGTGGTTTAATGGCGCAAGAGGGGGTCTGTGATGGCGAAACCTTAGCGCGTAACCGAGGCAAAATGGAACTTTGTAAAGGCCTTGTGATAATCACTTAGTCGCACACCCTAAGTGTGTCGACGGACATTACAAGTGATTTATCTCTTGTGGGTAAAGCCGCATAACCTCTCGCAGAGTGTTAAAATCTATTCAATAGCCGTGTCCCGATGCTACGACATGCACGGTGATTTCACGCAAGGTAGCATTTTCAAAATTTTGGTTTGGTTCGATGGAAAGGTTTGGTTGAATGGTTGGGAAGTGAACGGATGTTCACTATTTGATTCAAAAGAACTTGGTTATCTATGTATTATTCTTTTAAAATCCCGCTTGCAATCTAATTAATGTAGTTATTTGTTAAACTTGCTTTCCGAAATTAACCATAAAGCCATCCTTACTTAAGCCCGACATGAATACTATGTGCATACATTTCTCTACGACTTGTCGAGTACTTTATGTACTCACCGCTTTATGCCCTTTGTTGATCACCCCAAGAAGAATCAGAAATATTGAGTTCTACGAAGAAGGCTACTTTGAAGACTTCGCGAACTAGGTCACGTCCTCCACTCGATTGCCTGTGGGCATGTCGATTGGGCTCCACGTATTTTGAGATTTCCGCTGCCAGATACTCTCTTGTTGCTAAGCCCTGTGAGGCGACTTTTGTAAGAACCTTGACCATAAGGTCTTTGCTGTTTTAATTAATATTACTTTGTCTGCTTCATTAGTTCGTTGTTGAATGGTTATGATAACATCATTGTTTCAACTGTGCGAGCTAGCTACTGATCATGGGACTAGCTTGGTATGCACAGAGGGTCTCGGGGTTGTGTGACACCCGGGGGTCCGACACACATCCTCACTTAGGTTTCCATTAAGGAAAGCCGTTTTGACATCCATCCGTCATATCTCATAATCAAAATATGCAGCAAAATCTAGAATGATCCGAATAGATTTTAGCATCGCTACCGGTGAGAAAGTCTCATCATAGTGAACTCCTCGAACTTGTTGAAACCCTTTTGCGACAAGTCGAGCTTTATGGATGTGAACATTTCCATCCATATCAATTTTTTTCTTATAGATCCATTTGCACTCAATGGTTTTAACACCATCAAGTGGATGAATCAGGTTCCAAACCTGATTGACACTCATGGTGTCTAACTCGGACTTCATGGCTCCAAGCCATTTCTCAGAGTCTGGGTCCATCATTGCTTCCTTATAAGTTTTAGGCTCATCATTATTCAACAATAACACGTCATGCCCATACATTATAGGCAATTGACATGGCCTTTTAGATCTACGTGGGGCTGATGTCTCATCTACAGGTTCAACAACACTTTGTTCATCCTGTAGAGGTTCAGTACGAGTTGAAACACTTTCAGATGGTTCCCGAACTTCTTCGAGTTGCATCTTTCTCCTACTGACTCCTTTTGAAAGAAACTCTTTCTCCAAAAAGACACCATTTCGGGCAACAAACACTTTGCCCTCCTCTTGATTGTAGAAATAATATCCTTTGTGATGAGGACATCACTCTTTCGGATACACGCACTACACAAAATCATCCAGATCCGGTTGCTAAACTACAAGGTTATATGACAAGAGCTCGTACACGTCACTTAAATTATGAGGTGAGCTCATTTCTAGGTGCTAGTAATTTATCTATGCATAATGGTATGCTACCTAAAAATTATGATCTTCTGTTACTTAGGAATGATGCAGAGGATCCAAACCGTCTACGACCAGTTCTCTGTGATCTGCAAGCCCTACGACCAGATCTGCCCGATCCACGACCAGGACTGAAGCTCTATGACCAGTCCTACGACCAGATCTAAAGCTCTACAACCAGTCCTACGATCAGTCCTACAACCAGGCACACGACCAGTGATGACCACATTGGGAGTTAGCCAGAGACATTGAAATAAGGTGCTGCTTCACCTTTTTGGGCCTAATAAGGCCTTCTAAGCGTGGTGAGGTCAACGCCCAGGATGTGTACGCCTCTCCACATGGCAGCACAACCCTTGGTTGACCTCCTCATGTTATTCCCCCCTATATATTACAGCAGCCGCCACAGTTTAGGGTTGGGTTTTTTCTTAGATTATCCTGCCTTTGCAGTTTCGCCGTTTACGGTTTGAGAAACCCACTTATGAACTTCATCCAAATCTGCAATATATTTTAGATTGCATCTATCTTGTTCTTGTGAGTTGCTTCGATTGCTTGCAGGAACCATAACCCTCGTGCTAAGGTCGATCGCGTGCGAGCGTGGTTGATAACGATAGTTGTGCGGGTGTAGCGAATTACGAGGTGAAGATCTGCGGGTCGGAAGCCTCAAAGCGTCAACGTCCTCACAACGAAACAAATCGAACCTACCGGAAGATCGGGCCGCCGTCTACTCATCAATTGGTATCAGAGCATCAGGTTGCCCGTTAGGTAATCTTGTTTATCCCCTTTTGATAATTGTGTTCCATCACCTAGAGTCCAAAAAATTGCCCCACAAAAAGTTTTAGATCTTAGTTTTTCCGCTGTCCAAACCACTTTGTGACTTTCGCAATTGTGTTTTCAGTTTTTGCGTTGTTGAATTCGAGTCCATTGTCGGTGTCTTTGTTGCTGGTCTAGTCGTCGTAATCTATTTTCTAGCGTTGAGTCTTCGCTGTTTTGGTCTTTGTGTATCTCGGCCTGACTTTAGTTACATCCTTTGATTTGTCTGGTACAGCCGAGATCGTAAGACCCCCTCCCCATACGACCACCCGGTCGGATTCGACCACCCACTCGGATTTGACCACCTACTCGAGTTCAACCACCTCTTCGTGTTCGACCACCTAGTCGGATATGACCACCTCCTCGAATTCGACCACCTCCTCGGATTCGATCACCTCTTCGAGTTCGACCACCTACTCGAGTTCGACTGCCAAGTCGGCTCGACCACCTCCTCAGATCCGACCACCTAGCTAATGTTCAGAGAGAGAGAGAGAGAGTATCTTTTTATTACCTTTATACCCCTTCTCTCCGGAAGAAGTTTGTGACCTATATATATTCCCAGGCCCAGAAGAGGGTTTCGAAGAGTTGTGAGTCAAGGTCTCGCAAAAAAAAAGAGGAACCCTAGGTTGGGTTTCTACAGCCAAAAAAAAGAGAAGAGAGAAGCAAAAAAAAAAAGAAAAAAAAAAGAAGAGAGACCACTCATAGTTAGCTCACAACCACCCTCAGTTGTTCTACGACCACCCTCAGTTGGCCCACGATAACCCACAGTTGGTCCACGACTATCCACAGGAGAAATCAGTTGCTTTGTAAATTTTGTTACATTGTGCTTGTATCTACCCCATTTTCAGGTTGCTTGAGCTAGTTCTAGGAACGCGTTTGGGCCAGCAACAGTGACGAGTACCGTGGACTTTGATTCAGCTTTGCTAATCTGATTTCATTATTGCTATTCCTTGCTACTAAATATTGCCTATCCGAGCTCCACCTACTTTCGCCCTCGATTTGGATCTCGCACTTTACTTCGACTCATCGTCATACATCCCACCTTCTCTCGATCATACCACCTGCCGCAATTGGTAAGAAATCCATAAGAGCTTGGTAAGACGCTTGAGAGTGCTTGTGTTTCCACCTTCCACCACCTAGTAGTTGATAGGGATAATATCTTTGTGTTGTCTTTTGTCTCCTACTAACCATGGCAGGTGAGGAATTGGAGGCGCAACAGTGTGTTTTGATGGAAGAGCTCACGAAGGTGTTGGATGAGCACCGTCATGCTATTAATGACGACATTGATAGGAAGTTTGCGGAAACAAATGCTACACTACAACAACTCAATGAAAGCATTGCAATGCTCAATACACGCATTGATGGTTTGTCCAATCCACCACAGAACAATGGGCGTGTGGATCCTCAAGGAGCAGTCCACAACCATGAGATTGACAATGATAATGAGATGCGAAACCACAACGCCATTGATGCACAACAACGGAACCGGTTGAACTTCAACCGACAAGGTATGAGAGGTAATAACTTTCAGCAATATACTGCACGTGTTAATGATGATCCATATGCTAAAGTCAAGTTCACTGTACCATCTTTTGCGGGTGCTTATGATGCCGAAATATACCTAGATTGGGAGATGACGGTAGTGTAACACCCCAAGACCCACATTACCGTGGGTTGCTACTAAACTACTCTACCACTAGCCAATTTGCAAGACAAATTAAACTGGCAACAGTTAATTAACAGGATAATATGTTTTAACCATAAACTACTAGGAAAAATGTAATAAGAAGAACAATGCATTATTCAAAATCAACTTAAACATAATAACCAAAGGAACGATTCCAAATTAACATTGAAGCAATCTTCCATAAGACAGCTAAGCAAAACTAGAATTCTTATGACTTTATTTCAGCATTAAGACAAAATCCATGTGCATCATTGTGGTGCTGCTCTACCCTTCCCCAATGCATGCTCAAAGTCCACCTGTGGGGAGGGGGGAAGACAAGGGTGAGATAAAAATCTCAGCAAGCAAACAATTTAACAAGTTATTTCAACTACGAACAAATAAACATCATCATTAATTTCATACATACACAACCACAAGTCATTTCCACAATTAATAAGCCACCACAAACTCCCATAAATCAAACCTCATCAAATTTTGGTTTTTTAAATGGCATATGAATGCAGTCATTTAAATATCCATTAAATGCATATTAATGCTTCATGCTATGCTGCACATCACTCTTGCCAGGGTAGGAATTGCAATGTATCGTATTACGGCAATATACGACACTTCCGCGGGCGAAGAGGTGCATCAGATACAAGAATATACAATGTCAGACTCGCAGACGGCCGCGGCTAAGTGCGGCGACATCCACATATGCAAATGACATGATATGATATGAATGATATGATATTCCATTAATCACATTAATTCATCCACAAGGAGCATTAACATGCTCTCAACATATCCACATCCACCACATGTTATTTTCAGGTCCGCATTGTAACATTAAGCAAGAATTCCACATGTCTACTAGCACAATGTCAACATATCAATGGATATAAATTTGCTATCATCTCTACCATTAAAATATTATGCAATCATGGCATCATGTATCAAATTAAGATAATAATGTAAATTGCAAGTAGAAGGATGAACAAGTTAAACGGTAGCAACCACCGCTACGATCACTTGCCTCGAATCGACGAATCGTAGCAAAACAATCAAGAACGCTCAAGGTCGAGACCACCTGTCCAAAAGGCATCTCTCAGCACAAGCCACAGATACAAGCACAACAAAATAATTGCAAGCGCCGCTAAACCCCGAACTCAAGACAACCCTCCTCTCGCCAAAGAGAGCAAATAGAACCCTTCAAAGAAATCCGCTTCACAATTTCGTAACTTTTAAAATAGTGACCAAATACAGCAAATGATACCTTTCTGGAATCGCGACTAAAAAACCTACGATTTTTATGTAGAACTCCTATTTTTATTCGGATCATAACTAGATGTAATTTAATGCCCAAAACAGAGAAAACTTTCTGATCTGGTAGACTGGACAGCGAAACTAAATCGCGTCCCCACGATAGTACAGAAGTCTAAAAATTCTAAAACTTGTACAACAATGAGAACTCTGAATTATCTACAACTTTGTCAATTACGGCCCTAACCATAAAATTCATCTACTATTTTTAAAAGCCGAATTACAGTCGGACTATACCAATCTGCTCACTGACGGACAATGTATTGCCGACTCAGATTCCCAGATCCCACGGTACAAAAATCCAAAAACAGCAGATGCATCCGAAATTCTCTACAACTTTCCTTTGGGAAGACCTGCAGAAAATTCATTTTCTAGATCAAAATCGCAATAAACCAAGGCTACGCGAATCAATGTACTAACAGACAGCAGGTAAACCTTAATCGGGCAATTAATCTAAACTCTCCCATCAAAATCCGTGCCAAGAACCCTAATTATTCCTATGAATAGAGGGTTTGGTATGAGAAAAAATTACCTAACTGAAGAAATTCTCCAAAAATTTCCCTCTTTTCTTCTTCTCCTTCCTTCTCCTTCCTTCTTCTCCTTCTCCTTCTTTGCCTTCTCCTTTTTCTCCTTCTCCAAGGGCAAAGAATGGGGAGATCTCCTTGGGATGGGGCGCACCACCGTGGGAGGAAGAGGGCTGGGGTGCGGCAGATTGGGAAGAGGAGAGGCCCCTAGGTTAAAAGAAAAGGGGGTAGAGTTAGGGTGGGGTGCGGCATGGGGAGGGGTGGCGCCCCCCCTTGGGCACCTAGCCCAAGGGTGTCGGCCCACCTCCCAGGCAGCCCAAACCTGGATTTTTTTTAAAAAATAATATATTTTATTCCTTTTCTATTATTCTACAATTAATATTTTTCCCTTCCTGTAATTCATCACTCCGGTATCCACATCGCTCAAGTTGATCCTCAAAGCGGCAAGGACCGGTGGCGCCTTCACAAGCTTATTTGCCTCATACCTTGATTTGTTGAAAGGAGGCTTCTTCCAGTAGCTTTCCTTCCTTATGATTGCTCTTACCTTTCGCTTGGGGCAATTTGCGGATATGATTGAGCTCACCACATTCATAGCATGTTCGGACCACCTCTCTTTTGTTTCTCACATTATTGTAGGCCGTGTGAATTTCTTAGCTAGAAGAGCTAACTCATTTGAGAATACTTTCAAGCTCCTCTTCATGAATAGCGATAAACAAGCAAATGAAAATCGAAGAAGATTCACAAGAGTCATCAAAACCTTTTTGAGAGGATGCTACAAAGCTAAATTATCTTTCTTAGGATGATCAACTCTTTTAATTTCATGAGTCTTGAGTTTACTATAAAGCAATTCTAAAGTAAGACTTGAAAGATCAACATTTTCCTCTATAGCGTAGCCTTCATCTCCCACTCCTTGGTGTTGATTGCAGCCAAGATGGGTGGCATTTTCAGATTGAGAATATTCAATATCAACGCTTTCATTTGATTAATTACTTTATTAAAGACTGAAAATGTCATCGATGCTCTCTCAGAGCGCATCTCGAATTTATTGTATTCACGCTTGTAAACTGTTTGGCGCCTTTTTGATTTGGGACGAACCCTCATGATATGTTTGAAGTGTTCCAAATTTCATCTGTGATTGAAATTGCAAATTCTATCATATTCTTGTCTACCAAGTGCACCATATAAAAGATTCTTAGCCTTATTGTTGTTAGCCAAAATTGCGACGAGTGTGCAATTTGAGAATATAACCGGGGCTCTAACAACATCCCAAATAGCTTGTCCCTCGCTCTCAAGAAAAATATACGATTCTTCCAATAGGCATAGTCGTGCCCATCGAAGATATGCGGTTTAGTAGAAAACTTATCCATCGCCAAAGTTGGTGACAGTTAAGATCAGATTGAACTAGGGCTCTGATACCTGGGTAGTAAAGCGACTAGAGGGTGAATAGAACACGCTCACTTTTTCACAAATTATGAACTCAATACAATTTAACTCCGGTAGCTATTAAAGCTATGAAGATCAATATACGATCTGGAGACTAGTATTGAATCAATTAAACCCTAAGCAATATAACAAAATCAACTAAGATTATCAAGACTCACAGCAGGCGGTCGGCCGTTATACTCAACCGGTCGGACGATTGCGGGCGGTCGGCCGGCGTTGTCTTGGCGGTCGGACCGCTCAAAATCGATCGACCGGTGATAATGATCGACGGCGATCAACCGTCTGCAACGATAAAATCGGCCGATGGCGAAGTTGCAATTATGAAACTTTTGATTCTCAACTCCAATCTTTATAAACTTCACACACCTTCTATATGCTATTGAGGACCTATTCAATCGAATATTATGATAATTCTTGGAGCGATCTTGAGCAATTGTCAATTGATTAACGAAGGTCTAAAGCAGGGCAGAAGCGAAAACTTGATCCTAAAGCTTTTCGTGAGGATTGATGATCAAGATGATGCTAGATAGATTCACACATATCACAGCAAGCTAATTCACGTGAAAGAATCAATCACAAACTCGCGGATCAAAAAAGCCAAAATCACCAAATTGAAAGCAAGAGCGAAAGAGACTTATCTCAAGCAAACCTTGCATAGATTGATTTAAGTGGTTGATCTGGATTACATCCACCCATCATGGATCAGTGGACAATCAAGGATCACGAAATTCTCCACAAACCATCAAAGCCCTAGCCTCCACCTCAACTCCCAAAAGCCAATTAGGGTTTTGAAACATAAAAGCGAGAGAGAGTGCGACCACCATCTCCTCCTATTTATAGTGGAGGCCTAAAACTCTTAGGGTTTGACTTAATTGGGCTCCGTTAAGGCCCACTAACAAGCGGGTTACACCGCGCCGCGGCCGCATCGCCGTCTTTAACACTTGACCTAAACAGCTTCACCATGCATCATGGATTCGCCAATAGGTCACCCTTGTCCATCTTGTGTCACGCTTGAGTCGTTGACCTCGCTGACATCGTCGATCGTTACGGACCTCAACTCTTCAAGTCTAGTCGATTCTCCTGCCGTTGACCGTCGTTGACCACCAAGCTACTGCACAACCACTGAACAAAAACAGAATTGGGGAACAAGTTCTTCACAACTTGACCCATGTTAGTTAAAGCATGCATCATGCAAATCATATGCCATGAAACCAATGACTTTGACCTAACAAAACAACATCGCCGAGTTGGTGGCGTTCAAGTAATTCTGCGTCGTGGCTCGGTGGCGGTCGGACCGCCATGGCGGTCGGACCGCTCCCAATGAGCGATCGGACCTTATAAGACTAAGCGAAAATTCAAGCTCCCAAAATCCGAAACCTTACGGAAACTTTAAACCAATAGAACTTTCTTTGGGCTCCAAAATCATGAGACCAAGTGCATTGGGATCCCCTATCTACAACACCTATTTTGGCCACTCGATTTGAACACTTTTGGTCATCGCCGGTCCGACCGCCCCAGATGGTGTCCGTAGATATGGGACGTCGGACCGCCGATACAGAGCCGTCGGACCTTACAGCGATAAGCACTGTAACTTTGTAGGCGTGAAGCGACAAGCGTAGCGCCATTGCCAATTGTCACATCATCCTAAGATCTGGCATATCCCCATGAAATCCACAAAATCTAAATTTAATTCAAAATCAATTCTGATTTCAATTAATTTTCTAAAAGGAAATTCCATTTATTGCGCAAGCACATGCGTGGCCGACCTTTGTTCCACAGTGACATGGGCCCAAATAGTATGGGTGAGTCCGCAGCGTCACCGAATCACGGTGGACTGGCGCCGCATAGCATGTGAGGCGGGCCTGCGGCTGGCGCTGGCGTCCTGGCCCAGCGCTATCTTGTGCTCTCGTCGACCAAAGTGCCCATGTAAGCGCCAGTGCGTGACAGCCCGACCACATCGGCATAGGGAGGCGGCGCTCGGGAACAGGTTCCGTGAGCGGCCTTGCGAGCTCCGGTGAGTCTTGCAAGATTCGAGGACAATCTTTGATACGATCGCTACGGCGGCCGAGCGTGGCCGGAAGATGGTCGGCGGCAGCGAGCGGTGGCGAGTTCGGTCGTTAGAGAGGTGCTCGAGGATCTCGGCGGGCAGTAGCGCGCGAGGATCGCGGGTATCTTGAAGGCGATGGTGCGATCGCGGTGGCGGAGAATGCTTCATCGCCGAATCGAAGATGGAGCCGGCGCTAGCGAAACTTCAAATGCGATTGAGGCGGCGAAGCAGGAGTAGGTGGAATGGAGTGTGGGAGAGAATGCGCGTAGGGGCACCTTTATAGGCGAGGCAGGAGATGGAGATCGTGTCGCGGTAATGGCGGGCGAGGCGCGAGGCGTTACAGGGGGTTTAAGAAGGGGTAATCTGGGGGTGAATGCGAGGCCGGTGATGCTAATGCGTAAATCACGGGGTTAAGCGGAGGAATCACGGAGGACCGAAGCTGCGTCTGCGGCATCAATGGCGGCGGGGAGGCGTCTTTGCGGAGAAGAAGGGAAGAAGCCGCGATGCGAGGCCCGGTCGTGAGACAAAAGCGGAGAGAAAGCGCGAGTGGATTGCTATCGGCGTCCGATTTGATCAGACGGCCCAGCGTTCAGCGCGGGAAGAGTGGGCGAGCGCCTGATCTTGAGCTTGGCCCAATCTTATGTGAAATTTTTAAACCTTTTCAATTGATTTAATTCGAAATTCAAATAGGCTTTAGAAAATAGTAAATGAAGTCAAAAATTTTGAGAAAATTCACATAAATTCTATGAGGCATTACGGACTTAAATAAAATAATTCCAACTTTTAGTTGGTAATAGATTTTACACATAAATTCTTTTAGCCTTAATATACTTTATTGAAGCTTTTAAAAATTCGAGAAAATCCACAAAAATTAATAAATTCTTATTTTTAAATGAAATTGAAATTTTAGGCCATTACATGATGCTATGATTTGTGCAATGCTATGTGATGTGTTTTTGCTTGATGACTGCGGGGCATCGAGATGGAGTCGTGGCGAGACACGTGGGCGGGACTAAGCGCGAGGCGTTGAGTCGAAGCAGTCGGGATGTGTCGAAGGCGGCGTGAATCTTGAGTTGCGGTGGTGCACAAGAAGAGGCGGAGGAGGCTTCGGAGAAGTGTGAAAGCGTGGTCTTTCATGGCGTGATGGGCGGTTCCGTTGGTGTAGCGGGCTTAATGGGTTGGAGGCCCATTAGCCAAGGGCTATAAATAGACATGAACCCCTGGTGCTAGGGTTAGACACGGAGAGAGAAATTGGGTTAGCTCCACCAAGGCTTTGTTTTGCTTTTTGAGAGTTTGTTGAGTTGGAGAGTATGAGTGAAATCTCTTGTAATCATTCCTCTGTGTTTCCATCACAAGCGTTTGATTTCTATCAATGAAACTCGAGGTTTGATTACTTATGTCCTCTTTCTTCTCTCTTTCTTCTCTTGAATAGCTAGGGTTTTGATGTATCTTTTGATTCGTCTTATAAAATAGCGTGAAACTTGATATCTAGAGTCATTTTGATATTGCTAATCTATCATCAAAGTTTCATAAGCTAAGAATCGAGAATCGTGTCTATTGTGGGTTTTGGTCTTTCTTGCCCCTTCCTCGAAATCCGTTTTTGGCTCGATTATTGAATCTTTGGTTGCGATTCTTCTCCATAAGGTCAAGATGGTGTTTAGGATGATGTCTGTGAAACTTGACACGAGCATTCAAGATTAAGTAGTTTGGATTTTTGGGCAAAACCGGCGTTACATTCTTGGTCGGGATAATCAGACTTAGATTTTGTGGAGACTACATGGCGGAACTTCATGGCTGGAATTTCGGAACTTCGATTTCGAACTTCCGCATCTGGCGGAGCTTAGATTTCGGAAAGAACAGCCCGAGGCTTGTTGTTATTTGTTTTGCTTCATTTAATTTCTTTAGATCTCGAGAGATCTTTGTAAGCGTGTTTAAACACGAGTAAAGGGAGTTATTAATTTTTAGGCACCATTCACCCCCTCTGTTGCCATTTCGGTCCTTGACTAGACTTTCCCTTGGTGCCAAAACACCACGATGCCTTTGGTAGGAGACACTCTCGAAGAACACAGTACCCACCCCAAATTCCAAATCTCGCCTCCTCACATATGCATAGTTCTTCTTGGCTCACGGCTGACTACAGATTTTCCTAATCACTATTACAGCCCAGATCGGTGAACCCAATAGAGACCCAAAATGGCTCACTCTGGTGCATCCCGGCCTAGCGTGATGAGGACATCACTCCTTCGGATACACTACACAAAATCCTCGGATCAGTTGCTAAACTACAAGGTCCTATGACAAGAGCTCGTGCCGTCACTTAAATTATGAGGTGGGCTCATTTCTATGTGCTAGTAATTTATCTATCACGAGAATGGTATGCTACCTAAAAATTGTGATCTTACATTACTTAGGAATAAAATTTTCAGAGACATTTATGCAATGCATTTTCTCTAAAAATTCCGAAGGTTATTTTAGGAGTTTGACTAATGTTTGACTTGTCTCAAAATTTATCCAATAATTTCTGAAAATTATGAAATAATTCTGAGGTGTTAAAAATCACTCCTAGGTTCAAAGAAAATTAATTTTAGGGGTTGGGGACAAGATTTTCATGAATGAGATTTGTGTTGGTGTCCAAATGGCAATTTGATTTTGATTTCACATAATTCTTTTACAAAAATTATGGAACTGATCACAGAAATCAAGATCAGAGAAAAAGTTTTAATTTCTCCTCATTTTTATTACATTTGAAACACAAACCAATTTTGGGATGTTACAAAACCTCCCCCCCTTACAAAAATCTCGTCCCGAGATTTGGCTCACTCAGAAAGAAAGATGGATAGTCCGCGCGAGGCGATCTTCCCTTTCCCAAGTAGCCTCATCCTCGTAATGGTTTGACCATTGAACTTTGAGGAATCGATGGTCTTATTCCTCGCTCTTCGCTCGCCTCATCGAGTATGCGAACAGATGCTCATGTAGGTCAAATCTTCTTGATATCGAGAGTTTCCAACTGAGCTTCCTCGCTTGGAACACGGAGGCACTTCTTTAATTGGGACACATGGAAAACATCATGTACCCCTTCAAGTGCACCGCAATTCCAACTTATAGGCAACAGCCTTTCTTCTCGATAACACGGTAAGGACCGACATATCGAGGAGCTAACTTGCCCTTGGCGCCAAACGCGATGACCCTTCAAAGGAGAGACTTTGAGATACACAAAGTCATCGTGCTCAAAGCTCAACTCACGACGACGGCGATCCGCATAGCTCTTTTGCTCGGATTGAGCCAGGCGCAAACGATCACGAATAAGCCGGACTTGACTCTCGGCCTCATTGATCGAGTCCGCCAAAGAATGGTCTTTGCCGCCTCCCACCAATTCAACGGTTCTCGCACTTTCTCCCGTATAAGGCCTCGAAGGTGCCATGCCGAGGCCGGCTCGAAGTCGTTGTTGTAGGAAAACTCGACAAATGGCAAGCATTTCTCCCAATTTTTTCCATAGGAGAGAACACAAGCACGAGCATGTCTTCTAACACTTGGTTGACTCTTTCACCGCCATCGCTTGAGGATGGTACGAATCGAAAGAAAGACGAGTGCCCATAGCTTCTTGCACTCGCCAAAACCGGAGGTAAATAGTGAACCACGGTCGAAATGATCGCTTTTGGTACACCATGCAAGCTCACAATCCGAGACGAGAGCTCACTAGACGATCGGCCGAAGCTTGGTCTTGATCGAAGAAAATATGCCACTTTGGTTAATCGATCAATAATTACCCGGATAGCATCATTCCCTTTGTGACGTAAGCGGACGGTGATAAAGTCCATCCCGATCGAATCCCACTTCCATTCCGAATAGACAAAGGTCAAGCAAGCTCGCCGACGCCGATGCTCGGCCTTGACACGACGACACACGCCGCACTCGCAACGAACTTCGCGATCTCCTCTTCATTCGGGTCCACCAAAATCTCCGACGGAGATCTTGATACATCTTTGTGGCCCCGGATGGATAGACAAAGGCGAATCATGGGCCTCGCGGAGAATCAAATCCCGCAGCCCATGTCCTTTGGAACCACAATGCGCCGAACCTTACAACACCATGCTCATCCTCGAGAAGCACTTGGTCGTTCGCCCTTGACATTTTCCTTGATGCGCTTATTCCAAAGATCCGATTGCCGAGCGACCTTAATCCGATCTACCAAGGTTGGTTGCACAACCAAGGCAATGAGGAACCACGCCAACCAAACCTAAGTTGAGACGCTGAAATTCCTCCGTAGGGTGGGTTGACAACCCCGAGCGACAAGGCATTGCAATGTGCTTTATGATCGAGCGCGCTCGGCAACGACGTTAGCCTTGCCCGATGGTAGTGAATACCCATGTCATAATCTTTGATCAACTCCAACCATCTCTTTTGCCCGAGGTTCAGATCCGGTTGGGTGAACAAATACTTTAGGCTTTTGTGATCCGAATACACTTCACAACGACACCGATTAGGTAATGTCGCCAAATCTTAAGCGCATGAATCACCGCACCAACTCCAAGTCATGGGTAGGGTAGTTGAGTTCATGAGGTCTCAATTGCCTTGATGCATAGGCCACTACCTTGCCTTCTTGCATAAGGACACAACCGAGTCCTCGACGAGAAGCATCGCAAAGATATCGAAACTTCATGAATATCGGAAGAACAAGGACGGAGCGGTGGTCAAACGCTTCTTAAGTACTTGGAAGCTTTCCTCACAAGCATCGGACCACAAGAACTTCTTGTCCTTCTTGAGCAACTCCGTCATCGGCTTCGCGATCTTGGAGAAGTTCTCGATAAAACGGCGATAATATCCATTTAAACCGAGAAAACTCCGCGCTTCGCCATCAAGTAGGTCGACACCAAGAAAGAACATCGCCGATCTTGCTAGGATCGACGGCCACGCCTCCCGCCGAAAGAATATGACCCAGAAGGCCACTTCCTTCAACCGTAACGCGCACTTATCGAACTTTGCATACACCGGTGTTCACGGCTTGCCTAACACGAGCCTCGGATGCTCATCATGTTCCTCATCGTTCTTAGAATAGATAAGAATATCATCGATGAAGACCACAACAAACTTATCCAAATACTCCATGAATACCGAATTCATGAGGTTCATGAACAAGGCGGAGCATTGGTTAAGCCAAATGACATGACGGTATACTCATACAAGCCATAGCGAGTAGAGAAAGCCGCCTTTGAATATCCTCGGTCGATCCGAACTTGGTGATATCCCATTCTCAAATCAATCTTGGAGAATACTGGCTCCAATTAATTGATCAAAGAGATCATCAATGCGGGCAATGGATACTTGTTCTTCACTGCTACCTCATTAAGCTTGACGGTAATCCACGCGACATGCGTAAAGTATTGTCCTTCTTCTTTACGAAGATTGCTGGACAACCCCACTGAGATGAGCTAGGCGAATGAAACCTTTTCTTGTAGCTCATTCAGCTTGCTTCTTCAACTCCACCAACTCGCTCGGTGGCATCCGATAATGCCTCTTTGAAATCGGCAGATCGGAACCAACTCGATGACAAACTCTAGGTCTCGAATCGTGGCATCCCCGAAGAGCTTCAGAAAGGCATCAACGAAGTCACGAACTGTGGGGACTTCACTAATATCTAGAGTGGGCTTCGCTGGCGCTAAAAGATGCGGACCTAGCGGCCGTGCAAAAGCTTAACCCGCTCGCGGAAGGACTAGATAGAGAGACACACTTCTTGGCACCATCGATTTGTCCCTTATGCCGAGACAACCAATCCATACCAAGAATTACATCTAGACTTGTTGAATGGAGGAGGATAAGATTCGCAAGAATCTTACTCCCACAATCTCAATTGGGACATCCCTACACTCAGATTCACTCTCAACTCCAACCCGAGAGCGAATGAGCAATGGGACCAATAATGGAGTAAAGGGCAGCTCACTAATGGCAGCAAAAAGACTCGAAACAAAAGAATGAGACGCCCCGAATCAAACAAAACAAGAGCGTAATGAGAGTTAACGAAGTGTACCCAAAGACGACGCCGGGTGCCTCTGTGCCTCCTCTCCGAGATGAGGTTGACGCGACCACTACCCACGCCTTGGGTAGTAGGGACTATCTTCGTGTCCCGAAGAACCACCTCGCCCGCGTCCTCCATTAGGACGAGGGCGCTCTGCCTTCTTGGGGCATTGGTTCGCATAATGCCCCTTGTTGTTGCGTAAGAAGAAGGTGACATCCGCGGCCAGCGGAGGCCTCTCGCAGTGCACGTGATTGGGGCACGGCCGCGAAGGGCGAAGAAGCAGTCCGACGGCCTCGGGTGTCTTGAAGGCGAGGACGGGACCCGAGACCGCCCAACACGAACGGAAAGAGCCGGCTCGCGCGACTTGTGGGCTCCCACTTGCGCTATGGAATCCACAAGTGCTCTCCCGCGTGCTCAAGAACGATGGCCTTGTCCACCAAGGCCCGGAAATCGGAAAGTCAACGATGGATAGCTTGTCCCGCAGCTCCTCGCATAAACCATCCTTGAACTTCTCTTGCTTGGCCTCATCAAGGCCACCTCCTCGGAGCATAACGAGCCAAATGGTTGAACTCGTAAAGATACTCCGTGGATCGAATGACGCCCTTGCTCGAGCGACAAGAATTCCTTCTTCTTCACTTCATCAAGCCAAGGAATATGAGAGCGGCGGAAGCGATCTGAACTCCTCCCAAGTGACGGTGACCGTCCGGTGCATGGCGAAAAGCTCTCCCACCAAGACAAAGCCGCACCTCTAGCCGGTGCGATGCAAACAGCGCCTTCTCGTGCTCCTCGCACTGCGCTATGCGGCTTGTGCTCAACCGCACGGCCAATCGCTCAATGCGTCAGCGGTCCTCGGACACGAGAACGTGGGGCCGAGTGCGAAGAAACTCCGCAAGTCCCCACGCTGCCGATGACCACTCCTTGCCCGATCCTCAAGCACCGTAAGGGCGGAAGTGTTCGCGCGATGACGCCCGTAAGAACCCTCCGTCCTCTGCACGGTTGCGCCGATCCAAGAAGGACCTCGGCCATGGTCTGAGGAGGAGGAAGATCCTCGTCCGACCACCGATCGGCCTTGGCCGCTACGAAAAGGTCCGGCCATCTGCTACAAGAAACTTTGGTTAAAACTAGACTCAAAGATTTAAAGCCAAAGAAAGCGAAAAGCTAACGACTAGGGAATGGAATATCACCCTAACCGAAAGCCAAAACAAAGAAGTACATAACTTTTAAAAGGCTTATAAAAGACCCCAAAAGCGAGAAAGAACCATAAAACCAAAGCTCAACTTCCCAATGCAACTAACCCGTATTGAATGAACGAGTAATTGATTGAGAAGATAAAAATCAAAAGATTAAGGTAAAATCTATTACCACTAAAGAGCAAGGTTCAGTCAACGAAAATAGTGTTAGATACTTAGCTAACTAGTATCACATCTTACCCCTTTTATTCCCACAAGCTTTAGTTGAATCACCCTCTCATTTTCTACCCCATTAGAAACCATCGAGCCTGCTGTCCGGAAATTGAGGTTGCTGTAGTGATTTTGCATCCAAGCTTCCAGCCGAAGTCTTCCATTCTAGAAACTTCAAAACCTGGCACACTTCAATTTGCCAAACTCAGTGGTTCCCAAAACCCATTTAATCGATAACACTATCTTTGAAGGAAGAAGAGGTAAACAATTTTCAAAACTCAAATTAGAGTGAGATGAGAGGAGAAAGCTAAGATAGGTAAGGAATAAAATCTGAGAATTCCTTAAGCTTTCAAAAATCATTTGATACTTTGAAAATAAAGTTTTCCAAAATATCCTAAAGACGACCAACTTGGGTTACTACGGTCAGTATGGCTCTGATACCAAACCTTGTGAGACCCCGGTTTATCCGGCTTGTAATGCTTAACCATCCACTAGCATCACAAATCAGATAATCCGAGACTCGAGACATGTATACTTCCCAGAGTGCAGTATACACACCTCTTTACAAAGCTCATGCATCAATTCCATTCATTCACATAGAACCAAGCAAAACAACAACGTAAGATGACATACATAAAGGATAGTTATTACAAAAGAGAGGCCAACCGCCAAATGACATCATACATAAAGAAATATAACAATGAAGCAAAAGTGCGATAAGATGGCTATAAACCAAAAGAGCCAATCAAGTGTGCCTTTAACCCACAAGGCAACCGACCGACCGCCAAGCTAGTCGTCAAACCACAAAGACATCTCACAAAAGTGAGGCCCTTGGGGCTCACCTTCTTCCTCTGCAAACAAAAGCACCAAAGAAAATCGGGTGAGTACTTTGAATGTACTGCAAGATATATAAGAATGATAACAAATCTATGCACTAACTACATGCAAGCTTATTTAAGTGGAGCAGTTAGACTCAAATTTTTAAGCATAAAGCAAGTTTTATTTGCAATAATGTAATAGATCAAAGGCAATTTTGCAATCTGATTTTATTTGATAAAAACAGAGTAATCAAGTAGCAACAACAAGAAATAGCAGATCCTGAAGTGGCTAACCCAAGAGTTACCACAATAGCATGAATTACCCATTCATGCCAACCATGTCAAGTTTTAATTTTAAAAACAAAAGCAGCTTGTTGAAGTCTAGATCTTACGGAAATCCCCAAGCGTGTCCATAACCTAGGGCGAGGCTATTCAATAGTTTTATCCTGCAGGTGTACCAACTTACCCACACGCTGCATCGCCTTTTGCCAAGCTATTAAGCACACTTCCTTAGGTATGCCTACACGGCTAAGTCCTACGAGACATTTCCAATATTGTGGATTATTCACGAGCCGCCTGTATGGATAGAAACCCATACGCTGTGTCGAGTCATCGTAAAGCCTCGGTCAACTACCCTTCCCTGGGTAAAGCCTTGGACAACTACGACGCTCCTCGAGGTGGAGAGCCTACCCTAATCTCCACCACCGCACACCCAACACAAGAACACCGAGAACACATATCATGTTTCACACAACACACACAACCCCCTCCTGCGACTCTGAGATAACCCACGCCAAAGTACTAAGTCAAGAGAGGTCCCATATCCTCTCGCGTGGTTAGTACGCAAAAGTGCTTGGATCAATGGCGCAAGCAACAATTCGGTCCTTAGGGACTTGGGCACCTTTCCTTGTCACACCCAACAATCACACCAACATGCCATTGTGCCCAAGTCAAATCATTTTGTCTCATTTTCGGTTTTTACAAACAAAAGCATAAGGTGCTGAACCAAAAATAAACAAAATGATTTGTGTGATCAAGGTCATCGACTAAGTCGATAACCGCCCAATTCTACCGGTAGCTAAGCATTTCTATGCATGACATCGCAAAGACAGTAAAAGAGCATAATTAAATCACCGGGCTCTAATTCACCAGCGATGATAATAACTTATGGTTGTGGCAGGGGCAACATTTTAATGGCAACAATGCATTAGGAATAGCTACCTCTAAACAGGGCAAAGATAATTGGACACAAAAGCAATGCATACATATAGTTTGTAAACAAGATATTAGACTTTGAAAGTAATGGGACATTTATGATCAAACATTTTGCCTGCCTGCTGCGGGTCAGGGTGTTGCTGAGGATCAACAATATTATGAATGTGCTCTTCGGATCCTAACGAGAAAGCAAAAAGCAACCGATAAGAACGAACAAAATACAAAGACCCAACAGTAAACTCCCCCCAAAAATTCTAAAATTTTTACAGTAGCAAGGCCTTGATTTATAATGAATTTAGCAACAAGAACCAATTGATTTGGATTCTTAATGCCAAAGATATGACCAAAACAATTTTGCTCAGCTTTTATAAAAAAATGCTACTATTCATTAACAAAAATTTTCTGGAGCTATACTGAGTCTGGAAACATTTTTAAATTAAAGTCTAGTTAAAAACATAACCAACAAAATTTGAATCAACCGAAAAGGATTTAAAATGAATTAGTTATGCATTTTACAAGTTATCACATTTTTCAGTTGATAACTAAATCCTCTCGGGAAAGTCAGAAATTAAAAACGACGTGGACGAATGAGGAGCGTCGATTTTGGATCCGACGGTCCAAGCCCACGGGATAACGCGCGCACGCGCGATCCACAAACCCTAAACGTTCACCGTTGGATCTGGATCCAACGGTTCACGTGGATCAGGACGTTCGGGCGGTCGGAACGTTCACACGCATAGGAGCCGTTGATCTTGGATCCAACGGTCCACGCGGATCGAACCTTTCGGACGGTCGAACGTTCATTCAGATCTGGACCGTTGATCTAAGGATCGACGGTCCGCCACGACTCAAGTTCAAACTCCGTCCTGTTTTCGTCCGGCAAAACATACGACGGGGAAGAACGGCTCGCCGCCGGCGACTCTGGCCGCGGTGGTGCGAGTAAAGGCCCAAAATGGGTTCTTAACAACCGTGCGCACCCAATGGTACCAACAATTTTGGCTGCGGCGGTCTAGAACGCCAGCAAGCCGGAGATGACAGAGACGACTCAAAATGACCGAAAACGAAAGACGCAAATGAGCTCAGCTGCGGTTCAAGGAAGCGAGTGCCAAGCAACTAGGGACTAATAAGGGGTTACCTGAGCCCAAAGAAGGCACGGAGGAGAGTCGAAACGGATTGGGTGAAGAAGAAAAGCGATTTCGGCCGAAAAGGGGGAAGTCCAAAATTGAGCTGCTCTCTTCTGTCAAAAGCCAAAATGACAGAGGGTTAATACTCTACGAGATGCCAAGTAATAGAAGAAGCAAAGGCTTTGAGGGAGAATGCCCGGAACACCACTTTCACCGAAGGAGTTGGAGCTTCAACAATGGCGGCCGAGAACAACTTTTTGAAATGGAGCTCACTCAATGTACTAGAAGCAATGCTGGAGCTCGAGGGTGTTTAAAGGAGGATAAGGAAGCCACTGGAGGAGTTTTATAGCCGAAGGAGCAAGGAAGAAGCAACGGGAAGAAAAATGGCCGAACTCTGTGTTGAGGTCGACTGAGGGCGATGGGAGCAAGTGCAATCAGTGGGGACGACGACTATGGAGGCGGCGGGACGGGGGCATTAAATGCTGAGAGTCGTTGGCCGAAAGTAGAGAAGACCCGACGCTGACACGCTCTGCCCTTTTCACCAACTACTGTTGACCATGGCCGAGCGCGAGCGAGCGGAGGAAGACGATAGCCGCCAGCCGTTGGATTTAATCGGACGGCTGAAATAGAACGGGTCGAGAATAACGATTCAATCGCGCGCTTGATCTCGGGCCGTTGATTTGGATCCTACGGTTCACGTTGCGCGAGGCGTTCGGATGGTCCGAACGTTTCCTCTTTTCGGAGCCGCCGATCTTGGATGAGCGGTTTAGAGGCGGAGGAGGATCGGCGGTCGAACGTCACCTCGGCGCAGAACCGCACGATCGAGATCTAACGGCCGAAATTGAACGCGCCCGATGTGGCTGAGTCGGTGCAGTTAGTTGATCCGATCGAACCGAAAGGCTTGAACCCGAGTGTGACTTGAGTCCAAGGAATAGTAAAAGCTGATTTTGAGTTATTTGCTGAGCTGACTTAGGATAATTAATTGAGATAGCAAACAAGCTCCAAAAATTATGAAATTTTAAAAGGAGGTTATGGGCAACAGGAGGAACCTTATATAAAATTTTCAGAGACATTTATGCACTGCATTTTTCTCTAAAAATTCCAGAAGGTTATTTTAGGAGTTTGACTAATGTTTGACTTGTCTCAAAATTTATCCAATAATTTCTGAAAATTATGAAATAATTCTGAGGTGTTAAAAATCACTCCTAGGTTCAAAGAAAATTAATTTTAGGGGTTGGGGACAAGATTTTCATGAATGAGATTTGTGTTGGTGTCCAAATGGCAATTTGATTTTTGATTTCACATAATTCTTTTACAAAAATTATGGAACTGATCACAGAAATCAAGATCAGAGAAAAAGTTTTAATTTCTCCTCTTTTTATTACATTTGAAACACAAACCAATTTTGGGATGTTACACCTACGCCACTGCACCACCGCTGCCACATTCTTTGGATCTACTGTAATACCATGCTGACTGATGGTATGACCAAGAAATCCAACCTCGGACAGCCAGAAAGCACACTTCTTCAGTTTCGCATAGAATTTATTCCTCCGAAGGGCCTCCAGGACCAGACTGAGATGCAACTCGTGATCCTCCTCCGTCTTGGAATAAATCAGAATGTCATCGATGAAAACCACCACAAAAGAATCCAGGTACTCATAGAGCATCCTGTTCATGGCTTCTATAAAGACATCAGGGGCATTTGTTAGTCCAAAAGACATAACGACAAACTCGAAGTGCCCATACCTTGTGCTAAAAGCTGTCTTCTCTATATCCTCCTCCACGATCCGCGGTGATGATAACGGATCGCAAATCAATTTTGGAGAATACTTTCGCACCTCTCAACTGATCGAAAAGATCTTCAATGCGAGGCAAAGGGTACTTGTTCTTGATCGTCACTTGATTATGTGCGCGATAATCCACACAAAGCCTCTTGGTGCCGTCCTTCTTTCCCACAAACAAGACCGGAGCAGCCCAAGGCGACGTGCTCAGTCTAATAAATCCCTTAGCTAGGAGTTCGTCCAACTGCTTCTTCAACTCCACCGCCCACAAAGCCATCCGATCACGGGACTTATAAATAGGCCGCGTGCTTAACAAGGTCAATGCGAAATCGGTTCCCGTTACCGTGGCGGACACGAAGCTCAACAGGAAAAACATCTGGGCACCTGCAAGCCACAGGTATATCCTCCTGCCCCAAGACAGCATCGTGTTCCTCAACCATGGCCCACAGAAGACCTAACTTCTGCATTTGCCGATTGGGGAACAACTGGCACAGCAACGAGAGAGTGTACTGTGGGGCACTCCCTTGGAAGACAACTTCACGCCCAGACGGAGACCACAACGTGACCGTCTTCCAGAAATAAGTAATAATAGCCTGATGCTGCGCGAGCCAATCCATGCCAAGGATCATATCGAAAGGTTCCAAAGGTATAACCACCAAGTTCGCCACGAACTCCTCTTCTGCTAGAACCAACACGCAACCAGGGCAAACACGGGTACTGGAAATAAGCCTGCTAGGAGAACTAACAACCGCAGCTCTCCCCACAAACTGCACGGACAGAGCTGCCCGCTGAACAAAAACCTCCGAGACAAAAGAGAAACTAGCCCCGGAATAAAAAAGAACAGAAACATCAGTAGAATCAACAGATAAGGTACCTGTCACCACGTCTCCATGATCCCTACCATCAGACGCTGGCATGGCATACGCCGTGGGAACAGCTGGAGAAGAAGAACCTCCCGCGCCCACGAAAGTCGACGTAGGAGTCCACTGAGGTACAGGCGCCGCAGGAAGCTGGACCCAGTATCGTCCAGGCGGAGGCGCCGAGACGAGCGTCGAAGGTGCTGATGGCGCCGGCAAGTACCGCGGTGTAGGGGCCACGGGCAAGAACTGCGGGGTAGGAGCCGCAGCCATCATCCGCACGGTGCCGTCAGGACGAGTCGAGCCTGCTGAAGGTGAAGGCGCTAACTCCCATTGCAGCTTCCCCTTGGGATTCTGCCTGCACACTACGTCCTTGTGTCTATTGCCACAGATAAAACACTGTCCGCTCCAAGTGCAGTCGGCCCTCCGATGCAGATCTCCGCACCGAAAACACGCCAAGCCCAGCCTGGGCTTTACAGTAACACAGATCGCAGAGCTCCTCCTCGGAGAGCCGGGTCGCCTGCACTACCTCGGTGAGGGCTGGTGGCGACGACCTTTCCACTTCTTGTGCATGTGGCCTCGGAGAAGCCCTTCTTCTCGCTATGACCACGAGGCCGATCTCCTCCAAGGGCCTTGCGGATCTCGCCGAGTAAGCTCTTTGCATCTCGATCCTCAAGCTCGCTCCACGATGGTACGAAAATCAGGATCGGAAAAGCACCTAACAGGTGGCGGATCGAAGGTCTGAGCCCCTGACAAAACTGCCTGGCCTTCTCCGCATCATCCCGCGCCACATGCGAAACAAAGCGGACTTTCTAGTTGAAGCCAACCTCATACTCTGCCACAGATAGCTTGTCTTGCGAGTACTTGCTCGGGTCGACTTTCATCTTGTCCAGAAAGGTCTCAGGGTAGAATCTTCTCTCAAACTGCCGAACAAACTCCTCCCACGACAGCTCTCCATGAGCAGCCGTACGAGCAGTCTGCACTCCCTTCCACCGGTCTCGAGCCTCTCCTTGAGTTGCCCGCAAAGCGCACACGATCGGAGGCAATCACCTCGAAAGCCTCCATCTTGTCCTTCACGAAGGACGGCCATCATCTGCGACAGCGGGGTCGCACCACTAAAGCTGTCCAGCCTCAGACCTACCCACTCACGGAGCGAGAGGCCGCTAACTGCTCCAACTGTCGCAACCTCCAGCACTGGAACAGCACGAACCCCAAGGGTCTGCTGCCCTCGCCTCAACGCACTCAGCTCTTGCTGCATGGCCCTCACAGTGGCCAACAGCTCCTCCTGGCTACCACCACGACCGAGTAACCTCGGCCTCCCCGCCGTTGGTGTGCATCGCTAGGCGTGGCGCCGGGACCACGGCTTCTACGCGTAGACGGCATCCTGCAGCCACCACCATCCACGCTCAAGCAAGAACAAAACATCAAGCCAAAAAAAAACACAAGCAAATAAGCGATGAATTCAACAGGGTATATGCAAAATATATAAACCCTTCCCCACCCTACATGTGCAAGTGTGTCAATTTAATTGTTTAATTACCACGGACCTAAAGCCCGCTCTGATACCAACTGTAACACCCCAAGACCCACATTACCCTGGGTTGCTACTAAACTACTCTACCACTAGCCAATTTGCAAGACAAATTAAACTGGCAACAGTTAATTAACAGGATAATATAAGCGGAAGCATAAACTACTAGGAAATAATAGAATAAGGAGAACAATGCATTATTCAAAATAAACTTAAACATAATAACCAAAGGAACGGTTCCAAATTAACATTGAAGCAATCTTCCATAAGACAGCTAAGCAAAACTAGAATTCTTATGACTTTATTTCAGCATTAAGACAAAATCCATGTGCATCATTGTGGTGCTGCTCTACCCTTCCCCAATGCATGCTCAAAGTCCACCTGTGGGGAGGGGGGAAGACAAGGGTGAGATAAAAATCTCAGCAAGCAAACAGTTTAACAAGTTATTTCAACTACGAACAAATAAACATCATCATTAATTTCATACATACACAACCACAAGTCGTTTCCATAATTAATAAGCTACCACAAACTCCCATAAATCAAACCTCATCAAATTTCGGTTTTTTAAATGGCATATGAATGCAGTCATTTAAATATCCATTAAATGCATATGAATGCTTCATGCTATGCTCCACATCACTCTTGCCAGGGAAGGAATTGCAATGTATTGTATTACGGCAATATACGGCACTTCCGCGGGCGAAGAGGTGCATCAGATTCGGACAATATACAATGTCAGACGTGCACGCCGCGGCTAAGTGCGCCGACATCCACATATGCAAATGGCATGATATGATATGAATGATATGATATTCCATTAATCACATTAATTCATCCACAAGGAGCATTAACATGCTCTCAACATATCCACATCCACCACATGTTATTTTCAGGTCCGCATTGTAACATTAAGCAAGAATTCCACATGTCTAATAGCACAATGTCAACATATCAATGGATATAAATTTGCTATCATCTCTACCATTAAAATATTATGCAATTGTGGCATCATGTATCAAATTAAGATAATAATATAAATTACAAGTAGAAGGATTGTAACACCCTGACTATAAGGAAGTCAAGATGTCACCTACAACCACTACTCTTCAATTGATTAACATCAAAACGCATGATAAGGTGAAGCAAGTATTAAGATTATACGGAAACAAGTATTCATCATCAAGTTTTAATCAACGAAATGGAAGTAAACAATTCAGAAAGATATGGTAAACAAGGCCATGATGGCTTATTACAATGCAAGACAAGTCATAATTAACGACAGTAAAAGTCCTCAAATTGTTTGATATATGGTAGTGAGTGCATCGTGATGAACTACCCTCCACAAGATCATTCTTCCTTGTCATTTACCTAAATAGACAATAAAGCAAGAATGAGCCAAAGACTCAAAGAAGCAACAGCGTATGTAACAATCAAACATACTATGAACAATATATCACAATCATAATTGGAACATTTATCGAAACGAATTTATGAATGGATGAAGTGGAATGGTGCATTGAAGGAAATGGACATATTTCAAAGATATATCGTATAGCGAGTGAATCACCCGCGGTGTTCACTTAAAGTAATCGTATGAAGAACGTTTCATACGATCGTCCAACGTGGCCCACATTGAATGGTGGACTCACGTAACGTGGCCCACATTGGAATGGTGGACTCACGCATCCATCCCGAATTGATGGGATTTTCAAGTGCCCATACCGGAATTGATGGGTCTTACAAAAGTAATGTATGCATGTCATGATGTGATCCCATGTCAATATTGAATAGTACTCATAAATGAAAAGAAACACATGGCATTCATTTACAAATACGAACAAATATAATCATTCATTCACACATCATACATTGCATCAATCATATAATACAAATTACTTGCCTGCCGCGCTGCAACGGGTTGGGAGGTAATTGAGATACCCCTCCACTCACCGCTTCACCGTCTACAATATAAAATAATCGAAATGAGGGCAAACGAATATGGCAATGCTACACGCGTCCTCCCTCAATCTCTAGCCAAACTAACCAAACAAAAGTTCAATTTGATCAATTTACCCAAACATTCCAAATATCCCTAATCTGGCAGTTTTACTAGAAAATTCACCAATAAAAAACCGTAAGTCCAAAAGACCTGAAACCAGTGCTAAAATTTTCTTAACTTAACTGGCTACAAAACTCTAGTTGAGGGTAAACTCTAATTCGGCCAAAACAGAGGTCTAACCATCCAATGAAAAACTATAACTGCAGTCTATCCAGAATTCAGAACAGCCATAAAGAAAAGGCTCTAACTTTTAAACCACTGATCCAATTAGAGTGATCTTTATCAGCCTGGAAACATGGTGAAATTATATTCAAAAACCTAGTTGGGTGGCCATCCTGATTCTGACTCTAACTAGATCAAAACCTAGGTGCAACCGACTAAACCCAGAATTTCTGACAGACAGAGCAGTACGTGGTAAAACAGTCATAACTTTTAAACTACTGGGTAAAAATTCGTGATCTCGGTGCCAAAAGAAAGCTAACGAAACCAGAAACATATCTCTAGGAGAGGTCAACCCGAGATTCGGCCTCGAAAGGGTCGAAACTGGCCGCGCAAGGAACTGGACAGATCTCAACTTTCTGATAGCGCTAATTCAATCCAATCAAACTAATCCAATTCGTATCTGAACGACAACAAACAGCGGGGGAAATGACTCGTTACCCTTGAAGAACCCAGGAGGGTGATGAACGAGGCTTGGGGAGGAAGATCCCCACCTCCCCTCACCTTCTCCTTCTCTCCTTTGGCCGAAAAAGTGTTGCCCTCCTCTTCTCGTCCTCGCAAAAGCCGGCAGAAGATCGCAGCACCAATGGCGGGGAGGATTGGCACCAATAGCGGGGAGGGCAACACCGGGGCAACAGTGGTCGAGCCAGCAGAGGTGGCGCCCAAGGAGCAGGGGCGGCTTGGGAGGAAGGGGGTGGCGGTGCTTGGGGAGGAAATGAGGGAGGAGGGAGAGGGGAGCCGCTAGGGTTAGAGGGAGAGGTGGGGCGCATGGGCCTGCCTGTGCGCTTCCTCACCTCACGGCCACTTCTTGGCCGGCCAGCAGGTGTTCGGCTGGGCGGAGGCCCAGGTCTAAGATTTTCCCGAAAACCCCAAAGAACTGAAATTTCCCATTAGTTATTTCATCCGAATAAAAATTCTCTCGAACTGAGACTCGGGATATAACAATGATGAACAAGTTAAACGGTAGCAACCACCGCTACGATCACTTGCCTCGAACCGACGAATCGTAGCAAAACAATCAAGAACGCTCAAGGTCGAGACCACCTGTCCAAAAGGCATCTCTCGGCACAAGCCACAGATACAAGCACAACAAAATAATTGCAAGCGTCGCTAAACCCGAACCAAGACAAACCCTCCTCCGCTCGTGAGAGCAAAACCCTTCAGCAGCTACTTTCACAATTTCATAACTTTTAAAATAGTGACCAAATACAGCAAATGATACCTTTCTGGAATCGTGACTTAAAAACCTACGATTTTCATGTAGAACTCCTATTTTTATTCGGATCATAACTAGATGTAATTTAATACCCTAAACAGAGAAAACTTTCTGATCTGGTAGACTGGACAGCGAAACTAAATCGCGTTCCCACGACAGTACAGAGGTCTAAAAATTTTGAAAATTGTACAACAGCTAGAAATCTGAATTATCTACAACTTTCTCAATTACGGCCCTAACCATAAAATTCATCTACTATTTTTAAAACACGAATTACAGTCGGATTGTACCAATCTGCCCGCCTGACGGACAGCGGTTTTGCCGACTGCGTATCTCCCAGATCCCACAGTAGAAAAATCCGAAAACAAAACAGCAGGTGCATCTGGAAATGCTCTACAACTTTCCTTTTGGGAAGACCCGCAGGAAAATTCATTTTCTAGATCAAAACCGCGAAAACAGCCGCGTTACGCGAATCAATCTACTAACAGACAGCAGGTAAACCTTAATCGGGCAATTAATCTAAACTCTTCCATCAAAATACGTGCCAAGAACCCTAATTATTCCTAAGAATAGAGGGTTTGGGATGAGGAAAAATTACCTAACTGAAGAAATTCCCCAAAATTTTACAGGGGGCGCAGCCACCAGGGGAGGAAGAGGGCAGGGGGGTGCGGTAGGATTGGGGAAGAGGAGAGGGCCCCTAGGGTTAAAAGAAAAGGGGGAAGAGTTAGGGTGGGGTGCGGCATGGGGAGGGGTGGCGCCCCCCCTTGGGCCCCTGGCCCAAGGGTGTCGACCCACCTCCCAGGCAGGCCAAACCTGGATTTTTTAAAAAAAATAATTTTAATATATTTTATTCCTTTTCTATTGTTCTACAATTAATAATTTTCCCTTCTCGTAATTCACCGAAAAACCGGCGACTCTGCGATTGATTAAAAAAACGTACGCCGAAACGACATTCAGGGTATTACAGGTAGAACAGAAATTTAATGCTCACTTAGTTCCTGAAATGCATATAGTTAGACAAGCCACAAGTGAATTTAAAAACTTTGCCATCATATGGTGGAATAGAGTATGAAATGATTGATTAGCGCCTACTTCTTGGGATGCCTTAAAGGTTGCTATACGTAACAGATTTATTTCACCTTCTTTTAAATGTGATTTGCATAAGAAACTGCAGCGCTTAAACCAAGGCAATAGATCCGTAGAAGAATATTATCAGGAGCTACAAATTAGTATGTTGTGTTGTGATATTATTGAGGATGAAGAGGCTGCAATGGAACGTTTTTATGGAGGATTAAGACGTGAAATTCAGGACATAGTTGATTACAAAGAATATGATAGTGTTCCTAGATTGTTCCACCTTGCATGTTTGGCCGAAAAGGAATTGCAGGGACGACAGCAGAGGCCAAGGAACAACTTTGGAAGCACGTCTACACCATGATCAACGTCGGGGCATGTTAAAACATTCTCACCTTCAGCTACACGGTCTGCTGCTCCCTCCACGAGTAGGGCACGTTCAGCAGCATCTCCGACACCATTACATGCACCCAAGGTAAGCAAATCTACTAGTGTGCAGGCCCCAGCCAAGAGTTCTTCTTCAGTTGCTTCCACGGGCCGTACGACTGGGATTGTTTGCCACCGTTGCAAGGGAATGGGCCACGTCATGAGGGACTACCCAAGTCAGCAAGCATATCTTGCCACCGAAGACGGTGGTTATGTAGGTGCTAATGATATTGAGGATGAATATGTACTTGCAGCTAACATTGCAGGTGGAGGAGACGAGATAGACAGTGATGCTGATGGTGTAGAGGAACAAGTAGTCATTGTTGACACCGGAATCATATGAGCCTTGTTATGCAACGAGTCTTGCGCACAAGTGGAGAGAGCGGAGCAAAATCAACGGCACAACTTGTTTCAACCCAGATTTCTCGTGAAGGAGAGAGCCTGCAGAGTAATCATTGATGGAGGGAGTTGTAATAACCTTGCAAGTTCCGAGATGGTCGAGAAGCTTTGCTTGGCCACACAGCCACACCCATGTCTCTACTACATCCAATGGTTCAATTCGTGTGGTAAGTTAAAGGTAAACAAAGTTGTGAGAGTACAATTTTCAGCTGGTAATTACAAGGATAGTACTGACTTTGATGTAGTGCCAATGCAAGCATGCTCTTTGTTGCTCGGTAGGTCTTGGATGTATGATAATGTCATTTTGCACCATGGTAGAGCTAATACCTACTCATTCTCACATAAGGGTAAGAAGATTAAGTTGTTGCCGTTGACACCCGCTGAAATTATGAAAGATGAAGTAGAGCGTGCTAAAAATGAAAGAAACACCAATGAACATGATTCTGAAAATCAGCAAGTAGCAAAACGTGTTTTCCCACCTAAACGGGAGAAAGTGGCGCCTAGTTCTAAGTCCGAGGGAATTAAATTGAAGGGATGTGTTATGCTTGCCACTAAATCTGAACTTGCTGAAATTTGAGATAATGAGCTGCCATGCTATGCTTTGATATGCAAAGATGATTTATTTTTATTTAATGATATGCCTAGCTCTTTGCCTCCTGCCGTTACTAACCTTTTGCAGGAGTATGTGGATGTATTTCCAGCTGAGATGCCCCCGGGATTGCCACCTATTCGAGGGATATAACATCAGATTGATTTGATCCCAGGAGCGACTTTGCCAAACCATGCTGCATATAGGACCAATCCGGAGTAGACTAAGGAAATCCAGCGACAAGTCTAAGATCTTTTGGACTATGGGTACGTACGAGAAAGCCTTAGTCCTTGTGATGTTCCTGTTCTTTTGGCTCCTAAGAAAGACGGTAGTTGGCATATGTGTGTTGATTGTAGAGCCATTAATAATATCACCATAAGGTATCGTCACCCTATTCCTATGCTGGACGACATGCTTGATGAGTTGAGTGGTTCTATTATTTTCACAAAGATTGACTTGCGGAGTGGTTACCACCAGATTAGGATGAACTTGGGAGATGAATGGAAGACTGCTTTTAAAACTAAGTTCGGACTATGTGAGTGGTTAGTGATGCCTTTTGGTCTAACTAATGCACCTAGTACTTTTATGCGATTGATGAACGAGGTTTTACGTTCTTTCATTGGAAAATTTGTGGTGGTTTATTTTGATGATATCTTGATTTATAGCAAGTCTCATGAGCTACACTTGAATCATATACGTGCTGTTTTTAATGCTTTGAGAGATGCTTGTTTGTTTGGTAACCTCGAGAAGTGCACCTTTTGCACCGATCGAGTTGCATTTCTTGGTTATGTTGTGACACCACAGGGAATTGAGGTGGATGAGGCAAAGATTGTGGCCATCCAAAGTTGGCCGACGCCTACCACTGTGACACAGGTGCGGAGCTTCCACGGTATTGCTGGATTCTATCGACGTTTTGTGCGGGATTTCAGCGCCATTGCCGCACCATTGAATGAATTGACCAACAAAGAAGTGCTTTTCCAATGGGGACCTGCACAAGAGAAAGCATTCAACTTATTGAAAGAGAAGCTCACCTGATTTTGGTAAGACTTTTGAGATTGAATGTGATGCCAGTGGGATTGGGATAGGTGGTGTATTGATTCAAGAAGGTAGTGTATTGATTCAAGAAGGTAAACCAGTTGCATATTTCAGCGAAAAACTAAATGGGCCTAATTTGAATTATTCCACCTATGATAAGGAACTGTATGCTTTAGTTCGAGTGCTTCAAACTTGGCAGCATTATCTATGGCCCAAAGAATTTGTTATACATTCGGATCATGAATCGCTAAAACATATTAGAAGTCAAGCTAAACTGAATAAACGACATGCTAACTGGGTAGAATTTATTGAGTCATTCCCATATGTTATAAAGCATAAGAAAGGTAAGGATAATGTGATTGCTGATGCGCTCTCTAGACGTTATACCATGTTATCTCAACTTGACCATAAGATTTTTGGTTTGGAGGCCATTAAGAGTTTATATGTCACTGATTTGGACTTTAAGGAAGTGCTTGAACATTGTAAAGGAGGGAAGACATGGAATAACTATATGCTGAATGATGGTTTGGTCTATCGTGCTAACAAGCTATGCGTTCCAACTAGCTCTGTTCGTCTTTTGTTGTTACAGGAGGCACATGGAGGAGGTTTGATGGCGCATTTTGGAGCAAAGAAGATAGAAGATGTGCTGGCCACCCACTTCTTTTGGCCAAAGATGAGGCGTGATGTCGAGCGCTACGTAGCTCGCTGCACTACATGCAACAAAGCTAAGTCCCGTCTCCTTCGACATGGACTTTATATGCCTCTTCCTATTCCTAGCGCCCCTTGGGAGGATATTTCTATGGATTTTGTTTTAGGATTGCCTAGGACAAAGAGGGGGAGAGATAGTATATTTGTAGTAGTGGATCGATTTTCTAAAATGGCACATTTTATATCTTGTCACAAGAGCGATAATGTTACAAACATAGCTGATTTGTTTTTCAGGGAAATCATTCGCTTACATGGAGTGCCCAATACTATTGTCTCGGATCGTGATGCGAAGTTTTTGAGCCACTTTTGGAGATCACTTTGGAATAAATTGGGGACAAAGCTGCTGTTCTCTACTACATGCCATCCCCAAACTGATGGACAAACGGAGGTTGTCAATCGCACGTTATCCACCATGTTACGGGCTGTTTTAAAGAAGAATTTGAAGGTGTGGGAAGAGTGTTTACCGCATATTGAGTTTGCTTACAATAGGTCAGTACACTCCACCACCAAGGTAAGTCCATTTCAGGTAGTGTATGGTTTTAACCCCGTGCTCCTATTGATTTACTACCTTTACCGACCTCTCCAAAAAATTAATCTAGATGCTAAGAAGCGTCTTTGCATTTATTCTCAAGTTGCATGAAACCACTAAAGAGAATATAAAGCATATGACCAAAGGTATAAGGTTGGAAGTAAAGGTAGGAAAGTTGTAAAATTTGAACCGGTGATTTAGTTTGGGTTCATTTGAGAAAGGATAGGTTTAGAATTAAGAAAATCCAAGTTGATGCCTAGAGTCAAGGACCGTTTAAGATAATTAAGAAGATAAATGATAATGCATATCAATTAGAATTACTGCAGATTTTGGGGTTAGCCCAGTTTAACATTTCAGATTTGAAACCATCGTGGGAGAAGAAGAAGAGCTTGAGTCGAGGACGACTCCAATTCAAGAGGGGAGTATGATGAGGACATCCCTCCTTCTGATACACGCACGACACAAGACCCTCCAGATCCGAGTCTTTGAACTACACGGTACTATGACAAGAGCTAGAGCACGCCACTTAATCGATCGTAAAGTCGTTTCTAGGTCGAGTGTATTATTTGAGAACTCTATGATGTCGCCTAATGGAGATGATTTACTTGTACTCGTGAATCTAGGACTACGACTGGGCTCAAGAAGGTCTCGACCCTTTGTAAGAAGATCTGCGACCACTACAAAAGACCTACGACTAGTTGATTCGATTGGAGCAATCCACGACCGTAAAAGCGAGCACGATGCTCGTTGGACACAATCTACGACCAAAGATAGCATGGACTCCTCAAGACCACCCTAGGACCGGTCCTCGACCGGATCTTCGATCGAAATACGCAACACAAGGTGCTGCATCACCGTTTTGGAAACTAATAAGACTTTGTAAACGTAACGAGGTCGGAGTCCAGGTTATGTACACTTCATCCCACGACCGTACAACCCTAGGTCGACCTCCTCACGTTCCCCTATATATATACAATAGCCGCCATGGTTTAGAGGTGGGTTTTTCTTAGATTATTCTGCCAATTGCAGTTTCGCCGATTATCGGTTTGAGGAACCCCACATGTAAACTTCATCCATATCCGCAATACAATTCAGATTGCATCTACCTTGTTCTTATGAGTTGCTTCGATTGCTTGCAGGAACAATAACCTTTGTGGTAAGGTCGATCGCGTGCAAGCGTGGTCGATAACGATAGGCGTGCGGGTGTAGGGAATTGCGAGGTGACGATCTGTTGGTCGGAAGCCTCAAAGCGTCAACGTCCTCACGACAAACCAAATCGAACCTATCGGAAGATCGGGCCGCCGTGACTTATCACATTTAATGCCCGTCGTACTCCTCCCTCAGGCGTCCACTCTCCAACTGCTCCTGTCGCTCTCTCGCGCTCAAATGGTCGTGTTGACCCGAGCAGGATATCACCGTTGCTCTCGGCAATCCTCGGATATTTAAGCTCCATTGTTTCTCCCTTAGCTTCCTTTAGCACCTCCGCAACTCTAGCTAGCACTCACAAGTCCGCTGGAGCTGCAGATCCTCGGTAATCCCTCGGCCGCCATTGTCGGTTTTGGGGCTTCGGTGGAGTCGGTGCAGCAGGGGTTTTCTTCTTCGGGTCGTTGCTTCCCCTGCTCCCCCTTTACTCTCTGAAGCTTAACCCTCACTCAATTCGGTTCAATTTGCTCAGGGCTCGGCTGAATTCGGATTCCCCCAATTTTAGCCGAAATCGGCATTCTCCTTCGCCCGGGCAGCTTCGGCTCTCCTCGTTGCATTCTTTGCGCTCAGGTAACTCCTCTTTAGTCCCTAGTGGCCTGGCACCTGTTCCCTTGAACCGCAGCTGAGCGCATTTGCCATTTTTGTTTTTGTCATTTCGGACCAGTTCGGTTCTCTCCGGCTTGCCGGCGTTCTGGTCCACCGCAGCCGAATCCATTGGTACCATTAGGTGTGCAATGATGTTTGGGACCCATTTTGGGCACTTGCTCGCACCGCCAGGCCGGGGCGCGGGCAAGCGCGAAGCCGTTCTTCCCCGTCGTTTTTGCCGGACGAAAAACAGGCGGGTGTTTTGAACGTGAGTCGATGCCCGACCGTCGATCCTTAGATCTACGGCCCACGTTCGCGCGGAGATTTGAATTCGTCGCGCGTCTCGGTCTGTGACCCGTTGGATCCAAGATCAACGGTCCCGATTCGAGTTAGCGCGGATTGTTGGATCCAGGATCGACGGCTCGCGTGCGTGAGGACGTTCGGACCGCCCGCGCGCTCAAATCCACGTGAACCGTTGGATCCAGATCCAACGGTTGACGATTACGATTTCATGCGTACAAGCGTGCGTCAGCCGACGAGGACTTGGACCGTTGGATCCAAGATCAACGCTCTCGCTCGTCCCACGTCATTTCAAATTTCGATTTTCCAAAGGATTTATTTATCAAGCTAAAAATGTGATAACTTGTAAAATGCATAACTAATTCATTTTAAATCCTTTTCGGTTGATTCAAAATTTGTTGGTTATGTTTTTAACTAAAATTTAATCTAAAAATATTTCCAGAAAATTTTGCTAATGAATAGTAGCATTTTTTATTTATAAAAGCTGAGCAAAATTGTTTTGGCCATATCTTTTGCATTAAGAATCCAAATAAATTGGTTCTTGTTGCTAAATTCATTATAAATCATGATATTGCTACTGTAAAATTTTTAGAATTTTTTGAGAAATTACTGTTGGGTCTTTGCGTTTTCTTCGTTCTTATCGATTGTTTCTCACTTTCTCGTTAGGATCCGAAGAGCACGTTGACAATATAATTGATCCTCAAAGAATATCTTGACCCACAAAGAAACAAAAAAGTAGTTTGATCATATTAATCCCATTATTTTTCAAGTCTAATATGTTTATTTCAAATTGTATGTATGCATTGCTATTTTGTTGTTAAATTATGGTTAGTGTCCTATAGTTGCATAATCTGTAGGAATTGTTTATCCTCTACTACCATGAGCCTAGTTTATTTGCTGTGATTTGAGTTCGATGGATGAGCTCCTGTCACTTAGTAGATTTCGAATTGAAATTGCTTAGAAATGCTTAGTTTCGGTAGTAATGGGCGATCATCGATTTTAGTCGATGATCTTGATCACACATTTATTTATTATTCTATTATGTCCAGCACTTGTGCTTTGTTACTTTGTAAAGTCAAAGCTGAAAATAAAATTGTTTTAGACTTGGGCACAATGGTATGTTGGTGTGATCTGTTGGTGTGAATGGAATGGTGCCTAGGTCATCAAGGACCGAGTTACTTGTGTCACTAAGCCAAGCGCTTATGCGTTGTAGCGTTCCGCTTTTTCAGAGTTTTTTTGAAAATTTTAAAAGAGAACCATTTGCTTCTTTTGCCAAAAGCTTAATTTTGAAATTTCAGAATCCCTTTGCAGTTTAATATGAATTAATCAAACTTCAATTAAATTAAAGTTGGTTTAATTGAGTTTTCTGGAATTTAAAATCAAAATTATTATTTTAGGTGTTTTCTTAGATTTATTGGATTTTAGAAATTGATTTTCATTTTATCCGAAATTAAAAATTATTTTAATTGCAAAAGAAAAAGAAAGATTAAAGTTAAAAGTATTTTTATTAAGTCCAGAATAATTCAAGGAATTTCTGTGATTTTTTCTAGAATTTTTGGACTCTATTTGCTATTTTCTAAATTGCCTTTTGATTTATTTGAATTTCTGAAAATCAAAAACTATTTTAAATCCTTTTTACTGTTGTGGGCCGAATCCCTTCGGCCCATCACTGTTTTCCCGCCTCCGGCCCACTCCCGCGGCCCGCCTCCGCTCCGCCGGCCCGCTCCCGCGCCTCCCCTTCACCTCAGCCGTCCGATCCCCATCCGCGGTTCCCGTCGGCCAGCGCCACCTATCGCCCTCCGCCGTCGGATCTTCATCCGCCCGCTCGCTTCGCCGCGCCCTCTCTCTCTCTCCGCCGTCCGACGAATCGGACGACGCTTTCCGCTCGCGCGCCTCCTACCTCCCACCGTCCGTCGAATCGGACGGCGCTCGCTCGTCTTCCTCCTCGCGCTCGTTTCTCTCCCACGTCGCGCCGCGAATCCCGCCGCCTTGGTCTCGCCGCTCTCTCTCTCCCCGTTAGCCTCGCCAGGCGCCTCGCGCCGCGCCCACGCCCGCCGTCTGTCTCTCCCGCCTCCTCCCGCGCTCGCCACTCACGCCACTCCGCTTCGCCATGGCCTCGCCCTTTAATATCGCCGATTCTTCTCCCTCTCCCCTCTTTTTCCTCCCCCCTCGCCCCGCCTCCGCCGCCCCTCCCTCTTCTCCTCGCCATCGCGCCCGTCATCTCCCTCGGCTCCGGCCGCCGCCTCCCGTCTCTCTCTCTCTCTCTCTCTCTCTCACTGCCTGAGTCCGACGTGGCCGCCGCGCGGCGCCGCAGCGTCTGCAGCGTCGGCCAGCCGCGTCAGCGCCTTCGGCCGACGTGGCAACCGCGTGTGCGCTTGCGCAAGCGCTGACGTGTGTATTCGGTTTTTCCAGTTGAAAAATAAATCCAAAAATCCGAAAAAACCCTAATTCTATCATTTCATGTGATTTCCAACTTCTTTTGGCCATAACTTTCACATCCGAACTCCGATTTGGGTGATCCAAATTTCTAAATTTATATAAATTCAGCCTCTTTCATTTGGTACTGGTTTTGTAATTTTTGGAGTTCATTTGGTGCTTTTTTATTTATTTGTGCTCTTTTCGCACGTGTAGATTCCGGCGTTTCGGAAGATTTCTTCGACCCGACGACCGAAGACCCGCTCCTCGTCAACGAAGGCAAGTCGTAGGCCCTTGACCATGTTGAACCCATTTTACAAATGTATATTGTATTAAATTATCATGCATGGCTAGTTTTATTAAAAATGGTTTTGGGAGTAGATAATTACCAAATTGCCATTATGCCTCCTTGATAAATTGAAAATGAAATGTCTCCTTGAATGACATATATCCTTGGACACCTTAGGATGGTTAATACTAGTTGGACATAATTGTATACCAACTTGGGAGCGTAGTATTGCTTAGTCTTGCTTTAGTTACCCACGAGACTTTCGATCACATGTTCAATGATTAATGAAATTTGACTAATGGAACTATGGAACAGTGGTGTGAGGCCACTTTTATTAAAAGATGTTGTGCCATGGCAGGGATTGCCATTTGGTCGGGAATGAACAAAAATGATTTATGCTCGGGCTTGAGGTAGGGAGTTAAGGTGGGTGTGTGATGCACATTGGGTTGTGGTAGACTTGTCTGAGCAGCCAACTAAGGACTTAACTTTGCAAGTCATTGATCTGGGTCACCTCGTGCAACCATAAGTCCGGTATGGGACGGACCTGGCCAACTAATTGGGGAAATTTTGAGTCGGTTCTGTTGTGGTAGTTTAATGGCGCAAGAGGGGGCTGTGATGGCGAAACCTTAGCGGGCAGAACCGAGGCAAAATGGAACTTTGTAAAGGCCTTGTGATATTCACTTAGTCGCACACCCTCGAAAGTGTGTTACATGGACATTACAAGTGATTTATCTCTTGTGGGTAAAGCTGTACAACCTCTGCAGAGTGTTAAAAATCTATTCGAATAGCCGTGTCCCCGGTTACGGACATGCCTGGTGATTTCGCGCAAGGGGTAGTATTTTTAAAAATGTGGTTTGGTTCGATGGAAAGGTTTGGTTGGAATGGTTGGGAACTGAACGGGATGTTCACTGTTTGATTCAAAAGAACTTGGTTATCTATGTATTATTCTTTTAAAATCCTGCTTTGCCATCTAATTATTGTATTTATTGTTAAACTTGCTTTCTGCAAATTAACCTTAAAGCCATCCTTGCTTAAGCCTGGCATGAATACTATGTGCATACATTTCTCTACGACTTGCTGAGTACTTTATGTACTCATGGCTTTATGCCCTTTGTTGATCACCCCAATGAAAGAATCGGAAATATTGAGTTCTACGAAGAAGGCTACCTTGAAGACTTCGCGAACTAGGTCACGTCCTCCACTCGATTGCCTGTGGGCATGTCGATTGGGCTCCACGTATTTTGAGATTTCCGCTGCCAGTTACTCTGTAGTTACTAAGCCCTGTGTGGCGACTTTTGTAAGAACCTTGACCATAAGGTCTTTGCTGTTTTAATTAATATTACTTTGTCTGCTTCATTAGTTCGTTGTTGAATGGTCATGATAACATCATTGTTACAACTGTGCAAGCTAGCTACTGATCATGGGACTAGCTTGGTATGCACAGAGGGTCTCGGGGTTGTGTGACACCCGGGGCGCCGACAAGAGATGGTATCAGAGCCATATCGACTGTAGGACGTAACCACAGTTAGATTGGTCGTCTTAGTCAAAATTCAAAATATATTTTCTAAATCAAACCAATCAATTAACTTGACTAGGTATTCTTCTCTTATCTTATTCTATTCTTTCTTACCTTGTTCTATTAGTTTCTTATCATCTTACCCTCTTATATCATTCTTGAGTTCTTTCATCTTATCTTTTCTGGAACTTGGTTTTCAAATTTAAATTGACTCCCTCATCTCTGGATTATCCCTAGGATCGAGCCCTTCAAGATCAAGCAATGGAAGCTTTGGAGGCTCAAGATCCGCAGTCTGTTCCAAGTTGACTCTCCATATAAGTTAGATTGGTAGCTGCCCTCCCTAGTTTTAGTATCGCTTAGTCCGCGTAATAGGGCTTTTGTGCTTGAGTGTCCCTTTTTGTTTGCTTCTTGATAGCTTTCCGGCTATCTATTCGTTGGGTAAAACCAACTTTGTCCGCATTAGGTTGATCTATCTATCTCCCTTGTTTCTCACTCATCTCCGTGCTTTCCCTCTCATCTAATTCTTTCTCCTTCTCGTCTATTAAACCGGTGAAGCTTTGTCGCAGATGGTTCAGACCCGCAACTCTGCAAGCCAGGATGAGACTCCAAGCGCCACCGCCCGCCTTCCCAGCCGCCATGCAGATCCGGGTTTGAGTCGGTTCATGGCGGCCGAGACGCGGTGATGAGCTCTATGATGCGTAACATGACTTCGGATGATGAATCGCCAGAATCGCACCATTGCGCCCTACTCGCAATGATGAATCGAGCAGATCAGCGGTGCCACACCCCCTTTGCTCCACCCCGCTTTTCCTCGGTCTAGGTCGGTGAGTTCCAGTTAGGGTTTGAACTTGAATAACTGATTTTTAGATAATTATTTAAGGTAGCAAGCACACTCCAAAAATTACAAAATTTTACTGGAGTTTGCTGGCAACCGGAGGAATCTCATATGAAATTTCTAGAGATTTTCATACACTGAATTTTCCCCCAGAAATTCCAGAAGAGGAGAAATAGGGTTTGACCGAATTTGACTTGCCTTCAAGAATTACCAAATGATTTCTAAAAATCATGAGTTAATTCAGAGGTGTTGCCAAGCCTCCCTAGAACTCAGGAAAATACCTCCAGGGTTTTGGCATGAGATCTACGCCAAGGAGGTTTTTGATTAGAGTCGAATGAGGATTTGAATTTGATCTTCCCTAATCCTTTTAAAAGAATTACAAAAATGACCAGGGGTTTCAAGATGCAAGAAAAGTTTTAATTTCTCCCGATTTTCTTACACTTGAAACTAAATTCCAGATTTGGGATGTTACACTTGGAGTTTGTCATTAATCTTGTTCCAGGAACTGCACCTATTTTCAAGAGACCCTACAGATTGCATGTCAATGATTTGGTTGAGCTGAAGAAGCAAATTAGAGAAATGCAAGAGAAAGGTTTTGTCCGGCCAAGTTCTTCACCTTGGGGAGCCCCGTGATCTTTGTTGCAAGAAGGATGGCACCCAGCGGATGTGTGTGGATTACCGAGCCCTCAATGAGGTTACCATCAAGAACAAGTACCCTCTGCCCAGGATCGATGATTTATTTGATCAGTTGAAAGGAGCCGGAGTGTTCTCCAAAATAGACTTGAGGTCAGGATACCACCAGTTGAAGATTCGTCCAAAGGATATTCCCAAGACAGACTTTCTCAACCCGGTATGGATTTGTATGAGTTCACGGTCATGTCATTTGGATTGACCAATGCCCTGCTTACTTTATGAACTTGATGAATAAAGTATTCATGGAGTATTTGGATAAGTTCGTCATTGTCTTCATTGATTTATATTTTGGTGTATTCAAGAGTGAAGAAGAGCATGAAGAGCACCTCCGTTTGGTCTGAATAAGCTTAAAGATCATCAACTCTATGCTAAATTCAGCAAGTGTGAGTTTTGGATGAAAGAAGTTACCTTCCTGGGACATGTCATGTCTGCAGAAGGAGTATCTGTTAACCCTAGTAAGGTTACGGATGTGCTTAATTGGGAGTCACCAAAGTCGGTGACTCAGGTCAGAAGTTTTCTTGGAATGGCAGGATACTATCGTCGATTCATAGAAGGATTCTCCAAAATAGCAAGACCCTCACTCATTTGTTGAAGAAAGAAAAGAAATTTGCTTGGACAATGTTGTGAGCAAAGTTTTCAAGAGTTGAAGACGCGGTTGACAACGACTCGGTGTTGATTTTGCCCGATGTCCTAAGGATTTTGAGATTTTATGTGATGCATCCGGCAAGGACTTGGTTGTGTCCTGATGCAAGAAAGGAAGGTAGTAGCCTATGCTTCCCGTCAATTGAGGCCTCATGAAGTAAATTACCCCACTCATGACTTGGAATTAGCTGCCGTAGTGCATGCTTTAAAGATATGGCGTCATTACCTTATTGGTAATCGCTGTGAAGTCTATACGGACCATAAGAGCTTGAAGTACATTTTCACTCAAGCTGATCTTAATATGAGGCAAAGAAGATGGTTAGAGTTGATCAAGGATTATGATATTGGAATCCATTACCACCCAGGCAAAGCTAATGTTGTGGCAGATGCCTTGAGTAGAAAAGTCTACTGCAATACCCTGACGATCAAGGAAAATCAGCCAGCCCTTCATGAAGAATTCCAGAAGCTCAAGTTAGAGTTGGTTGAAGAAGGTTACCTATCTGCCTTAGAAGTTCAACCCACTTTGTGGAATCAGATCAAGGAAGCTCAAATTGAAGATGCCAATGTTAAGGAAATTAAGAGCAACATGAAGAAGGGTAAAGCTCTGAGATTTTCAGAAGATGAACAAGGCACCATTTGGTTTGACAAGCGAATCTGTGTTCCAGATCAGGAAGAGCTGAAGCAGCTGATACTCAAGGAAGCCCATGAAACTTTGTACTCCATTCACCCTGGAAGCACAAAGATGTACCAAGACCTCAAGGAAATGTATTGGTGGCCTAGCATGAAGCGTGAGATTGCCGAGTATGTAGCTCAGTGTGATGTCCATCAATGAGTAAAAGCCGAGCATCAAAGACCTCTTTGGACTCCGCAACCCTTGAAAGTGCCCGAATGGAAGTGGGAAGAAATTGGCATGGATTTTATCACCGGTTTGCCAAGGACAAGGTCGGGATATGATTCTATCTCGGTAATTGTGGATCGCCTAACCAAAGTTGCTCACTTTCTCCCACCAAGACTACTTACTCGTGATAGATCGCGAGAATTGTACATGGCAAAGATAGTGTGCGGCATGGAGTGCCAAGAAGATCGTGTCGGATCGAGGATCCCGCTTCACCTCAAGATTTTGGCGAGAGTTGCACGTTGTTCGGTACTAATCTAAATTTCAAGATGACTTATCATCCCTGCACGGATGGATGTACGTAAAGAGTAAATCAAATCCTTGAGGATATGTTAAGGGCTTGTGCCTTAGCAAATCGCACAGATTGGGATCAAATGCTACCTTATGCGAGTTTTCTTATAACAACAGCTACAATCAAGCCTCCAGATGTCTCCATTTGAAGCTCTTTATGGAAGAAAATGCAGAACACCATTGTATTGGGATGAAGTAGGCGAAAGACAAGTGTTTGGGCCAGATATTTTGGAAAAAGCCGAAGAGCAAGTTCGATCAATTAGAGAAAGGTGGCAAACAAAGACAGACAGCGAAGAGTTATCCGATAACCGTCGCCGAGATCTAGCTTTTGCACCTAGTGATCATGTGTACCTGAAGGTGTCGCCTCTCAAAGGGATGCGTCGTTTCAGAGTAAGCGGAAAGCTTGCACCAAGGTACATCGGACCTTTCCCAATTCTAGCACGAAGAGGAGAAGTCGCTACGCTTGGAGCTCCGCCACGGTGCCGATGTGCATAATGTCTTCCACGTGTCACAACTGAAGAAGTGTTTGCGTGTGCCCGAAGAGCAGATGCCAATGGAAGCAATTGCCCTGCAGGAAGACCTCACCTACAAGGAGCATCCCATCAAGATCATGGAAATAACAGAGCGAGTGACAAGAAGCAAGATCATCCATTTCTGCAAGGTCCAGTGGGGCAACCACACCGAAGAAGAAGCCACTTGGGAACGAGAAGATGACTTGAAGGCTGAGTTTCCCCAGCTATTCTCTAGTCAGCCTGAATCTCGGGGTCGAGATTCCCTTTAAGAGGGGAAGGTTTGTAGCGTCCCGCTTTTTCAGAGTTTTTTTGAAAATTTTAAAAGAGAACCATTTGCTTCTTTTGCCAAAAGCTTAATTTTGAAATTTCAGAATCCCTTTGCAGTTTAATATGAATTAATCAAACTTCAATTAAATTAAAGTTGGTTTAATTGAGTTTTCTAGAATTTAAAATCAAAATTTTTATTTTAGGTGTTTTCTTGGATTTATTGGATTTTAGAAATTGATTTTCATTTTATCCGAAATTAAAAATTATTTTAATTGCAAAAGAAAAAGAAAGATTAAAGTTAAAAGTATTTTTATTAAGTCCAGAATAATTCAAGGAATTTCTGTGAATTTTTCTAGAATTTTTGGACTCTATTTGCTATTTTCTAAATTGCCTTTTGATTTATTTGAATTTCTGAAAATCAAAAACTATTTTAAATCCTTTTTACTATTGTGGGCCGAATCCCTTCGGCCCATCACTGTTTTCCCACCTCCGGCCCACTCCCGCGGCCCGCCTCCGCTCCGCCGGCCCGCTCCCGCGCCTCCCCTTCACCTCAGCCATCCGATCCCGTCCGCGGTTCCCGTCGGCGCGCCACCTTATCGCCCTCGCCGTCGGATCTTCATCCGTGGCGCTCCGTTCGCCGCGCCCCTCTCTCTTCTCCGCCGTCCGACGAAATCGGACGACGCCCGTCGCCGCGCCTCCTCGTCCCCACCGTCCGTCAAATCGGACGGCGCTGCTCGTCTTCCTCCGCGCTGTTTCTCTCTCACGTCGCTGCGCCGCGTAATCCCGCCGCCTCGGTCTCGCCGCTCTCTCTATCTCCCACGTTCGCCTCGCCGCGCCTCACTGCGCCCGCCACGCCGCGCCCGTCTGTCCTGTCCCACCTCCCGCCACGCTCGCTCCATGCCGCTTGCCTGTGGCCTCGCCCTTTAAATACCGCCGATTATTCTCCCCTCTCCCTCTCTTTTCCCTCCCCTCGGCCGCCTCCGCCCCCTCCCCTCTTCTCCCTCGCCGCGTGGGCCGTCATCTCCCTCGGCTCGGCCTCGCCTCCCGTCTCTCTCTCTCTAGGCCTGAGTCCGACGTGGCGTGGCCCGGCGTGGCGCTATTCGCGTCGACGCCGTGGCAATCACAGCCGCGTGTCTTGCTGCAGCGCTGGCGTGTGTATTCGGTTTTCAGTTGAAAAATAAATCCAAAAATCCGAAAAAACCCTAATTCTATCATTTCATGTGATTTCCAACTTCTTTTGGCCATAACTTTCACATCCGAACTCCGATTTGGGTGATCCAAATTTCTAAATTTATATAAATTCAGCCTCTTTCATTTGGTACTGGTTTTGTAATTTTTGGAGTTCATTTGGTGCTTTTTTATTTATTTGTGCTCTTTTATGCGTGTAGATTAGGCGTTTGGAAGATTTCTTCGACCGACGATCAAGACCCTCCTCGTCAACGAAGGCAAGTCGTAGGCCCTTGACCATGTTGAACCCATTTTACAAATGTATATTGTATTAAATTATCATGCATGGCTAGTTTTATTAAAAATGGTTTTGGAAGTAGATAATTACCAAATTGCCATTATGCCTCCTTGATAAATTGAAAATGAAATGTCTCCTTGAATGACATATATCCTTGGACACCTTAGGATGGTTAATACTAGTTGGACATAATTGTATACCATCTTGGGAGCGTAGTATTGCTTAGTCTTGCTTTAGTTACCCACGAGACTTTCGATCACATGTTCAATGATTAATGAAATTTGACTAATGGAACTATGGAACAGTGGTGTGAGGCCACTTTTATTAAAAGATGTTGTGCCATGGCAGGGATTGCCATTTGGTCGGGAATGAACAAAAATGATTTATGCTCGGGCTTGAGGTAGGGAGTTAAGGTGGGTGTGTGATGCACATTGGGTTGTGGTAGACTTGTCTGAGCAGCCAACTAAGTACTTAACTTTGCAAGTCATTAATCTGGGTCACCTCGTGCAACCATAAGTCCGGTATGGGACGGACCTGGCCAACTAATTGGGAAAATTTTGAGTCGGTTCTGTTGTAGTGGTTTAATGGCGCAAGAGGGGGCTGTGATGGTGAAACCTTAGCGGGCAGAACCGAGGCAAAATGAAACTTTGTAAAGGCCTTGTGATATTCACTTAGTCGCACACACTCGGAAGTGTGTTACATGGACATTACAAGTGATTTATCTCTTGTGGGTAAAGCTGTACAACCTCTGCAGAGTGTTAAAAATCTATTCGAATAGCCGTGTCCCCGGTTACGGACATGCCTGGTGATTTCGCGCAAGGGGTAGTATTTTTAAAAATGTGGTTTGGTTCGATGGAAAGGTTTGGTTGGAATGGTTGGGAACTGAACGGGATGTTCACTGTTTGATTCAAAAGAACTTGGTTATCTATGTATTATTCTTTTAAAATCCTGCTTTGCCATCTAATTATTGTATTTATTGTTAAACTTGCTTTCTGCAAATTAACCTTAAAGCCATCCTTGCTTAAGCCCGCATGAATACTATGTGCATACATTTCTCTCGACTTCTCGAGTACTTTATGTACTCACGGCTTTATGCCCTTTGTTGATCGATCCCCAGAAGAATCGGAAATATTGAGTTCTACGAAGAAGGCTACCTTGAAGACTTGCGAACTAGGTCACGTCCTCCACTCGATTGCTGTGGGCATGTCGATTGGGCTCCACGATTTTGAGATTTCATTGCGGTTACTCTGTAGTTACTAAGCCCGTGTGGTGACTTTTGTAAGAACCTTGACCATAAGGTCTTTCTTTGTTTTAATTAATATTACTTTATGCGCTTCATTAGTTCGTTGTTGAATGGTCATGATAACATCATTGTTACAACTGTGCAAGCTAGCTACTGATCATGGGACTAGCTTGGTATGCACAGAGGGTCTCGGGGTTGTGTGACACCCGGGGCGCCGACATGCGTGCTAACCACGCGAGAGGGATATGGGACCTCTCTTGACTTAGTACTTTGGCGTGTGTTATCTCCGAGTCGCAGGAGGGGGTTGTGTGTGTTGTGTGAAAAAGGATATGTGTTCTTGTGTTGGGTGTTCGGTGGTGGAGATTCCGGGTAGGCTCTCCACCTCGAGGAGCATTGTAGTTGTCCAAGGCTTTACCTGAGACGGGTAGTTGACCGAGGCTTTACAATGACTCCGACACAACGTATGGGTTTCTATCCATACGGGCGGCTCGTGGGTAATACACAATATTGGAAATATCTCGTAGGACTTAGCCGTGCCGGCATACCTAAGGAAGTGTGCTAAATAGCTTGGCAAAAAAGCGGTCTGGCGTGTGGGTACATTGGTACACCCCTGCAGGGTATAAAACTATTCGAATAGCCTCGTCCTAGGTTATGGACATGCTTGGTAAGGTCGTGCAAGAACTAGACTACAACCTTTTAAATTAAAAATTGACATGGTTAGTATAAATGGGTAATTCATGCTATTGTTGTGGTGACTAGTGGTTTAGTCACTTCCAGGATTGTTGTTGTCATCTATCTACTGTTATATTGTTGTCATTTACGGTTATTTGAACATTAAAAACAGATTTGTTAACTTGCTTTTAAATGTACTACATTATTGCCTCCACTTAAATAAGCTTGCATGTAGCATATGTATAGGTCTGTTACTCTACACGTATGTCTTGCGGAGTACAATGTTTGTACTCATTTGCTTTGCTTAACTATTTGTTGCAGAGGGGGAAGGTGAGCCCCAAGGGCCTCGCTTTTTGTGAGGTGTGCTGTGGGTTCGACGACTAGCTTGGCGGTCCGGTCGGTTGCCTTGTGGGTTAAAGGCACACTGATTGGCTCTTTTGGTTTATGGCCATCTTATGGCACTTTTGCTTCCGCTGTTCAATTTCTATATGTATATGTCATTTGGCCGGTCGACCTCTTTTTTGTAATAACTATCTTTTATTTATGTATCTTCTGGTTGTTGCTTTGCTTCGGTTCTATGTGAATGAATGGAATTGATGCATGAATTTTGTAAAAAGGTGTGTATACTGCATTTCTGGGAAGTATACATGTCTCGAAGACACGGGTTATTTCATTTGTGATGCTAGGGTCAATTGGTGACTAGGCATTACAAGCCCAATAATCCAGGGTCCTCACAAAGTTTGGTATCAGAGCCATACTGACCGCAGTAACCCAAGTTTGGTCATCTTTTAGGATATTTTGGAAAACCTTATTTTCAAAGTATCAAATGATTTATGAAAGCTTAAGGAATTCTCAGATTTTACTCCTTACCTATTTTAGCTTTCTCCCCTCATCTTACTCTAATTTGAGTTTTAGAAATTGTTTTCCTCTCTGACGAGGATCTGGTAATCCTCATTTTATCTTTTATCTATAATTCTTATTATGGGTAAATATGATGTCACGTAGTCCCCAGAAGTACCCCTTATATTTATAAGGGAGGGGCCTACCAAGTGATTGTAAGTTCTCCTACAATCACCCCCATAGTCGTAAGTCTTACTACGACTATGTCATGGTCGTAAATCCTTCTACGACCACTACCTGGTCGTAAGTCCTTCTACGACCATTACCCGATCGTAAGTCCATCTACGACTATTGTCTGATCATAAGTTACGCTCGACTGCACCTAGTCGTAAGTTCTTCTACGACTATTGTCCATCGTAAGTTTCGCTACGACCCTGTACCTAGTCGTAAGTCCTTCTCGACTATTATCCGATCGTAAATTACGCTTTCACGACTGCACCTAGTCGTAAGTCCTTCTACGACTATTATCCAGTCGTAAGTTCTGCTACGACTTGTACCCAGTTGTAAGTCCTGCTACGACCAAGTCAACCACGACCACCTTATAATCAATAAAACCTACAAGCGAGTGGGTCCAATTGATTAAGGAATCCGAACGATCCACATACACTATTATTCTCGCGATAATAGTGCTTAAATACCCCATTACCCACGAAGATAAGCGCCAAACGGCGTGAAGGAGCCACTACACCGGTAATTATTGCCATCATGTGCCCATTACTGGCTTGATTAGGCGCCTCTTCAGAAGGGGAAAACGGCTACTCCTTCATGACTATATAAAGACATCAATCAGAAGGACAAAGGGGAGGGCAAAAAGAGCCAATCGAGGACAATCAAGGAGAAAGACAAGTACTGTTCTTTGTAATAGTCTTAGTTTACGGCTTGATTGTTGAGAATCTGATCAATACCACACACACACAGGAGTAGGGTTGTTATTCTCCCCGGAGAAGGCCTGAACCTGTATAAAAATCCTGTGTCAATCGCTCTGCGTGATTTCATCTCTAGGAGACCCCCCGAATCAAACAATCTTTACGTAAGATCGGTTCTAAAACACCGACACTCTTGCTTTCAATTTCGTGATCTTAGGGCTTTCTTTGATCCGCGAGTTTGTGATTGATTCTTTCACGTGAATTAGCTTGCTGTGATATGTGTGAATCTATCTATGATCATCTTGATCTTCAATCACTCACGAACAAGCATTAGGATCAAGTTTTCGTTCTTGCCCGGTTTTAGACCTTCTGTTATTCAATTGCAACTGTTCAGGATCTATCCAAGAATTATCATTATATTTGATTGGAATAGATCCTCAATAGCATATAGAAGGTGTGTGCAAAGTTTCGTGAAGTTTGGAGTTGAGAATCAAAAGTTAGACCTAATTGCAACTTCGTCATCTGGTACATTTCTTTGTTTGGATCGGTTACGAGCCTACCGTCGGACCGCCCCACACCAGTGATCGACCGATTTAGTACGATCGGGCCAGATCGCAATGATCGGACCGACCGACCTCTGCTAATTTTGATTCTTGCTGATTTTTGTCGCATTCATTAGGTTTTTAATTGGATTCAATACTAGTCTTCCGCCGTACTGGTATATTGATCTTCATAGCTATTGGAGTGAAATTATGTTGAATTCATATTTTGTGAAAAAGTGAGCGTGCTCCTATTCACCCCCCCCCCCCCTCTAGTCGCCTTTTCGGTCCAACAAGTGGTATCAGAGCCCGGTTAGTTCAATCTTGATCTTAACCGGTCACTGAACTTAGGCGATGGATAGGTTCTCCACAAAACCGCATATCTTCAATGGGCACGACTATGCCTATTGGAAGAATCGTATGCGAGTATTTCTTGAGAGCGAGGACAAGCTATATGGGGCGTTGTTCGATCCCCGCCATTATTCACGAGGTTGAAACTCACGCTACGTGGTTCTTTTGGCTAACAACAACAAGGCCAAGAATCTTTTATATGGTGCGCTTGGTAGACAAGAATATGATAGGATTTGCAATCTTACAACTACGCACGAGATTTGGAACACCCTCGAAACATATCATGAGGGTTCGTCCCAAATTAACAAAGTGCGCCAAACAATCTATAAGCGTGATTATAACAAATTTGAGATGCATCCTGGAGAGAGCATCGATGACATTTTCAGTCGCTTTAATAAAGTGATTAATCAGATGAAAGCTGTTGATATTGAATACTCTCAATCTAAAAATACCACCCATCTTTTGGCTACAATCAACACCAAGGAGTGGGAGATGAAGGCTACTGCTATAGAAGAGAATGTTGATCTTTCGAGCCTTACTTTGGAGTTGCTTTATAGCAAACTCAAGACTCATGAAATTAAAAGAGTTGATCAACCCAATAAAGATAATTTAGCTTTGGTAGCAGATCCTCTCAAAAAGGCTTCTGATAGTTCTTTTGAATCTTCTTCTGGATTTTCATTTGCTTGTTTATCTGCTATTCATGAAGAGGAGCTTGAGAGTATCCCTGAGTTTGAGTTAGCCCTTTTAGCTAAAAAATTCACACGGGCTTACAACAATGTGAGAAATAAAAAGAGAGGTGGTCCTGTTACTTGCTATGAGTGTGGAGAGCTCTACCACATCCGGGCCAATTGCCCCAAGCTAAAAGGTAAGGGTAAGCACAGGGAGGAGAAGACAGCCTGGAAGAAGTCTTATGAGAACAACTCTGAGTATGATGCTGTCAAGCTCATAAAGGCCGCTCACCGGGTCCTTGCAACTTTTGGAGAGCAATCCGTGAGCGATGTGGACTCCGGGAGCGAGGAGGACAAGGAGGAGAAGACCCCTCAAGATAAAAAGAAGGGGAAGGCCAAGGACTTCACTGGCATGTGCTTCATGGCTGACACTGACGACATTGATGATGATGAGGTATCTCTTTCTTATGATGAGCTTTCTGCTAGATATGATTCCATATATGAGCAACTACTTAGTTAAGATGAATCGCTAGAATTTGTCATGACTAAACATAAGAAACTAGAGTAAAAAATTGGTCAACTGAAACTAAAACTTGCAAATGTTAAGACTCTTGAACCTGATGAATGTTTATCTTGTCATGATATGCACTCAGAATTGGCTAAACCGTAATCTGCTCACAATATTGCTTTGCAACAACTTGAAAATGCTAGAACCGAGCTAATTGAAATAAAATCTACTCCGTGTGAAAAATGCTTAGAGTCTAGCAAGTTGATTGTTTCTGATGTGATTGATTCTAGCCCTTGCACTTCATGTTTAGAAAAAGAACGTGAAATTAAAGATATCTTAGAAGCTGCTAGAGTCAAATATGCTAAGCTTAAGGACAATATTGAAACTACTATTTGTGCTTCTTGTTCTGCTCTTAAGCTTGAAATTGCTTTATATAAGGAGAAATCTATGGATAAAACTTGTGATGCTTGTGTTAATTTGAGAAAAGAAAATGCTTACCTTCATGATACATTAGAGAAAATTTCTAAAGGTAAGAAACAGTTAAACATGATTCTTGACAAGTCTAAAACTTCTTATAAGAAGCAAGGTTTAGGATTCAATTCTTTTCAAGACAATTCAAAGCCAAAAGTCATTCAAGTCTTGGAAAAAGGTTTAATTGAATTCAAAACCCAACCTGCAAAAACTTCTTTTAAATCTGCAGGTTTTGCTCAACGATCTGTTCAAACAAATGGTGCTTCTTCTAGTGGTATTAAGTATCATTGCACTTATTGCAAAAAGGGTGGGCACTTGATTGAGTTTTGTTGGCGTAGGTTGAAAAATAATAAGAAAAATTTTGCTGGTATTTCATCAACTCAACCTAAAGCTTTTATGAGACATGGTCATTTTGAAAAAAATAAACCTGGGTTAGGATTTGTTTCACATGCTTATCATCATGCTCCTAGACAGGATAATTCTCATGTTCGTGTGACCATTACTCATGATAGGAATGCAAGTAGAATCAAGGATAACACTTCTGCTTTGCATACTATTCGCAGGCGTGTGTCTCAGTACTGTGTTCCCAAGTCTTGTTTAACTAACCCCAGTATCGAGACACATCGTTCTTCTGTGCCTTGATTTTTCAGGATTACCGCGGATAGAGGAAGGGCACGTGCTTTGTCGACTCCGACTGTTCACGTCATATTACCGGAGACTCAAGATGGTTCACCTCCTTCACGCGGTAGACGGGTTTCAAGCATCTCCGAGAACTTCCCATCGCCAGGCCTTTAAGCTCATATTCAGGTATTTACACTCTACTCTCTTTGTATGGCATTTGATATTCCTTCTCTTTATCTTTGTCCATTCGGGGGTTTTTTTCTTATCCTGTTTGTGCGGGCTGTCGGCTAGATAGGAAGAGTACCTCAGGCGCTTGTCACTCACTAGGCACTAGGCACTTTTCTTATCCTCTTTTCTGTGATAACACTTCTGCCATTAATATTGCTAAGAACCCTGTGCAACACTCTAGAACCAAGCACATAGATATTCGCTATCACTTCCTTAGAGATCATGTCGAGAAAGGTGATATTGTGCTAAACTTTTTGGAGTCCGAGGCTCAACTAGCTGATATCCTCACCAAATCTTTAGACCCAACTAGGTTTGCCACCTTGAGAAACGAGTTAGGGGTAATTTATCCTTATGGGTTGGTTTGAGGGGGAGTTTGATCTTTTCTGATCTTTCCTTATTCTTTTGATCTTTTATTGTTCTTTTTCTGATCTTAGTGATCTTTTTGAACTTTTTAGGATTTTAGGCTTTTTATTGCATCTCATTGTATTATATTGCATTCATATGAAAAATACAACAAGTATGAAAAATCCAAAAAGATGCATTGTAATATAAGATTTCCTGCTTATCTTTTAAAATTGATGAAGCTTTGCCTATTACCCTTTGGAGCTTTAGTACTTCAATTCTTGCTCAATGTCATGTCTAGTTCTTTGACGTGCTAGGATTATCATGCTTTTACATGTGTAGCTAAGTCTTTGCTATATGAGCTAGAACCTTAAAACAACTCGAACTGAAAATTGTAATTTGTGGATGTTTTAGCGAGTTGCGCAATTAGTGCTCCTTTTGTGACATTGGCCCTGTCAGAATTGCTCTGTTAGCTCTTGAATATAAAATTTACCATTAATTGAGTTTTTGTGTTCTTGAGATTCTAAAACTGCTCATGTGAAAAATGAAAAATCAAGATTGTCTTATGCTTCAATTGTGCCAAACTATTCTTACGAGACTGCTTGTCAATGACATGAACTTGGAGATAGTTTGATGAACCAGACGATCTCATGGGGACTGCTTGTCAGAAATGACATGAACCTCAAGATTTGTCGCCCTGGTAGAAGCTTAGAAAGAGTTTGTGGATGGCTCCTAGTCCAGGATCTTCTTTACTAAGATATACCTTTAATCAACTTCTGGTCGAGGCTTAGGATGAGTTTGTTGATGGCTCTTAGTCCAGGATCTTGTCACTAAGTTAGATCATTAGTCAACATCAATATTCAATGCATATGAGAAAACTGTTGACAAATGGGCATTTGAGAAAATTTGAGCAAAATGATTCAATACAGGACCTGATTGACTCTTAATGTGGTCTTTGTTAGATTTTTGATCTCACTTTGACATTTTGACATGGCCAGTTTCACTTTAGGATCCCTGTTGATGAACTTGCTGAATTTGAAGCGTTGCTTAAATTGATCAAATCTACTGCTTTACTTTTGAGCGTTTGTGCTTAGCTTTGATATACATGTCTTACCATGATCTTGCTAGCGTTGTCAGGCTTGATATGCTATTTGTGCAATATTGGAAATGCTGGCTAGCTCTTTCGGGTAATCTCCAAAGCTTCTTGTAATCAAAAATTAAAAAATACAAAAATAAAGCGTGATTCTTCTTCTTTTTGCTTCTGTCTCCATTCTGCACTTGTTATCTCTGGATGAGGGGAAGGCGTGATTCCTTGATGACTCCATTGTCAAAGGGGGAGAAGATATTTCAATGTTGGGGAGAAGATTATACAAAGGGGAGAAATTTGGAAAATTTGAAAGTTTTTGAAATTTGAGGATCATAGTGAGGGGGAGTTCTTGAGTTGCACTCTTATTGTCTTATTGAATATTCTGAACTTGAATTGCATTCATTTATCCTCACAATGATCATAGGTCAATTGAACAATTGTTCTTTCATATGGACCTCATGTGAGAATTTTGACTCTTTTCTGGAAATCAAAGCTTTTATGCTTTCTTTTGCCTTATCTCACATGCCTATACTATTCTGATGCCAGCTTGGTCATTTGCATTGCTTTTTCTTACTTATGGACCAAGTTGTGCCTTTGTGCGAAAACTACGAGTAAACTCGTTTTCAAACCTCTTACTTACATTTTCTGGATAATTGCCAATGTGTTCATCAAGGGGGAGATTGTGGATATCATGGGGATATACTCCAGATCTTAAGATGATGTGACAATTGGCAATGGCGTTATCGGTTTGTCGTTTCACTAGTTTTCAACAAAGTTTCGAGCATTCGATGGCGGTCCGACCGCCATAGCATGAGGATCCGATCGCCCCAAATCGGCTCGGACCGGCCATGTGCGTGATCGGACCTGCCGTGACTAAAAGTGTTCAGCTCGGCCGGGCCAAAATAGGTGTTGTAGGCAAGTGAGGATCCCAATGCACTTGGTCTCATAATTTTGGAGTTCCCAAGCAAAAGTTCTATTCGATTTAAGTTTCGAAGGTTTGAATTTGAGGGCTTGAATTCGGCTAAGTCCTGGCGGTGTCCGACCGCTCACGAGGAGCGGTCCGATCGGCGGAGGCGGTCCGACCGCTCACAGGAGCGGTCGGACCGGTTTCACTTTGTTCATCGCCAACTTCGTGGCGATGTTGTTTTGTTAGGTCAAAGTCATTGGTATCGTGGCATATGTATTGCATGATGCATATTTTGACTAACATGGGTCAAGTTGTGAAGAACTTGTTCCCAAATTCGTGTTTGCTTGTCTATGGTTGTGCAGGTTGCTTGGTGGTCAACGACGGTCAACGGCGAGGAGGATCGGGACTAGACTTGGAGAGTTGAGGTCCAGAACGATCGACGATGCCGGGTGAGGTCAATGACTCAAGCGTGACACAAGATGGACAAGGGTGACCTATGGGCGAATCCATGGCGCATGGTGAAGCGGTTTAGGTCAAAAGGTTAAAGACGACGCTTTGAGAAGTGTGCGTGTGTGACCCGTTTGTTAGTGGGCCTTAACGGAAGCCCAATTGAGTCAAATCCTAGAGAGTTCTTGGTCTCCACTATAAATAGGAGGTGGTGGCTGCACCCCTCTCTCGCCTCTTTATGTTTCAAAACCCTAATTGTCTTAGGGAGAGTTGAGGTGGAGGCTAGAGCGCTTGATGGTTTGAGGTGAATTTCGTGATCTTGGATTGACCACTGATCCATGATGGTGTGGGTGTAATCCAACAGCAATCACGTTCTTAATCTATGCAAGGTTTGCTTGAGATAAGTCTCTTTTCGCTCTTGCTTTCAATTTCGTGATTTTAGGGCTTTCTTTGATCCGCGAGTTTGTGATTGATTCTTTCACGTAAATTAGCTTGTTGTGATATGTGTGAATCTATCTAGGATCATCTTGATCATCAATCACTCACGAACAAGCATTAGGATCAAGTTTTCGTTCTTGCCCGGTTTTAGACCTTCTATTATTCAAATGACAACTGTTCAGGATCTATCCAAGAATTATCATAATATTCGATTGGAATAGGTCCTTAATAGCTTAGAGAAGGTGTGTGCAAAGTTTTGTGAAGTTTGGAGTTGAGAATCAAAAGTTTGACCTAATTGCAACTTCGTCATCGGGCTAATTTTACTGTTTCAGATCTGTTCTGGAGTCGGCCGGTCCGACCGCCCCTCAGCACCAGTCCGACCGATTTGGCAGCGGTACGACCACCGGTATAACAGCGGTCCGACCGCCCGGCAATCGTTCCGACCGGTGGAGTCCAGAGGTCAGACCGCCCGTGCACTGTGTTGTTTTAATCTTTGATGATTTTGTTATATTACTTAGGAGATTAATTTGAATTCAATACTAGTCTTCCGCTGTACTGGTATATTGATCTTCATAGCTTCCTAATAGCTATTGGAGTGAAATTGTGTTGAGTCCATAATTTGTGAAAAAGTGAGCATTCTCCTATTCACCCCCCCTCTAGTCGCCTTTTCGGTCCAACAGTGTTTGAGTTGTGCGACCATCTTCGGGTGAGTGTGTGGGAGCCATGTTGAAGTTAAGTCCAACTGGTAGCACCCGAAATATAATAAGTACAACAAATATTAGGGAGTGATTGTTAGGTAATATTTGTTGTGTCCGTTTCTGTTTAGTAGTCCGACTCCGAACCACTATTGCAAACAGAACCAGATTACTATAGCAGTCGTAGTCCGAGTACTGTAGTAGTAGTTGTGGCTATAAAAAGGGGTCATATGTAATCATATTTTGTAAGAAGATTGAGAGTCCAAGCAATAGAAAAGCTGACTTGTGCAGCACCAAATTATCTCTTGTCTGTCTTGAATACGTGTGTTTCTTTCGAGAGCATGTTTTTCTTCGGTTTGTTCCAACAATTGGTATCAGAGCTCTAGGTTCGAAACCCTAGCTACTGCCCCGGGAGGGATGATCTCGACTCTCGGGGTGGCATATACGGCGGGAGTGCGCACGCGGTGGATCCGACGCACAGATCGATGTGGCAAAGACCGAGCACCAAGGGGCACAAATACGAGACCTATGCATCAGATGGTGCATGCGGCTCCATGACGAGAAGGAGCCTGATTTTTTTGATTTGTGACCAAGATCATGTCGTGTTCTCCGGGGAGTGGTGTCACCGGTGACGAGGCAACGTCGACACTCTTCCTACTGGCCAAAAAGGAGACGGCTAAAGCTGCGTGGAAGGCGTTGAAGACGATGCATCTTGGTGCCGATCATCGAAAGGTGAAGGTGAGGGTCGTTGGGAAGATGTGTTGGTCGTCCTGAATCATGTAAGTAGTGTTAAGTCTGAGACATCCAGGAGATGTGTTCGTTGTCCTGAGTCGAATCCGTGTGTTACTCAAATTGAAGTTGTGAACAACTTGAACTTCGAGTCTGAGTTGGGAGCACCGTAGTTGAGACCAACCGCCTCAGCGAGTAAGCGTCCAAGACCTGTTTGAGTTGTGCCACCATCTTCGGCTGAGTGTGTGGGAGCCATGTTGAAGTTAAGTCCAACTGGCAGCACACGAAATATAATAAGTACAACAAATATTAGGGAGTGGTTGTTAGGTAATATTTGTTGTGTCCGTTTCTATTTAGAAGTCTGACTCCGAACCACTGTTGCAAACAGAGTCGAATTTCTATAGCAGTCCTAGTCCGAGTACGGTAGCAGTAGTTGTGGCTATACAAGGGGGTCATATGTAATCATATTTTGTAAGAAGATTGAGAGTCAAAGTACTAGAAAAGCTGACTTGTGCAGCACCAAATTATCTCTTATCTTTCTTGAATACGTGTGTTTCTTTCGAGAGCATGTTTTCTTTGGTTTGTTCCAACAATTGGTATCAGAGCTCTAGGTTCGAAACCCTAGCTGCTACCCAGGGAGGGATGATCTTGACTCCCGGGGTGGTATATACGTGGAGTGCGACGCTTGCGATGCCGACGGCGCATCGATGTGGCGACCGGAGCACACGACAGGAACGCACCGGTGAGACCGATGCATCAGATGGAGCATGTGGCTCCATGACGAGAAGGAACCTGATTTATTTTTATTTGTGACCAAGATCATGTCGTGTTCTCCGGGGAGTGGTGTCACCGGTGATGAGGCAACGTCGAGACTCTTCCCATCGCCAAAGTCCGTGGAAGGCGTTGAAGACAATGCATCTTGGTGCCGATCATCGAAAGGTGAAGGTGAGGGTCGTTGAGAAGTTGTGTTGGGCGCCCCGAATCAAGTAAGTAGTGTTAAGTCCGAGACATCGAGGAGATGTGTTCTGTCCCGAGTCAAATCCGTGTGTTACTCTAATTGAAGTCGTGACCAACATGAAGTTCGAGTAGGAGTTGGGGAGCAATTCGTAAGTTGAGACCAACCGCCTCAACGAGTAAGTGTCCAAGACGTGTTTGAGTTCGCCACCATCTTCTACCGAGTGTGTAGGAGCCATGTTGAAGTTAAGTCCAACTGGCAAGACACAAAATATAATAAGTACAACAAATATTAGGAGTGGTTGTTAGGTAATATTTATTGTGTCCGCTTTTTAGAAGTCCGATTCCGAACCACTGTTGCAAAACAGAGTCGGATTACTATAGCAGTCCTAGTCCGAGTACTCTAGCAGTAGTTGTGGCTATAAAAGGGGGTCATATGAAATCATATTTTGTAATAAGATTGAGAGTCAAAGCAATAGAAAAGCTTACTTGTGCAAAGACCAAATTATCTCTTGTCTTTCTTGAATACGTGTGTTTCTTTTGAGAGCATGTTTTTCTTTGGTTTGTTCCAACAAGCCTCCCTTGTTGTGCCCATGCCATTTGCCGCGTCCTCTTCCTTGGTAGAGCCCATCCAGGCTGCCGAAGCCACGTCCCTTGTCGTTCGACGACGAATCCCCGCCGCCGCTTTTGCGGCTCGCCACTTAGTGTAAGTGAGTAGGAGCTTCCCATCACTGCCCTCGCCTCGGCCACATATATGTTCTTCGTATGCTTTGAGGCACCCGATCGCCTCCTTGATTGGCATTGTCTCCACATCGACAAACTACTGATTGCGAGGACAACTCGCATGAATTTGTCAAGTACAAAGACAAGTAGTTTCTTGACGAACCGCATCCTCTAAATTTTTCCCAAGACTTTGAATTTTGTTTGCCCCCATTCATCTTCCCTAAAACTCATCGACCGAGATTGTGTCTCTCATGCCTAGAGCCTCAAAATCACTTTTTAGGTATGGATCCTGCCTTCTTCACCCGATTAGCACCGAGGTACAATGCCTTCAGCTTTTTCATGCCTCCTTTGCCGTGAAGTCAACATCGGGTAGTGCAGAGACACGCGCCTCCTTCGTCGCCGAGCCACCGTGTGCTCCGCTATCAACGCCCTTCGAATCCGAGGTACTTGGACATGCATCGTGCTCGATACCAAATGATGGAATCAGCCCGAACAACGCAATACTCCAAGACGAAATAAGAAGAACACACGCAGAAATCACACGGATAGATACAAAGTTGGGGCAGATTTTTCGTGTACTGTATTGAATACGGCAAAAACTTATAGCTACCGTTAGCTGAAGAAAAAACAGTGTATAAGAAACAGACTTGGCTAAGATTCAGGAGTCGTGCACACTCACGATCCTAATTAACTGGACACGACGCATACTACGCCACAAGACTGGGCCAAACAACAGCTAAGTCTGGATTATTTCCAACAGCATGTGATGTAGGTTCATGGACTACTACGTGGTACGCTCCATCCGGCGGGGCTTCTGCGTGGACTTCAACGAGTGTGGAGTGGCCATGGACGCCGCGTACTGCTGTGAGCAGCAGTCCATGCTCACAGCATACGGCCGCGACTTCTCGGTTCTTGCTCCCGTTAGCACTTAATCGGCAGACGCTGTGTCAACAACTAGGGCGGATCCAAAGAGGCCTATGCGGGTGCACAGGGCAGTAGGTTCAATTTTATTTTACAATATTGTAGTCCACGTATATACAGGTGTGAACCTCAGCCCAAATCAAAGGATACCGAGTCGGCCCAAAGCAACCAAGCGTTTTTGTTCTGGCCTCCCATTGCCCCACTCTGGTTGTTGGGCTAAGGACCACACCGAGAGCGACCCAAGACTCTTGGAACGCAAGCGCAGCCCAATTGCTTCGCCATCCAAGCCACGAGCGCACGACCACGCTTAGGAAAACAACAGTCGCACGCTCACATCGCTCTAGACCCAGTTCGCGTCTCTTGACTCCTTTCTCCATCAATTGTCACTCTCTTATTTCGCACGGCCTCGCCTACTCCTGACCACTAGTCGCCGAAGCCAAAGTCCTCGGTGGCAGTATTCCGTGGGCTGCGGCGTTTCCTAGTCGTCATCGGCCGTAGATTGCCTCGCCAAGTACTCGGCATGGGCAACAAGGATCAAGCCGCGAATTGGCATAGGGCATTGCTAATTTCTTCCAATTCTTCTGATTTCTTTCAAGCAAAATGGTTAAATTTGTGAGTTAGGTTTCATTGTGATCATTATTGATTGATTTTGTCAAATTGTAGGGCTATAATGTGTTGAATATATAAGCATTTTTGAAGTACTTTAATCCGTAAATATACTAGATGAATCATGGACAATACGACTTTTCATAAAACAAATGTACATGAACACCATAGTCATACTAATTTCGGTAAAAATGTAGTGGTATTCCTATATCAGTGTTCAAGATAACAACAGATAGTAAAGTTAAACAAATAACAATTAAGAGATGGATATACCCAGAACCAGTAGACGGAGCAGCAGCAGAATTGTTGGTGAGATCGTCGTTCGCCATGGCATAGTGGACGTCGTGGTAGTAGTCGCGCAGATGAAGCAGAGGATCGGAAGCAGCGATCGGATGAAGACTAAGTAGCGAGCAGTCGCGCGAACGCTTCCCAAAAACCTTATTCGTCCTCGCTCGTGAAAGCCTTCAAGGACGGGGGTTCCGGAGGCCTGCTCTACCGGTTCGACCGTACACGCGATTCGCCGGGATGGAGATCGCGAGACACAATAGCCATAAAATTGAGAATACAGCCTAGTCTCTCGTGGGAGTCGATTGGAAAAAGCTAAGGGACACGAACAGGTCTCCGTGTCGTTGTAATAGCCAAAAGCCAAAAATGAAGAGACAGAGACCAGAGGAAACGGTTGCCATCAACTAGTGCAAACCGCAACCATAACTCGCTGGTAACCGAAAAACGCTACTCGCATCTAACGTGCTGCACAAGACGCCAAGACGCCTGACAAAGACAAGACGGCCGCTCGCGAGCCCAGCCAAGACGCGTGTGTTTGCCTCCTCCAATTCCACAAGGGGGCTACCACGTTCTACCTTATAAAGTGGTGTAACTCCCTTTCAACTCTCCATGTGGGACTAATCAATTTTAGCACGTGCACATAGGCCTTTGAGATTCTCTAGGAATTAAATAGTATTAAAAACTGGACCCAGCCCGTATTAATTCCTACAATCCCCCACCATATCTCTAAGACACATGTCAAATGCCTTGATCCGCAGTATTGTTTTAATATACCAGTGTTTCGATGCAGACCAAATAAGGTTGAATATCCATCTAGAACAGAAGCTACATTAATCCACAGCTGCACAATGGACTAAGCCTTGAATTGTCAGTTTTGTGTGAATAAGTTTCACTTGAGTCCTTAACTGATACTAGGCTGTCAGGCATCCCGCGAGTTGGAGCATATAAGTCATACTCCTGGCCTATTCATGAGCTTCCTAGAGATTACCCTATCTCATAGACTGTGACTAGCAGTCGGGCTCATATAGGTGTTTTCTTTCAAGACTGCTCTGTAGGACAGCATCTTTGCTTAAACAAGCCACAGAACACATTAAGATAAAAATCAACCTGCCATACAGATTTAGGAGAGAGTTGCATCTGCAATGGAGTGGGTCTATAAAATTACTCTCCTCCCAGTAAACCAATAGCTTGTTTCGCCAATTCTACTTCACAGGATCTCCGATCACATAGAATGGGTTGCCACTATGGTATAACTCACGTGGGTCTCAAACCCATCTCTCTCGATGCATTGTTTATCACATTCCGTGATAAACCCTTTGTGAAGGGATCTGCCAGATTCTTAGCTGTTTAGATATAATCCAAAGCTATTACTCGGAGTTTCTCATTTTCCCTCGGCTGCACTTGATCTCCTCCTCACATGTCTTGATGATTTCATATTATCCTTAGAACTGTTCACCTTGACAATCACAGTTTGATTATCACAGTTCATCAGAATAGGCGGTACCAGTTTTTCAACCACCAGCAAATCCATCAAGAGCCCACGAAGCCATTCGACTTCAAAAGTGACAGATTCATCTCGCGCCTCGCTTCCATTCTTGAGCTCGTTAAGATGGTTTGCTTGCAAGACTTCCATGAAACAACACCACCTCCAAGTGTGCATACATATCCACTTGTGGCCTTAATCTCATAAGCATTAGATAACCCTCTAGTACCCTGGGATACCCGGTATAGTGAATGCCATAGCTCATAGTACCCTGTAGATAGCGCATTACCCTCTCAAGAGCATGCCAATGATCATCTCCCCTAATTGGAAACAAAAGCGACTTAGTTTGCTCCACAAAGAACGAGATGTCGAGCCCGGTACCGCTTAGCTAAATACATGAGTGAACCAATTATCTGAGAATATCTCAATTGGTCTCTGGCTATTCTCCGATTCTTCCTAAGCAATACACTAAGATCATAAGGTGTTCGAGAGGATTTACAGTCGTTATAACCAAAATTGCGAAGTTCGTTGCTGTCGGGACCCAAATATGCAAATCTGGACCCTCTGTGTATTCTCGTGACTAGTCCAGATCACGCTAGTGCACACAAGGTCAACATTGATGAAATATCACATCCACACAACGAATATAAGAATAAACGAGTACCTTTAAATAACAAATAACTGTTGGGACCTTACGGTCGAGTTTTACATTTATTAAGCCATGCAAGGCTGACAATAAAGAAATAAATCGCAATGGAACGAAATAAACTCCGTGGCTCCCATCAATTTACCACAGTAACCGATCGATCAAGACCCTAACGCTCAACCTTCGAGAACTCTTCTTCAAAAGCAAAGACGACTCCTCCACTTCGCTGATTTGTTTAGCAAGAGTGAGTACACACCGCACTCGCAAGTCATACCACGTAATGCAATTTATAGATGATGGCTTATTCCAAAGGAATGGCTTCTGTGGTTATTTTGCAGAAATGCAATATTTGCAATTGAATACAAATAATAGATTGAAAGCATAATTCAAAACAAATAGACAATAATAAGTTAACGATTGATTTCACAAAGGACACACAGTCTAATCAAGTTCTTTCACACAGCTGAACAAGTTATCTCACACAGCTGACCCTTCCCATTTATTTTTATGAAAATCTACCCCTCGTGTGAAATTCCCGAGCATGTCCATAACCGAGGACGCGGCTATTCGAATAGATTGATTTAAACACTCTGCAGAGTTTGTACACTTTACCCACACGATACAATCAGTGTAGCGATCACTGACCATAACAAAACCTTTCAGAGATTTCATCTCAAACAATGACACTCCTGGTGTGCTTTACTGCCGTCCAATTTGTACACACAGCCCTTGGAACGACACACACCATTGGACAGGGATGCAGCGAACCGTCCCGCGATGTGACCCAAACACATGCAGACACACCTCCAAACCCATCACATAGCTTAAATACAACCCGAGTTGTCAATGTCAAGACTCCATAACTTACTAAGTCGTGCCCACCATACTAGGCATGTGGTCGTGCAAGAAGGCCCAGCCTAATGGCGCACAAAGTTAAGTCCTTAATTGACCAAGGCAAGACTTCCGCTTTGACCTAAATCACAAAGTTTAATAAGCACACACCCCACCATTCACACAGAATCCACCACTTGCCTCGCCTAAATCTTTTCCCACCTCGTTGATTAAATGCAACACATGCCATCAACGAGTAACAAAGACACAACACACACAGTTTCATCACACAGCCCATAATCACTTAGTCAAGTTTATAATTGCAACTCTCACATGAAATGATGACTCGTGGCATGGCTAAGCAGTCTAATCGTATCTAACCAACCCACGTTGGTGCTACGATAATACCAACTAATAATTAATCAACCTAGGGTGACAAAAGATCATGGCATATAATAGACAATGTGGCATAACAATTTGGATTAATAACTATACCCAAAAGCATTTAAATAAATAATTGAAATAGAATGCAATACATTGAAACAAAGTATTTTGAAAACTGGGTTCAATATGATCAAAGGTATAACTTGCCTTGGAATAGATCTAGATATTGGTCTTGGTCTTGAGGTGCTCCTTCTTCTGCAAAATTCCCCGAAGTATCGACGTCTACTCGCAAACGAGACAAAAGAAACAAAAATAAATAAATAACAGAGGCAAAAAAAACCTCCAAAAATTAAATAAAATTCACCATTAAATAGATCTTAATTTTATATGAATTTACAAATTTGAATGGGCTCAATTGGACTTCGGATGCAAAAGATATGGGCTTTGGAAGATTTGAAAATCAATTAAACCCTAATTTGGATTTTCTCGAATTTCCCGAATTATTTTTATAAAGGAAATTCGGATTATTGCGCAATGCTTGCGTCCGAGAATTTTCGAAAAAGAATTAAATTTAAATCAAAATCGACAGTGGGACCCATCGTCATCCTCTCACTCATGGTGGATCGGGTCCTCCGAGCCGAGGCAAAGTCGGGCGCGGTGAACCGACCATGTGTGCATCGCTGGGTCTGCCGATCCGCGCCACGCGATGAACACGTAGCGACGAGAGAGCGCGAGAGGTGACGCGGCAATGACGAGGCATGGCCGACGCATGGCGCTGGGACCAAGGGTATCATCGCGTGATCGGCGCGTCGTCAGCCGACCAAGGGTACCAGAGCAATCTTTGCGCTTATTGCGCACCTAGTCCGACGCTATCACCAAATTGAAATTGACGGCCGACCGGTGGAGAAGAAGCGGAGGCGACGCCACGTTTTGTCGGACGGCGGCGCGAACGGTTCCGACGACGAGGATGCGCTACCGAGGTGGCACGAGTGACACCGAGCCCAAGGAGGCAATGATGACGGCCGAACGGCGACGGGCGGCGTGGCAAACGGCTAAAACCGAGGCGGCGAAAGTTTGATTTTGGGCTAATGTGGGGGCTCTAGAGGGAGAGATAAGACTAAGCGTTGCTATGGGATGCGGAGGACGAGGGGGACCCTAGGGGTATTTATAGGGCTCGGGAGCGACCGAGATGGAAACCCTAATTGAGTCCGTCTCGGTCACGCTGGGATCTCCAGGTTTTAGGAGATAGAGATAGATTTGAAGGTTAATTCGGTTGAGGATGGATAAGTATTAGCCGGGCTACTGACATGGGGTTAGCGCGAGAAATCACGAGAGAATCGCCGCTGTCGTATGGGAGTGAAGCTCTCGGTAATGGCGGCAAAGACGCACGCGTGAGGAGGAAGAGAGGCGGGAGACGACGACCTCGGCGGCCCACGCGTCGAGAGAAGGCGAGAGATACGCGCGGCCGAGATCCAAGCGCCCAAATCGATCCGACGGCGGGGCGAAGCGGCAAGGAAGTCAAGCGAAAAGATGGTCACATGAATAGTGTTGGGCTTCGTCCAAAGACATTCAAGGATTTAAAATAGATTTTTCTTTTAAATAAATCCAGAAAATGCAAATATCAATTAGAAAATAGTAAATGACTTTGGAAAAATTCCAGAAAATTCTATAAAATATATCCAAGCATATAGAATCTAAATAAAATAATTTTGGCAATTGTTGGTGTTGGGATTAAGCACATTAAATCAATTTGTCCTTTAAGTCCTTATTAAGCTTTTTAATTTAATATTCAAATAAATCTAAATGATAAATTTTCTTGCTACCAATATTTAAAAGATTTTAAAAGCTCTGAAAATTGGGATGTTACAAACCTCCCCCCCTTAAACGAATCTCGTCCCCGAGATTCCGGCTAGCTAGAGAAAAGGCTAGGGAACTCTGCTTTCAACTCTTCTTCACGTTCCCACGTTGCTTCTCCTTCTGAGTGGTTACCCCACTGGACTTTGCAGAAACGAACGGTCTTGCTTCAGTGCGGCGTCATGACATCCAAAACCCCGACAGTCGTTTGTACGTGAGATCTTCCTTCGCCAATTGACTCCAACGGGTGCGCTTCTTCGCACACGAAGACACTTCTTCACCAGAGACATGAAAGACATCATGCACTCTCGCTAACGATCGCGTAGCTACTAACTGATACGCAACTTCTCCACGGCGTTCCAAAACCTTGAATGGACCCACATACCTTGGAGCAAGCTTCCTTTGGTGTGGAATCTCTTAACACCTCTGAGCGGAGTAACTCAAGATACACAAAATCCTCTGGTTCAAAGCCGAGGTCACGACGACGATTATCGGCATAACTCTTTTGCTCGGATGGGCTATCCTTAACCTCTCTCGATCATAGCAACTTGTTCTTCGCTTCTCAATAATATCTCGCCCGAACACTACACGCTCATTGCCTCTCGACTAATTCAACGGAGTTCGCAGCACGACCATACAAGGCTTCAAATGGTGACATCTCGCAAACCGGCTCGATAATCGTTGTTGTACGAGAATTCGCATACGGTAAACTCTTATCCCAACCGTAGCATTTGCTAAGGCACGGGCTCTCAACATATCTTCTAATATCCGTTGACCCTTTCACCTGTCCATCCGTTCGTGGATGATAAGCGGTACTAAAATTCGATGAGTTCCTGTGGCTTCATGTAGACTCGCGAAAACGAGAGGTGAATTGAGATCCTCGATCTGACACTATCTTCTTAGGCACACCATGCAGACTGACAATTTTTGTCATATACAATTCCGCCAAGCGGTCTACTGAGTAAGTGGTTTTGACTAGCAAGAAATGGGCAACTTTGGTCAAACGATCCACTATTACCCAAATCGAATCATAACCTGATTGAGTCTTGGGTAAACCGCAATAAAATCCATACCGATCTCTTCCCACTTCCATTCTTGTATCTTCAATGTTGTAGCAATCCCGCCGCCTCGATGCTCGCCTTTACTTTCTCGACACACGCCGCATAAGGCAACGAACTCGCGACGCCTCGCTTTAAGTTTGGACACCAAAACTTATTCTTAACATCCTCGATACATCTTAGTACTTCCAGGTGAATCGAATACTTAGAGTCATGGGCTTCCTTCAGAATCAGTTGCCTTAAACCATCAATATTCGGTACACAGATACGTCCATTGATCCACAATATATCCCGATCATCCACGGTGAAGTCTTTAAATTTTCCTTCCGCCATCTTCTTCTTGAGGTCGGCAAACTCGTAATCCTTGGGTTGGGCTTCACTAACTGCTTCTCCAGTAGACCGCACTTCCAAATCGCCACAAATCCTTCCGAACAACTTCTAGTCAGAGCTTCCGGAATTCCTCCCGGTTCAACACAACTCTTTTGCTTCCAGAGCATTGCAAGAGATCTTACGACTCGGTGCATCTGCAATTACATTGGCCTTACCAGATGGTAATGGATTCCAAGATTATAATCCTTTATTAATTCCACCATCTTCTCTGCCTCATATTCAGTCGATCGGTGAATATGTACTTCGTGCTCTTATGATCTCTGTAGACTTCACAAATTACATCGATGAGATAATGATGCTAAATCTTCAAAGCATGCACTACGGCAATTAATTCCAAATCATGGGTAGGATAGTTCTTCATGAGGCCTTAATTGCCTTGACGCATAAGCGACGCCTCTTCCTTCTGCATAAGGACACATCCTAATCCTTGACGCTAAGCATCACAATAGATATCAAAATCCTTGCCGATATCCCAGCAAAACTAGCATCGGGTGAAGTCAAACGCTTCTTCGCTTCTTGAAAACTTTCTTCACAAGTCGAGGTCCAAATAAACTTCTTCTCTTTCTTCAACAATTGCGTAAGAGGTTTAGCAATCGTTGAGAACCCTTTAATGAAACGACGATAGTATCCTCGCCATTCCCAAGAAACTACGAATTTGAGTAACCGTCTTGGTCGCTTCCTAATTCATTACGCTTTAACCTTCCGAGGTCAATCACATTACTTCTACCGTCATTACATGACCGAGAAGTCAACTTTCTTCTTCCAAAAGTCACACTTGCTGAACTTGGCATACAACTGATGTTCTCTGAGCTTCTCTAGGATTAATCTCAAATAGTCTGCATGCTCTTATTCTGACTTTGAATATACCATAATGTCATCAATGAACACTACTACGAACTTATCCAAATATTCCATGAATACTTTGTTCATCATGTTCATGAAATAGGCAGGGGCATTAGTCAATCCAAAAGACATGACTAAAAACTCATAATGTCCATACCGGGTTGAGAAAGCGGTCTTTGGTACATCCTTAGAACAAATCTTCAACTGATGGTAACCTGATCGTAGATCGATCTTGGAGAATACTCCGGCTCCTTTCATCTGGTCGAACAAATCATCTATTATGGGCAATGGGTACTTGTTCTTGATGGTGACTTCGTTGAGAGAACGATAATCAATGCACATTCTCATGCTTCCATCTTTCTTCTTGACAAACAAGACTGGTGCTCCCATGGCGCATTTAACTAGGTCTTACAAAACCTTTTTCCAGTAGTTCTTCTATCTGCTTCTTCATTTCCACAAGTTCATCGACTGGCATCCGATAGGGTCTCTTGGAAATTGGTGCTGTTCCTGGCACTAGATCGATGACAAACTCAATGTCACGGTCCGGTGGCATTCCTGGTAACTCTTCTGGAAATACGTCCGGATAATCTCGACTATGTGTACGCCTTCCAAAGAAACCGCCTTCGCATCGCTGACTACCAAATGTCCATCACGCATCGAGGTGGCTAGAAATTCTACTTTCTTTCCCCGTGGTATCCTCAATTGTCACGGCTCTCGCCACAATCTAGCATCGCTTATGTTTGGATAACCAATCCATACCAAGGATGACATCTATGGTCTGAGTGTCTAGAACTATTAGGTTGGCTAGAAACTCAACTCCAGCTATGAGTAGCCTAGCTCCTAAACATCCAACTTTAGAACTTAGCTCTGCTCCAGGCGACTGGACTAACAGAGTATGCTTAAGATGCATAACTTCCAATTTGTTCTTAGTTGCAAAAATTCCAGAAACAAACGAATGCGAAGCTCCAGAATCAAACAGAACTGATGGTATCGAATTTACTAGAACTTACCCAAGACAACGTCAGTGCTTCTTGGGCTCCTTCTAGAGTGACGTGGTTGACACGACCTCGACCATCGATGGCGGTGCTCCTCCTGATTGACCGTAGCTTGAGAAGTTCCTTGATGGTTGCCTTGTAATCGCGCCTTGGCCGGTGTATTCCCAAGGTTGAAGCGCATCGGGTGATAGTCCCATTCGCGGACATCGGTTGGCGAAATGCCCCGCCGACGGCTGTAAAGCAAACTCTGGTTGTATTCTGTGGGTTGCTTGCTGGATTGGGGTTGACTGGTGCAGGATTGCGGAAGTTCTGAGCAACTGGGCGAGGTGCTGAAGTTGGTGCGTGGTCTGCCAGAATTCTGTGGTGGAAAACGGCTAAACTACGGTGGAATCATTCTTGCCTCACCGGGTTGGTGACTTCCTTGTCGAGCCATTCTCGCGCTACGATGATCTTCCAATTCCTTGCGCTTATCCTCTAGAATCAAAGCCTTGTTGATTAACTCTTGAAAATCGTGAAAGGTGTGGCGATCAAGTTGACTTGAAGTCCAAGTGTTCAATCCTTTCGTAAAACGACTCGACGAGCCTTGTCGCTGGCGACATCTTCTCGCAGATATCGAGCAAGTTGAGAGAATTTGTTGAGGTAGTCGATCACTGACATTCCTCCTTGCTTGAGAGCACGGAATTCATCATTCTATAGATCCATGATTCCTTCTGGTACATGATACTGGCGAAAAGCAGTTGTGAACTCTTCCCAAGTAATGTCTTGCGGCGTTCCATGTGCTGCACAAAAGTTTTCCCACCATTCGGCGGCAATGCCTTCCATCTGATGAGAGGCGCATAGAACTTTTTTATGATCGCTGCATTGAGTGATCAGCAGCTTTTCTCAATAACACGAGCCAATCATCGCCTTCTACCGTGAGACATGTCCGTAAAAGGTTGGTGGACGGTCCTCATAAACTCCGCCAACTTGATGATCCATTGTGACCATGAGCAATCGGGTTCCATTGTGATGTTGATTGTTGTTGCTCTGGTTATTCATAGCTTGCATCTGATTCATCATGGTGTACATCACCGGTCTCAGCCATGAATGCTCCAAAATTCTCGCAGATCGATCAAGGTGCTTGTGGTGGAACCGCTTCTCCGGGTCTGCTCTGTCCTTCCGATACCGAGTATCGGAACCACTTGCGCAGCTTTGACGAGTCCGAACCATCCGTGAATCTCCGTGGGTTAGATAAGGTAGCAAGCACGAGATAAGTTGTAGAACTAAGCGGGAGGTAAACCCAACAACATATTTTAAGAAAGCTCAATCAAACTCTTATATTGATTAAGATAATAGTATGGCTTGCAACAAATGCCTAAGGGCCTTTGCACTCATACTTGCACACAAAAATAAGGACGAACTTAAGCACACAAACTACCGCCTAAAGGGCGACTCAAGACTTAATATGGCTAAGCTCAAACAACTCGAACAGACTACTCGATCAAATAGCCTCCCAGCAGACCTTGACGGTGCTCCCGCTCAGAGACTGAAGTGAGCCGCATCCTGCAAATCGATCCGATGTCCCGGGATGGTGCAATAGAGCAGTGTCCTCGTGCAGTGTCGCTGGTGCTGCCGCTCACGCTTCTCTGCCTTTCTTACGTTCACCGGTCCATGAGCTTCTTCCGGTCTTCCTCTTGGTGTCTTCTTCGTGATCGTGTCGCCCATAAAGAGTTTCTTCCAATATGGCGATCCTTTCTTCTCTCAAGAGTCTCGTAAGCACACTCCACCTCGTGGCGGCTAACTCCAACGATTCCTCCCGAAAATGGCTGAATCGAGAGATGCACAACGTGGCGTTGTCTTCTCCTTCCAGTAGGCGGAAAACGTGCGCAAGATCCACGCCGGAAGCGGGGATGATAACGAAAATCGTGTCACGAAGCTCTCGAGTAGATGTTGCGCATCCTCGGGATGGCAAGGCGCGAAGACTCGGATTGCTTCAATCCAAATACTCCTCAAGCCGAGATGTTCGGTGGCTTACTCGCCTTGGTGTTCTCGGCGGCGACAAATCAAATGGCGATCACTCCACGATCTCTACCGCTCACAATCCAAGCACCGCCACGGTACAATGGACGATCGAACCTCCAAGTACTTGTAGCAACTTCCAAAGCTCGCGGCAAGTCCTCCTTGCGCCTCCATAACTCAAGATGAGACATCCACAAGATGGACAAGGATATGAAAACAACTTCAAAACAAATGGGAAAGAAAGAATTTTAGCAATAGTTGAGTCAAGAGAGACATGAGATGAGTTAAGGAGTTCAATTAATCTTGCAAGTTAATTTTGCTTTAGAAAATAGTTTGGACACACTACAACGCCAATCTAGCTAAGGTCAAGACTCACAACAAGATGGCTCGATACCACCTCCGTCGGGACCCAAATATGCAAATCTGACCTTCAGGTATTCTCGCACTAGTCCAGATCACGCTTAGTGCACACAAAGGTCAACATTGATGAAATATCACATCCATACAACGAATATAAGAATAAACGAGTACCTTTAAATAACAAATAATCTGTGGGACCTTACTCGAAGTTTTACATTTATTAAGCCATGCAAGGTCGACAATAAAGAAATAAATCTGCAATGAAACGAAATAAACTCCGTGGCTCCCATCAATTTACCACAGCAACCGATCGATCAAGACCCTAACGCTCAACCTTCAGAGAACTCTTCTTCAAAAGCAATGACGACTCCTCCACTTCGTTGATTTGTTTAGCAAGAGTGAGTACACACCGCATCGCAAGTCATACCACGTAATGCAATTTATAGATGATGGCTTATTCCAAAGGAATGGCTTCGTGGTTATTTTGCAGAAATGCAACATTTGCAATTGAATACAAATAATAGATTGAAAGCATAATTCAAAACAAATAGACAATAATAAGTTAACAATTGATTTCACAAAGGACACACACCTAATCAAGTTCTTTCACACAATGAACAAGTTATCTCACACAACCGACCCTTCCCATTTATTTTATGAAAATCTACCCTCGTGTGAAATTCCAGAGCATGTCCATAACCGAGGACGCGCTATTCGAATAGATTGATTTAAACACTCGCAGAGTTTGTACACTTTACCCACACGATACAATCAATGTAGCGATCATCGACCATAACAAAACCTTTCGAGATTTCATCTCAAACAATGACACTCCCGGTGTGCTTTATCGCCATTCAATTTGTACACACAAATTTCTTGACAGGATGCAATGAACCGTTCCCGCGATGTGACCCAAACACGTACACACCTCCAAATTTCATCACATAGCTTAAATACAACCTGAGTTGTCAATGTCAAGACTCCATAACTTACTAAGTCAGGCCCACCATACTAGGCATGTGGTCGCATGCAGAAGGCCCAGCTTCAATGGCGCACAAAGTTAAGTCCTTAATTGACCAAGGCAAGACTTCCAGCTTTGACCTAAATCACAAAGTTTAATAAGCACACACTCCACCATTCACACGTAATCCACCACTTGCCTCAGCCTAAATCTTTTCCCACCGTTGATTAAATGCAACACATGCCATCAACGAGTAACAAGACACAAAGACACATGTTTCATCACACGCCCATAATCACTTAGTCAAGTTTATAATTGCAACTCTCACATGAAATGATGACTCGTGGCATGGCTAAGCGCCTAATCGTATCTAACCAACCCACGCTGGTGCTACGATAATACCAACTAATAATTAATCAACCTAGGGTGACAAAAGATCATGGCATATAATAGACAATGTGGCATAACAATTTGGATTAATAACTATACCCAAAAGCATTTAAATAAATAATTGAAATAGAATGCAATACATTGAAACAAAGTATTTTGAAAACTGGGTTCAATATGATCAAAGGTATAACTTGCCTTGGAATAGATCTAGATATTGGTCTTGGTCTTGAGGTGCTCCTTCTTCTGCAAAATTCCCCGAAGTATCGACGTCTACTCGCAAACGAGACAAAAGAAACAAAAATAAATAAATAACAGAGGCAAAACAAACTCCAAAAATTAAATAAAATTCACCATTAAATAGATCTTAATTTTATATGAATTTACAAATTTGAATGGGCTCAATTGGACTTCGGATGCAAAAGATATGGGCTTTGGAAGATTTGAAAATCAATTAAACCCTAATTTGGATTTTCTCGAATTTCCGAATTATTTTTATAAAGGAAATTGGATTATTGCGCAATGCTTGCGTCACCGAGAATTTCCGGAAAAGAATTAAATTTAAATCAAAATCGATAGGGACCCACAGTCATCCTTCTCTGGCCATGGTGGATCGGGTCCTCCGAGCCGAGGCAAAGCCGCGCATGAACCGGCCATGTGCATGCGCCGGTGTCGATCCGCACCACGCGATGAACACGTATGCGAGAGAGCGCTGAGAGGTCGACGCATCAATGACGAGGCATGGCCGACGCCAGGCGCGCGGGACCAAGGTATCACCGGCGATCGGCGGCGAGTCGCCGGCACTAAGGGTACCAGAGCAATCCTTGCGCTATTGCGCACCTAGTCCGACCTTCACCGGTAGCCGAAGTGACGGCAGCCGGCCGGGGTGGAGAAGAAGCGGAGGCGACGCCACGGCTTTTGTCGACGGCGGCAACGGGTTCCGACGACGAGGATGCGCGCTCGAGGTGGCTCGAGTGACACCGAGCCCAAGGAGACAATGATGACTACCGAACGGGCGACACGCAGGTGCAAACAAGCGAAACCAGAGGCGCGAAGTTTGGATTTTGGGCTAATGGGGGGCTCGAGCGAGAGATCGACGCAGGCGGCCGCATGGGATGCGAGGACGAGGGGAACCCTAGGGGTATTTATAGGGCTCGGAGCGACGAGATGGAAACCCCAATTGGAGTCCATCTCGGTCACGCCGATCTCCTGTTTTAGGAGATATAGATAGATTTGAAGGTTAATTGCTTGAGGATGGATAAGCATTAGCCGGGCTGGCAGATTGGTGGGTTACGCGAGAAATCGCGAGAGAATCGCCGCTGCGCGCACGGGAGTGAAGCTCCCAGAATGGCAAAGACGCACGCCAGCGTGAGGAGGAAGAGAGGTCGGGAGACGACGACCTCGGCGGGCCCACACGCCGAGAGAGAGGCGATAAGCACACGGGCGAGATCCAAGCGCCCAAATACCGATCCGACGGCGGGGGCAAGCGAAAGGAAGTCGGGCCGAGAAAAGATGGGTCATGGCGAATAGTGTTGGGCTTCGCCCAAGATCGTTCAAGGATTTAAAATAGATTTTTCTTTTAAATAAATCCAGAAAATGCAAATAGCAATTAGAAAATAGTAAATGACTTTGAAAAAATTCCAGAAAATTCTATAAAATATATCCAAGCATATAGAATCTAAATAAAATAATTTTGGCAATTGTTGGTGTTGGGATTAAGCACATTAAATCAATTTGTCCTTTAAGTCCTTATTAAGCTTTTTAATTTAATATTCAAATAAATCTAAATGATAAATTTTCTTGCTACCAATATTTAAAAGATTTTAAAAGCTCAAAATTGGGATGTTACAGATTGCCGAGTGTGACGATGTCGTCGTGTCAAGGCGCCGAGCATCAGCATCCAGCAGGACTGCTTCAGCCTTTGCCAATTCCCGAGTGGAAGTGGGATTCGATCGGGATGGATTTTATCACCTGGTCCGCCTAACATCCAAGGGCAAGGATTCCATCTGGGTTGTCATCGATCGATTGACGAAAGTAACCCATTTTCTGCCAGTAAGGACAAACCTTAGTGTGAGCCTACTCGCAGACCTCTATATTTCCTGTATCGTCTGCTTGCATGGCGTACCGAAGACGATCATTTCGGATCGCAGTGCACTTTTCACCGCCAAGTATTGGAAGTGCTTGCAAGAGGCTATGGGAACCCGCCTCACATTTAGCACAACATATCACCCCCACAAGGGTCAACCAAGTGTTGGAGGACATGTCGTGCTTGTGTTCTCTCCTATGGAAAGAATTGGGAGAAATGCTTGCCATTTGCCGAAGTTTTCCTACAACAACGCTTTTCAAGCCGCCTCGGCATGTCACCTTTTGAGGCCTTATACGGAGAAAGTGCAGAACCCGTTGAATTGGTCTGACCGGCGAAAGACCTTTCTTTGGCCCTGACTCATCAATGAGGCCGAGTCAAGTCCAAATTTATTCGTGATCGCTTACGCACACTCAATCCGGGCAAAAGAGTTATGCGGATTGCCGCCGTGAATTGAGCTTTGAGCTTAATGACTTTGTTTATCTCAAAGTCTCTCCGCTGAAGGGCCATCAACGCTTCGCGCCAAGGTAAGTTAGCTCCTCGATATATCGGTCCGCATCTGCATTATCGAGAAGAAAGGAGTTGTTGCTATAAGTTGGAATTGCCAGCTGCACTTGAGGGAGTACATGATGTGTTCCATGTGTCCCAACTAAAGAAGTGCCTCCGTGTTCCAACTGAGGAAGCTCCGTTGGGAACCCTCGATGTCCAAGAAGATTTGACCTATCGCGAGCACCCTGTTCGCATACTCGATGAGACTGAACGAAGAACAAGGAATAAAACCATCAGATTCCTTAAAGTTCAATGGTCGAACCATTCTGAGGATGAGGCTACTTGGGAAAGGGAAGATCATCTCCGTGCAGACTATCCATCTTTCTTTACCGAGTGAGCCAAATCTCGGGACGAGATTTTTGTAAGGGGTGGAGGTTTTGTAACATCCAAAGAATGGATTTGAGTTTCAAATGTAAGAAAATACGAAGAAATTAAAACTTTTCTTGCATCTTGAAGCCGTTGACTATTTCTGTAATTCTTGATTAAGGAATTATGGAAATCACAATCAGAATCCTCAATTGACTACAATCAAAAACCTCCTTGGCATAGATCTCACGCCAAACCCTGGGAAATATATTCCCTGAGTTCTTGGGAGGCTTGGCAACACCTCTGAATTATCTCATGAATTTTTAGAAATTATTTGATAATTTTGGAGGCAAGTCAAATTTGGTCAAACCCTATTTCTCCTCTTCTGGAATTTCTGGAGAAGGTTTCATTGCATGAAAATCTCTAAAAATTTTATGAGAGGTTCCTCCCTGTCGTGAAGCTCCAGCTTAAAATTTCATAAATTTTGGAGTTTGGTTGCTACCTCAGATAATTTCTCAAAAATCACTTATTCAAATTCCAACCCTAACTAGGTTTCACTGTTCCTTGGGTTCGAGTCGGGCTCGGGCTCGAGCCACTGGACTCGGTCCAGTCAACTAATCGCACCGCGCAATGATCGGTGCGCAGTCGTGGGGCCGTTGATCGGCATCGGACGGTCTTCGACCACCAACGATGGAGTCGCTGTAAACCACCCGACCGACTCACCGTTGGATCGGCATCGAACGGCTTCGAACACCAACGCTGGGATCGTTTCAATCCGCCGATCTAGCCTACCTAGCTCGATTTCGATCCGACGACCAACGAAGTCGCTCCTTCCTCTCGTCTGCCTGCTGCTGAGCTCCGCCATGGCGTCGCGCAGAGAGAAAAGCGAGCGTCACCCACTCTATGGTCACCTTTAAACGGCTAGCTCGAGCGCATTAAATGCCCGTCGCGCCTCCTCGTAAGGTCATGATTCAACCGCCCCATCGCCTCAAGTGCTCTCATGGCGTTGTTGACCGATCGAAAACCCGCCGTTGTCGCCATTGCCCTATTTAAACTCCATTGCTTCACCCTTAGCTTCCTTTAGCACTCCGCAACTCCAGCCTAGCACCCACCAACCTGCTTGAGCCGCAGCTCGCAATTTCTCGACCGCCATTGTTGAGTTGGGAGTTTCGGGAGGCGGTGCGGCGGTTTTCTTCTTCAAGTCGCCACCCCGCTCCCTCTTTACTCTCGAACTTAACCTCGCCGGTTTGGTTCTCTTTGCTCAGTCAGCTGTGGCCTAATGAGGACCTTACTGCACCTGCTCGGACACTCGCTCTCTGAGCACCCGTGGGTCTCTCGGTCGCTCTTCACCGTAAGTTCGCATTGCCCTGTAGGAGCTTAGATGTGTTTTCGTTGTTCTTTTGGGTATCGTCCGTTCGGGAGTTTTCCCGAGCCGCACCTACTAGGTCGCACTGCGGTCGCATCGCCGCCGCAGCCATACTCCGATTAGTACCGCCGCCAGAGGACCATAGCACTTTAGATACTTATCCTCGCCTCTGGTCGGGCGCCGCCGGTGGTCGAGAAGCCGAGCCACTCGCAAAGCGCGCGGAGGCGTCGCCGTGGGTCGGATTTCACCACTACCCTAGCCTAGTCGTAAGTCCTACTACGACTTGTAACTGGTCGTAAGTCTTACTACGACTGTGTCAGGGTCATAAGTTTTTCTACGACTTATACCTAGTCGTAAGTCCTTCTACGACTAGTACCCAGTCGTAAGTTCTTTTACGACTTGTACCTAGTCGTGAGACTTGCTACGACTATGCCGTGGTCATAAGTTCTTCTACGACCGCTGTCTGGTACTAAATCCTTCCACGACTATTGTCAGTCGTAGGATCTGTTACGACCTGTACCTGGTCGTAAGACCTTCTGTTGGTCGTATTTTTAGCATTAAGAATCCAAATTAATTGGTTCTTGTTGCTAATTTCTTTATAAATTATTCTCTTGCTACTGTAATGTTTTCAGAAATTTTGGAGAAGGTTTGCTGTTGAGTCTTGGTGTTTTCTTCGTTTTATTCGGCTCTTTTTCGCTTCTCGTTAGGATCCAAGAGCACATTGACAACACAATCGATCCTCAAGAACATCTTGACCCACGCCAGTGCGTGCAAGCGCTTGATCATGCTAATCCCATTATTTTTCAAGTCTACTATATTGATTTCAACTCGTATGTATGCATTGCTATTTTGTTGTCAAATTATGGTTAGTATCCTATAGTTGCATAATCAGAGGACTTGTTTATCCTCTACTACCATGAGCTTAGGTTATTTCTTTGTGGTGGGAGTTCGATGGATGGACTCGGTCACTTAGTAGTTTTCGATTGGAAATTGCTTAGAAATGCTTAGTTTCGTCAGATTTGGCGATCATCGACTTTAGTCGATGATCTTGATCACACATTTAAGTATCATGTCATTATGACCAGCACTTGTGTTTGGTTATTTTGTAAAGTCAAAATCTGAAAATGGAAAACTGATTTGGACTTGGGCAAGTGGTCGGATGGTGGGTTATTGGGTTTGTGGTTGTCTTGCCTAAGTCAACAAGGACCGAACATCTTGTGTCACACTCTCCAAGCATTTTTGCGTGCTAACCACGCGAGAGGGATATGGGACCTCTCTTGACTTAGTACTTTGGCGTGTGTTATCTCCGAGTCGCAGGAGGGGGTCGTGTGTGTTGTGTGAAACATGATATGTGGTCGTGCTCTTGTGTTGGGTGTGCGGTGGTGGATATTCCGGGTAGGCTCTCCACCTCGAGGAGCGTCGTAGTTGTCCAAGGCTTTACCCGGGAAGGGTAGTTGACCAAGGCTTTACGATGACTCCGACACAACGTATGGGTTTCTATCCATACGGGCGGCTCGTGGGGTAATACACAATATTGGAAATGTCTCGTAAGACTTAGCCGTGCCGGCATACCTAAGGAAGTGTGCTTAATAGCTTGGCAAAAAGGCGGTCTGGCGTGTGGGTACAGTGGTACACCCCTGCAGGGATAAAACTATTCGAATAGCCTCGTCCTAGGTTATGGACACGCTTGGTTAGGTTTTGCAAGAGTTAGACTTCAACCTTTCAAATTAAAATTTGACATGGGTGGTATGAATGGGTAATTCATGCTATTGTTGTGGTGACTAAGGGTTTAGTCACTTCCAGGATTGTTGTTGTTCCCTATCGACTGTTATATTATTGTCCTTTGCGATTATTTAAACATTAAAAACTGGTTTGTTAACTTGCTTTTAAATGTACTACATTATTGCAAATAAAGTTGGCTTGGTGCTGAAAATGAAACATACAACCTCCACTCCAAAAGATTGCATATAGATATGTAAAGGTCTGTTACTCTACACGTAAGTCTTGCGAGTACATTCAAAGTACTCACCCGGCTTTGCTGGGCTCTTTGTTGCAGGGGAGGAAGGTGAGCCCCAAGGGCCTCACTTTTGTGAAATGTGCTGTGGATTCGACGACTAGCTTGGCGGTCCGGTCGGTTGCCTTATGGGTTAAAGGCATACTGATTGGCTCTTTTGTTTATGGCCATCTTATGGCACTTTTGCTTCCGCTGTTAAACTTCTTTATGTATATGTCATTTGGCCGGTCGGCCTCTCTTTTGTAATAATTATTCTTTGATTATGTTATCTTCTAGATTGTTGTTTTCGCTTCGGTTCTATGTGAATGAATGGAATTGATGCATGAACTTTTGTAAAGGGATGTGTATACTGCATTTCTGGGAAGTATACATGTCTCGAGTCTCGGCTTATCTAATTTGTGATGCTAGGGCCGAATGGATTGCTAAGCATTACAAGCCCGATAAACCGGGGTCTCACAGTCATCAACATACAGACATAGAATGACTCCCTCACCCCCACCATAGCGATAATACACACATCTGTCAGCTTCATTCACAATAAAGCCGGCAGATGTTAAAATTCTGTCGAACTTTTCATGCCATTGCTTAGGTACTTGTTTAAGACCATACAAAGATTTCAACAACTTATACACCTTTCCTTCTTGATCATTTACTACAAATCCATCTGGTTGTTCCATGTAAATCTCATCGTCCAACTCTCCATTTAGGAAAGCCGTCTTAACGTCCATCTGATGAACGAGAAGACCGTGTGAGGCAGTCGGAGATAGTAGCACTCGAATAGTGGTCAATCTAGCCGCAGGTGAATAAGTATCAAAGAAATCTTCGCCTTCCTTTTGGGTATAACCCTTGGCCACAAGCCGTGCCTTGTACTTCTAGATAGTACCATCAAACCTAAGCTTCTTTTTGAACACCCACTTACATCCTACAGGTTTACAATCATAAGGACGCTCAGTGATCTCCCAAGTTACAATAGAGATAATGGAATCCATTTCACTACGTACTACTTCCTTCCAGTATTCCGCATCTAGAGAAGCATATGCTTCAGAAATGGTACTTGGAGTATTATCCACAAGGTACAAAATGAAATCAGGACCAAAAGACTTTGCAGTCATTTATCTTTTACTCTTCCTCAGAGTTTCATTGTCTTCCTCCTCAGGAATTTGTTCGGAAATTTGCTCAAAATATTCCATTGAAAATGGCAGGTTCAGGAGTTGTATCAGGCTCTTGACTCGACGAGCTAGGCATATCTTTTATCGGAAAAATATTCTCAAAGAATGTTGCGTCTCTAGACTCCATAATTGTACTGACATGCACATCAGGTACTCCAGATTTCACCACTAAAAATCTATATCCAACGCTATGATGAGCATAGCCTAGAAAGACGCAATGCACAGTTTTTGGTCTATGTTTACGCTTTTTGAAAATTAGCACATTGACTTTCGCCAAAGAACCCTGCCGCAAGTATGAAAGTGGTAGTCTTTTGTGGATATCATGGGGATATGCTCCATATCTTAGGATGATGTGACAATTGGCAATGGCGCTTCACGGTTTATCGCTTCACGTGTTTTCGCAAAGTTCGGGCTCACGTTAGAACGGTCCCGATCGGCCAGTCTTGCGGTCGACCGTCCCAATCGGCCTAACCGCCATACGCAGCGTCGAACAGAATGTCGAAGTGGTATTTTGAGCTGGGCCAAAAATAGAGGGTGTAGGCAAGAGAGGGGATTCTATTGCACTTGGTCCCATAATTTTTGGAGTCTCCAGTCAAAAGTTATATTGGTTAGAAAATTCCAGTAGGTTTCGGTTTTTCAAAGAGGAAAAATGGCTAAGTCCCAACTGGCGGTCTGACCGGCCCATAGGTGGCGGACAGACCGGCCAGGATGGGTGGTCAGACCGGCCCTGGGCCGGTCTGACCGGTTTCACTTCGATCGTTGGTCTATGAGGCGGCGATATTCGGTTGTTAGGTCAAAGTCATGAGTTTCAGGGCATATATGTTGCATGATGCATGTTTTGACTAACATGGGTCAAGTTGTGAAGAACTTGTTCCCAATTTGGCCATTTGTCTATTGTTCTCGCGGGTTGCTTGCTGGTCAACGACGGTCAACGGCAAGGATGATCGGGACTAGGCTTGGAGAACTGAGGTCCAGAACGATCGACGATGCCGGGTGAGGTCAATGAACTCAAGCGTGATGCAAGATGGACAAGGGTGATCTTTTAGCTAATCCGAGGCGCAAGATGGCGCAAGGGTAGCTAGTTAAGTCAAAGGGAGATAAAGACGGTGCATTAAAATACGTGCATATGTATCCCGTTTGTTTTGGGCCTTAACGGGAGCCCAATAGGATCAAACTTAGAAGATCTAAGCCTCCACTATAAATAGGGCAGGAGGTGGTGCACCTCTTCTTCGCCTCTTTGCAATTCTTGTAAACCCTAATTTTCTTAGGAGAGCTTTTGTGGAGGCTAGGGTTCTTGATGTTTGATGTGATTTTCGTTCTCTGGGATTGAGCATTGTCCTGCATTGATGGATTGGCTGTAAGCCCTGATCATATCAATCAATCAAATGAAAGTTTGATCAATGTTTTATCTTATTGTGTTCTTTCTCTCTATTTGATGATTTTAGGTCTTTCATTGATCTGTGAGTTTTTGCTTAGTTTCTTCACGTGATTTAGTTTGATGTGACGTGTGGGAATCTATCTAGGATCATCTTGATCATCAATCACCCACGAGAAAGAGATTTGACCTAGTTTTCGTTTTTGACCCGGTTTTGAACTCTTCTTTGATCAAACGGAGAAGGATCTTGATTCCTCCAAGAATTAGCATAATCTTCGATTAGAATATGTGGATATCGTGAGGATATGTGCACGATCTCAGGATGATGAGTCAATTGGCAATGGCGTTATTGGTTTGCAAATTCTCGCTTTGGGTTTGTTCCAAGGTCGTGTCGGGCCACGGGCGGCTCGACCGGCAGCCGGCGGTCGATCATTGCATGTGGACGTCCGACGGCCATGGTGGCGGTCCGACCACGATTTGAAAGTTGGGTTTTGAGCCGAGCCAAAAATAGGTTGTGTAGGCAAGTGAGGAGTCTCCGGATGTGGTCCCATCATTTTGGAGCTCCTACCAAAAGTTCTATTCGATTGAAATTTCCGAAGGTTTCGAATTTCTCGCTTGAATTTTGGCTAAGTCTTGGACCGGTCGACCGCCAGTGGGAGCGGTCCGATCAAGATGAAATCGGCCTGACCGCCTCGTGGGGCGGCCGACCGCAATACTTGGAGGTGAGCCAAGTGTTGCATTGAGTTTGTTCTGAGCGTGTTATTCTATGGACTTCAATGCTTTATTGATGTATATTGCATTGCGGAATCGACGTGGGTCAAGTTGTGAAGAACTTGTTCCTAAACGATTTGTTTGTTTATTGTCAGGCGGTGGCTTGCAGTCAACGACGCCAACGGTGAGTGGATCGACTACGCTTGGAGAGCCGAGGTCCGTAACGATCGTGATACCGGTGAGGTCGTGTGACTCAAGCATGGTGCGAAATGGACAAGATGGATCGAACGGTGGTTCGAATACCGGTTGGATCAAAGTGCGGATATCGGCATGAGTCTCGGGAGGTTCCGGGGATTCGGACAAGAGAGGCTTGGCGGCCGATGAGAACCACGATCAACCTACACGTGGTGAAGCAAAGCGATTGCTTCAAGAGTTATTTGTGTGGGTCCCATGTGTAAGAGACCCAAAAGGGAAACCCTAGCTCTCTAGTATAAATAGGAAGGGAGAGGTGGAAAACCTAGGCAAGCATTCATTTAGCCCCTTCTTCCTTTTTCTAGGGTTTGGAGGAGAGGAGAGGAAAACTAGGGTTTGGAGTGTGCTCCTTGTTGAGCTCTTGCCCTCCTTGGTGGAGAGGCTTTGTAAGCATCTATTGTGGATGAACAATCTTGTGATGCTTAATTGAAAGATCAATTGCTCCTTTGTGTTCTTCTCTCTTGGATGTTTTTGGTGCTTCCTTGATTCAAAGGTTCATGCTTGGTCTCTAGACCTCCTTTATCTTGCTTTGATGTGTGGGATTACTCCTAGAGTCATCTAGATCATCAAACCCCACAAGCAAGTCTTGAATCAAGTTTTTCTCATTTCTAGGGTTTGAGCACTTCTTTGTTAAAATCTCGAGAGATCGATTCTCTGAAGTGGATCCGACGGATCGTCGCTAGAAATAGGTCTCTAATATCATTAGGAGGTGTGCTAGAAATTTGGTCAAGTTTTATTGGTTGAATCAAAAGTTGGATCAAATTTCGCTTTGGATTTGGGTGGAGTTTTTCAAGATCGACTCTACCGTCCGATCGTTTTACAACGGCGGTTCGACCGCCGTGTATTCAGACACTGGGTTGGCGGGTCGAACTGCCCACCGGTCCGACCACCGTTAGTTGCTTGGCCGATCGCTTTGACCGCCGGTCCGACCGCCTCGTGGTAGCTTGGCCGATCACTTGTTCAAGAAGAACATTGAGTTCTTTTCTCCTTTTGTGTCATGTGCTTGGGGGTTTATCAAATTCAACACAAGGCTTCCGTTGTATGCTCACTGAACTTCTTAGCTTTCATAGCTAAAGGAGTAAAGTACGTGTTGGTTTTGATTTAGGCGAGAAAGTTTTGAAAGCGCCTATTCACCCCCTAGTCGCCTTTCCGGTCCTACAAGTGGTATCGAGCTGTTAGCTCTTTCTATAGATCTTAACTGTCTTTGGAGCCATGGCGATCGACAAGTACTCAACCAAGCCACACATTTTTGAGGGAGTTGACTTTGCATACCGGAAGGCTCAGATGCAAGCGTATATCGAGGCTCAAGGGCACGCTATTTGGCTAAAGGTGAAAACCCTTATGTCGTGCCACCGATGACGATACGATCACCCGCATGTGGAGGCCAACAAAGAAGGCTCGAATTATTTGATCCAAGGCCTTAGTCGATCCGAGTTTGAGCGTGTTGCTCACTTGCGGTTCGCTCACGAGATCCGCGACACTTTGTGATTATCACGAAGGGTCCATCGCGATCAAGGAAGTGAGACAAAACCAGCTCAAAAAGGTTTACTCAAGATCGAACAAAGGCCCGTGAGTCTTTGGATGAGCTGGGGAAGATTCTCTAAAATTCTTCATGATCTCCGCACGTTGACTTGGTATTTTCTCGAGTCTCAAAATGCACGCCACTTCGGGTGCTCTTGATGTGAAGGTCCGGGTATGAAGATCACTTCCATCAATGACAACATCACATGAGTGAGCTTACCATGGATAAGCTCTACTCGAGGTTGAAGACGATGAGATTGACTTTATCTCGCCTCCCCAAGACAGAGTCGATGGCTTTAGTGGTCGACAAATCCAAGGGTTGCTCTTCCGATTCTCTTGATTGTAGCTCATCCGCTTTTCATTATCCGCTTTACATTCTTTGAGTGATGAGCAACTTGAGAAATTGCCCGAGGATGACTTAGCCTCCTTTCCACCAAATTCACAAGAGCGCATAACAAGGTGAGAAATAGGAGGAGGAGTGGACCTATCACGTGCTTCAATGTGGTGAGCCAAACCACATTCGCCCAAGTGCCCCAAGCTAAAGGGCAAGGAGGAGAAGGAGACACGAAGACATCCCTGTGAGAGGGATGCAAACCCAAGAAGACAAACTATCGAAAGTTTGTCAACCGAGTCCTTGCCGCTCTTGAGAATGTAAATATGAGCGATGTGGACTCGAATGGAGGACGACGAGAGTGATTCTCGTGGCAAGAAGAAGGCGATGACTTCACCCCAGATGTGTTTCATGGCCAAGAACACCACGACAATGATTCCTCCAAAGATGAGGATCCTTTAGTGATCCTCGATGAGGTATGCCCTTCTATTGTCGATATGAAAAGGGCTTTGGTGCTTGTTTAATGTAAATTGCATAAGCAAGTAAAATGATTAGGAAGGTGACATTATGATTGATAATTTGAATCTTGAAGTTGTTAGGCTTAAATCTATCAATCCTCATTGATATTTGTGATTCCCGCACTAGCTTGTTTAAAGATTTGACAAGCTTGAAATCGCTCATTCCTCTCGCACAAATCAACTAAAAGATGCTCTCGATGAACTAGAATCTTTCAAGTCTAGATCTCGCTTGTTTAGATGTCATTCCTCTTGATGTGACCGCCATGGAAGCTATTTCTTTAACTTGCTCTAATTGTGCTTTGCTATAGTTAAAATTGATAGTTCCTTAAAAGAATTGCAAAGTTTGATGCTAGTCACACATGCTCTCATTGTAAGGATAATAGGATTAAGATGCAAGAGATGACAAACATTGATTTACTCTAGAGTTGCATCTGTGAAAATTGTCCCAAGCTTACAATTGAGATTGAAGCCTTAAACAAGACCCCGAAGAAAAGGCTAAAATTGAAAGATCCATGTCTTTATCGCTTCTAAAAAGGTTATTGATTCTAACTCTGTGTTTTGAATGTCAAGTTGAAACCATGGTTAGTCATATACAAGAGGCTTTAGAGTCAAGTTTAAGGAGCAGCTTGAGTAGGATTCAGAATCCTATTGTGTGTCTTGTGAGGCCTTCAAAGTGGAAGTGGCCCTTCTTAAGAGTAAGCGCAATGAGGTAATCAAGTCTAGCAAGTGTTCTAGATGTGAGGAGTTAATGAAAGAGAATGATTACCTCAAGGTGACTCTTGAGAAATTTTCAAGTGGGAAAAAGAAACTCAACATGATTCTTGATCAATCCAAGGTGAGCGTGAAAATAGTGGTCTAGGTTTCAACCCCTAGAGCATTCCAAGAAAAACCCACCTAAGATTGCTAGAGTTGTGAAGAATGGTTTGTTTGAGCTAGAACCTCCTAAGCCATCCGGGTTGTTTTCAAATCCGTGGTTTTGCTCAAACTCTTTCTCGCAAGAAAGGTGCTTTCACTCATTCCGCATGCACTCCCTCAAAAGGTCCAAGACTATTGCACCTTCCGCAAGAAAGAAGGTCATACTGCTGAGTTCTCGTCAGAGAGCAAAACTTGAGAGAAAAGAGAGGATGAGCGCCCTAAGATCCATTAGAGGAGTCCTTCTCCGATGTAGTCTCTAGAGCTAGGCACTGCTTATCGCACCACACATAGGCCTAGATTTGTAGAGAACTTTGTGGACTCTTTTGGTGGGTCTAGGCAAGATGTTGGATTAGGACATCGTGAGGAGAGACACCTGCAGCACCTAGACAGGGGAGTATCGATCTTTGGTAGATCGCTTTGAGAGGTCTAGGTGGTTCTCATGTGCATTCTTATGATTTTATTCTGATCATGTTTCAGCTATTTCATCGCTGCCTCCCAGACATCGTGGCTTCTCAAGATCGATTCCTCGCTCATTTATCACTAACCCCAAAGATCGAGGCACGGATGTTTTCTCGATTGTGCCTTTTAGGTCCGCTGCGGCGAGGAAGGAGGACAAGTGGCTTGTTGACTCGGGTGTTCTCGACATATGACCGAGATTCTAGATGGTTCTCCTCCTCACACGTGCATCCGCAATGAATTGATTACATTTGGGGATGCTTCTACCGGACCGTGGATCGCAAAGGGCACTGCGGCGCTGCAACGACAAGTTCATGCTAAAAGACGCCGCTTGGTGAGTAAGTCGAGGTATAATCTTCTATCTGCTTTCACCGCTTGATGAGGGTCTAGAAGTGAGGTTTAAGAGAGGTGAGTGCAGAGTTCTAGATTCCTCGTGAGCTTGTTTTTGAGATCTCCGATTTGAGAAGATTTTCTCGGCAAATTTCAGATTTCTTCCGCTTCTAGTCCTAGGTGTCTTGTAGCCTCTGATTCTCATGACCTTGTTTTGTGGCATCGTAGACTTGGGCATATAGGTTTTGATCATTTGTCTAGAGTCAGTTGCAAGGACTTGATTAGAGGTTTGCCTAGGTCAAGGTCGCAGAGATCTTGTGTGCTCACCTCAGAGACATGGTAAGATGGTGTCCGCTTCCCACCCACCACTTACTTTAGTAATGACTGATGGACCTGGACAGCTTCTTCACTTAGATACAGTTGGTCCTTCTAGAGTTCAACACCGGTGGGAAATGGTATGTGTTGGTGGTTGTGGATGATTACCTGTATTCATGGGTTTATTTTCTTGCTTCTAAGGACGAAGCATTTGGATTCTTTAAAGATTTGGTTCTTAGAATTGCTGTTGATATACCTGGAGCTTTGAGAGCCATTAGGAGTGATAATGGGACAGAGTTCAAGAATTCTTCTTTTCTACCTTCCGTGCTAATAGGGGAATTGAGCATCGCTTTCTCTCCTAGAGTTCCTCACAGAATGGTGTTGTAGAAAGGAAGAATGTAACCCTTGTAGAGATGGCTCTGACCATGCTAGATGAGCATTCTACTCCTAGGAGATTTTAATGAGGCGATCTCTATCGCTTGTTATATCTCCAATAGGGTTTTCTTGAGATCCGTGGTTGGGAAGACTTCTTATGAGCTTAGATTTGGTCATTCTCCCAAGGTCTCTCATTTCAAGATTTTTGGTTGCAAGTGCTTCATTCTTAAACATGGCAATCTTGATAAATTTGAGTCTAGATGTTTTGATGGCATATTTCTTGGATATCCCGCTCATTCTCGTGGCTATCGTGTTTTTAATGTTGATACTAACAAAATTGTTGAGACTTGCGAAGTCACTTTTGATGAGGCTAGTCCTCGTACTAGACCCGATGCTTCAGTACACAGTTTCAAACTCAAGAAAGCATCTTCGCGATGATGATTCCGAGGATGAAGACCCAAACCATCCTTCGCATTTCGAGAGGGGTGGAGAGCTCGCACTACTACTTCAAGATCACCGAGCAAACCTCCTCCTATCCCCACCGACGATCCGAGTGGCTCTGCTCCTACCTCCACAACTCATGAGGTAGAGGCCACGCCCGCACCAGAGCACCTCTTCGATTCAAATGGCAACATCCTCCCGAATGATGATTGGGATCTTCAAGAGCGAGTCACTCGCCTGTGTTTATTTCTCCCGATTCCCATGCACATTCTCGCTTTTGTCGCTTCTTTTGAACCCCGAGATATCACCCATGCTTTATCCGATGCCTCTTGGGTCAATGCCATGCATGAAGAGCTTGAAAATTTTGAAAGAAACAAAGTCCGGTTTTTAGTTGAGCGACCTTCCGATTCTCATGTTATTGGAACAAAATGGGTTTTAAAAATAAGCAAAGTGAGGATGGATTGGTTGTTCGCAATAAGGCTAGACTTGTTGCTCAAGGTTATTCCTGTGTAGAGGGCTTAGACTTTGAGGAGACCTTTGCTCCAAGAGCTAGATTGGAGGCCATTCGCATTCTTTTAGCATTTGCAACATCCAAGGGTTTCAAGCTTTTTCAAATGGATGTTAAAAGTGCTTTCTTGAATGGCTTCATAGAAGAAGAGGTCTTTGTCAAGCAACCTCCGGATTTGAAAATCAAAATTCCTAAACCATGTTTTTAAACTCTAAAGCCCTCAGATGGATTGAAACAAGCTCCTAGAGCTTGGTATGACAGCTTAAGAGTTTCTTGCTTGAAAATGATTTCAAAATGGGAATGGTTGATAAAACCTTGTTCACTCTCGTGCATGGCAAAGGATTTCTTGTTGGTTCAAATATATGTGGATGATATTATTTTCTGTGGTTCCTCTCATGCTTTGGTGTCTAGATTTTCGATTCTATGAGTAGTGAATTGAGATGAGCATGATGGGAGAGCTGACATTCTTCCTTGGTCTTCAAATCAAGCAACTGAAAGAAGGCACCTTCGTCCACCAGAGTAAGTATACAAAGGACCTTCTTCGGCGCTTCAATATGGGAAGCAGTAGGCCAATGTCTACTCCCATTGCTACAACCACCGTGGCCGGACCTCGATGAGGATGGAGAGTCCGTGGACCGTAAGGAGTACCGCAGATGATTGGCTCCTCCTCTATCTTACAAATACGAGGCCGGACATACACCGCCGTATGTCCGTGGCGCCGATTTCAGCTTCCTCGTGCTTCTCATCGCAAGTCAGACGCGATCTTCGTGTATCTTCAAGATACGCTTGATTTTGACTCGTATTCTTCTTCTTCGCTCTTTCAATTCGAGCATTTTCGATGCCGATTTCACGGTGTAGAGTTGATAGGAAGAGTACTTCGCACTTGTCATTTCTTGGGCACATCTCTTGTTTCTTGGTCTTCTAGAAAATAGTCTTCAAGGTACGCCTATACCGAGGCCGAGTATGTAGCCGCCATGAGTGGGTGCTCTCGTGTTCTCTCGATTTTATCCACGCGCGAGACTATGGGTTATCTTTGGGAAGTGTTCTCTTTCTCGTGATAACACTTCGCAATTAATATTGCCAAAAACCCAAAGGCAACATTCCGTGACTAAACACATTGATATTCGATTTCATTTTCTCGAGAGACCATGTTGAGAAAGGTGATGTTGTGCTTCACTTTGTAGAGTCCGAGCAACAACTATGTGATATTTTCACTAAGGCTCTTGACTCTTCGCGCTTTGTCGCTTATGGGAGAGTTAGGGTTATTAGTCCTATTGGGTTGTTTTGAGGGGAAGTTGCTCTTTTTGCACTCATTGTATCATAATGCATGTTTTATTTCATTTGTCTTGCATTGTATAATAAAATTAGTGGAGCTTTGATTATTATCCTTGTATGACTAAAATTCATCTTCTATACCTTGTCATATCAAGTGATAGCCTGCTAGACTTCTTTTATGGCTCTTCGTGTTTGGCTTAGCCTTTGCCTTGCTAGCTTTGTATCTGTGAGAGATTTGAATCAAATCATGTCTTGTTGGATCTTGTGACTAGTCTTGCTCTAGTGATCCTCTTATGATTCTCGCCATGTCTTACAAGTTGAATTGAGTCTTGAACTTATTCTGAGTAGAAAATGAGCTTTTATCTTATTAAGTCAAGCAAATGAAAATGAGATTTTCTGTATGAAAAACTGATCTCACCAATCCTTTCTCATGAGACGGCTTGCCATTGCACTAGGCATGAACTCGGGGGAGTTTTGGATGACCTAGATCATTCTTTTAAGCTTATCGCTTGAGATGGTCGCGAAGGCTTGAGATCTAGCACAAAAAAAGTGAGAAAGAAAAAGAGAATTTGCCCAAAAGGGCTAAGTGCTTGAGCTTTGCTTCAAAAGAATTCTCTTAATGCTCAAAATGCCTCAATTCTTGTTTTGAGTCTCTTTACTTATAGACATGGCTTGACTCATTTTTGGTTGCTTTGAGTGAATCTATGATTTTGAGCAACCTTTCATGATTTCAATTCGTTAATCTCGATTGTCGCTATCTTGGTTTTAGCTTTGCAGTACACGTTTTGCCATGATTGAATATAGCGTCTTCTCCTTATATGGCTTGGTATAATACTTGTACTGTCTACTTGTATAATGGTCATTGCTCCTTTTTACTAAAGCTCAAAAATAGAGTCATTCCTTGATGCTCTTTCTTTTTCATGCATCTTGATGAATTCATTGTCAAAGGGGGAGAAAGATTGTGAAGAAAATGATGTTGGAGTTTTGGTTTCATACTCAAGGTTTAATATAGAAGAACTTCATAAAATAAATTTTTTTGAACCTTTTGAAAATTTGTGATCATAGTGAGTTGAGTTTCTGGGTTTCTTGTCTTATCTTATTTGATTTGCAATTGTAGAATACTCACAATGATCAAAGGTCAAATAGATCAATGTGTCTTTCATTTGGACCTAAGTGAGATTTTTGGCTACTTTCTGGAATTTGAATCCTTTTGTGCTTTCAATGCCTTATCTCACTTGCCTATACTATTCTGAAGCCAGCTTGGTCGGTTCCTAAGCTTTTTCTTGCTTATGGACCAAGTTGTGCCTTTATGCGAAAACGGCGAATTTTTACTTTTCATTTTGTAAAACCACATTTTCTTGAAAATTGCCAATGTGTTCATCAAGGGGGAGATTGTGGATATCGTGAGGATATGTGCACAATCTCAGGATGATGAGTCAATTGGCAATGGCGTTATTGGTTTGCAAATTCTCGCTTTCTGGTTTGTTCAAGGTCGCAAAGCCATCAAGGGTTCGACTGGCAGTCCGCGGCCGATCGCATGGAGGAGCGCATCCGACCGCCATGGTGGCCGGCCCGACCACGATTTGAAAGTTGGGTTTTGAGCTAAGCCAAAATAGGTTGTGTAGGCAAGTGAGGGAGTCTCCGGATGTGGTCCCATCATTTTGAGCTCCCACCAAAAGTTCTATTCGATTGAAATTTCGTAAGGTTTCGAATTTCTCGCTGAATTTTGGCTAAGTCTTTGGACCGGTCCGACCATTGCTAGGGAGCGGTCCGACTGCATGAATCGTCGGACCGCCCCGTAAGGGCTGACAGACCGCAATACTTGGAGGTGAGCCAAGTGTTGCATTGAGTTTGTTCCGAGCGTGTTATTCTATGGACTTCAATGCTTTATTGATGTATATTGCATTGGAATCGACGTGGGTCAAGTTGTGAAGAACTTGTTCCCTAAACGATTTGTTTGTTTATTGTCGCGTGTGGCTTGCGTGTCAACGACGCCAACGGTGAGTGGATCGACTACGCTTGGAGAGCCGAGGTCCGTAACGATCGTGGATACCGGTGAGGTCGTGTGACTCAAGCATGGTGCGTAATGGACAAGATGGACCGAACGGGTGGTTCGAATACCGTTGGATCAAAGCGGTGCGGATATTGGTGCGAGTCTCTGGAGGTTCCGATGGGATTCTGACAAGAGAGGCTTACGGCCGATGAGAACCGCTGATCAACCTACACGTGGTGAAGCAAAGATTGCTTCAAGAGTTATTTGTGTGTGGGTCCCATGTGTAAGAGACCCAAAAGGGAAACCCTAGCTCTCTAGTATAAATAGGAAGGGAGAGGTGGAAACCTAGGCAAGCATTCATTTAGCCCCTTCTTCCTTTTTCTAGGGTTTGGAGGAGAGGAGAGGAAAACTAGGGTTTGGAGTGTGCTCCTTGTTGAGCTCTTGCCCTCCTTGGTGGAGAGGCTTTGTAAGCATCTATTGTGGATGAACAATCTTGTGATGCTTAATTGAAAGATCAATTGCTCCCTTTGTGTTCTTCTCTTTGGATGTTTTTGGTGCTTCCTTGATTCAAAGGTTCATGCTTGGTCTCTAGACCTCCTTTATCTTGCTTTGTTGTGTGGGATTACTCCTGAGTCATCTAGATCATCAAACCCCACAAGCAAGTCTTGAATCAAGTTTTCTCATTTCTAGGGTTTGATCACTTCTTTGTTAAAATCTCGAGAGATCGATTCTCAAAGTGGATCCGACGGATCGTCGCTAGAAATAGGTCTCTAATATCATTAGGAGGTGTGCTAGAAATTTGGTCAAGTTTTATTGGTTGAATCAAAAGTTGTATCAAATTTCGCTTTGGATTTGGGTGGAGTTTTTCAAGATCGACTCTACCGTCCGACCGCCTTACAACGGCGTTCGACCGCCTGTATTCAGATCACTGGGTTGGCGGGTCGAATCCGCCCACCGTCCGATCACGGTTAGTTGCCGGCCGATCGCCTTGACCGCTCGGTCCGACCGCTCGTGGTAGCCGGCCGATCGCCTGTTCAAGAAAGAACATTGAGTTCTTTTCTCCTTTTGTGTCATGTGCTTGGGGTTTATCAAATTCAACACAAGGCTTCCGTTGTATGCTCACTGAACTTCTTAGCTTTCATAGCTAAAGGAGTAAAGTACGTGTTGGTTTTGATTTAGGCGAGAAAGTTTTGAAAGCGCCTATTCACCCCCCCTTAGTCGCCTTTCCGGTCCTACAGAATAGGTCCCTGATATCATAGAGAAGGTGTGTTCCAAGTTTCATCAAGTTTAGATTAGTAGATCAAAAGTTTCATCTATTTGCATCTTCATCATCGGGTTTTTCAATCTATTCTGGAGGCTGGCGGTCAGACTGCCTGTGGCCACCGGTCAGACCGGCCGGAAATTGGTCCGACCGCCCAAGGCCAGCGATCCGACTGGCAACGCACTGATGTGCTTTAATCTTTGTTGTTTTTGTCGTTTTGCGTATGGGTTTATATTAGATTCAATATTAATCTTCCATTGATCGATGCATCGATCTTCATAGCTTCCATAGCTACCGGAGTAAAATATTATTGAATCCATTATTTGTGAAAAAGTAAGCGTACCCTTATTCACCCCACCCCTCTAGTCGCCTTTTCGGTCCAACAAGTGGTATCAGAGCCCGGTTAGTTCAATCTTGATCTTAACCGGTCACTGAACTTGGTGATGGGCACGACTATGCCTATTGGAAGAATCGCATGCAAGTCTTCCTTGAGAGCGAAGGACACGCTATATGGGAGATTGTTCGAGTCCCGCTGTGCAGTTCGGTTGCTACGCTCAAGCCTCTCATGGCTAACAACAATAAGGCTAAAAATCTCTTGTATGGCGGGCTTGGGAGATGTATATGATCGATTTGCAATCTTGAGATCATGCATGAGATTTGGAACACTCTCGAAACTTACCATCGTGGTTCGCCCCAAGTCAAGAAAGTACGCCAAATACCTATAAGCGTGAATACAAAAATTCGAGATGCGCCCCGAGAGAGCAACGATGATATTTTTAGTCGCTTAATAAAGTGATAAATCGATAAAAGTCATTGGTATTGAATATTCTCAATCTGAAAATACCACCCATCTCTTGGCTGCAATCAACACCAAGGAGTGGAAGATAAAGGCTACATCCATTGAGGAGAATGTAAACCTTTCTGATCCGACTTTGGAGCTGCTCTATAGCAAGCTCAAGACTCATGAGATCAAAAGGATTGATCATCCCAAGAAGAAAAATATGGTTTTGATAGCAGACCCGCTCAAGATAGTATCTGATGGTTCTTTTGAGTCTTCTTCTGGATTTTCGCTTGTAGGTTTATCTACCATCCATGAAGAAGAGTTTGAGAGTCTCCCTGAGGCTGAGTTGGCCCTCATAGTCAAAAAGGTCACGCGGGCCTACAACAATATGAGAAGCAGAAAGAGAGGAGGTCCCGTGACATGCTATAAGTGTGGTGAGCTCAATCATATTTGGGCAAATTGCCCCAAGCTGAAAGGTAAGAGTAACCACAAGGAGGGAAAGCCAGCTTGGAAGAAGCTTCAATGGAACAACTCAAGGTTTGATACTACCAAGCTGACGAAGGCCACTCACCGGGTGCTTGCGGCTTTTGAGGATCAATCATTAAGCGATGTGGACTCCGGGAGCGATGAGGACAAGGAGGAGGAGGTCCCTCGAAACAAGAAGAAAGGGAAGGCTAAGGACTTCACTGGTTTGTGCTTCATGGCCGACTCTGTTGAAAACGACAACGATGAGGTACATCCTTCCTATGATGTTCTTTCTGATAGATGTGAAGCTATGTTTGAGCAACTCATGAGTCAGGATAAGGGTTTAGAATATGTCATGGCTAGGAACAAGTATTTAGAGTCTCAAATAGGTAATTTGACTTTAAAACTTGAGAATGCTAAGACTCTTTAATCTGATGAATGTTCATCATGCCATGCTTTGCACTCTGAATTTGCTAAACTGCAATCTGCTCATGATATTGCTTTGCAACAACTTGAAAATGCTAGGACTGAGCTTGTTGAGGTTAAATCTGCTCCATGTGAAAAATGCTTAGAGTCTAGCAAGTTAGTTGTTTCTGGAGCTGTTGATTCTAGCCTTTGCACTCTCTGCTTAGAACGCAAACATGAAGTCAAAGATATCTTAGAAGCAGCTAGAGCTAAATATGCCAATTTTAAGGACAGTATTGAGTCTTCTACATGTGCTTCATGTCCAACCCTTAAACTTGAAACAACTTTATATAAGGAGAAATATGCTAGGGTCATTAAAGGTAAACCTGTGAATCATGTGTTAATCTTAAAGATGAAAATGCTTATCTTAAGAATACCTTAGAAAAATTCTTTAAAGGTAAGAAACAATTAAACATGATTCTGGATAAGTCTAAAGCCCCTTATAACAAGCAAGGATTAGGATACAATCATGTTCAAAATAGTTCTAACCCAAAAGTTACTCAAGTCTTGGAAAAGGGGTTAATTGAATTTAAAACACAACCTGCAAAAACTATTTTTAAGTCTGCAGGTATTGCCTAGTCATCTGTTAAGTCTAAGGGTGCTTTTTCTAGTGGTATAAAGTATCATTGCACCTATTGTAAAAAGGATGGACATTTGATTGAGTTCTCACATGAGGTTAAAAATGATAAGAAAATTTTTGCTAGAACTTCATCTAATCAACCTAGAGCTTCTGTGAGACATGGTAACATAGAAAAGAAGAAACATGTTTTAGGATTTGTATCACATGCTCATCATCATGTTCCTAGACAGGATAACTCTCATGTTACTTTAACCATTGCTCATAATGAAGCTTAAATAAAATCAAGGATAGCACTTTTGCTTTATGCGACTACTGCAGACGCAGTGTCTCAAAGATCGGGTTCCTAAGTCCTATTTAACTAACCCCAGATTGAGACACGCCGCTTTTTCCTGCTCTTGATTTTCGTGATTACCGCGAAAGAGGAAGAACACGTGGTTCGTCGACCACTGCTCACGCCACATGACCAAGACTCAAAATGGTTCACCTCTTTCACGCGGTCAACAGTGATGATTTCATCACCTTGCGTATGATAAACAAGGGCGGATTGAAGGAACGGATCGATCGTGGTGAACGATAGCCATCCTCAAGGACGCCGCCTTGTGGACAAGCTAAGGTTTAATTTGCTTTCTGTCTCTCAACTTCTTGATGATGGATATGAGACTATATTTAAGAAAATTGCTTGTCGGGTGCTTGATTCAACTGGTGAGCTTGTTTTTGGAATTACTAGAGTTGCTAGGATCTTTGGAGCTGACTTTTCTGAATCTCTTGCTGGTTCTCTAAAATGTTTGATTTCATCTTCTTCTTCTGAGTTCTGGCTTTGGCATCGTCGTTTGGGGCACAATGGTTTTGATCATCTGACGCGAGTTAGCAACCTTGAGCTTATGAGAGGTTTGCCCAAACTCAAAGCTGTCAAAAATGCTGTTTGTGCACCCTGTAGGCATGGCAAACAAGTTACCGCCTCACACCCTTCAGTGAATATGGTCATGACTGACGGACCGGGACAGTTGCTTCATATAGATACTGTTGGTCCTGCTAGAGTTCGGTCAGTTGGTGGAAAATGGTACATTCTTATCATAGTGGATGATTTTTCTAGATATACTTGGGTGTTCTTTCTTGCTTCGAAGGATGAAACTTTTGACTTTTATCATGATCTTGTTCTTCCTTTAGCTTCTGAACTTCCGAGTGCCTTGAGAGCGATCTGCCGTAACAATGGCACGGAGTTCAAGAATGCTTCTTTTACTTCTTTTTGTGCTGAGTGTGGAATTAAGAATCAGTTCTCTTCTCCACACGTCCCTCAACAAAATGGCGTTGTGGAAAGGAAGAACATGACCCTGGTCGAGATGGCTAGGATGATGCTAGATGAGTATAGCACACTGAGGAGGTTTTGGGTCGATGCTGTTGCTACTGCTTGCCATATTACTAATCGTGTCTTTGTGAGACCTTCTTTGGGCAAGACTGCTTATGAGCTTCGATTTTGTAGAAAACCCTTTGTCTCGCACTTTCGAGTCTTTGGATCCAAATGTTTTATTCTAAAGACAGGAAATCTAGATAAATTTGAGTCAAGAACTTTTGATGGTTTATTTCTGGGTTATCCTGCACATTCGAGGGGTTTTCGAGTTTTTAATGCTGAAACTAATCTTGTTCAGGAGACATGCAATGTCACTTTTGATGAGACTAGCCCTGGAGCAAGATCAGATATTTCAGGTGATACGCAGGTGACAGAGAGCATATTCATAGAAGAAGATGATGAACGATTTGATGTTCTTCCACCTACTGCTGCTGATGCTCCTATTCCAAAGACAAGAACTCACTGTGACTACTTCGCCTTCAGATGAGGCTCCCACGATCTTCATCATTAGTAGTACTGCGAGGTTGAAGAGATATTTTCCTCTCCGGGTGCACCACTTCACATTCAAAGGCAGAACCCTTCGGATCAGATAATAGGTAACCTCCATGAGCGAGTCACTCACTCTAGGTATCATGATCCAAATCTCTATTATCACTCTGCATTTGTTGCTTCTTTTGAACCCCGCGATATATCACTTACTTTATCGGATTCTAGCTGGGTTAATACCATGCATGAGGAATTAGAGAATTTTGAGAGGAATCAGGTTTGGAACCAAGTAGAACCTCCTGGTGGACATAATGTTATAGGAACCCGATGGGTCTTCAAAAACAAACAAAATGAGAATGGTTCTGTAATTAGAAACAAGGCTAGATTGGTAGCTCAGGGGTTTAGCCAAGTTGAGGGGTTGAATTTTGATGAGACATTTGCTCCTGTTGCTAGACTAGAAGCCATTCGTATTCTGCTTGCGTTTACTGCATCTAAAGGTTTTAGATTATATCAGATGGATGCTAAAAGTGCCTTTTTAAATAGTTTCATTGAGGAGGAAGTTTATGTTAGGCAACCCCCGGGCTTTGAGAATTCCAAGTACCCAAAACATGTGTTCAAGCTAAACAAAGCCTTGTATGGTCTTAAACAAGCCCCTAGAGCCTGGTATGATAGACTTAAGACCTTCATGCTTAAGAATGATTTTGAGATGGGTAAGGTAGACAAGATTTTGTTCATTCTTAGGCGTGGTAATGACTTCCTGCTTGCCCAAATTCACGTTGATGATATTATCTTTGGTGGTTCTTCTAATACTCTTGTTTCCAGCTTTTATGAGACTATGTCTAGGGAATTTGAGATGAGTATGATGGGAGAGCTCAATTACTTTTTGGGACTTCAAATCAAGCAATGCAAGGAAGGGATCTTCATCCATCAGACAAAGTACACTAAGGACTTACTCAAACGTTTTGATATGGGTGACTGCAAGCCAATCCCCACTCCCATGGCAACTTTGACTGTTTTGGATCCAGATGAGGAAGGAGAAGCCGTGGATCAACGCGAGTACCGCAGCATGATCGGTTCCCTCCTGTACTTGACGGCATCAAGACCGGACATTCACTTGACGGTCTGCCTTTGTGCGAGGTTTCAGGCGTCTCCGAGGACTTCCCATCGCCAAGCCGTTAAACGCATATTCAGGTATTTACACTCTACCCTTCTGTATGGCATTTGGTATTCATGTTCTTCATCATTGTCCATTCGGGAGTTTTCTGATTCTGATTTTGCGGGCTGTTGGCTTGATAGGAAGAGTACCTCAGGCACTTGTCACTTCCTAGGCACTTCTCTTGTATCTTGGTCTTCTAGGAAGCAACACTGTAACAATCCATCATTGTTTAATATGTAGTCACGCTAGTTGTTGTAGTCAGATTTTGTGGATGGTAACCACTCTTAAGGATTATGGGTTAAATTTTGCTAGTGTTCCTCTTTTCTGTGATAACACTTCTACCATTAATATTGCTAAGAACCCTATGCAACACTCTAGGACCAAACACATAGATATTCGCTATCACTTCCTTAGAGACCATGTCGAGAAGGGTGATATTGTGCTACACTTTGTGGAGTCCGAGGCTCAACTGGCTGATATCCTCACCAAGCCTTTAGACCCAACTAGGTTTGCCACCTTGAGAAGCGAGTTAGGGGTAATTTATCCCTATGGGTTGGTTTGAGGGGGAGTTCGATCTTTTCTGATCTTACCTTGTTCTTTTTCTGAACTTATTGATCTTTTTGAACTTTTTAGGTTTTTAGGCTTTTTATTGCATCTCATTGTATCATATTGCATTCGTATGAAAAATACAACAAGTGGTATGAAAAATCCAAAAAGATGCATTGTAATTTAAGATTTTCTGCTTATCTTTTAAAATTGATGAAGCTTTGCCTATTACCGTTTGGAGCTTTAGTATTTCAATTCTTGCCGAATGCCATGTCTAGTTCTTTGACTTGCTAGAATTATCATATTTTCACATATAAAGATAAGTCTTTGCTGTATGAGCTAGAACTCTAAAACAACTCGAACTAAAAATTACAATTTGTGAATGTTTTAGCTAGTTGCGCAATTAGTGCTCCTTTTGTGACATTTGCCTTGTCAGAATTGCGTTGTTAGCTCTTGAATTTAAAATTGACCATTACTTGAACTTTTTGTGTTCTTGAGATTGTAAAACTGCTCTTGTAAAACATGAAAAATCAATATTGTCTTATGCTTAAATTGTGCCAAACTATACTTACGAGATCGCTTGACAAAGACATGAACTTGAGATAGTTTGATGATCTAGACGATCTCATGGGGACTGCTTGTTAGAAATGACATGAACCTCAAGATTTGTCAGCCTGGTAGAAGCTTGGGAAGAGTTTGTGGATGGCTCCTAGTCCAGGATCGTCTTCACTAAGATATACCTTTAATCAACTTCTGGTCGAAGCTTAGGATGAGTTTGTTGATGGCTCCTAGTCCAGGATCTTCTTCACTAAGATATACCTTTAATCAACTTCTGGTCGAAGCTTAGGATGAGTTTGTGGATGGCTCGTAGTCCAGGATCTTGTCACTAAGTTAGATCATTAGTCAACTTCAATATTCAGTGCAAATGAGAAAACTGTTGACAAATGGGCTTTTGAGAAATTTGAGCAAAATGTTTCAATACAGGACCTGATTGCCTCTTAATGTGGTCTTTGTTAGATTTTTTATCTCACTTTGACATTTTGGCATGGCCAGTTTCACTTTAAGATCTCTGTTGATGAACTGGCTGAATTTGAAGCTTTGCTTAAATTAATCAAATCTACTGCTTTACTTTTGAGCCTTCGTGCTTAGCTTTGATATATATATATGTCTTATCATGATCTTGCTAGTGCTGTTAGGCTTGATATGTTGTTTGTGCAATATTAGAAATGCTGGCTTATTCTTTTGGGTAATCTCCAAATCTTCTTGTAATCAAAAATTGAAAAATACAAAAATGAAGCCACTCCATTGCACTTCATGCAAACTCCTTTTTATACTTCTTTCTTCATTCTGCACTTGTTATCTCTGGATGAGAGGAAGACGTGATTCCTTGATGACTCCATTGTCAAAGGGGGAGAAGATATTTCAATGTTGGAGGAGAAAATATATCATTATTGAACAAAGAGGGAGAAGATATATAAAAATGATAAAAGGGGGAGAAATTGAAAATTTCAAAGTTTCTGAAATTTGAGGATCATAGTGAGGGGGAGTTTTTGAATTGCATTCTTATTGTCGTATTGATTCTTCTGAACTTGAATTGCATTTATTAATCCTCACAAAGATCATAGGTCAATTGAACAATTGTTCTTTCATATGGGCCTTAAGTGAGATTTTTTGACTCTCTTCTGGAAATCAAAGTTTGTACGCTTTCTTTTGCCTTATCTCACTTGCCTATGCTATTATGATGTCAGCTTGGTCATTTCCATTGCTTTTTCTTGTTTATGGACTAAGTTGTGCCTTTGTGCGAAAACAAAAGTATTTTACTTTTCAAACCTTCAAATTATATTTTCTGGATTATTGCCAATGTGTTCAACAAGGGGGAGATTGTGGATATCATGGGGATATGCTCCAGATCTTAGGATGATGTGATAATTGGCAATGGCGTTTACGGTTTGTCGTTTCACGTGTTTTCGTAAAGTTCGGGCTCACATGTCGAATCGGTCCGACTAGCCAGTGCGGCGGTCGATCAAGCCTAAATCTACCGACCGCCATAAGCGGCAGTCGGAACAGGAATGTCAGAAAGTGGTATTTTGAGCTGGGCCAAAAATAGAGGGTGTAGGCAAGAGAGGTGATTCTATTACACTTGGTCCTATAATTTTTGGAGTCTCCAGTCAAAAATTCTATTGGTTTGAAAATTCCAGTAGGTTTCGGTTTTTCAGAGAGGAAAAATGGCTAAGTCCACCGGCGGTCCGACCGCCCATAGGTGGCGGTCGACCGGCAGGTGCGGCTCACACCTACCCAAGCCTCGACCAGATTCACTTTCATCGTCGGTCTTTGAGGCGGCGATATTCAGTTGTTAGGTCAAAGTCATGAGTTTCAGGGCATATATGTTGCATGATGCATGTTTTGACTAACATGGGTCAAGTTGTGAAGAACTTGTTTCCAATTTCGGTTTACTTGTCTATTGTTGTGCAGGTTGCTTGGTGGTCAACGACGGTCAACGGCGAGGATGACCAGGACTAGGCTTGGAGAGTTGAGGTCCAGAACGATCGACGATGCCGGGTGAGGTCAATGAACTCAAGCGTGACGCAAGATGGACAAGAGTGATCTTTTAGCTAATCCAAGGCGCAAGATGGAGCAAGAGTAGCTAGTTAGGTCAAAGGGAGATAAAAACGACGCATTAAAATGCGTGCGTATGTGTCCCGTTTGTTTTGGGCCTTAACGGGAGCCCAATAGGATCAAACTTCTAGAAGGTCTAAGCCTCCACTATAAATAGGGGAGGGAGGTGGATGCACCTCTTCTTCGCCTCTTTTGCAATTTTTGTAAACCCTAATTTTCTTAGGGAGAGCTTTTGTGGAGGCTAGGGTTCTTGATGTTTGATGTGATTTTCGTGCTCTTGGATTGAGCATTGTCCTCCATTGATGGAGTGGTCAGAAACCTCGATCATATCAATCAATCCAATGAAAGTTTGATCAATGTTTTATCTTATTGTGTTCTTTCTCTCTATTTGATGATTTTAGGTCTTTCTTTGATCCGTGAGTTTTTCTTTAGTTTCTTCACGTGATATAGCTTAGTGTGACGTGTGGGAATCTATCTAGGATCATCTTGATTATCAATCACCCACGAGCAAGGGCTTTGACCTAGTTTTAGTTTTGACCCGATTTTGAACACTTCTTTGATCAAACGGAAAATGATCTTGATTCCTCCGAGAATTATCATAATCTTCTATTGGAATATGTCCCTTATATCATAGAGAAAGTGTGTTCCAAGTTTCATCAAGTTTGGATTAGTAGATCAAAAGTTTCATCTATTTGCATCTTCGTCATCGGGTTTTTCAATCTGTTCTGGAGGCCGGCGGTCGACCGCCGTGTGGCCACCGGGTCGACGGCCGGAATCGGTCTCGACCGCCTAAGGCCACCGTCCTTCCGCAATGGATCGATGTGCTTTAATCTTTGTTATTTTTGTCGTTTTGCGTAGGGGTTTATATTAGATTCATTATTAATCTTCCGCAGTACTGATTTACTGATCTTCATAGCTTCCATAGCTACTGGAGTAAAATATTATTGAATCCATTATTTATCAAAAAAGTGAGCATGCTCCTATTCACCCCCCCCCCCTCTAGTCGCCTTTTCGGTCCAACAAGTGGTATCAGAGCCCGGATAGTTAAATCTTGATCTTAACCAATAACGAACTGGGTGAATAGGAGGCGATTTCATGGATTATAGATTTTAACCCTTTGATTTTCCTTTCAAGTTGGTTCTCAGCTTCTGCCTTATAGATTTTAAAGTAGTGAAGAGCTTCATCTTTAGTTTTCAAAAGATACACATAGCAGACTCTAGTGGAGTCATCAATCAGAGTCATGAAATATCTATTACCACCTTTTGTCAACATACCATTCAACTCACACGGATCTGAATGTATGAGTTCTAATGGTGCTAAGTTTCTTACCTCCGCAGCCTTATGAGGCTTACGAGGCTGCTTTGATTGCACACAAACTTGACACTTATAACCTTTGCCAATGGTGAATTTTGGGATTAACTCAAAACTGGCTAACCGCGTCATGCAACCAAAATTTATGTGACAAAGTCGTGAATGCCAATAGTAGTCTCATTACCACTGCAAACATGATTCACAACATTATTACGCAAATCTGAAAGTGATAGGCGGAACAAGCCTCCGCACACATAGCCTTTACCAACAAATTGTCCACACTTGGACACTACAAATTTATTGGACTCAAATACCAGTCTAAAGCCATCTCTACACAGAAGAGATCCGCTGACGAGATTCTTATTGATAGATGGCACATGATGCACATTCTTTAGTTGCACAATCTTTCCCGAAGTAAACTTCAGATCGACCGTACCAACACCATAAACAGTAGCATGTGACCCGTTCCCCATTAGAACGGCTGAATCCCTAGTGACCTGGTAAGAAGAGAACAATGAAACATCAGCACACACATGTATATTAGCACCAGTGTCTATCCACCAATCGGTAGAATGACATACGGAAAGAACAGTAGGTAAATTACCATACCCTGAAGTTCCCGTCTCAGTGGTACCAACAACAACATTAGCATACTTGGAATTCTGCCCATGCTGATTCTTTCTACCTTTGCGTTGGCTGCAATCCTTGGCCCAATGACCAGATTCGCCACACACAAAGCAAAGGACGTCCTTTGTGTTTCTCTTCTTCTTCTTGAAGCTAGTTGTTTGTACAGTCTTGTTCTTGCCTTTGAACTTTTGAGTTTGGCCATTCTTCTTCTGCACCACATTGGCACTATAATGTCCCTCATTACCTCTAGTGTCTGTATCTTTTGGCTTCGTCTTCTCTTCAACATCAAGAGACCCAATGAGATTTTCAACAGAAAACTCTTGTCTCTTATGTTTCAGAGAAGTAGCAAAATTCCTCCAAGAAGGAGGAAGCTTGGCAATAATACCTCCCACGACAAACTTGTCCGGTAACACACACTTGAAATGCTCAAGTTCTGTGGCCATGGATTGTATCTCATGAGCCTGCTCAACTACAGAACAGCCATCAACCATTCTATAGTCATGATATTGCTGCATGAGATACAGTTCACTGCCTGCATCTGAAACCCCAAACATGGCCTCAAGTGCATCCCACATCTCTTTCCCAGTTTTAATCACCATGTATGCATCGATTAACTTCTCACCAAGAACGCTAACCACGACACCTTTAAAAAGGTTATCAGCAGCCTCGAAAGCTCGCTCCTCTTCAGGAGTAAGTGTTCCTTCAGGTTTGCCGTTTGCCACATGGAAAACGTTTACGGCAGTTAGCCAAAGCACCATCTTGGTGCGCCACCTCTTGTAGTTCACACCATCGAACTCAAAGGGTTTGAGCGCAGCAACAAAGCTAGTTGACGAAAAATGCCTATAATAAGATTTTTGGATTGTTGAATATATAAGCATTTTTTGAAGTACTTTAATCCAGAAATAAACTAGATGAATCATGGACAATACTCTAGACTTTTTCATAAAGCAAACATACATGAACACCATAGTCATACTAATTTTCAGAAAAACAGAAAGTAGTATTCCTATCTCAATGTTCAAGATAACAACAGATAAAAAAGTTAAACAAACAACAATTAAGAGATGGATATACCCAGAACCAGTAACCAGAGCAGCAGCAGAATTGTTGGTGAGATCGTCGTTCGCCATGGTGTAGTGGACGTCGTGGTAGTAGTCACGCAGATGGAGCAGAGGATCCGAAGCAGCGATCGGATGAAGACTGAGTAGCGAGCAGTCGCGCGAACGCTCCCCAAAAACCTTATTCGTCGTCGCTCGTGAAAGCCTTCAAGGACGGGGGTTCTGGAGGCCTGCTCTCCCGGTTCGACCGTACACGCGATTCGCCGGGATGGAGATCGCTAGACACAAAACTGAGAATACAGCCTAGTCTCTCGTGGGAGTCGATTGGAAAAAGCTAAGGGACACGAATGGTATAATAGCCAAAAGCCAAAAATGAGACAGAGACCAGAGGAAACGGTTGCCATCAACCAGTGCAAACCGCAGCCATAACTCGCTGGTAACCGACGTTCGTTAATGCCATTAGTTCTAGTGGTGCGTTTCGATTTTCGAATAGATAAAGAAAAACGCGCCCGCACCCGACGTGCCTGTGCACGACACGGCACAGCTCGGCGAGGCGAGGCGAGGCGAGCGAGCGCGCGAGTGTGTTGGCCTTCTCCAATTTCACAAGGGGGCTACCACGTTTCACCTTATAAAGTGGTGTAACTCCCGTTCAACTCTCCATATGGAACTAATCAATTTTAGCACGTGCACATGTGCCTTTGAGATTCTCTAGGAATTAAATAGAATTAAAAACTGAGCCCAGCCCGTATTAATTCCCACATAATGTAGGGTTTTAATTTGAATCAGAGCCAAAATTGAAGTCACCCTTATTGATGTGCCCATCTATGAGCAAGCTTATTAGCTGAGATACAATGTCAAGTAGACTTCAATATATATGTATGTTTCTAATCTATTGTTCTTGAGTACATCACAATGTCTATCTATGAGCAAGCTTATTAGCTGAGATACAATGTCAAGTAGACTTCAATATATATGTATGTTTCTAATCTATTGTTCTTGAGTACATCACAATGTCTAACTGATTTTTTATATTATCGGCAAATGGAGAATTTATGGGATGGTTTCCGAAAAGAAAAGTACCAGCTAATGGCACTAATGATGAGAATTCACCTACTTTTTAGGCAGTTGAGGCTGGATGTATTTTCACAATATCAACCATCTTTTGTATATAGATTGGTCCTTCCTTAGAGGGTTTGTTCATTTTAGTAAGTAATTTCATGGCTACTTTGTTATCGTTATACATTACTATTAATTATGTTGATTTTTAATGCTAAAAAATAGCAAATATATTACTCTTTAGTACAATATTATTTAAAAATTATGTATAATTCTATATAAAGTGAAGTAGTAAACCCCAATTATTTTAGTTTAGTTATGGTTCCGCACTTGCCTGCAGCATCGCTCGGTCCATCCCTGCCCAACCTATAGCAAATATATTACTCTTTAGTACAATATCATTTAAAAATTATGTATAATTCTATATAAAATGAAGTAGTAAACCCCAATTATTTTAGTTTAGTTCTGGTTCGGCACTTGCCTGCAGCATCGCTCGGTCCATCCCTGCCCAACCTGTAGCGGCAGCGACATGGTGTTCGTCGTGAAGGAAGATCGATGTTTTAAACTTTTAATAGAAGGCAACACTCGTTCTGCTGCTAGAGAGGAGACACCTTGGATTAGCTTTGGATGGTAGATGGTCTCGCTAAGTCGCCGCGTGACGTGCTGCCTCTAAGTCAGAGGAGCCGTAGCTGCTGCCTGCTAGTCCAATCCAAGCATACAACACCTGCCACACGTCATTTACCATTTCCATCATATCACCAAACAGCGCTAAGAAAACACAAGTTAGGTGCATCCAAGTATTTTATCAAACGCGTACACTTCCGGACGTGCGCGCGGAAAACTTCGACCCCAAAAAACGTCGTTTAGGGCCTCAAAACGGGTCCGCAAACAGCCGCAAACCGAGAAAAATTTAAGTTTCTCAGAATTTGCTCAAAATTGACAGAGCCCTTTTACAAGTGATTCTAAGGTTCCCCGCGAAGACGGCATCCTTTTTCGAGCTTCCAAACTCCGTGTGCGACGTTCTCTAGTTTTGCAGCGCCGTGTTTTCGTTTGTGTTCTAAGCTCGCGTCTCTAGTACGGTCTAGCCTAGGACCAGCAACTAACTGGCGTTGAATGATTTTTCAGCTTGCATTCATTGAGTCGATTATTGCTGATCCTTGCTACCATATTGAAGCCTTCCGAGCTCCACTTCCTACTAACTCAAAGAGGTTCTGCTCTTGCAATCGCAGCTAATCGCAAGTGAGAGTATCACGAACCAGCCACCGGTTGTGCCACCTCCTTGCTGCGTTGGTAAGAGCTTGTAAGAACCTGGTAAGGCATTGTGAGAGAGTGACTTGTGAAACTCCAAGAACCGTTCATAGAGATATATACACTGTGATTTGTTCTTTTCTTTGATACTAACAATGGCAGGTTCATGGTCACAAGGGGAGAATAGCAGGCCCAATGTTGAGGATGCGCCTCTCACGCCTCGCACGAAAGACATCATGCAGCAATTTTCATACTTATTGAGTCAATATTCAGAGCGTCTTGAGGTAGTTCTAGATCGCACCAATGACGGTCTTGCTGCGATTGTTACATGTGTGGAGCAGCTAGAGAGAGCTCCACCTCCTGCTGCTGCTGTCGGTGTTGCACCACCGCGCCGTAACACATCCGTTGCTAGCTCATTGGCCGATGAGATAGAAGATGAAGTGAACCCATATGTTGCTGATACGGAGTCCGATGGTGGTTTCAATCCCAACAATGGTCGTGATTATCGGCAACGACACGTCAATCGACAAGGTATGCGAAGAGACTCACCATGTGAGGTACATGATCGTAATAATGCACTTGGTAAAATTAAATTCACTATGCCTCCTTTTGCTGGAAAATATGATCCTGATGCTTACCTCACATGGGAGTTAGTCGTAGACCAAAAATTTGCATGCCATGAATTTCCTGAAAATAAAAAAGTTAGGGCTGCTACTAGTGAGTTCACTGACTTTGCATCTATATGGTGGAATAAATTGTGCCGTAATGAACAAAACATACCTAGAACATGGAATGTTATGAAGAGAGCTATGAGAGCTAGATTTGTGCCTTCATATTATTCTCATGATTTGCTGAATAAATTACAACGTTTAAGACAAGATAGTAATACAGTAGAAGATTACTATGAAGAATTGCAAAATGGTATGTTACGTTGTGGTTTAGAAGAAATCGAAGATGCTAGAATGGCTAGATTTTTAGGAGGGCTTAACCGGGACATTCAGGACATTCTAGATTATAAGGACTACAATTCTATCACCCGTCTGTTCCAACTTACTTGTAAAGCTGAACGTGAAGTGCAGGGAAGACAGTCTCGCCCCGAGGCTCTTTGGAGTTTCTTTTGCGTGTAGGCAAAATCAGTGCATCATGGCAGGTGGCGCCATCCTCGCTGTCCTCGCAGTAGCCATCCTCCCTCCTCCGTCATGGGAGACTAGCAAGCACCACTCTCCGAGCCTCCGACGCAAGGAAATCAACTTCGTTCAAGAAGCTCGTGGCTCTACCTCTGTTGCTTCCATCGCTAACGCGAGACATACAATGCCATCGCGCAAAGGCTTCGTGTACATAATGAGAGATTGCCCAAATCAAGGGCACTTCTTGTTAGAGATGATGGTGAGTATACTTCATCGAGTGATATTGATGAAGAACATTCATTACTTGTAATCGACCACAAAGTAGCAATTTGAACCTGAACATGACGAAGAACGTTTTGGAGCTGAAACAAGTAATAAATTTTTGAGCATAATTGTGAAGCGTGTCCTCAATACTCAAATGGAGCGTACTGAACAGAATCAACGCCACAATCTATTTCAAACAAAATTTGTGGTCAATGAGCTTTCTTGTCATGTGATTATTAATGGAGGAAGTTGCAATAATTTGGCTAGCATTGATATGGTTGACAAGCTTGCCTTGATCACACAATAGCACCCTCGTCCTTACCACATTCAATGTTTTAATTCATGTGGTAAGCTGAACGTAACTCGCATTGTCAGAGTGCACTTTTCTATTGGCTTATATCGTGATTTTGCCGATTATGATGTCGCATCTATGCAAGCATGTTCATTATCGCTAGGTAGACCATGGCAATATGATAAAGACACCGGCATCATGGTAGGACTAATCAATATACTCTCATGTCTAAAGGAAAGCGAATCACTTTGCTACCCATGTCTCCAGAAGCAATTTTAAAAGATGAATTAGAAAGAGTGGATAGAGATAAAGAGAGTAGCAAAACTGAAAATCATATTGTAGCTAAGGAACTTGCACTGCATAAGAAGAAGCAACCTAGTGCTAAGGAAGGTGAAATTAGATTGAATGGTTTTGTTTTGTTAGCTACCAAGTCAGATATGAGTGAGGTAGAAGCTGGTAATTCTGGTTGCTATGCTTTAGTGTGCAAAGCAACTTTGTTTTCATTTGAGGATATACCCTCCTCTTTGCCTCCTGCTGTTACTCACCTTTTGTAGTATTTTCAAGTGAGGTACCACCGGGGCTACCTCCAATTAGGAGCATTGAACATCAGATTGACTTGATCCCAGGAGCTTCACTACCCAACCGCGCGCCATACCGTACAAACCCGGAGGAGACTAAGGAGATTGAGCGTCAAGTGCAAGACTTGCTTGACAATGGGTACGTACGCGAGAGCCTTAGTCCATGTGTTGTTCCTGTACTTTTGGTTCCAAAGAAAGATGGGTCATGGCGTATGTGTATTGATTGTAGAGCTATCAATAACATTACAATTAGATATCCTCATCCTATTCCTAGGTTAGACGACATGCTTGATGAATTAAGTGGCTCTATTTTATTTTCTAAAGTTGACTTATGAGTGGATATCACCAAATTCGCATGAAATTAGGAGATGAATGGAAAACAACATTCAAAACTAAGTTCGGTTTGTATGAGTGGTTAGTAATGCATTTCGGTTTAACTAATGCACCTAGTACTTTCATGAGATTGATGAACGGTATTGCGACTTTCAATGGTAAATTTGTGGTGGTTTATTTTGATGATATATTGATATATAGCAAATCGTTAGAGCAACATCGTGACCATTTACGCGCCGCTTTTAATGCTTTACATGATGCACGCTTATTCGGTAACCTTGAGAAGTGCACCTTTGCACCGATCGAGTCGCGCTTTCTGGCTATGTTGTTACTCCACGTGGAATTGAAGTTGATCAAGCCAAGGTTGAAGCAATACAGAGTTGGCCGACTCCTAATACGGTCACACAGGTGCGAAGCTTTCTAGGACTGACTGGATTTTATCGCCGCTTCGTAAAGGATTTTAGCACAATCGCTGCACCATTGAATGAGCTCACTAAGAAGGGCGTGCTATTTGTGTGGAGCGCCGCACAGAGAACGATTTACTACACCGAAGATAAGTTAACACATGCACCCCTACTCCAACTCCCTGATTTTAATAAAACTTTTGAACTAGAATGTGATGCTAGCGGAATTGGTTTAGGTGGCATGTTGTTACAAGAAGGTAAACCGATAGCATACTTCAGTGAGAAATTGAGTGGGCCTAGTCTGAACTATTCTACTTATGATAAGGAATTATATGCACTATTTCGAACTTTAGAAACTTGGCAACACTATTTATGACCCAAAGAATTTGTTATATATTGTGATCATGAATCTTTAAAGCATATTCGAAGTCAAAGTAAACTAAATCGTAGACATGCAAGGTGGGTTGAGTTTATTGAGTCTTTTCCTTATGTCATAAAACACAAGAAGGGAAAGGAGAATGTTATTGCTGATGCTTTGTCTAGGAGATATACCATGCTTTCACAACTTGACTTTAAAATTTTTGGATTAGAGACCATTAAAAAACAATATGTGCATGATGCTGATTTTACAGATGCCTTGTTGAATTGTAAAGAAGGGAAAACGTGGAACAAATTTGCCATTAATGACGGGTTTGTGTTTCGAGCTAACAAGCTATGCATTCCAGCTAGCTCTGTTCGTTTGTTGTTATTACAGGAAGCGCATGGAGGTGGGCTGATGGGACACTTTGGCATGAAAAAAAACAGAGGATATACTTGCTGATCATTTCTCTTGGCCAAATATGAGACGGGACGTCGAGCGCTATGTTGCTCGCTGCACTACATGTCAAAGAGTTAAGTCACAACTTAATCCTCATGATTTATACATGCCTCTACCTGTTCCTAGCGTTCCATGGGAAGATATTTTGATGGACTTTTTTTTAGGATTGCCTAGAACACAGAAGGGGAGAGATAGCATATTCGTGGTTGTTGATCGATTTTTCAAGATGGCTCATTTTATACCATGTCATAAGAGCAATGATGCTGCCCATATTGCTGATTTATTCTTTCGTGAAGTTGTTCGATTACATGGTGTACCTAATACTATAGTTTCAGATCGTGATGCCAAATTTCTTAGCTATTTTTGGCAAACTTTATAGACTAAATTGGTGACTAAGCTGTTATTTTCTACTACTTGTCATCCCCAAACTGATGGACAAACTGAAGTTGTGAATAGAACATTATCTACAATGCTTAGGGCTGTGTTGAAAAAGAATTTAAAAATGTGGGAAGAATGCTTGCCTCATATTGAGTTTTCTTATAATCGTTCCGTGTATTCTACTACCAAGATGTGCCCTTTTGAGGTTGTTTATGGTTTTATGCATCGTGCTCCTATTGATTTAATGCTTCTTCCATCTTCTGAGAAATTGAATTTTGATGCTAAACAACGTGCTGAATTGATTTTAAAAATGCATGAGACAACCAAGGAGAATATAGAGCGCATGAATGCTAAATATAAACTTGCTGGTAGTCAGGGGAGGAAACATCTAACTTTTGAACCAGGTGATCTTGTTTGGTTACACTTGAGAAAAGATAGATTCCCTGAATTGAGAAAGTCAAAATTGATGCCTAGAGCTGATGACCCTTTCAAGTGTTAAAAAAGATTAATGATAATGCATACAAGCTTGAACTGCCTGCAGATTTTGGGGTTAGTCCCACATTTAACATTGCAGATTTGAAGCCATACTTGGGAGAAGAGGACGTGCTTGAGTCGAGGACGACTCAAATGCAAGAAGGAGAGGATGATGAGGACATCCCTACTATGGATACAGTCGCGCCTACACATACAACTCATCCACTACAAGGACCTCTTACCCGAGCTTGTGCTCATCAACTTAATTATCAGGTGAATTCGTTCCTATGTTTATATATTACTGAGAATAAACCGCTACCTAATGCAAGTGATTTAATTGTGCTTAGGAATATGGGAACGGATCAAGGAGAGGCTTGTGGAGTCATGGACATGCATGGAAGACATGGACATCTCTATACGACCATGTTGTAATTGGTCACGACCAGTTTGTAACTCCTTACGACCAGGTTCTTACCATTCTATGATTACGTTTGACCGCCTACGACCAAAGACGTATCTCCATACGATTAGTCCGTAACTGATCAAACTAAGTGACCTACTCATGCATTCTCCCTTTACCTCACGATGTCTAGTTGAACTCCAGGTGAGATGATGTGTCATCCATGGACTATTCAATACTTTCTCGATCGAGTGTCGGATAACATCATGTGGTCGACACTTCGACCACTAGTGGTATGGCCATGCACTTTCTTTATCAGATCACCACGAGGGGCCCAGAGACATCTCTCCTGTTATGTTAGGAGGGGCAAATCCAATCTCGACCAGTCACATCCCTCCGCATGTTTCATAGCATATCCGAAAGCTACCTTTATAACTACACAGTTACGGAGTAGCGTTTGACAACCCCTAAGAGTGCTATTACACATGTAGGAAACCATGCTGATCTCAGGTCTAAGGATTATACATCATCATTACTTGAGACCAACTAATGACACAAAGATTCATAACAATCTCAATAGTATCTCAATTATGGGTCTATCCAACACCATGTTCTCTAACATGGCTAATCACATTGCTAATTACGTGCTAATCACATTGCTAACCTATAGCCGCATGTCGATGAAAGTTACCTTTTCTTGGTGCTCACAGGACAATTCACAACTTTCGCAACTGCGCGAACTTTAATTGCTCTCTTGTTCGAACCCTTCTCTTCCTTTCCGGTTTTCTCCTTCTCTGGTTCTCTCCTTCCGGCCTCGACGAGAAAAAATAAAAGCACAGGGGAGCATGCGATGGTGTCGGGCTCGCCTCTGCTTTATTGCGAGCGCCACTGGGCACGGTGTGCGCCAACGCCACTGCCAAGATAGGCGCAATCGCGCAGGCTTTTAGCGGGCGAAGGCGATGGTCGCAGCCAGCGTGGAGCGCGACACGAGCCGAGCACGCCGAAGCGCCGAGTGGCCACAAAGAAGCGATCCGTGAGCGGGCGGGCGCGCGAGGCGCATGGCCGCAGCAACGCCAGCAGTGTGGGGCGCCAAAGCGAAAGCGCGCATGGCGAGGGGACGTGGTGCCGGCGTAGGCACAAGAGCAAAGTTGTTTTCGACTGGCCTGAGCAGCGGCGGAGGAGGCTAAATTCGAATTTCCGGATGAGGGAGCTAGTTTAGCAATTAGGTAGCGAGGGCAACAAAGGTCCAAATTTCCGCGAGGGAGGTCGACGTGTTGGCCCGCCGCTTCCATCCTTGCTCCACAAACATAAGCCATGCATCACCATAATTGCACTTCTTTTTCGGGGATCCCAAACTCTTTTGGCGAAGTGGTGCACTTGCCGCCCTAAAACCCCGACACAAACGAGATCACAGGGAGCAAGGATAAGACAAATGTTATCTCCGAAAGATAAGCGATCCAATGGTACGTAGCTCGCAAACCAAATATTGCATGCGCCGAGACTATCGAACTCCATCCAATCCTCGCACCGCCCTGCTTACTCAGCGGCCGGACTTGCCCGCTAGTCCAAACCAAAGTTCGTGGCGCCACACCCAACCCAAGCGCTGTGTGCACTCCCGCCGATCCGAGATCCGACGCCCAAAGGTGCTTTATATCTTTCCCTACCGATGTAGCCCCACCGCCGCGCCACACCCGACACCGCACCAAAGACTCCCGCAGCCGCAGTACCGCCTCGCTAAGGTGCTCTATCCATGTTAGCACCGACCCCACCGCCATCGGCATGCCGGGCCCCATGCGCCGCACGCTTAGTAAAAAGGCCCCGAAGAAGGGCTCGGGCGCACGCGACGGACGAACGGGCGCGCTACGCGGAACGCGCCGCGACCTCGGGGTGTGTCACGAGCCGGGTGGAATACGCCAGATGTCCGCGCGCCTGTGCTCGAGGTCGGGACCGACGCCGGACCCGGATTTTCTAATCTCGAATCCTCTCGCGAATAATTGTGTTATTCCTCGGATTAGTAGATAGCACTCACGCATACATCATCGACTATTTCATACAATGGTGTAAAACCATACCATTCATTAATTTAACACATCGAGTTTACATAGACCGCATCGGTCAAGTTTTACAATAAGGGCCGAATGTGCCAAATGATTACATCACAAAAGTAGCTGAAGCGACAACGGAAGCAAAAGGGTGAGAGCACATCTCTCCACAGCAAGTGATCGGGAAACTCTGTACATCCGATATTTCCCAAAACTCGATAATATAGGACGACCTAGGTACCAAATGAGTCACCAGATCAAGTAGACTAGAACAACTATAGACTAAACTACGCTCAAGAACTCCCGGTCTTCGCATATCCGGGTCCTCGAGTAATCGAACTCTCCAAAATTTCCCGCTTCGAGGGTTTGGGAAAGAGCGAGAATGAGCACAACTACCGTGCTCATGAGCCAACACACAAGATGCAATATTATACATGCAAGGCTTAACAAGGATGGCTCAGTTCTTTTATTTGCTAAAGCATCATTTTAAATTATCATAATTACAAAGTCCTATGACTTAGCATTTTAAATGATTGTATTTTCATTAAAGAGATTATGCAATATTAAATAACAAATAAGGTTACCTCCACCTTATGCTTAATTTTGATAACTAAGCACGCCCACCGATTATCAAGATCGACAAGGCTACCCAGAAAATCCAAAACAAGGGCCGGATGAGCCCAACACATTTCCATTCCACCCACAAGGATTTTTGAAATAGAACTAGGTTAAGTTCCCATGTCCGCTTTTGACCGGCGCTACTGCTTAAACAGCTTTAGACTCGCAGAGGTCGTATAATCGCACTCCACAAGAGATAATCATACTGCTTCTCCACATGATTCCTTAGTCATGTAGTTGAGCGATCACACAAGAACGCTTCAAACTACCTTGCCCCTTCCGTCATCTCATCCCTATGGCCAATTCCATAAGTTGTGCGAGATGTTTACCCCAACGACTAGCAAAGCGGCCCCGCCCCGAGACTAGCGAAGTGCAACTTCACCGTGCTTCTGTCCCATTCAAGCCAAGATACGCCCCGCCGCTTGCACACTTCTAAACACCGGCTATGGATGACATTCGTGGTTCAATAGTTTTACTAGGCCAAGTTGCACTTTGCGATTTGCGGTTGTACTTGTTTTACACAGAGGTCATGACAAGATTAAGTCCTTAACTCATCTAGACTGGCTCATACCACATACCAACCATTCTCGTATACGTCCGCACTCCACCATTCTTTCCATCCGTCCGGATGGGGTACTAGCAAGTTGTTTAGGGTTTTGGGAAGGAAAACCAATTAACGCAACGCATCACCATCTACATCCAATGACCGCCAAAACCATTTTTCATGTTTAAAGAATGATGATCGGATATTTATTGTCCCGTGATTTAAGCAAGACTAGCATGTCGCTTAAGCACAACCTATACTAGTATTTACCATATATTTACTAGGTGACAAAGAATAATGGATTCAATTATCAAATGATGGCTTAATAAGTAATTAATCAAAGAAATAGGTATTTAACTACCTTAAGCTTTAACATATCATTGTTTACAAAATTAAAGCATGCAACTTTGATATTTTAAATAAACATAGTTTGCATAAAATGTAGGTTCAGAATGATCAAAGTATTGACTCGCCTGGTCGATTATTATGCCTTGATCTTACTCGTGGCCTTCTCTGCTGGGTTTTGAGTTCCGGCCTGCTGCCTTTATCCGAATCTTGATCCTACTTGAGTCGCTTCTTCCGACTCACTCCTAATTACACGATACAAGCAAGAACAACAAATAAATCCAAAGAACTTCCAGAAGACCAAATATAAACAAAGCACTTTAAATAAGTTTTACGATGAACGAGCTGAAGAGACGAGATTCAGCGAGGCGGGAATGTTTGACAAGGTCAAACGATTAGCTGAGTACACGAGACAAAGGCGGTGATACTCTGCCGAGGGAAAACAAGGGGAAACAAAGTCGAATGAACTATCGCAGGGATACTTCACTTTGGATACCGCTGATCGGCCAAGATTAGAATATACGATAAATTGGCCGGGCTTTTAAAACGACAGCAACACATTTTAACAAAGCCGACTTTTGAACAGGGATAAAAAGGAGATAAACAATATTTAGACCAATGAATACTGGATAGGATTACAAGATTATTAACTAGGTTTTCAAAGTAAGCTGTCAAGATTAACAGGTTAATCCCGAATAGCCTTCCAAAATATTTTGAGAAAATGCAAGTTTATTTTAAAGCATTTTACACAACGCGGAAAATTTGAATAAATATGTTTTAACTAAAAATGACGCGATTGCTGAGACGATTACGAAGGTCATTTGCATAACTTCGATTTCCCGAGATTTTGCAAATTACGCTCTTAATCGATAGCTCTCAACTAAAATCGAAATGGATAATTCTACTAGTACTTGTCAACCGACGAGTTAACCACTAACAACGGTTAATCGATTCATCGCAAGTCATAGCACAATCATCGAGAGCAAATACTTTGGAAACATTTTCGCTAAAAAGGAAAGCTATTAGTCGACCGATTAATACAAAACGATACACACACAAACGCCATACAACACTTTCAATACACAACTTTTCAACACAAATCACAAATATCGCTCCACGACTACCTGCACAGCATTCACAAAACAATACCAGAATACACATATTTTCGAAAGCCAATCTTCGCGGCGATTCAACTGCATACACAATATTCACTGCATACACAAATATTCATACACCGACATTTCAATCCAAATGCAAAACACAAAAACAAAAGCTATTGCTCCGCTGATGCTGCTCTGCTGAGGAGGGCCACTGCCAGAGGGACAGAGAGAGAGCAGAGACAGAGAGATGGAGCTGAGAGCAGGGGGAGCTGGGGTGGCAGGCCGGTTCGACCGGGGGGGAAGGGGGCTGTCGGACCGGGAGAGAGAAGGGGGAACTGGGCGGCAGAATGCTATTGCCGGCAATAGGAGGTGACCAGGAGCGGCGGGAGGCGGCGGCGGCGCAGACGGCAGCCGGCCGGAGGGGCGACGACGGGCGACCGAGCGCACGGGAGAAGGGGAGAAGAAACCGGGAGGGGGAGAGAGAGAAGGGCGACGGGGAGGCTCACCGAGAAGTCGCCGAGGCGGAAAGCGGTGGAGGCGGCTGCCGGGCGGAGGCGCCGCCGAGGAGGAGCTCGGGGCGACCGGCCAGCGGGCGAGCCGAGGGCGAGCTCGAGGGCGCCGCCACGGCACTCCAAGCCGCGACGGAGTGGAGGCGTGCAGAGGGAGGCGGCCGAGGAAGGCGCCGGGGTAGCGGCGAGACACCAAGAAGGGGGCGAGAGGGGAAGAAGAAAGGGGCTCGCCCTTTTATGGCCGGGAGAGAGGGGAGGTGGAAAGCCGGAGGAGGCGGCGGATCCGGAGGAGGAAGAAAGCCGCGCGGTGCGGAGAAGACCGGCGACGACGCGGTCGGGGACGGCGAGAGAGAAGAGAAAGCCGCAGCGGCGCGGCGGCGGCGGGTCCGGAGGAGGCGCGGTTGGCGACAATGACGCATGCGCGGCGCGGGGCAAGGCGCGGCGCGGACGGGCGCCCGGAGAGAGAGAGAAGAGATAGGCGAGAGAAGAAGCGAGTGGCGGCTTTCTTTGGGAGAGAGGAAGAAGAAAGCCGGCCCATGAGCGGTCATGGGAGGGGAAAGAAGGCCACCGGGCCGGAGAAGAAAGCCGCCAGCCGATCAGGAAAACGCCCACTGGGCGGGCCGGAGAGAGGGAATAGTGGGTCGAGAATTGATGGGCCGAGAAAACCAACTGTAAGAAAAGGAGAAAGAAATAAATAAAATAAAAAATGGGTTTTGAATTTGAAATCAAAGTTTTGATTTTTGAAGCTTTTTTTTTTGGATTTTTGAAAACCAAATTTTGATTTTTAAATCTCAAGCAAAACCAGGATGTTACAAACCTACCCTCCTTAAACGGAATCTCGACCCCGAGATTCGGCTACCCAGATGAGACGGGGAGCGACTTCCATTACTCCGGTTGCTCGCTTCTTCAATGACGCAGGTTCACTTGGCCTTGGTTCCGCTTGGCGGGTTTACTCAATGCCTGCGATGTTTGACGACTCTTACTTGCAACTGAAGTTTGGCCTTGAGTTGGTGTGGTTTTGAAGTTGAACCTCACCGGGGTGACTGGTTGAGGGCATATGTGGACGAAATGTCCTTTTTCACCACAGTTGAAACAGCGAAGACGAGCTCTTGGGTTCTGTACTGCAGGCTGTTTGACGGGGCGAGGAGGGCGGAGAACAATCTCACTTCTTTCCTTTTCTACTGGGTACTCTGCACTTCTACGAATCGCTATTAACTTTCAAAGTCCGACATTGGTTATCTTTGCCATTTCTTTGTGATGAGTCTTGCAAATGACTTGAAAATAGGTCCTTGCAACTCGATCGCTTTGATCAGATTGGACGATGAAACAATCTTTGGGACAATGGTCCCGACCTTCGCAGAAAACACATGACTTTACTCATCTGCATTCACCGGCCGGTGATCTTTCTCACAGCTTGGGGCAGCTTACACAAAGATTGGTCCGCTCGTGTCCTTTTCTCCACAACGTGTGCATGCTACTTGGTTCACAGGACAATCTTCTAATTGAGTGCATGACGAGCTGTTGAGAATTGCTGACCGCTGAGGATAGCTATCTTGTGATCCTTGTAGCCGACAACTTCCTTTTACAACTCGGCACCACTTCCTTGGGTTGTCGGGCCTTTGGTGCCATCTCGAGGAAAACAAATGTATAAGATCGAGAGGAGATATATGAGGGTTCACCGCCCTCTAGAGCACAACAAAAGAAATTCCAATCAAACGAGGAAAACGATCAATTACAATACAAAGCCTAGAATGGCTGCATTATATTAAGGGGTTAGGTGTTACATGACTCCGTAAACACAAAGATATAGGCTATGCTAAGTCACGACACAAGATACACACACATCGCCTACAAAAGAAGGAAACAAAGAGTGCTTGCAACCAAAAGATCGCACAAAGAAGCATCGCTAGCTAAACTAAGCTAACTACTCCCACATGACGAGGAAGACTTCGGATCGGCCTCTCCTCCCGGAGAGGCGTAGTAGTAGAAGGGCGCCTCGCAGAAGATCTAGGTGCATCCGCTCAGCGGTTGAAGGCGGCGCCGCTGCCTCTGATCGCCTGTAACAATCGCCTTGGAGGTCTCGGTCCAAGGTGTGAGCGATGAACTCACCTCTCTTGCATAGAGGAAAACCTCCATGGTCCACGACTCTTGGTCCAGGTTTGAGTCTTTCGCCTCAAGATAGGCTTATGAGGTAATCCAAGTGATGCATGAATTGGTGGAGAATATCCACGATTCAACTCCGCCTTTCTCCATGAGAGCAAAAGTCCCACGGGCATCTGGACGACGGGTTGCCATCTACAAATTTTTGAAACTAACGAGGGAATCAGATCGAGTACAAACTCAAGTGAAGTCAGGAAAGTGAAGAACTAAGATAGATGAGTAAGAGCAATAAATACATTATATTTTTCCAAAGCTTTTCATAAATTGTGAAAATAGGACTCAAGTCCTTAGGCTCGACTCACCTAACTAAAGATCCTACAACCAATGCTCGATACACTCGCTTGACCCGGATTTTCTAATCCAATCCTCTCGCGAATAATCGTATATTCCTCGGATCAAGAGATAGCACTCACGATACATCATCGACTATTTCATACAATGGCGTAAAACCATACCATTCATTAATTTAACACATCGAGTTTACATAAACCGATATCGGTCAAGTTTACAATAAGGGCCGAATGTGCCAAATGATTACATCACAAAAGTAGCGAAGCGACAACGAAGCAAAAGGGTGAGAGCACATCTCTCACAAGCAAGTGATCGGGAAACTCAGGTACATCCGATATTACCCAAAACTCGATAATATAGGACGACCTAGGTACCAAAGAGTCGCTAGATCAAGCGAGACTAGAACAACTATAGACTAAACTACGCTTCAAGAACTCCTGGGTCTTCAGACATCTGGGTCCTCGTAGTAATCGAACTCTCCAAAATTTCCTGCTCCTGAGGGTTTGGGGAAAGAGCGAGAATGAGCACAACTACCGTGCTCGCGAGCCAACACACAAGATGCAATATTATACATGCAAGGCTTAACAAGGATGGCTCAGGTTCTTTTATTTGCTAAAGCATCTTTTTAAATTATCATAATTACAAAGTCCTATGACTTAGCATTTTAAATGTATTGCATTTTCATTAAAGAGATTAAGTGCAATATTAAATAACAAATAAGGTTACCTCCACCTTATGCTTAATTTTGATAACTAGCACGCCCACCGATTATCAGCACTGGATAAGGCTACCCAGGAAAATCCAAAACAAGGGCTGGATGAGCCCAACACATTTCCATTCCACCCACAAGGATTTTTGAAATAGAACTAACTCAAAGTTAAGTTCCCATGTCCGCTTTTTGACCGGCGGCGCCATTGCTTAAAACAGCTTTAGACTCGCAGAGGTTGTACATCGCACCCAAAGGAGATAATCATACTCGCTTTCTCCACATGATTCCTTAGTCATGTAGTTGAGCGATCGTCACAAGAACGCTTCAAACTACCTTGCCCTTCCATCATCTCACCCCTATGGCCAATTCCATAAGTTGTGCGAGATGTTTACCCCAACGACTAGCAAAGCGGCCCCGCCCTGAGACTAGCGAAGTGCAACTTCACCGCGTTTCTGTCCCATTCAAGCCAAGATACGCCCCGCCGGTAGCACACTTCTAAACACCGGCCATGGGTTGACATTCGTGGTTCAATAGTTTTACTAGGCCAAGTTGCACTTTGCGCACTTGCGGTTGTACTTGTTTTACACAGGTGAGGTCATGACAAGATTAAGTTCTTAACTCATCCGACGGTTCATACCACATACCAACCATTCTCGTATACGTCCGCACTCCACTCATTCTTTCCATCCGTCCGTATCGGGTACTAGCAAATTATTTAGGGTTTTGGGAAGGAAAACCAATTAACGCAACGCATCACCATCTACATCCAATGACCGCCCAAAACCATTTTTCATGTTTAAAGAATGATGATCGGATATTTATTGTCCCAGATTTTAACAAGACTAGCATGTCGCTTAAGCACAACCTATACTAGTATTTACCATATATTTACTAGGTGACAAAGAATAATGGATTCAATTATCAAAGGATGGCTTAATAAGTAATTAATCAAAGAATAGGTATTTAACTACCTTAAGCTTTAACATATCATTGTTTACAAAATTAAAGCATGCAACTTTGATATTTTAAATAAACATAGTTTGCATAAAATGTAGGTTCGAATGATCAAAGTATTGACTCTCCGGGTCGATTATTGCGGCCTTGATCTTACTCGTGGCCTTCTCTCGCCAGGTTTGAGTTCCCTCGCGCTCTTTATCCGAATCTTGATCCCGCTGAGTCAGCCGCTTCGGACTCCGACTCCTAATTACGATACAAGCAAGAACAACAAATTAATCCAAAGAACTTCGTAAGACCAAATATAAACAAAGCACTTTAAATAAGTTTTACGATGAACGAGCTTAAGAGATTTAGATTCGCCGAGGCGGAATGTTTGATAAGTTCAAACGATTAGCCGAGTACACGAGACAAAGGCGGTGATATCACCGAGGGAAAACAAGGGGAACAAAGTCGAATGAACTATCGCAGGATACTTCACTTTGGATACCGCCGACGCCAAGATTAGAATATACGATAAATTGGCCGCTTTTTAAAACGATAAAGAACACATTTTAACAAAGCGACTTTTGAACAGGATAAAAGGAGATAAACAATATTTAGACCAATGAATACCGGATAGGATTACAAGATTATTAACTAGGTTTTCAAAGTAAGTCACAAGATTAACAGTTAATCCCAAATAGCCTTCCAAAATATTTTGAGAAAATGCAAGTTTATTTTAAAGCATTTTACACAACGCTGAAAATTTGAATAAATATGTTTTAACTAAAATGACGCGATTGCTGAGACGACTACGAAGGTCATTTGCATAACTTCGATTTCCCGAGATTTTGCAAATTACGCTCTTAATCGATAGCTCTCAACTAAAATCGAAATGGATAATTCTACTAGTACTTGTCAACCGATTTGAGTTAACCACTAACAACGGTTAATCGATTCATCGCAAGTCATAGCACAATCATCGAGCAAATACTTTGGAAACATTTTCGCTAAAAAGGAAAGCTATTAGTCGACCGATTAATACAAAACGATACACACACAAACGCCTATACAACACTTTCAATACACAACTTTTCAACACAAATCACAAATATCGCTCCACGACTCACCGCACAAGATTCACAAAACAATACCGTAATACACATATTTTCGAAGCCAATCTTCGCGCGATTCAATCGCATACACAATATTCATCGATACACAAATATTCATACACCGACATTTCAATCCAAATGCAAAACACAAAACAAAAGCTATTGTTCATTGATAGCCGCTCTCGGCCGCTCACTGAGGAGGGCTACCGCTGAGGGATGGAGAGAGAGCAGAGAGAGAGATGGAGCCGAGAGCAGGGGGAGCTGGTGGCAAAGCCGGCCTCGACCGGGGCGGGTCGCTTTGACCGGAGAGAGAAGGGGGAACTGGGCGGCGGCACGCAGCTATTGCTGCAATAGGAGGTGACCAGGAGCGGCGGGAGGCGCGGTCGTTCAGGCAGCAATACCAGCCGGAGGGGCGACGCGGCAAGGACGAGCGCACGGGAGAAGGGGAGAAGAAACCGGGAGAGGGGAGAGAGAAGGCGCACGGGAGGCTCACCGGAGAAGTCGCCGAGGCGAAAGCGCGGAGGCTACGGGCGGGGAAGCGGCGGCGCCGGAGGAGTTTTGGGGCACTCGCCGCAGCGTGGGCGAGCCGAGGGCGAGCTGAGGGCGCCGCCACTGGCGCCCAAGCCGGCGACGGAGCGGAGGCGCTGCAGAGGGAGGCGCGGCCGAGGAAGGCGCCTTCGGGAAGGGCGCGACACCAAGAAGGGGGGTGAGAGGAAGAAGAAAGGGGCTCGGCCCTGGCCGGGAGAGAGGGGAGGTGGAAAGCCGGAGGAGGCGGCATGATCCGGAGGAGGAAGAAAAGCCGCGCGCGGCGGGAGAAGACCGGCAAGACGCGTGTCGCTTGACGCGGAGAGGAAGAGAAAGGCGCATGCGGGCAGCGGCGTCCGTCCCGAGGAGGCGCGGGTCGGCGACACGATGCCGCTGTGAAGGGCGGCGACGCTGGACTGGCGCCCGAGAGAGGAGAGAAGAGAGAGCGAGAGAGAAGCGAGCGCAAGGCTTTCTGGGAGAGAGGAAGAAGAAAGCCGGCAAGGAAAGCGGTGTGGGGGAAAGAAGGCCACCGGGCGGGAGAAGAAAGCTGCCTGGCCGATTGGAAAAACGCCCAATTAGTGGCCAGAGAGGAGAGAGGGAATAGGGTCGAGAATTGATGGTACGGAGAAACCGCCTGTAAGAAAAAGGAGAAAGAAATAAATAAAATAAAAATGGTTTTGAATTTGAAATCAAAGTTTTGATTTTGAAGCTTTTTTTGGATTTTGAAAACCAAATTTTAATTTTAAATCTCAAGTAAAAACAGGATGTTACACACGCCAACTCAACTCAACTCGCCGTGCCTTCCGGGACCACCCGCTTCTACTACGCGCCGAGATCCGAGCTACGCCACGCCCCTGCTCCCCACGGCGCAAGCGCGCGCGACTCCCACGGGCGCGCACATGCTGCCCCTCTCGCCCCTGTCCACGCCGTTGCGCCATTCGTTTGTCTGTTCCGTCCGCCCGGGCAGCCGGCCGCGGTACGGGCCCGCGCTTTGACAGCGGTGCGTGCGGGTGAGAACTCGATCGCCCAGGGGCCTGACGAGACGAGGCCGGCGTTAAAAAGGTGCGCGCCTCGGCCGTGCACCCGCGTCTTGGCGTTTTCGCGGCCGTATCCATCTATGACTATGATCTATCACGTCGCGCGCGTGGCCCCCCGCGCGGTCCTAGGCGCACGCCGCGCCGGCTGAGGGATTGGTGGCCCCGGTGCGACTTGACTTGATGGTGGAGGAGTGATACTGATGGTGCTGTGCCGGCCTGCCTAACTAAGTCCTCGGGATAGTTTGTTGGTGCCTATCTGGTGGGGCACATGGGGCGGTCGGGTTCATCGATTAGCCTTGGATTTCAAGCGCATGACTACGTACGTACGTTATATTGTAGGAACAATACTGTATAGCTATTGCCGCCTTTGTTTCACATGCATGTATTGTACTTATCGACCGCCACTACTACAAAAGTAGTCTATACAGACGGCTTATCGCGTACACGCGGTTCCAGGGAACCACCTCGTGTTAATTGCGGGCTGAGCTTTTACAAAATTTTAGCGTTAGACGAGCATCACGCACGGTTCTATTTCGTAACCGCTCAGAAATAGTCAATTCATCACGCGGTTACTCAACTAGAATGGTCAGGATGATGTCCGACAGTTCTATTTAAGAAGTGCCGTGATATCACAAACGGTTCTTAAATAGAACCGTGTAACATCATAGATTGTTCTATTTCGTAACCGCTCTGCAGATATTGATTATCACTGACAGTTCGCTCAAATAGAACCGTATGCTGATTTCTTGTGTTCATATAAATTGGCCGAGACATCCTCACCAAGATGGCGCTGTCTCTACCGCTCCAGCGCCACTTCCTCGCCTAGCTCCTCATCAAGCTGTGGTGTCTCACCGCCTCGAGTGCCACTTCTCGCCCTAGCTCCTCCAACTGCGCCACTTCCCCGCCTCTAGCTCTCATCTGCGCAGGTTCACCGCTCGCTCAGCGCCACTTCCTGCCTCTAGCTCCTCCAACTGCGCTCCTCCTCTAATACTGGTATGAGCACATGATCGATCTTGCCGTCAATGTTGGAATAAATAATATTAGCCACGCAAATCTTAGTTTTGAATAATGGTTTCCTTATAACTAATGAACTAAAATTTGACTTAGGAGTGGTAACTTAATAAAATTGAATTAGGTCTAATAATCACTAAAATTTGAGTTAGGATAATTAATTGGCTTAAAAATAAAATTTACACACCGTTCACAAGATCACGGTGGGGTTTGGGTCAAGCAATATTGCATTTATGGTTCTGTATTTCGTGTTAATAAGTGTTGTATGAGATGATGCCTATATTTGGGTTGCATGATTGTTCAATTGAGATAGATATCGTGTCGTAGAGGTAGGATCATGGTTGTGGTCAGAGGCATGGCTACGCTATGCCACCGCGTGTGGTACTTAACTAGTGAAGACTTTTCTTTCAATAACCTTAGATGCAAATGTTGGAGAATGAGTTTATATTGTACATTTTCGCTTGCTATAAATTAATCGCTAATCAATTTGACACTAATTTGTTACATGCGTAGTGTAGATGGATCGAATCGGATGTACGGTGTGAACCGTGTGAGTCAAGATTACATTAATGGCGTGGTTTGCTTTTAGAAGAGCCGCTTGCGAGGTGATATGTTGAAGAAGGGATAAATTTTATGTAATCGTCTGCATTGATTAGCGTAATCAAGATGTTTAACTGTACGCCGCAGGATCAAGCGCACTTGATTGAAGGGTTTCAAAAGGGTATACATGTTGGACGATCCACGGTGAAGAAGCAGATTATACGAAGTTAATAATGACGACATCGCCGAGGAAGTCAACGATTTGCGGATGTGGATCGGCTTTTGATGAGGATAGGGGGCACGGCGACAATCTGGATCGGATGTTCTGCGATGCGTAAGAGAACTATAGTGAGAGAGAGTTTTGTAAATTCGAGGGTTTAAGGGAGGACTCAGTGAGACCTTTGTTCCTCGGCCGCAAGCCGGAATACACAAGGTTGTCAACCGTACTTGAACTGCTGAAATTGAAGGCAAGCAATAGTTGGTCAGATAAGAGTTTCACGGCGTTGTTAGGTCTCTAGCGGACATCCTTAGGAGGGAAGCGTGTTATGGCACCACCTATCAAGCAAAGAAGGTTATTTGCCCATTGGGAATGGAAGTAGAAAGAATACATGCATGTCCGAGCGATTGTATACTCTCTAGTAAAGAGTATGCGAGCATGCATTATTGTCCGTGTGCAAAGCATCCCGATACAAGTGTCAAAATCTTGCTAAGGTGAAGCAAGGACCTCCTGCTAAGATGTTGTGGTATCTGCACGTAATCCCACATTTGAAGCGTTTATTTGCGAACCCAAAGGAGGTAAGATTGTCTGCGTTGGCACTAAGAGGGCGTAAGAGGCGGAGCTAAGACACCTGCTGATTACGCCTGATGGAGAAACTTGATCGGAGCTTGAAGAGTTCGGTCGGAGGGCAGGAACATAAGGTTAGGGTTGAGTCACGGATGGAATGAATCCTTTCGTAACATGAGTGCCGAGGTAGCACCTTTGGCAGTGAATCTATGTATGTACAACCTTTCTCCTTGGCTCTGTATGAAGCGGAGAGTACATTTTGATGTCACTACTTATCCAAGGGCGAAGCAACACAGGAATGATATTGATGTGTACAAGCATCTCTTTATTAAACCAGCAGACGAGCGGTGTCCCAACGCTGACAGTAAATATGTCGAACCACCTAGTTGTTAATAAGTCCATAACTTCATGGTGTCTATAATAACATAATGTCCTCTTACGAGGAAGCATTGACTTCGCATCTTCCCAAGGTTCCCTCGAAGTGGGCAGGGAGAAGGATGTACTATCTACGTACCCGGGAAACAAGGAGCACCTGGTTAGCACGCGAGCGTTGGGGTTTCACGTACCTTGGAGGATGGATTCCCACTGCGACTCGCCACATATAGGAGTAGGAAGAGATCCAAAGACCAACCTGACTCAATTTGGAACATGTCATTATTGAAAAATTTCAGGACAAATAACAAGTTTCTGAGAACCAAGTAAATGAACTCATGAGGGCGCAAGCGCCTACATTAATTTAGGAGCAAGTCCTCCTCAACATCGAGATGGCGTCGGCGTCCACACATAATTTTGGACATGACGGCGTGCAATTACCGCATCGGCGACATCGAGGTAATGTACATCTACGGAATGCTCCAAATATAGACATATAGGGCGCCTTAGCTAATGTGTACCATTTTGTAGGGAGCCGACATACGCAAGCTCAAGTGAGGATGGTTGGGTCGATTGCTATTGAAATTTGGGCGGGTATGGTGTATCCATACCGGGAAGAAGCGATCTTGACCACGGTGCCCGGTGGCGCTTGGTTACGCTGAGTGCGGTGGACATGGTACATGACAATTTCATGGCCATCCATTGGAAATTCCCCGAGCGAAGAAATCACAACACTAGGGGATGTCGTGCACACTTTTATCCACGGCCCAAGAAGGACATCGCCACGGACCTACTTGGTGGCCGCGATATCGTCACGACGCCCGCTCTCCAATAGGACCCTCGATGAGTCCGCCCTTCGCGCTCGAAGCCCGCCTCATCGGTTCCTCGTCGAGAAGGCGCCCGAAGGACAAGACAAGCGTGTCACCATATCGGTCCACGAGTCATCTCCAGAGAAGACGTACCACGGGCGTCTCATTCGAACAATGTCGATATCGAAGAAGATTCAAGCGCTTTGCAAGCCCGACAATACTCCCTTGGATATCCGCTGGTCTCTCACGAACTAACCGGCTCAAGGACTAGCTTGTCAATCTTTGCATGAGTCGTACATGCGCCAAGACCCAAGAGGAGGAGCCATCTTTGGAATCAGCGTGGGATCACGGGGCGAGCATTTTCATCGCAGGGGCACACCGTCGTGGGCCGAGGACTTATTCGACCTATACAACCTAAGCGCCCTCGCCTCCACTTTTACGATGTTGGACCTTTGTAAGTGTGTACAATCAATTTCTACACTCACGTGATAGCGATAAATATCACAACTCATTCTTACGTCTGGATACATTATGAAATGTGCCGTCGAATCAACGAACCGGTGGGTTTCCTCGACCATACGTGATCTCGTGAGCAAACAATATACCAAGGCGCATCCTCGTCGAAATTACATAAAAATGGGATTGCTTGCTCGTAAGCGGCAAGAAGTACACAATGGTGCTAGTATAACGGTAAGTAAGTGCTTCACTACTTGCTACACAAATTCGTTTGAACATATATAGGTTTATGACTATAGCGACATACATGAGTAGGTTCCACTTTGGATTCTTGTGATTATTGTGCCAAAGAGGAACATGGTATTGTACCTTGATTCTCTACTCAACAAAAACCATGACTTCACCCTTCTTAAAGGAATACTAAGAAAGATGCGATCATTTCCTCCACACATAATTGTATTGTAGTCTTCCTTCATTTGAAATGGGCGAGGATAACTTTTTGGAATCATGTAGGGCGTTCATCGGCTATGCATCTTTGAGGAGGTTTATACAAGGAGCGAGCGCCACTAACCCACAAGATCGATTTCCATGCAGCGATACAACACAATAATAATATATCATACTTCAGTAAATATTGCATCTCGGTATTGTACCTATATATGTATATCCATTTTTGCGATGCCAAAGAAAAACAAGATCACTATCCGCATTCTACGTTATGCCATCATATGCGGCTATTGATTAATTCCGACACACGATCCCAGGTAGGTCAATCTCGCTATAGTTATTTTCTAATTATAAATTTAAATATATATTCTTACTACTTTACTCTTGCTAGCGGCGGACTTAAACCTAGAGTTAAAAGCACTCCGGAAGAACGAGGTCACACATGTTCGAGGGTTGCTCTGCGACTTCATCAAGTCGGAAATCGTTAACCCCGACGGAGAGTTTCCGTCGTCGACTAGTTGTAATTGATTCAATATTGTAACTCACTTTGACTAGTTGTAATTCAATTTGTAACTCTAGCGACAATACTTCAAACATTCTTTTTAATTGATTTTGAGTTAAATGAACACTTTGAGTGGTCAACAATAATCGTGATGTATGTATTTACCTTGTTTGTTTTTGAGAGGGCATGGCTAGCAATTCACGAGGCTAGGTGAAAATCGACAAAAACTAGTTAGTGGAAGGACATATCACTGGCGGTTTAATCAGAAGCAAATGCGTGATATGCAAACCTCGCTGAGCGGTTCTTAGCTCAAACCGTGCGTGATCGTATCCTGCAGACGGTTTTTAATAGAAAATGCGTGATCGATAGCATGACGGTTTTTAATAGAACGCGCTCAGGATCTCGAATTATCGCGAGCACGGTTCTATTAAAACCGTCAGTGATATTGAAGTATCACGAGGCGGTTTAAACCAGAACCGTGCAAATGATCTTTGAGTTATCAGCGATCGGTTCTATTAAAAAACCGTCGTGATATTGAAGAATATCCGCGAGCAACGGAAGCCAAACCGTCGTGATACTTCCGTATCCGCGAGCGGTTCTATTAAAAAGCGATCGTGATAATTGATATCTGAGACGGTTTGAACCAAGAAGCAAATGCATGATACGCCCGATATCCTGACCGGTTCTAAAACGTCGCAGTGATACTTATCACGGAGCGGTTGCTTAACCGTGCAGTGATAACACCGCTGTTATTACGAGACATAAAAATTCGGAGCGGTTTAAAAACCGTCTATGATGTGATTCAGACCAAATGCAGTGATAAGGTTTTACTGTATGTAGTGTGCTTCTCTCCGCCAAAGGCTGCAACTAGATAGCCTAAGTCAAAACGTTTGAGGACCCTGTCGGATCTCATCCCTAGCTTCGGTCTCCATAACTACCTCAAGCTACTAGCTCTGTGCTATCAAGATGAATGAGACATATGCACATGTCTGATTTCTAAAGCTCGACGGTATTACGACCTATATAAGTACGCAGCAAGACAGGAATCAATTACGGGCCGGTGATCCTATTTAGATCATCTGTGAAACAAGACAAATAATAATGTAAATTAAGTACAAATAAAATTTTGAAAAAGATGAAATATAAAACAACTACTAACAAAGAAGAATTGCATTGTGTCTCTATGGGGTGGGATGTCTTTCTGTAGGAAAAAAAAAAGGGAAACTGTTGCCATTTGCACAAACTGTACCGTCTCCTCAAATTAACATGGGAGATACGACACTGGTGCAAAGGGTACCGTTGTAACTCGTAAGTTGTATACCCTTCGTAACTCCCAATTGTTTTTTTGGCGAGAAAATCAATTGTTTTCTAGGCCCCAACAAATAGTAACGTGTATATCTCAAAACAAAGCCTAGCCATTAGTTAAATAGGCATTAGCAATTATAAAGCAAGTTGGCTTGGCAATGTAATTACTCAGCTGATTCAATCTCTTTTACTTGTCGTTCTGGGCACCAGCGTGATCTTCAATACACATTTTGACAATGAGTTCTTCTACTTATATGTTAGCGAAAAAATATTTAAAATATAATGATATGAAAGCACTTTTGATGACAAATCTCCTAATGTCATTTCCATGTGACAAGCCTAAATTATTTTATGTATATTAGTGGTGTCGATGAATCATTATCAATATTTGTGAGTTAAATGTTAGGGGCATGGCTCTTGAGATCACACAAGAAGAGACAAGGGGTTTTTAGACAAGTCTTCTCTTGAGAGAATAATAATCATACTCATGTGTAATTGTATCGAATGAGGTTACAAGACACAACAGGTATGTGTATTCGTCTTTGTTGGACCCTCTCCTCTGTCTGCCGGCACCGCCCCTTATAAAGTGTTTGAAAGGGTGGGAATTGTTTTACGTCAGGAGACACATCGGCGGTTGCTTGAATACACACGTTGATTATGGTTGTTGTCAGTGAGATATCCTCCTTGCACGTTGGCCAAGTGGTTATTACGAGGCAGAGAGATGTGTGCGGTTATGTCGGAGACACATACGTGTACATATTGTATTAACTACCACACATAGTCGGCGTAGTGTACATGGTCCCCGATCAATAAGGTTCACATGTTGTAAACTTATCGGCGTAGGTTGGGTGACTTGACTGATCGTAATAGACCCTCGACCACAAGATGGTCGTAACTTGAATTAGTCGTTGCAAGTATCAACCGGTATATTCAGTGCTATTTAGAATACTATTATCCATAATGAATACTATATAAATAGCTTTATTAATTGAGGATTTTTCAATCCTCATCATCAAACCTCCCAACGTCAAGTGAAAATGACTTACTTGAGAAGAGTCGTAGAATAATAGTCGGAAGAAACTTTTGATGAGTATTTCTTTTGACTAGAACTTGACTTGGTCAAGAAAGGTGTTTTATTTGAATTGTAAAATAATATCTTTTTATTGCATGGCGGGAAAAAGAATGCCAATGGTCACCCGATTTTGTCCATTGGGAGTGGTCCTGAAGATGTTCTAACGTTGGGCTCCCACGATTTCCACTTTAAGGTGGTAGGTATAAACACTACTCGAAAACCTTATCACAGACGGTTGGAACCGTCATCACGACAGTTTTTGAACCGTCGAATTTTATTCGTGATAGCGGGGTTATCCTGACGGTTTTCGCAATGCGTGATAAGTTTAACCTGACAGTTTTTAATATGCAATCGTGATACTTAATATCCGGACGGTTCTATTAAAAACCTCTGTGAACTTCATATCCGAGCGGTTCTTGGTTTAAAGCATCGTGATATGTCCTTCCACTAACTAGTTTTGTCGTATTTTTATTAGCCTCGGGAATTGCTAGCCATGCCCTCGAAAACAAACAGCAGAACTGGCTACATCACATATTATTGTTGACAACTCAAAGTGTTCATTTAACTCAAAATCAATTAAAAAGAATGTTTGAAGTATTGTCGCTAGAGTTACAAATTGAATTACAACTAGTCAAAGTGAGTTACAATATTGAATCAATTACAACTAGTCAAATGAGTGAAACTCTCGTCGGGTTAACGATTTCCGACTTGATGAAGTGGAGCAACCCTCGAACATGTGTGACCTCGTTCTTCGGGTGCTTTTAACTCTAGGTTCAAGTCACATGCTAGCAAAGTAAAGTAGTAAGAATATATATTTAAATTTATAATTAAAAATAACTATAGCGAGATTGACCTACAGGGATGCGTGTGTCGTGGAATTAATCAATAGCATATGATGGCATCGTAGAATGGCATAGGTGATCTTGTTTTCTTTGGCCCTTGCAAAATGGATATACATATATAGTCAGTCGTTAAGGCGCAATCTTACGGATATGATATATTATTATTGTGTTGTATTGCGTATCGAAATCGCATCTTGTGGGTTAGTGTGGCGCTGTTCCTTGTATAAACCTCCTTGACAACATAGCGATAGCACTACATGATTCAAAAGTTATCCTCGTCCATTTCAAATGAAGGAAGACTACAATACAATTATGTCGGAGGAAATGATCGTCCTTCAGTATTCCTTTGAAGGTGAAGTCATGGTTTTGTTGAGTGAGAATCAAGTACAATACCATGTTCCTCTTTGGCACAATAATCACAAGAATCGATGGAACCTACTCATGTATGTGCTATAGTCATAAACCTATATATGTTCAAGCAATTTTGTGTAGCAAGTAGTGAAGCACTTATGTAACACCACCCAACACTGAGCCTAGAATGCCACCACACTACTCTCTTTACTAACAATTACGACCACTATAAAATTTCATCAAAAAACAACAATAACCATATCCATGGATCACAAAACGGTATAATTATGGGTCAAGTGATAATAAATAATCAATGAATTATAACCAGGTAAATAATCCAAAGTAGCATCAACCAATGAATCCAAATTAATAAAACAAATAGTCTGCCAAATGATGTCCTAAACTTTATTCAACCTCTAACTGTCCAGTGTAATCAATTGAATGAAAAGATTCTTATGGCAAATGATCATGTGTTGTCCATGTGCTCTACTCTCGATTCTGGCGTCCTTGAAGATCACCTAAAGACAACAAAAAGTAGGGTGAGTCCCACTCGACAAACACATCAATACACAACGAACAATAATAAATCAACGACATTCAATAACTTCATTAACATCACGGTACTTCTATTAATATTCTCATCTTTATCTTCTCTTTGTTTCACATCCATTAATCTCATATATCAATGCAGCTCTAATCTATATGTCCACATGACTTCTTTGCGTATACGGTATAGCATGAGTGAGCCTTCGGACAACATTCACTCTCAACCCGTTCCTCCATAAGGATGGGGACCTCCTCCACTCCGTGGAGTTGTGATCATTCATGATCACTGCTCATATCAATGATGCTTATGAATGCAAACATGCAAACTCCATCATAAACATCATATCCAACTTTTCATCATGTTTATCAACAAAGATATAACCATGTCATTCCATTGTTTACAATTAAATAAAATAAAAGCACAACAATAATGGTAATAGAAGATAAAGAATCACGGTGATCATCATTGATCGATGTCTACCATGCACTTGCCTTTACTAGTTCGCGCCTTTGGCTAGAGATGGCAACAAATCGACGCCTCTCCTACATTAAATACACAAACTTCAATACAAGCTATAGCAACAAGAATAGCAATCAATCGACATCGCTCCGTCCCCAAATTACCACGCTACTCGGTGCGAAAAGTTACCCATTGCTGTCTTAGTACTAAAGCGAGCGTAACTTTTGACTCGAAGTCCGATCACCCAAACCACCCCATCTGGATTCTTCATAAAATTATCCACATTTTCTTAGATTACAAGACTTCTAATTAAATCATCTAACCCTCCGTTTTTAGCGAAACCGATCTGTCCGCTTGAACAGCAGTCTTACTAAATTCATAACTCTTGTTTTACCAACCAAAATTTGCGTTCTCAGATTCTACAGAACCATTGGACAATTATCTACAACTTTCATGTAGATCAAAAACTCTAATTAGTCATTTACTATTTTAATCCCAATTTACTAAAACAGCGCGAAAGGCGACAACCGTAAAACAGCGGTCTTCGAAAATCCAACTCGAATTCTACTTGTCCGATCGACATGATAAAATATGCTATGAAAGATATCGAAATTATCTACAATTATCCAGTAGATGAGATTTCCAAAATTCGCCATTAAGGTATCCGAATAAATCGTTCAGATGTCGGACTAAGCGTTGCTGCGATCTATTAGTCGTCCTCGATTAGAAAATTCTAAAACCTTCTATTGCCAATGTAATTAACGAAACTAACCAAGGTTCGCGAAAACAATCTAACCTCCCCGGCGGCTTGGCTCGGCTCCCGATCGCGGCCGAAAAATCCCGGGCGACGGGGCGGCGGCCCGGCCGGGCCGTGGCGGAGCGGCGGAGCCTTGGCGGCGGCGGCGGATTGGGTTGCGGGGATCGGCAGGCCCGGCGGCAAACGGCCAGCCAAAAGCGGCGGAGGCTTCGGCGGCCGGCCGGGCCGCGGCCCTTTTGCCCGGGAAAAGCGGCGCAAGGCGGCTTGGAAAAAAAGGAAAAAAAATTGGCTAGGGTTTCTAAAATCACAATCCATTTATATAGCTTTTAAAAATCAAAATTCTATTTTTATAAGTACTATTTTATTTAATTGCACGGACCCTTAAGCGTTATTAATTAATTATTTATTGTTACTATTTAATTAATTCGCTCAGACCCTAAGCGCGATTATTAATATTATTATTATTTTGATGTACATTCTACCCCCGGCGACCCCAATTCTACCGTCTACTCAAATAAAAACTACCTGAAATTAAACAACAAAACAACACGTGCCGTGAACAACTCGGGTAATGCTCGCCCGGACTCCAACTCCCAAGTCGCCCCTCTCGGTGATCGTCCCGCACCGGCGTATAAGCGTCTTGTGCCTCCCTCGCTCGGCCTCTCGGTCGCGGGGCCCGACTCAATTAAGATCTTGCTCAATAGTCGTGGCTCTAAAGAAATCTTATGCTCTGGATCTCTCAAAACTTTCTGGCATCGAGGCGTGAAACACATTATGAACTCCACCATGGACTCGGGAAGGTCCGGGGTGCTAACTTCCCAATTCTTGCAATAATGGGAATGGTCCAGCGTACCTCGGGCTAAGCTTTCCTTTGGTGCAGATTGACAATACCTTTAGTGGGAGACACTCTCAAGACACTGGTCACCCATAAACTCAAGTCCGCCTCCTCAATCGGCTAGCTTTTCATGCCTCTGGTCCCAGATTACGCCTCACCATGGCCACCGCTCACGGTCTTGAATCGGTCGGACCCAAAATTGCCTTCTCTGCCATCCCAACAAAGTGGCGTGCACTTCGCCCATAGAAACCTCAAATGGCGGCTCTAATCTTGGAATGGTAACTATTATTATAAGCAAACTCGCAAGTGGCAATGGTCCTCCCAACTACCCTTCAAGGCGGCCAAGACCCAAAATGTCCTCCAAAGTCAATATCGCTCGGCCCATCATGCAATGGGTGAACTGTACTAAAGGCGGTGTGTGCCCAATCACTCTGAGACTCTCCCAAAGGAGAAAACTTGCGTCCTGTCGAAATGATGGTCTTGGGCACACCATGCGGTCTTACTATTTCCGCCTAAATAGGAGCTAGATCACTCATTGAATTTGTAGTGCGAATAGGAATGAAGTGTTTGGACTTTTGAATCGATCCACCACTACCCAAGCATCCTTTCCTTGCGGGACAGTAAGCCACCACAAAGTCCATAGAGATATCATCCCAAGGCCAGGAGGAACCTCCAAAGGGCAACAACCTGGGGGCGCTTGTGCTCCTTTCACTTGCGACAAACACCACGAAGCCACATAATTAGCAATATCCACCTTCATTCTTTTCCACCAAAAATTTTGGATCTCGATACATCTTAGTCTCACGGGATGAGCGATTATGCAGTGCGATGTCCTCCCTCAAGATATCATCTTTGACCTCCCTTTTGCGGTATGCAAAAACGACCTTTAAACCTCAAAGACGAGAATCGTCCATGCTAAAATCACTCTCTTTACCCCTATTTCCTCCGGGTCACTCTTTGTGCTTTCCTTTGATGCGGAATAAGCGACTCAAGAATCAAGCTGTTCTCAACATGTGATGTGCCCCATAACAATAAGATATTCCCTGCGATCAAAATCAGCAATGAGGCAATCTAGGTTAGCGGGTCGCCTTGCGACTAAGAGCATCGACAACTACATTGGCCTTGCACGGATGATCTTGAATAGTAAGATCATAGTCCTTGATCAACTCAACCACCTCCTTTGCCTCAAATTCGATCATACGGTGAAGATATACTTGAGACTCTTGTGATGCTGAAAATATCACAAGGCTCCCGGTATAGATAATGCCTCCAAATCTTGGAGCAAAGACAACATGACCAACTCCAAATCATGAGTGGGATATGCGCTCGTGCTTCTTTAAGCGCCTCGGCGCAAAGCAATTACCTTCCGTCTTGCATGAGAACCGCCAAGACCCTCGAGCCTTTCTGAAAAGGCTGAACGCTTTCGGCTCGGGAGAGTGAGAATAGGAGGGTCACCAACCTCTCTTTCAAAGTCTGAAACTCTCCCTCATCGTCCTTTGGAATCTCCACC